>BTPG01000005.1:5835554-6035554 GCA_036245525.1 Semisulcospira habei
AGTCACTCCAGTGAATGCCCAGGATGGTACGCAGGCAGCGCTGGTGGAAGCGTTCGAGGAGTCGTAGTTGGCTGCGGTAGAGGGCCCAGGACTCGGAACCATACAGCAGGGTGGTGAGGACCACAGCTCTGTACACGCTGATCTTGGTGCCTGTTTTTAGCTGTTGATTGTGCCACACCCGCTTGAAAAGTCGCCCGAAAGCGCTGTTCGCTTTTGCCAGCCTGCTGTCAAGCTCCTTGTCCAGCTTGGCGTCCGACGTGATAATAGTGGTTATTTCTGTGAAAATCGCTTCAATTTTGTTTTTGTTGTCCTGTGATAATCAAAGACATGTGTACCGTTATTAAGACTGGGTGTACTTTGTCAGATAATTAGGTAGCAATCCACAGGCGTCCGACGTGATAATAATAATTATCACGTTATCACGTCGGACGCCTGTGGATTGCTACCTAATTATCTGACAAAGTACACCCAGTCTTAATAACGGTACACATGTCTTTGATTATCACAGGACAACAAAAACAAAATTGAAGCGATTTTCACAGAAATAACCTGCACGTGACGTTTACGATTAGACCCTAACGCCATATTCTTGTCTAGCAATCAGATCACGTGACCGGCACAACGAAATCAATGGTGTGAAGAAGTCGTCCAGGGGCGTGGCTAATCTGTTGTATAACTCATCATTTCGCTGATTGTGAAAACTCTCAACCATTCAAGTTGAAATCCCAATATATCCTGCTTATCGTGCACTGTATAGTGGCAGACACTGATAATTTTCAAGTTCGTGATAGGGCCTCACCCTGTGGAAGTTATATTGGAAATTCTTTTTCTAAACAAACAACAAGAAAAAAAAAACATTTGTGAGAAACCTGTGCGTATCATGCATCTGGCAGGTACTGGGAACACTTGCGCAGTTCCGAAATAAACACAAATGTGCAAACCGATGTAAAAGGATGAATATGTATTGATGTTTCACGTAACGTGACTGTGACTTTGCCAGACAATATTATGCAAATTCACCACACAATCGGGCTTGACTCGAGTCTCCAGGGCACTGGGCACCATGCCAGCTCTTACATTTTCTCAGGAATATTGTCTCGGGAATACGATCGCCGGGACGCCAGCAGCTACAGCTATTGTTCTTCCTTGTGTGAGCTTTTCAGAAATAAACGCTTTGGGACATTGCGTGGGCAAGAAAAAATACAGTCCCTGCCTTTGCTCTTGTGTGAAGACAGCAAATATTTGTGTCATGGGAACATTGCTGTGTCAGAAGTATATACAGCGCAAGGCAAAGCCTGTTGACCGTCACCCTCTTAGCTGGCCTGATAGCGGCTGTCCTCGAGCTGAGGATCATTGCTCACTGGACATCTGGAGCCAGTTGCAGGAGTGAGCTTAGTCATGCGCAAGCCACTAAGAAGCTGCTCCACTATATAGCTGAGTACATTGCTTTAAGGGCTGGCGCAGGACTAAACTCACTGATGCAACTGAGCCCCGATCTCCGCTTATCTCAGTCTCTGTCATCAGGGAAAACAAAACACTCCTGATTGCAAGAGACTTAGATCCGCAAAAGCCCCACAGACGCGAGAGTTAATGAGAATCTATCCACGTTGCTAGCCTTATTACCATCCGTGTTCCTCAGACAGGATTGGGGTTATTCGGCGGTTAGCTTGGAAGAGGGAGGTGGTGGTGCTGGTGGTGGGGGGGGGGGGAGGGTTACCGAGCGGACAAATATTCTCATTAGTCGAAAAACCGGTACAAAATTTCCGTCAAATCAGTTTTAACAGTCTCAGTATACGGTCCATCCACCTGGAACACTCTCCCACTCTCTCTCCGTCAGAAACACTCGCTCTCCTCCTTCCAGTCCGCCCTCAAAACTCACCTCTTTCAACAGTTCTAGCACTATATCACCACACTCCCCACCCCAAGCTGACCGTCGTAATGTTTTTTCACTTTTTTTGTGTTACGTGAGTCATTGTCTAAAGCGTGCGCATGCGTGTGCGAGTTGTGAGTGCGCGCTTAGAGTTATAATTATTATAAGATAAGCGCATTATAAATACCGTAATTATTATTATTATTATTATTATTATTAATAGCCAGGCAAACTTATCCAGCCAGTGACAACAGACATAGATCCTCATCAGGCCCCGCATTTGTGGCGGCTCATCAGGAGCTGTGTCTCTTGCAGCTGGATCGTGTTTACTTTTCTTTGCAGTGAAGGTGTTAAGATGGCGTCTCGTGATTGCCTTGATTTAAGTTAATGTGACTGATGAATACGGGCTTAGGCCTCGCCTCGTCTTGATTGGTGATTTGTGCCCACACACACACAAGCCCTCCCCACCCCTCTTCTCCCACACGTTGCTCCACTGTACTGTACCTTACCTTCCCCCCCCCTCCCACACCCCCCTTCTCCCAAACGATATTCTACTTACTGTAGTTTATTGAAGGTACACGGTCTGTGTTTGTGACGAGGCATTAACCGCTTCACTGAAAAAACTGCACGATGACCTACATTCGCGTGACGAGAAATATGTAAATAGGACGAAAACAGACATAGAGAACGAATAACTAACAAGAGACATAGATCCTCATCAGCTCCCGCGACTGCAGGTGGTCATGAGGGTCTATGTCTCTTACATCCGGGTGGCGGCAGTTAAGGGGTTCGTGTGACGATTAAGAGCATCGATCGACCTCTTCCATTGAACATGAATACTGATTGTAACATCGACCCGCAATATTCAATGCTGTGTATTCAGTAGGCCTAGTGCTTTCAACATTTCAGTCTACACTGACGAAGGTTGTGGTCTGTTGTGCATTCAACATTCAAGTCTGCACGAAAGTTATGATCACGTCATCATTCCCGAGAAATGTCTCCTCACACTGAATGTGGCATTCTTCAGAAACAGCATTCATACCCCTGTGTGTGTTTGTGTCCGGGCGTCCGCGTGTGTGCGTGTGTGTGTGTATGTGTGTGTGTGTGTGTGTGTGTCTGTGTGTGTGTGTGTGTGTATGTGTGTGCGTGTGCATGACAGAGAGAGAGAGAGAGAGAGAGAGAGAGAGAGAGAGAGAGAGAGAGAGAGAGAGAGAGAGAGAGAGAGACAATGACAATGACAATGACAATGATCCTTTATTTGACAACGGTAAAAGTTTTGGTAGTAACAACCATTTTTCGAACTTGCCGTTGCTAATCTACTGATTACAGAGTTACTATCGTACTAATTGTTTTCTACTACTAAGAAGGAAAAAAAAAATTACATGACACAAGCCAAGAATGAAAAAAATATAATAATAATAATAATGTTGGGGGTAAGTGACATAGGAATTACCAACTTTACTGGTCGGGCATATGACATGTTGTGAGGTTTAATTAAAATAATATAATAAGAATACACACAACCTAATACGCATACATAACGCATGCACATTTGAGCACGCCACTCTCTATCTCTAATATACACGTGCGCACAAGCACACACGCACAACGCACACGCACAAACGTGCACACACACGCTTACGCGGCTTAAGCTACATACAAGCTGTACCGAATAAATATGAGTCATCAGTCGAAACCTGTGGTACACGCAATTAATGATCTAATGAGAAATAGTATTTTTCAATATGTGCAAAGTCACGGGGATGCTGCTGACAAAAATAAGTACTTGATGAGACTGACTTTAAACGAGGAGAAAGTAGCTGATGTCGTGACGTTTCTAGGCAAGGCATTCCAAAGACTAGAGCCAGAGAACGTCAAACTCGTTTTATAGAGATCAATTCTAGGTCGCGGCACAATAAGGGATTTTCTTGATCTGGAGTATTTTGATGACTGGACGGTAAATAGCGATGTGATATATCGGGGTAGCTTATCGTTTAATGCCTTGAACATAACCATTCCCTTATTGTAAATTAGATGATCTTTCAGGGGCAGAATTTTTAAGGCTGCCAATTTTTGGTCAGTAGTTAAGCTGGGATCAGGGAGTATTAGTTTGGCAGCTCTCCGATGTAGAGAGTTCAATCTTTTCAAATTGACATCTCTCGAACCATCCCACACAGTAGAAGCATAGTCTATATGCGATCTAATGTGGGCATTGAAGAACAGTTGACGTGTCTCCATATCAGTAATGTGTTTAAGTTTTGCTAAGATGTACAGATTTCTGGAGACAATTTTACAAACGTTACTGATGTGTAGCTGCTACCTAAGCTGGTTTGTCCACCGTGACTCCTAGCAGGCGATGGTTAGTAACTTGGCTGATGGTTTTGCCTTGGAGGGACAGACTGAGTGAGAGAGAGCCAAGCTGGTGTTTTTGGCGGGTGCTAATTACCATGCTCTCCGTTTTTACCGGGTTTAAAATCATAATATTATGACTGCACCATTCATCAATATCTTGCAGTGTGTTTTGCAGTCGTGAATTGATGTTTGATATATCCTTATCTGGCGTGTGTACAGCAGCATCATCTGTAAACATATCACATGTAACGCTTTCATTTTGCATTGCAAGAGGAAGATCATTTATGAACAAGCAGAATAAAAGGGGACCAAGAATAGAGCCCTGTGGTACGCCATGCTTCACTAGACCTTGATTCGAGTATGAGCCATTTAGTAATACCTTTTGTTTTCTACCTTCGAGGTAGGATTTGAGAAACGACGCCGAGTTGTTGGTGTACATGGATACTTTATTGATCAGTATTTCGTGGTTTACTAGATCAAAGGCTTTACGAAAATCTAGAAACATGACTCCTGTAAGTTTTGAGTCGTTGATGGAAGATAACCAGGTGTCTATCATCCGTATCAGCGCAGTGTGACATGAGTGTTCTGATCTGAAGCCCGACTGCAATGAATAGATTAACTTTCGGCTTTCCAGGTATATAGATAGATGCTTGTGAATATGCCGTTCTAAGGGCTTGGACAGAACAGGTAGAAGTGATATGGGCCTAAAATTATTAATTTCACTAAGATCTTTAGATTTAGGTAGAGGTATTACTTTCGCGTCTTTAAATGCGTCTGCAAAGCAATTAAAATTAATACAGAGGTTGTAGATATAAGTGATACTCTCTACAATGTATGGGAGGGATATCTTGAGTATTTTCGCACTAATCTCATCCAGTCCTGATGCAGTCCTGATGATTTTTTTTTATTTTCCAAGGATGTAATTAATTTACCAACTTCATGGACCGCTATAGTGGGTATGATGAAAGGTTTTGTGCCGGCAGTTCTCTGCTTGCAGAAATCGACTAAGTTGTCCGGGCATACATAGTCATGCGACTCAGTTCCCGGCGGGATTAATGATTCTGCTACGGAGACGAAGTGGCTGTTGAAGCTGTTTGCTGTGAGATGCGGCAGTAAAGGAGTTGTGCTTTTATTCGTGCCTCTAGTAACTAAATTTTTCGCACGCCATATTGTGGCACAGTCTTTACTTTCGTGAATAACTTTATCGAAAAGTAATTTCTTTGCCTTCAGAACCATGGATTTTATTCGATTACGTTCTTTCTCAGTTGCAATCGGTGAAGCGCTTCTCTCTTCTCAGCTCGTCCCTGTGCTCCATGGCCTCGATAAGATCCGTAGTCAGCCAGGGTGGTAAAGTGGCGTATTTAACTCTTTGTTGTCTCAAGGGCGCGTGTTTATCTAGCACTCTGAGAAAGATGTGATACCACGTATCTAGTGCTTTATTTGGGTCGGTTTCATTGTACACTTCAGTAAATTCTGCAGAAGCTAGATCAGACAGAAAGGTATTGCCATTGAACTTTTTAAATGATCTGTATGTTATGCACGTATGTCCTTGCTTTTTTAGTTTTGGAAGCTTGGACAGCCACGTGCAGCTTACCGGATAGTGGTCACTTACGCTAAGACTACCAACGTGAACGTTGCTAATTGCCAGCGGTTTATTTGTATAAATATGGTCTATAACAGTGGCTGCTGATGGCGTAACTCTAGTGGGCGATGTTACCATTTGTTGAAGGCCGACTAAGGTAGTGGTACACTCCCATGATGGGTGAGGTTTAAGATTGTCAATGTTAAAATCCCCTAGAAGGAAAAGTTCGCTTTTATGAATATCTGTTTTATCAATCAAGTGTACAAAGTTGTCATACCACTCAAAATTGGCCGCAGGATTTCTGTAAAGAAACCCAACAAGTAAAGTAAGGGATTTAGATTGCCTAATCTCTATCCAAATACATTCCACACTGCTAGTTTCTAAGTCTCGGCGCCTGCGGGTTATGTGTTTAACTGAGTTGTGGATGTAGACCGCCACACCTGTCTCACCCTGGACTGACGGATCTCGCCTAAAAATGGAGTAATTCGGAATGGCGATGGCGAGAGAGAGAGAGAGAGAGAGAGAGAGAGAGAGAGAGAGAGAGAGAGAGAGAGAGAGAGAGAGAAAGAGAGAGAGAGAGAGAGAGAGAGAGAGAGAGAGAGAGAGATGAAATGAAATGAAATGAAACTAAATCAAACTTTATTTTATAAGAATAAAAGATTAGGACACAGACCTATTTTCAATCTTGTCCTTGCTATACACTACACTACAACAAATATAACAGCAAAACACACACACACACACACACACACACACACACACACACACATACACACACACACACACACACACACACACACACACACACGCACACACGTACACACACACGTACACACACACACACACACACACACACACACCTCATTCTCTCACGAACAACCACAGGTCAATGGCCTAGCAGTACAGAAAGATACACATATGAACAGAATATAAGACTACAGTTACATATTCATATAAATGTACATACGTATCAAATCAATAGTACTTCACACAAACAAACAAAACTGATATGAGGAAAAAAATCAGGTTACACATCCACTCACTCAACCCATAATATGCGCACACGCACGCACACACACACTCATGCGCTCGCGGGCGTATATGTTTTGTAAACCAAGACTTGATGTGAGATTGCTTTCCCAGAAAACAAGAAGTAAAAGCAGAATATCAAGATCCAGTTTCTAATCATTCTCAGTATATCAGTGCTCCAATTCAATATAAGGAATTCCTAGATGTTTTACCCCCCACCCGGGTCTGCCCTGGGGGACTTGGGTGGGGGTAACTAATTTTTAGTTCCCAGGGTCACCCTGGTCAGCCCCGCAGGGTGGGTTTTCTTCTCTATTCTGGGGCATGTGTTTCTGTCTACCCTTGGTCCATTCACCTGTATTTGACTTTTTAAAACTCTCCCTACTGTCTGCGCTGCCTGTAGCTCTTGATATTGGATGTGTGTTGCTAAATGGTCTTAACTTTATTTAGGCCCCATGTCTTAGGTTTATTTAACGTATTGGACCGGCTGGCGACATACATTCAATATTCTGTGTGTTTTTTTTGTTTTTTTTTTTTTGTTTTTTTTTTTGGGGGGGTGGGGGGGGGGGGTTCCGCAAGCAGTGCAGGCACGTCCTGAGAAAGTCTTGTTGCTGTCGGGACGTTAAGCAATGTACAATCAATCAATCAATCCTAGATATTTTACAGTCGTTTGCAAATAAGTCTAGTGCAGTGGGTTTAGATGGAATTTCTTACAAACTACTTTTTCATTTACCTGAATAGTGGAAAAAAATACTACATAAAATTTAGCAAAAATGTTGGTTTAATGGATCTCTTCCTAGTATCTGGAAGCAGTCAGTAGTAGTTCCAGTACTCAAATCGCGTAAAACACGTACATTGATTAGTAGTTATTGACCTATTGCACTAACATCACAAGTTTGCAAAGTAATGGAACAGATTATTTTAAACCGGCTATTTCATTACTGTGAAAAACAGGATATAATTCCAGTTCATCAAGCTGGTTTTCGGAAAGGTAGATGTATGACACACCATTTAGTTAAACACACAAATAACATTAAAAAAAAAACAATTTTTACGAAGAAAAAGTATATCAGCAACCTTTTTTGACGCACAAAAGGCTTACGATAGTGTTTGGCATGTTAGATTATTATACAAAATAAAACAGATTGGCATAACCGGGTTTACATATGACTACATTAAAAGCTTTTTGTCTGAAAGATTTGTCTGCACCAAAGTTGGTAAAAGTTATTCAACCTTTAAGAAAATAGATATGGGTATTCCGCAGGGATAAATAATTTCACCCTTTTTATTCACTGTGTTAATTTACGACTTCCCAAAATCTCTTTCACAGAACACAACTGTGGCACAATATGCAGATGATATTGCTATAATTATGGATGAACACTAATCTCAGAAAACGTACCCAAAAAGAATCGTAGATTATGTTCAAAAGATTTATAACATTGAATTGGACAAATTATCAAACTGTATGAAAAAAATGGCCTAGAACTATCTGGGGGAAAAATGCTTTTCAATAATGGGGAAAATGCTAAAACATTACCAAAATTCTACCAAAATTCTCCCTTTAAACTACCAACAGTGTGTAAATGTTTTAGGCGTACGTTTTACATCAAAATTATTTTGGGAATTTATATTGAAAACATAAAGCAAGAAAAGGACTTAACTAGTTTAAAATTATAAACTCACAACCATGGAGTCAGGACATTAAAACTGTTTTACACCTTGGTACATCTTTAGTTTGATCAACACTTATATATGGTCAGGAAGTCTACCTTACTGCCCCAGCTACACTTCTACAGAATCTGCAAAGCATTGATAGTAAAGCAGTTAAATTAGCCCTTGGAGTGCCAGTTCATACTAATATTGTAAAAACCTACAAAGAAGCAGGTATTTTGAAATTATCTGACCAAAGTAAATTAGCAACTGCAAAATACATTGACCGAATTCGCGAAGCCTGTCCGTCGAAAATTCATTACGTAAAGACATATTTTTAGACGCAGATGCATCCAGAAGGTGGACATGGCACAGCCCGAACGGAGAGCACCATAACCAAATTGACTACATCATGGTGAAGAGACGCTTCCAAACCAGTGCGAACATTGAAAAGACTAGAATATTTCCAGGAACAGACATTGGAAGCGACCATGACTTAGTGATGATGACCTTCCGACTCCCCCTAAAGAAAGTCAACAAGCAGGATCCCACCAGAATCAAGTTTGACTTCGAGAAGCTGAAAGACCCAGAGGTAGCTGAAGCCTTCCAGGCAAATATGGGAGGTAAATTTGCGCCACTGCTACTTCTAGGTGCAGAAGACACGGATGTGGACACACTGATCGACACATTGAACACTGTTGTAACCCAAACAGCCAGTGAGATCCTTGGCAAACACCGACAAGCAAAGAAACCTTGGGTTACAGCTGACATCTTTGTTGTATGTGACAAGCGTCGAGAATTAAAGAAAAAGAAATCAGAGGTAGAAGAAGCTAAACAATACAGGGAAATTAACCAGTACATCAAGAAAAGCATGAAAAAGGCAAAGAATATCAGTGTAAACACGTAGAAGAAAATCTGAACAAAAAAATAAAAATAGCAAAAAAAGCATACCAGCTGGTGAAAGTACTCAAACCAAGGGGAATCACAGCGCTGGACAGACAACAGTTAGATCCCCTGCCCCCGCCTATCAGGCACCCAATCGCCAGCCCACAGAGAAATACGCAGGTATAGAATAAGACAATCATTTCCATTCCTTAAAAGAATGGATCAGGTCTCTTATATAACCCATGTCTTTCTCCGGAACTTAGGAAGTAGGCAGGAGAAACATACATACACAAACATGAAGGTGCGCTACTATATGTGGTCGGGTAAATACCCTGATTTCCCACAGTAGATGCACAGAACATTACACAACAATGTAACGATACAAATTTTGCCTCGAGTTATACATGATACTCACAAACCAGATAGGTGAGGCTAGCGCTGGCAGAATTGTCAGTACTCAAACCAAGGGGAATCACAGCGCTGGACAGACAACAGTTAGATCCCCTGCCCCCGCCTATCAGGCACCCAATCGCCAGCCCACAGAGAAATACGCAGGTATAGAATAAGACAATCATTTCCATTCCTTAAAAGAATGGATCAGGTCTCTTATATAACCCATGTCTTTCTCCGGAACTTAGGAAGTAGGCAGGAGAAACATACATACACAAACATGAAGGTGCGCTACTATATGTGGTCGGGTAAATACCCTGATTTCCCACAGTAGATGCACAGAACATTACACAACAATGTAACGATACAAATTTTGCCTCGAGTTATACATGATACTCACAAACCAGATAGGTGAGGCTAGCGCTGGCAGAATTGTCAGTACTCAAACCAAGGGGAATCACAGCGCTGGACAGACAACAGTTAGATCCCCTGCCCCCGCCTATCAGGCACCCAATCGCCAGCCCACAGAGAAATACGCAGGTATAGAATAAGACAATCATTTCCATTCCTTAAAAGAATGGATCAGGTCTCTTATATAACCCATGTCTTTCTCCGGAACTTAGGAAGTAGGCAGGAGAAACATACATACACAAACATGAAGGTGCGCTACTATATGTGGTCGGGTAAATACCCTGATTTCCCACAGTAGATGCACAGAACATTACACAACAATGTAACGATACAAATTTTGCCTCGAGTTATACATGATACTCACAAACCAGATAGGTGAGGCTAGCGCTGGCAGAATTGTCAGTACTCAAACCAAGGGGAATCACAGCGCTGGACAGACAACAGTTAGATCCCCTGCCCCCGCCTATCAGGCACCCAATCGCCAGCCCACAGAGAAATACGCAGGTATAGAATAAGACAATCATTTCCATTCCTTAAAAGAATGGATCAGGTCTCTTATATAACCCATGTCTTTCTCCGGAACTTAGGAAGTAGGCAGGAGAAACATACATACACAAACATGAAGGTGCGCTACTATATGTGGTCGGGTAAATACCCTGATTTCCCACAGTAGATGCACAGAACATTACACAACAATGTAACGATACAAATTTTGCCTCGAGTTATACATGATACTCACAAACCAGATAGGTGAGGCTAGCGCTGGCAGAATTGTCAGTACTCAAACCAAGGGGAATCACAGCGCTGGACAGACAACAGTTAGATCCCCTGCCCCCGCCTATCAGGCACCCAATCGCCAGCCCACAGAGAAATACGCAGGTATAGAATAAGACAATCATTTCCATTCCTTAAAAGAATGGATCAGGTCTCTTATATAACCCATGTCTTTCTCCGGAACTTAGGAAGTAGGCAGGAGAAACATACATACACAAACATGAAGGTGCGCTACTATATGTGGTCGGGTAAATACCCTGATTTCCCACAGTAGATGCACAGAACATTACACAACAATGTAACGATACAAATTTTGCCTCGAGTTATACATGATACTCACAAACCAGATAGGTGAGGCTAGCGCTGGCAGAATTGTCAGTACTCAAACCAAGGGGAATCACAGCGCTGGACAGACAACAGTTAGATCCCCTGCCCCCGCCTATCAGGCACCCAATCGCCAGCCCACAGAGAAATACGCAGGTATAGAATAAGACAATCATTTCCATTCCTTAAAAGAATGGATCAGGTCTCTTATATAACCCATGTCTTTCTCCGGAACTTAGGAAGTAGGCAGGAGAAACATACATACACAAACATAAAGGTGCGCTACTATATGTGGTCGGGTAAATACCCTGATTTCCCACAGTAGATGCACAGAACATTACACAACAATGTAACGATACAAATTTTGCCTCGAGTTATCTCTTACCAGTTCGCTCTATTTGAGGCCAGTGAACAAAATGACTTTTACCCTCACACATGACCAAGCAAAAATGCTGCTGGAAGCTCTTCTAGTGGTCAAATGTTGGCTTATTATACATCATATTAAAGTGCATTGAGTCAGCATTCAGTCAGGATAAGTAAAAAGTCTGTACTTAACGTAGTTTAGAAGTTGTTGTTTATTTAGCGACGAAGAAAAAATGGTGTCCGGTTTCCAAAAACAGTTTTCACGAAAGTCACTAAGAAGAAATTTTTTTTGTTTCTTGCCCCTTTGTTTAAAATGTGAATCCAGTGTGTGGACAAATCATTTCTACACATTTTTGTGAAGTTTCAAGAAAATGTGTTTGAATTTCTAAGAGTTACGCAACATAATCAACACCGGTCAAGGGCAGGAAAAAGTGGGCGTGTCAACACCTGGCATGACTGAGACAACAAACATGTGCTTCTCTGAAAATCTCTGACTTGCTGAAAATATCACTGAGGCAATACACAGCAAGTAATAAAACTTGTTTATGTACTTCATAAAGTTTCACGATTCTGAACCAGACAATAGGTAAACAAAGACTCACATGGATAGCACATGGTCAAACCAAAATAGAAAGTGTCACAATGACCTGCGATGGTTTTCTTTCGTTTTTTCCACATCGCTGGTGCTGGAATCATGTTCAGTGGCCTGGTTGCTGGAAGATTCCCCTTCAGTGAGATACTCTTCACTTTCGGACTCAGATGAACTCATTTTGACGGAATATTCTCAGAGAGAAATCGCAAGCAGTGAAAATAACGCAGTAGGGAAAGCAAGATGGTGGACGTAGTGACTCGATCGATAACAAAGGTCACGAACAAACTCAAAATTAATATTTTTTTCATTCTATCATATGAAAGTGACTTTCTAATGTCAATAAGTTATTACAATAATATTGAGAGTAAAAATTAATTGGTTTTAATTCAGTAAACACGATGGAATTTTCCATGGGCATGGCTTCGTATGTATACATACGATGGCCAAGGGAGCAAACTGGTAAGAGTTATACATGATACTCACAAACCAGATAGGTGAGGCTAGCGCTGGCAGAATTGTCAGTACTCAAACCAAGGGGAATCACAGCGCTGGACAGACAACAGTTAGATCCCCTGCCCCCGCCTATCAGGCACCCAATCGCCAGCCCACAGAGAAATACGCAGGTATAGAATAAGACAATCATTTCCATTCCTTAAAAGAATGGATCAGGTCTCTTATATAACCCATGTCTTTCTCCGGAACTTAGGAAGTAGGCAGGAGAAACATACATACACAAACATGAAGGTGCGCTACTATATGTGGTCGGGTAAATACCCTGATTTCCCACAGTAGATGCACAGAACATTACACAACAATGTGACGATACAAATTTTGCCTCGAGTTATACATGATACTCACAAACCAGATAGGTGAGGCTAGCGCTGGCAGAATTGTCAGTACTCAAACCAAGGGGAATCACAGCGCTGGACAGACAACAGTTAGATCCCCTGCCCCCGCCTATCAGGCACCCAATCGCCAGCCCACAGAGAAATACGCAGGTATAGAATAAGACAATCATTTCCATTCCTTAAAAGAATGGATCAGGTCTCTTATATAACCCATGTCTTTCTCCGGAACTTAGGAAGTAGGCAGGAGAAACATACATACACAAACATGAAGGTGCGCTACTATATGTGGTCGGGTAAATACCCTGATTTCCCACAGTAGATGCACAGAACATTACACAACAATGTAACGATACAAATTTTGCCTCGAGTTATACATGATACTCACAAACCAGATAGGTGAGGCTAGCGCTGGCAGAATTGTCAGTACTCAAACCAAGGGGAATCACAGCGCTGGACAGACAACAGTTAGATCCCCTGCCCCCGCCTATCAGGCACCCAATCGCCAGCTGGTGAAAGACCTGACCAGTGTAAAACAAGGACGCTCCTCGAACATTCAAGATAGTGACGGGAACTGTCTTACGGAAGACCAAGACATACTGAAGAGATGAACAGAGTACTGCTCAGATTTGTACAACCACCGAGCTACAGGGGACCCAGGCATACTTGTCAACCCACCCGTGACCAACAATGGCAACTATCCCATTCTCCGAGAAGAAGTAGAGGCTGCAGTGAAGTCGCTGAAAAAAGGGAAGGCAGCAGGAGCAGACAACATTCCTGCAGAACTAGTCAAAGAAAGGGGAGAACACATGATAAGCGCTTAACTAACAATCTGCCCGATGTCCCCCCCAAGCTTCTGAAGGTGGTCACATCTTTTCATGACGAAATGAAAGGTACCGTACAGTATGATGGCTCATCCTCAGAAAACTTCCCGATCCGAAGCGGCGTGAAGCAAGGCTGCGTACTCGCCCCTGCACTTCGGCATCTTCTTCTCTCTGCTGATGCGCCATGCCTTCAGTCAGTCAGAAGATGGCGTCTTCATCCACACTAGGAGAGAAGGCAGCCTCTTCAGCCTTTCACGTCTGCGCGCAAAGACCAAGGTGCGCAGGGTCCTGATTAGAGAGATGCTGTTTGCTGATGATGCTGCCCTGACTGCCCACACTGAGGAAGCACTACAGCGTCTGGTCAGCAGCTTCGCTAGCGCCACCGATGAGTTTGGGCTGACCATCAGCCTGACGAAGACAAACATCATGGGCCATGATGTCTGCAGCACCCGTTGCATCTCTATAGGCGATCACACCCTCGAGGTAGTGGAGAACTTTACATACCTTGGCTCAACTATCTCCAATAACCTCTCTTTGGACAACGAGCTGGACTCCAGAATCGGCAAGGCATCAACAGCGATGGCTCGCCTGGCCAAGCGAGTGTGGAACAACAGCTTGTTTACCATCAATACTAAGATGAAAGTGTACCAGACCTGTGGGCTCAGCATTCTTCTCTACAGCAGCGAGACGTGGAGTTTGTACACCTGTCAAGAGCGCAGACTTAAATATTTCCATCTGCGCAGCCTGAGGAGAATCTTGGGCATCACTTGGAAGGACCGTGTTCCAAACACGGAAGTGCTGGCCTAGGCAAACATTCATAGCATGTACGCACTCCTTTCACAAAGACGCCTACGCTGGCTCGGTCATGTCTGCAGCATGCAGGATGGTCGGATTCCTAAGGACATCTTGTATGGTGAGCTCGCCTCCGGCACCAGACCAACAGGCAGACCAGCAGCGTTAGATACCAAGGTGTCTGCAAGCGTGATCTGAAAGCTGGAATCTTGAATCCCGCGGACTTAGAAGCCACCACCGCAGATCGTGCCAGCTGGCGGCTTGCAGTGAAGTCCAGCATTAAGTTGAGCGACGAAAGGAGAGAAAACCAGTGGGATGAGAAGAGGCACTCCAGACGAAAGAAAGAAGAGACAGTGCCCACAGCAACAGTCACAAGCTTCACCTGTAGCAAATGCAGCAGACAATGCCGCGCTCGCAATGGACTGATTAGACACAGCAGGCACTGCAAATCTTAAAAATGGACTGACCCAGCAAGCGCATTTACTCCATTCTCTTCCAAGACAGAAGGATGCCAACAACAACAACAACAATCTGCAATAAGATCTGGCAGTCAGGGGATTGGCGCACACCATGGACCCAATCACTTATAATAACTCTCCCCATAAAAGGCAACTTACATCAATGCCAGAATTATCGCACTATCAGTCTTATATGCCACCCAAGCACAGTCATGTTAAAGATCCTACTGAACAGGCTGAAGCCACAGACAGACGAAATCATAGCTGAGGAACAGGCAGGCTTCAGACAAGGGCGCAGCACAACTGAGCAGATCTCAACCTGAGAGTTCTATGTGAGAGGTACTTCCAGCACCAGCAAGACCTCTATCATATCTTTGTGGATTTTAAGAAAGCGTTTGACAGGGTGTGGCATGCAGCCCTTTGGTCCTCCATGAAGCTATACAACATAAATGCCAACCTGATCAAAGTTATAGCAAACCTTTACAACAAGGCCACTAGCGCAGTCTGCTTCAACGGCAAAATATGAACTGGTTTAGGACTACAGTTGGAGTCAGACAAGGCTGCTTGCTCTCACCTACTCTTTTCAACATCTTCCTGGAAAGAATCATGACGGACGTTCTAAAAGATCATGAAGGAACTGTCAGTATTGGAGGCATAACAATCACGAACTTGGGCTTTGCGGACGACATTGATGGCCTTGCAGGAACAGAGAAGGAGCTAGCTCAGCTGGTGGAAAAACTGGACAGTACAGACATTGCGTATGGGATGGAAATCAGTGCAGAAAAGACCAAACTGATGACAAATAACACCAGTGGCATTGGCACTGACGTCATGATTGGAAGTCAAAAACTTGAAACAGTTAATAAATTCAAATACTTAGGAGCCATTGTGACAGATGAGGGATCAAAACCAGAAATACTGTCCAGGATTGCGCAGACAACAACTGCACTGACAAGATTAAAGACCATATGGAAGGAAAGAAACATCACGCTCTGCTATGCCTGCGAGTCATGGACACTCACAGCAGACCTTGAAAGGCGTATACAAACCACTGAAATGAGATGTCTTCGAAGGCTGCTTGGCATTTCATACAGAGATCACATCACAAACGAGGAAGTGGGAAGCAGAATCAGGCAAGCCCTCGGGCCCTATGAAGACCTATTAGCCATTGTGGAAAAACGCAATCTGAAGTGGTATGGGCATGTCACGCGTTCAGCAGGGCTTGCCAAATAAATTCTGCAAAACACAGTGCAAGGAGGACAAAGGAGAGGAAGACAGAGGAAACGATGGGAAGACAATATCTCAGAGTGGACAGGACTGAAGCTGGGCGATACGCTAAGAATGGCAGAGAACAGAGGGGAATGGAGGGAGCTGGTTGCCAAGTCATCAGTGGTGCCCCAACGGGCGGAAAGACTACGGGATATAGATAGATAGATTTGAAAAAGAAAAAACTGTGAGATGTTTGCGGTTTTCGACATATTTCTGGACCTCCTGTGATCCTTGACCTTTCCAGGGGTCATGCAGATTAGTATGTATAGAAAGGCCTTGCCATCAGGTATATCTGCACCAAGTGTGGGGTTGAAACTTTAAAAAAAGTATTTGTGGAAAAACTAGTTTATGAAAATACGGTTTTTTGTTAACCTGTTTCTGGACCTCTTGTGACCCTTGACCTTGAGGGGTTATTCAGATTAGTATGCATACCATCAGGTATCTCTATACAAAGTTTGGGCTTGACGCTGGCAATAGTATTTGAAAAACAAAAATGGTGAAAATATGACAATTTTTGTTAACCTATATCTGGACCCTGTGACCTTGACCTTTGAGCGAGGTCACTAAAACTGGTTTATTTAGAAAGGTCTTGCCACAAAGTACCCTTGGGCCAAGTTTGAAGACTGTGGCTTAAATAATCGCCGAGAAAATGCCAACGTTAAAGTTTACCACTGACGTCGGACGTCTGACACCGGACGGACGACCACTGGCCCAAAACATAGACTCACAAAGACAAATTAATAAGGGCATATTAAATTAAATAATGATTGTCTAATATCAGCTTAGCGTTAAAAGTCATCCCCAGTAGCAACACGTCTTTGGGCCCACGACGCCCGCAGTGGGTGCGCGCGCAGCCGTGCATACACACACACACACACACACACACACACACAGCAATGCATACACACACACACACGCGCACACACACACACACACACACACACACACACACGCGCGCGCGCGCGCGGCCCTTTGGCGCCCAAAAGACGTTCTTTAGCAAGGTTTGCGTAGCTAGATGTGACGCCATTTTTATCGTGTTACTTCTTTGCCAAAATTTCTGCCCCGAATACCAAAAACGTCATGTGCATGCTCCGGAATGCGCTCCGACCAGCCCCCATTTCAAAGTCTACCGTATTTTCAACATGGAAGACGACAAGAAACAGGTTCTTCATCTGACATGACCACCTCCTCTGTAGTACGAGACTGACAGAGGGAGGCGAGCAGAGGCCAATTATCTTTCTTGAGATTCCAGCGCGCCACTGGTAGATTCTCCTCACATCTGACCGATGTCAACACTACTGGGAAGTAGTCACTACCACACAGGTCGTCGCGAACCTTCCAGTAAAAGTCCAGCATGAGAGAAGGATCACACACAGTGAGGTCTAGAACTAGATTGTGAAATTGGGTTAGAGTAGGTAGGCGAACCATCGTTGAAGACACATAAGTTGAGTAAAAACATCTTCTGACATCTGACCTCTGCTATCATAGTGGTCACTACCCCACAGGTAAGCGTGACTGTTAAGATGCCCATGACAATAAAGGGAGGGGGTAGCTGATCTACTAAGTTAAAAACAAATTTTTAAAAATCACTATAGACCCGCAGGGGTGGTGGCAGGTAAACACTGCATATGGTTATGGTCTTCTCTAAAGTAACCCAAGCTGCGACAGCCTGAAGACAGGTGTCGACGCTAATGGGGTTCATAAAGTTTGGCTACTAATGAGAAGAGCCACTCCACCCGAGCGCCTCTCCGAATCAGAGCCTTTATGGATAGCGTTAAAACTATTAAAAGAGACAGGGTCAGAAGTCTTCAGGTAAGTGTCCTGAAGAGATATTACTGAGGGGTTATAGGACTTGACTAAAAGACGTCATTCCTCAAAGATAGCGTGAAAACCACAATTCCGTGGAAGCAGAGAAAACAGTATTTGATCTTATGTCACCCACCCTTTCTTCATCTCCTTCCAAAGCAAAGGAAAAGGGGGCAAAAACTCTTCTCTTTGCTTTGGAAGGAGATGAAAAAACAGAAGGGGGCTGACTCCGGGGCCTCCTCTGGTACTTCGGAGATGAGGGAAGTGGACCTGCCGCAGCACCAGCTACGACAACTTCCACTCTCTCCATCTGCTCCTCTAATGCAGCATATCTGGTTTGAAGGGGGACATCAGTGTCCCCCTTCTGGGCCCGTGCGCACAGCGGTCCCGTAGCTTTCTTGGACTTCTGGCTCTGGGCAGCGTTCCTGCCACTAGAGTTAGCGGCCTTTGACGGCTGACCAGAACCAGCGGCCTATGCAGTGGACAGACTGACAGGCTTATGGCTTAGGGGCAGCAGAGGGTGGCGCCACCGGACCGGGATTGTCCGCCTTCTGCTTTCCCTGGCACCTCGTCACCACTGGAGGAGGGTTACTCTCAAGGGGCGAGTGGATCCGAGGCTCCACCCCCAACCAAGAAGTTGTGTTTTGACATGAGAAATGTTTGGTGGGGCACGTGCCTGCCACCGCAGCACGGAATGTAAATGCAGAGGTGCTACTAGCATTTGAAGCAGCCTCAGCTGCACCAGGGCCTTTAACCAATTTATTTTTTATCTACAAAGGACAGCCACTTTTCCACACGCACCTGCTGAATCCTGCACTCGGATATCTAACGAGAGCATTTCTTATCTGAAGCCATATGCGCCCCCTGGCAATTCACACACAGGGGAGTGGCTGTGCAGGACTTAGCAGCAGTGTGTCTGGGCTTAGTGCAGCGGGCGCATATAGCCTCTGCCTGGCGGCATGTCTTCTGCCCATGGCCATACTTTTGGCACTTAAAGCACTGGAGGGGGAGTGCTGTGGTTGTGTTATTCTTTCAGAGCATGTGTGTATTAATCATAGAAAAGATTCGCTATTCATTTGAGTTATTTTGAATAAGAATTACGTACCTTTTTGTAGGATTCATTTTCTTTTGCACGGAGAATTGCGATCGATTTTTGGTGTGACGCATAGTTCGCTACAGTGTTGTACAGTTTGACCTACATTAGACTGGAAAGTTGGAGTAGGGTCGCGATCTTTCTAGTGACCTCATATATGAAGTCAAAGTGTCGGCTACATTTCGTAACAATGTATCAAAGACGATTAAGGAATAGTGGAATTTTGTAGTTTATTCTCTTGGCTTGGCTTGACTTCGCGAACGAAGATTTTATAGGAGTTGCCCACGACGTCTGCAGGCTTGTTCGTGGCTGCGGAGGCCAATCCGAGACAGGCAGGTTCGACCGCAGTGGCTGCAGGGGAAGGTCTGGCCAGGGTTCTGAGCTGCGGCATCTCTGTTTTTTCTCCTGAGCCGCTTGTCCTTAAGGCTAGCTCTGCGAGAGTCCTCAAAGGAGACAGCTGCCTTGTAAATGGTGGAGCGCCAGGTGTCACGTCCGCAGCAAGCGAAGACCACTGGTGGTGGTCGATTTGGCAGGCACTAAGCGACTTCTTGAGACAGTCTTTGTATCTCTTCTTTGGTGCCCCTCTGTCACGGTGTCCAGTAGCAAGCTCGCCGAACAGGGTGATCTTTGGTAGGCGATGATCCTCCATCCTGGAGACATGCCCCGCCCATCGGAGCTGTGTCCGCAGCAGCAAAGCCTCGATGCTCACAGTTTCAGCCTGTTCAAGGACCTCGACGTTGGTGACATAGTCACTCCAGTGAATGCCCAGGATGGGGCAGTGGGCAGATGTTCACATCTGCACGGGACATAGACGACCCCGCCCTCCACGAGTCGCCTGCTGCCTTGCAGGCCTGGCCGCTTGGCTGCGGAAAGGCTAAGGGAGGAAACCCCTGACATCAAAGCCCCCGTGTCTCCGGGGAAGGCTTTTGAGCCAGAGACTAGGACAAGGACAGTCTGATATAAAACCTACGACCCGAGGACCTCGATGCCATCGTCCCAGCTTGCTAGGCCATGGCAGATGAACCAAGGGTTTAAAGGGTGGGGCCTGTACTGCGCACACTGCACTCCACCAAAAAGCTCCACCGCGCAGGCTTTAGGAAACGTCCACGGACCATGACACTGTAGTTTATTCTAGTGAATTCCTTTTCATACATATTAATGCGTCTTGGTTACGTTTTCTTTTCTGATTGGCAGTGTTGTGCAAATTTGCTGGATTATTCTGGAAATCTGTAATAGTATAAAAGACCGTGCTAGGCAGTATGTGTGTACATTGTATGAGAGACGCACTGTGTCAAAAGTGTTGATGCATTGTAGAGGAGACATTGTATCAGTGTTGGTGCATTTGTGGATGCATTGTGTGGAGATCGCATCGCTGCAATAAAACATTGTTGGAACTGTTACTCTAATGTGGTCTACAACCGTATACCGTTGAGCCCGGCAAACCGCTACAGCGGTGTCAGGTGTTTCGTATCGCGCGCCCGGCGACGCGCCTGCCTCGCTGCGCGTGTGGTGACCTCGCCCTTCACACTGACACATCCTGTTTACACTCAGTGCACGTGCGTTCGTCTGTGGTATGCGGTCAGTTTTGCGGCGCTAGCGTGGGAATTACGGTCGGAACGGTGAGTGGGTGTGTTGATATTCGGAGTGATACAATTTTGTGTTTGGAGACATGGTTTCAAAAGCAGATGTATTGGGACATGTGTGCCTACCTACCGCGTGGCAGCATAACCACGTGTTGGCAGTGTCAGCTGGAGCGATCGACGGTTGAGGCACTGTCAAGGTCAATGACTTACAGCCTGATTCTGATGCTGAATTCGGAGGTTCTAATTGATATTCCGTTTTTTGGATGCCACACCTTGGTGCACCAGTAGGTGACTCTGTGGACACCAACGATCACGTGTAGTACGTGTATAGTCTTTACAACACAGGTACTTCCATCCGATCGTGTACGAGACACAACAAAGACACACTGATCATCATTCGATGCCGCTTATTACATGTTGCCTAGACCGTGGATATACCTTATCAGTGGCAGGTGTAAACATTGACATCTGGTGACAAGGTTGGGGCCTTACGTTGTATCGGTATGATGGAAATGCATGGACACTTATGTGTCACAACAGACGTCCTATTTAGTGAAGCATGTTAAGTACGAGCGACTTGTCATGCACGAAAGACATTTTTTTTTTCAAATGTATTGTCAGCTGTCACTATTTTTGTCACCAAAATTACGATACATGTGACAGTGTGGTTAAATCCATAAAATGGTAGTCCATCCAATTGCAAATCTGTACATATATACCTTATGGGGATATCTGTTGTAAAGTATTATTTACAAACATTGTACAGTGCACACCCATTTACAACAGAAATTTCTCAAATAAAGTCAGAGCTGAAGGGTATATAGACTTCTTATTTACTCAGGGATGAAAGAGTTAAGCCACGTGTGACGGGTTGCAGCTGAGTGAAGTTTCATTACAAGAACCCTACGTGCGTGCGTCTGATGTGATATCTTACTACGACTACGACTACCACGTAACATGGAGAGGCAAGTACTTCTTCACTTTCAAGGAGTAATAACCTTCCCAGATGGTAGTAGGAGGTATGGGGGTGCCAAACGTGAAGATGATAGTAGGGAGACGGATTTCCCTACCACCTCGCTTGGAAGCGGCTCCTGAAGTAAGTCACCTCCTGCGACTTAAGGTCCCGTACAAGTTCATCTTCCGACAACTCTGCCAATGCTTTAACTTTTATCACACCTCTAGAAGAGTTATCGTTTTGTGGGGTGTGACCTCCACTGGAGTGTCTCCGATACAAAAGAGCCTCAGTAGCCCGTTGGAGTGTACCCGGGTGCGTCACTCTACCAGCAACTCACCAGACCCGAGGCGCTGGGCATCAGGCCCCCACCAAGGATGCAAACAAGCTTCTCTTTCACCTTGCTATGGACAATGAGGAAGCGAGGCCAGACGGCCGACGCCTGAGGCGTCGCTTCCCCAAAGTCCGAGTCACTGTCCAGTACCATGTCAGTAGCTAAGTGCGGCTTTTGTGCCCCCCCCCCCTCCCCCACCCCACCCCGCCTCCCTGTTTTTTTGTTTGTTGTATCCTATTTTCCGCCCTGTCTCTCAGGATAAAGTTTGCAAAACCATAAAGTCCATGCCTTTCAAGACCTGTGAACTAGACCCCCTCCCAGCTTCTCTCTACCGGGACGGCCTTCCAAAACTTTTGCCCTTCACTACCGACATCATCAATACATCTCTATAAAATGGCTACGTCCCCGATATCTTCAAGTCTGCCATCGTCCGCCCTCTCCTAAAAAAACCACTACCTCGACCCAAACGAACTGAAGAACTAGTGCCCAGTCTCCAAACTCTCTTTTCTGTCCCAGCTACTTGAGAAGTTTGTTCTCAACCAGCTCAACCTCCATCTCGCCATCAAGAATTACCTCAGTCCCTTCCAGTCTGCCAATCGCAAACATTACAACACTGAAACAGCTCTATTAAATATCCTGAACGATCTTCTTCTCTCAACTGACTCGGGCAACATCTCCCTTCTTATGCTGATCTCTCTGCCGCTTTCAACAATATAGACCACTCTATCCTCCTCCACCGCCTTCATCACTCCTTCGGCATCACTGGCTCTGCTCACTCCTGGTTTCTCTCCTACCTTTCCGACAGACAGCAGTCCGTCATCATCGACGGCGTCTCTTCTCACCCAGTCAGGCTCTCCTGCGGAGTTCCACAGGGGTCCGTTCTGGGTCCGGTCCTTTTCACACTCTACACCTCCCCTCTGTCCAACATCAACTAATCTCATCACATACACCACCACCTCTACGCTGATGAGGCAAAACTTCTAGACAAGGACAAACCTGTCAACATTCAGTCACTCCTGACTCGCACGGCTGACTGCTACGAATACGTAAAAAACTCTATGACAGCAAACAAACTTAAACTAAATGACGACTAAACGGAAGTCATGCTGGTAGGCACGCGCCAGAAACTCTCCCAGCTCCCTCCCTCTCTCCATCTTCAACTCGACAGCACCCCCATCCCCCTCTCTGACTCGGCCAAGAACCTCGGCGTTTCCCTCGATTCCTCTCTTTCCATGACCAGCTTTGTCTCTGCCACGGCCCGGGCATGCTATTTCCACAGCCGTCGCATTAGTCTGATCAGTTAGTTATTTGGGTTTAACGCCGAGCAGGCAACTGTGGCCATCTCAAGGCGGGAAGGGTAAAAATCTGGTCAGCCAGACTAAAAGAAAGGTCTTAAGACATGATGTAAATATACCTTAAAAATATGTCAGGCTAAAATGTCGCACAGATCTTTAAAGAAAACGTCGACAGACTCTCAAAAAGGTCAAAATAATAGAAACATCATAGTCTGTAAATGCTCACATTTTATTTAAAATATGGCACTCTTTCAGAAAACTGAAGATCTTGTCCGGGGGCACATCCCGGAAACAAAACCTTCAAGGAGTCTGCTGTGAAATGTTTATACCTTGTGTCGATTAGATCAGCACAAGACAGCAAATAGTGTTGAACAGAGTACTGCTCGTCGCAGGCATAACACCATGGACGCTAATTCTGTTTAGTAAATAAGAGTGCGTAACATACGTGTGCCCGATGTGGAGCCGAGCAAGGACAGTCTCATCACGGCGGCTGCCGCAGCGATAAGGTAGACCGTCAGACACCTAAGGAAGAACTTCATGCAGCTTGTTAGCTTCCTCTTTGTCCAACTCAAACTGCCACTCACGGGCTATGCACGCACTAATCACAGGTTTAAAATCACTATAAACAGTATGTGTGTCAGGGACAGAGTCATTGCGGGCATCGCTGGCAGCAGAATCTATGATCCTGTTGCCTTCGATACCCACATGCCCTGGGCCCCAAATAAAAATGATGTCATAATATTCCTTCATCAAGTCTGCGTAGAGCCCTCTGATCTGCTTCACTAGTGGGTGGTCATTTCCCGTGCCCTGAAGGGTCTGCAGGGCACAAAGAGAGTCAGACAGAATCAGGAAGTTCCTTTCTGTAGATCGATAAGCATGCCTGAGTGCCAGCAGAACCGCCTGCAGTTCTACTTTAAATACAGATGAGTGGTCTGGGAGGCGGTGCTTAAATGGGCGTCTAGGATGGCGAGAGGACACTGCGGCCGCAGCCACTCTCCCATCCTCAGACTTGGACCCATCCATATAAAGACGACAATAGCCAGGAAAAATTGAAAGGAGTTCTTTGAGGCTCTGTTGGTATGTGGCTGGTGGAGTAGAGTCTTTCTTGTGGGCAGTCAAGTCCAGCAAGATGTCAGGAACTGGTAAGAACCAGGGTGGAGTGATGTGTTGCAGGGATTCCGAAACTCTGTCCAGGTCCAATCCGGCCGCCTGCAGATGAGGTCGGACACGGAAAGAAAGTGGACGGACAGCTCCCGGATGGGCATCGTAAATCTCTGCAAACGATGGTTTAAAAACAAAATCATAGCCAGGATTGTCTGGATGGGCCTTCAGCTTCAGAACGTAGCTGAGCATGAGGCGGATGCGGCGGAGCTTGAGAGAAGGCTCCCCTGCCTCGGCATATAGACTAGGAACTGGAGACGTCCTGAAGGCCCCAAGACATATCCGCAGACCCTGATGGTGAATTGTGTTCAGACGCTGTAGAACAGACTTGGAAGCTGAGCCATAAACCACAGAGCCGTAATCCACTTTGGACCGAACAAGGGCCCGGTACAGTCGAAGTAAGACAGTACGGTCCGCACCCCAGTCAGTACAACCAACGACACGAAGAACGTCGAGAGCCTTCTGACAAGAGGTTCTGATGTAATTAATATGGTTGCGAAAGGTAAGTCTTTTGTCAAAGATGACCCCCAGAAACTTTGCCTCCTCGGCCACCTTAATTGGCACTCCTGCAATCCTCAGGTTAGGTTCTGGAAATTCTTTTGTCTGGTTAGTAAAATGTCTTGGAGGGAGAAAACTTGAATCCATTGAGAGACACCCACCGCTGGATGCGATCAACACACAGCTGCAAGCGCCTCTCAAGGGACGCAAGTCCTCGACCACATGAGCACCAAGCAAAGTCGTCAACAAACAAAGAGCATTCAGAATCATCCTTGACGGCCTTTACAATGTTATTAATTTTAATACTAAATAAAACAGGAGATAGAATGCTGCCCTGCGGGACACCCATCTCCTGTTCAAAGGAGTCTAAGAGGGTGGAGCCCACACGGATTTGGAACGACCGGTTAGTCAAAATATTGTGAATAAAAACGGGCAGGTGCCCTTTAAAACTGATGTCCAACAAGTCTGTTACGATTATGGTTGTGTTGTTTTGTGAGGGCGTGCGTGCATGGATCGTGGGTGGCGATCCGACGTTTTGTTTGAGCTATCGCGATGCCTAGTCACGTGCCTTTTCGGTGAGTTTCACTTTCGTTTGCAGGTGGTGCGGTCTTGAGTGTCTGTTGCCGCACGGAGTTGAGTCAGGAAAGATCTAGATGATACTTCAATATTCTTTTGTTTACCGCGCGCGTGTGTTAGCGGTTAGTATCCGTGCACTTATAGCTTGTTTACCAGACTGTACGGTCAAGGTCGCGACCTGTTTAGTGTACGCATGCGTGAAGTTAGGATGAGTTTGTTCTGATTGGTTGTGTTGTACGATTTTGCTCGATTGTGCTAGAAAACATACCACTATAAAAGATCGTGCTAGGAAGCATCCCTGTACATTGTCCAGTCGTAGGATTGCGATGTAACAGAGTCTGTACATTGTTCAGTTGTAGAATTGCGATGTAACAGCGTCGGTACAGTGTTCAGTTCTATAATTGCATTGTATCGTAAAACGCTTTGATATTGAGAGAACGTTACGCAAAATATCGTGCTTCATTGTCAGTAACGGAGATCTGCAGTGAAAGGTGATGTACAATGTATGAGAGACGCTTTGTGTCAGAGTCGAGAAGATTTTGTAATATTGTTGGTGCAATTGTGAACGCATTTCGTGGAGATCGCATCGCTTTAATAAAATATTGTTGGAACTGTTACTCCAGTATTGTCTACATCCTTAAGCCACGTGTGACGGATTGCAGCTGAACGGAGGTTTATTTAAAAGAACTCTACGTGCGCGCAGTCTGGTGTGATACCATACTACGACTACAAATCCACCACGTAACATTTTGGCGACCCCGACGAGACCTTCTTCAGTTGGTTCAGTGGAAAGGGTAGCTGGAGAAAACAGCCAGCAGTGAAAGGCAGAGATGGCGACATCGGAAATGGAGACATTCCTGAAAATCGGAAAGGAATGTGGACTGGAGGGAGCTCAGCTCCTAGACTTTGTAAAGGCGAGAGAGAAGGAGAGACTGGAGAGAGAAGAAAAGAAACGAGAGAGAGAAGAAAAGGAGAGACTGGAGAGAGTAAAGAGAGAGGAAAAGAAACGAGAGAGAGAAGAAAAAGAAAGACTGGAGAGAGAAAAAGAAAAGAGACTTGAAGAAGAAAAGAGACTGGAGAGATAAGAAAGAGCTAGAGAGCATGAAATTAGAAAGCTCGAAATTCAAGCAGAAGAAGCAGAGAAACAGCGAAGAGAAGCAGAGAAACAGCGAGAAGAGAAACGAGAAGAGGCAGAGAGGCAGCGACAACATGAAATTCGTTTAAAACAGATGGATATTGAGGCACAGAGCCAGAGAGCTACAGAAGCAACAGCCTTAGCCAGCAGAGAGCAAACAGCCCGTGCACCAAAACTTCCACCTTTCATTGAGAATTCAGATAAGAATGGACGCATCCCAGTAGGAGATGAGACTACATTCTTACCAGTCTCAAACATCACGCTGCCTGTGAATGAAGTGCCGAATATGCTGGTGGTGTCAGGATTTGTCGGCAAAGCATCAGTGAGAGTGTTGAGAGACACTGGTTGTAGTTGCGTCATCGTGAAAGAAGACCTAGTAGCTGAAGATCAGAAGCTACAGGAGTGGACCACCCTTGTCTTGGCTGACGGAAGTGGGAGAGTCACCCCCCTCGCCAAAGTCAGTGTTAACACCCCGTATCTAACAGGAGAGGTGAAGGCGTTGTGCGTGAAAACACCAGTCTACGACCTTATCATCGGAAACATTGATGGTGCCAGAAACGCAGACGACCCAGACCCAGAGTGGAGACCTAAAAACTATGCCGTTACTACGAGAGGTCAGGAAGAGAAGAGCCACCATACCCTCACTCTAAAAGTGGCTGACAACATACAAACAGTCATGGTGAAAGAGAAGTTGGAAGTAGAACAGCGAGCAGCCATTGATCGTATACAGCAAAAACAGGCGCAAGATTTGGACAGTCTGCGGGACGACGTTCAGTGCCACCGTGAAGAACAAATGGGGTCGCTGAATCGCCGGGAGAACGAAGGATTCGAGCGAGACAGGGCTCCTCTGACAAAGGAGATGTTGAAGCTGCAGGATGAGGATAATGAGAGAGATAACCAGGAGCTGGTGTATGAACATAAAAGTCAAGAGGTCGTCGAAGTTTTGATCAGCATGAGAGAGACGAAGCAGAGCCTGCTGAGTGATGAGGACGATGATAGTAATGTCGATTGAGTGACGTCCCCCAAAGTTCAGCCTTTCAGCGGACGTGAACGCGACCATCAGGAAAGACAACGAGAACCGCAAGAACAGTGAGAACGGAAAAGATGACGACAGCGTCGACAAAGAAGAAGCAGCTGATAAGAAAGGTAGTGAAGATGACGCGGGGGAGGCAAAGGTTGTGAAGAGTAAAAGTGAGCCGATGTTGGAGATGAGAGATGATGATGGTGATAATGGCGAAAATACAGAGGGGGAGGAAAAGCTGGTCTACGACGAAGCGGAAATTATGAGACTGATCGACAGCGATAAGCTGACAGCGTTCGACCCAGGACCAGTAACCTTTGAACTGTGTGAACTGTGAACTGTATTCATGATTTGACATTGTTCCAGAGGTGAACTTTGACATTCATTTTTTTAGTTTAACCTATGGTTCGTAGAACTTTGAAGCTGTTTACCTGTGCAGGACAGTGTGAAGGAGCATGTTTTTATTCGGGACATTTTGGAAAGAACTGTGAGTTAATTATTTTTGTGTAGTTGATTTGATTTTATTTTCGATGTGAAATTTGTATTGTTTTCGGTTTTTGTGTAGGTTTAGACAACCAGAATCGTATTTTTGGATTTGAGAAGAAATTTTGTGAAATGTCGTTCTAAAAAGGGGGGGGGGGGTAATGTTACGATTATGGTTGTGTTGTTTTGTGAGGGCGTGCGTGCATGGATCGTGGGTGGCGATCCGACGTTTTGTTTGAGCTATCGCGATGCCTAGTCACGTGCCTTTTCGGTGAGTTTCACTTTCGTTTGCAGGTGGTGCGGTCTTGAGTGTCTGTTGCCGCACGGAGTTGAGTCAGGAAAGATCTAGATGATACTTCAATATTCTTTTGTTTACCGCGCGCGTGTGTTAGCGGTTAGTATCCGTGCACTTATAGCTTGTTTACCAGACTGTCAAGGTCGCGACCTGTTTACATCCTTAAGCCACGAGTGACGGATTGCAGCTGAACGGAGGTTTATTTAAAAGAACTCTACGTGCGTGCAGTCTGGTGTGATATCATACTACGACCACGATTCAACCACGTAACAAAGTCAGACATTATACCATACTTCCAGGTAGGGTCATATGCCTTCTCAAGATCGAAGACAAAAGCATCTCGAAGAAATGATTCAAAGCGGACTAAATGGTCAGTTGTACTACGAAAGCGCCGGAAACCGCACTGGAGGTCTGTGAGGAGACCCTGTGACTCAAGATGCCACACCAGGCGGGCGTTGACCAAACGTTCCATAGTTTTACATAAACACGATGTCAAAGCAATTGGCCGGTAGTTGCCTGGGTCGGAAGGATCCTTACCCGGCTTGGGGATCGGTACAACCACAGGTTGGTGCCAAGACGGCGGAAAATAACCAGTTTTCCAGATATGGTTAAAGACCTTGAGAAGTACAAGGAGTGACCTCTTAGGCAGATGCGTTAGGAATTTATAGTGGATGGTATCTAGGCCAGCAGCAGAGTCATTACATTTCTGCAAGGCTTGCTGCAATTCTGATAATGTAAAAGGGGCATTATAGTCTTCTGAGTTATCGGACTTAAAATCACAAATACGAGACTCTCGCTTCTCCTTCTCTCTCTGGAAAAAGGGTGAATAATGCTCTGTTGAAGAATTATGGACAATGGTGGAGGCAATCAAATTGGCCACAGCTTTATTTATCTGTGACCAAGCTGGCACCACCTCTAAGATGGCCGACAGAAGCCGAGCCACCCCTGCCCCTAATTCGTCGAACAGCCTTCCTGGCTGTCTGGGACGGAGTCCGAGAAGTTAAAGATGAGACGAAGCGTCTCCAGGAAGCACGGCGTTCACGTTTAAAAATGTAACGGGCTTTCGCCCTCTGTCTTTTAAAGGTTAAAATATTCACTTGCGACGGATTACCGAAAGCACGTCGCTGAGCAGATTTGCGCGCTTTTTGGGCCTTGCGGCACTCTTCATTGAACCATGGTACTCTCGGCTTCCGAGGGACTGATGCGGAAGTTTTAGGGATGGTTTCACCCGCTACGTCCAACAAAATTGTAGTTAAAAAAAGAAACAGGTTCTTCAGCTGACATGACCACCTCCTCTGTAATACGAGACTGACAGAGGGAGGCGAACAGAGGCCAATTAGCTTCCTTGAGATTCCAGCGCCCCACCGGTGGATCCTCTCCACATCTGATCGATGACAGGACTACTTGGAAGTGGTCACTACCACACAGGTTATCGTGAACCTTCCAGTCAAAGTCCTGCATGAGAGAAGGATCACACACAGTGAGGTCTAGAACAGAACTAGATCCTGAACCTGGGATAGAGTAGGTAGGTGAGCCATCATTAAAAACACATAGGTTAAGTTGAGAAAAAACATATTTTAACATCTGACCTCTGCCATCATAGTGGTCACTGCCCCACAGGTGAGCGTGACCGTTAAAATCTCCCATGAAAATAAAGGGAGGAGGCAGATGATCTACTAAGTTAAAAATATCATTACTACAGACCCGCAGGGATGGTGGCAGGTAAATACTGCATATGGTTATGGTCTTCTTTAAGGTAACCCGAGCTGCGACAGCCTGAAGACAGGTGTCAACACGAACGGGGCTACATAAAAACTGGTTGCTAATGAGAAGAGCCACTCCACCCGAGCGTATCTCTGAATCAGAACCTTTATGGATAGTATTAAAGCCATTAAAGGACAGGGTCAGAAGTCTTCAGGTAAGTCTCCTGAAGAGATATTACAGAGAGGTTATAGGACTTGACTAGAAGGCGTAATTCTTCAAAGTTGGTGTGAAAACCACGACAATTCCACTGAAGCAGAGAGTACATGATTAGGTTTTATGTGGAGGAGAAGAGTTCTGTATCCCCTTTTTCTGTGATTTGGAAGGAGTCGATGAAACAGAGGGGTGTTGACTCCCGGGCCTCCTCTGGTTCCTCGGAGATGAGGAGGAGATCTAGTGTTATGCGCCCACTAATGACAGTGACGAGGAAGAGAAACAAGACTTTTGTGCTCTAAACAGATTTGTCATTGGAGGCAGCATCTTCCCACACAGAAGAATACACATAGCAACGTGGGTTTCACCTGACCATACTACAGAGAGCCAAATAGACCATATCTGCATTAACAAGAAATTTAGATGTTCAAGAGCTGTGTCCCGCTGGGCGGGGCATGTCTCCAGGATGGAGGATCATCGCCTACCAAAGATCACCCTGTTCGGCGAGCTTGCTACTGGACACCGTGACAGAGGAGCACCAAAGAAGAGATACAAAGACTGTCTCAAGAAGTCACTTAGTGCCTGCCAAATCGACCACCACCAGTGGTCTTCGCTTGCTGCGGACCGTGACACCTGGCGCTCCACCATTTACAAGGCAGCTGTCTCCTTTGAGGACTCTCACAGAGCTAGCCTTAAGGACAAGCGGCTCAGGAGAAAAAACAGAGATGCCGCAGCTCAGAACCCCGGCCATACCTTCCCCTGCAGCCACTGCGGTCGAACCTGCCTGTCTCGGATTGGCCTCCGCAGCCACGAACAAGCCTGCAGACGTCGTGGGCAACTCCTATAAAATCTTCGTTCGCGAAGTCAAGCCAAGAGGAGAAGCCAAGAGATGTTCAAGATGTTCGAGTGAGGAGGGGAGCAGATGTCGCCTCAGACCACCATCTGCTTACCTTAAGAATAAAGCTCAAGTTAAAGAAAAGCAGCACAGAGAGAAGTCCAGAAGTCCGGGCAAGTCAGTCGTGTATCAACACAAGCAATGAAGATACGGCACCATACACACTTTTATCATGCTGGGCGGGGCATGTCTCCAGGATGGAGGATCATCGCCTACCAAAGATCACCCTGTTTGGCGAGCTTGCTACTGGACACCGTGACAGAGGGGCACCAAAGAAGAGATGCAAAGACTGTCTCAAGAAGTCATTTAGTGCATGCCAAATCGACCACCACCAGTGGTCTTCGCTTGCTGCGGACCGTGACACCTGGCGCTCCACCATTTACAAGGCAGCTGTCTCCTTTGAGGACTCTCACAGAGCTAGCCTTAAGGACAAGCGGCTCAGGAGAAAAAACAGAGATGCCGCAGCTCAGAACCCTGGCCATACCTTCCCCTGCAGCCACTGCGGTCGAACCTGCCTGTCTCGGATTGGCCTCCGCAGCCACGAACAAGCCTGCAGACGTCGTGGGCAACTCCTATAAAATCTTCGTTCGCGAAGTCAAGCCAAGAGAATTTACACTCGTGAGAAACACAGATGTGAGTGTAACCTGCACGAGGCATCTATCCTTACGAGCACATGCACCTGCAGGAGCTCATGAGGATATATGTCTTTTGCATTTGAGGCTTGTAGATGGCATGTGGTATTTATCCTCATGAGCCCCTGCATGTGCAGGGGCTCACGAGGATCCATGCCTCTTGCAATTGAACAGGTAATAGCGGCCAGCATGAGGTATCTATCCTCCAGAGACCATGCAACCGCAGGGGCGCATGCGGATCTATGCCCTCTGCATTTAGACTTTGCGGTCAGCATGAGGTATCTATCCGCATGAGCCAGAGCAGCTGCAAGGGCTCATGAGGATCCATACCTCTTGCATTTGTATTTTGTAGTCAGCATGCTTCCTCATGAGTCCGTGCAGCAGCATGGGCGCATGAGGAACTGTGCCTTTTGCATTCAGATTGTCAAGTTCGTTTCGTTCCGCAGAGGTCACACTCTGCGTTCCGGTATTGACGAAGTAAACAATTAAACACATGCAGGTAGATACGGCAGCAGCAGCTGTGCCATAAGCTGCATTGTCTGTAGGGGATTGGAAGGGGTTGTCTCGGTTGGTGGCCGATTGTTCCCACCCTCTGGGCGGCGCTTTTGCTGTAACTGTGGCGGGCGCAGCGAATGGATGACAGGCTCGTACTAGCCGCTGGCATGTTGGGGAATTCCCCCTGTGACGTCACGACTGGCCCGCCCTGACCTTGCTGAGGACGCGGGGTAAAGGCGTGGCCGGGCTGGCGGGTGTTGTAGGCCTGAAGCTGGTCGCGCTGTGGTTGCTCGTAGTTCTGCAGAGTTCTACCACGTCTCAGATCCTGCTGTTGGTGTCTGGCTCCGCTGAATGGCCTGAGGGACTCTTGCTTCTGGTTGTAGATGTGAAGAGGTTGGCTCCTGGCACGGCGGCTCTCCTCCATCCCGGGTCCGCTGTGGGGCTGGCGTGGAACACCTGCAAAGCGAATGTTCAGTGCCAGCTTCATGGCACCAGCAGTACTCGGGTGGGTGCCGTCCTGGTAGAGCTTCTTTCGAGGGGCTCTTTTGGCTGTGAGGAAGATGGAGGTGTGGTCCGTGAACAGAATCCTCATTTGCTCACAGGCCTCCCTTAGGGCATCATTGGAGATGGAGGCGGGGGCAAAGAGGGGTGGTTCTGACCTCTCGGGGGCATGATGGCAGAGGCCTGAATGCGGGCATTGGGGAAAACGGAGGTCAGAAGACGGAGGAGCTGTATCCACGAAGGCTTGGTGACAGGGCCCTGTTGCAGGCTTGCTGTTGATGCCAACGTGAAACACAACTCTGCGGATGTGTCGTGACTGGCGCCGGTTGCGCAGCCATTCCGCCAGCTCGCTGACACTAAGCTCCGACACCGACATGTTCTGCACGACGGCGCCGTCCACAGACATCCTCCGGGCATCGACCCTTTTTAGGACAGAGTCGCCGATGAGGAGCGTGTTAACGTCGGGTCTGATGGTTTGGGCTTGCAGGTTGTCCAACGGGGTGACTGGTGATCCTGAGGTATTGGTCTCACGGGAGTCGGTGGCAGCGTTAAGTGCGGCACCATCGTCAGTACCAGCACCTGGCACCTGCTCCTTCCCGTCGCCATTTGACAGGGCAGCAAACATGTTCTCGATGATGACGTCACGGTGGGGGTGTACTGAACAGTACTATTTCCTGAAGATTTGGGGGAACTGGAGGATGTCGACTTCAGGGAGGACGGTTTGGGTGTGGTGGTGGGAGAGGTGGAGAGAGCAGGCTTGGGTTTGTTTGACTCTACTGCCACACTCAGTGCCGTAAGCTGCCGCTCCATGTCGTGTAGCTTGCTGGCATGGCTGTCTTTGCAGGACGTCAGCTGGTTTAGGCAGTCGGTATGGCCTTGCTGTGTTTTTGTCACTGGCTCTAGCGATGAGTTGATCGCTTCAGTGACAAATCTGTTGCCCTGGAATAGTTTTTCAGTTTGACTTCACTGTCACGGGCGAGACTGTCGAGCTGTGCCTATCAGACAAGGAGGCACAGCGAGCTTTCACTTCTGACAGCTCTCTCCGCGTCAGATGTAGCTCTGCCTGTAGTGTGCGGATGGTGGTTTGCATCATGAGCATCCACTCTAGTACAGGCCCCTGACACAGCGCAGAGAGCTCGATAGATGGCGGGGTGATGAGGTCAGCGTTGAGAGGACTGATGACATCAGGGCGCGGCGTGACCTGATCATGTTGATCCAGTGCTTTGACCGGCGGAGGGTCATTAGGGCCGCTGGGGGAAGAGGTCCCTCTAGGTGGGGTAATGGGATTATCCTCGCCCGCTGGGCGGACGGTGGAGGTCGAGTCGCAGGCAAGCGGGGATTTCTCCACGGCTGGCTGGGCGGAGACACCTAGCGAGCTGGAGGGCGTTAAGGGCAGGTGTCCGGGGTTTGCTGCGGTGTCACTTCACTGCTTGAGCTGCACTGAGCCGAGGCAGGATCAACGGCAAGAGGGGGCGAAGGAATGGCCTGAGTGGACTGGGAGATTAGAGCGCTGGCCATCGTGGCAACGCTGTCCCTCAGTGCGCGGAACTCGTCATCAACCCAAGTTTTACAGCAGTTGCCTTGGGCTAGGCCTGTCCCAGTGGTATAGAACAGTGTTACTGTAATTAGTTTCCGGGTCCCGTTTAACAGCTGAATGATAGTTTCATAAAGTTCACTAGGGTAGCGCGGCTGATTGGAGCACTGGTTTTCAACGCCTCATGGTCTTTATCTCTGTCTCTCCAAGAGAGGGTTACACCAGGCGGCATAGGCTCCTCGCCATAGAATTTGTGTAGGGCTCTCTCCACAGGGGTATCTTCCAGCCCTCAGTTTCGAAAGTCACTTGAATTGGATCGTTAGTCCGTATTATCTTTTCTAAGGACAGTCTTGAGCTGGCCGCAGTGGAGCGTGTGATTGGCATAGTGGAAGTATGGTGGTGCCGCCATAATCAGCTTATACCCGGGGTGTCGACATGTTTGCGCTGTTGAATGTTTACGGGTTTTCTTTGGTATAACTGAAGAGATATTCAGTGGTCGACAATGATTTGCGCTGGGTTGTCTTCGGCGGCCAATTTTGACAAACCCAGGGCTCCACAAGAGTTGAAACTCTTATTTCTCCTATCTCTGCTTTTATGTTTGACAGATATAGAGGCGGTCGGATGATGAGGTCAGACCCCTGAACCCTGGGCCAGGCATCTGCGCTGGTGTGTTTACACAGTGTTGGGACTATGATGACAGGCGTAGCCAGGTCTGACGCCCCCTGTCTACAAAACACTCGAGGCCATATGAGTCACCGCACACGTGTACACAATTTGAAAATGGAAGACAAGAGAGTTCAGTGGAAATCAATATGGGAAAACACTCATAAGTCATTACTCACGAAAAACTCCATCCTCTCGCGTGAAAAATCGCCAGAATGTAGGAGACACAATCACAAACCCGTGTGCCAAATATCATACTTGGCAAATTCACTTAAGACACATGAATCCACTGCGAGCTGGAGCACGATATGAATGTGTGCTGACGCAAGAGCAATACCAAGAGAGGAAGTTAGGAAGCAGAAGAAAGCAGTTGTCAACAACAGTCGCACGAGAGCAGTTACATGAGGAATACTCGGAAGCCAACCGCGAGGTGAAGAAGAGTATCAGGGCAGACAAGAGAGCCTACACAGACGGCCTAGCAGCAGAGGCAGAAAAGGCAGCAGGCAGCGGCAACATGAAACAGCTCTACAACATTACCAGAAGATTGTCCGGCAAGTATGACCATACAGAAAGACCAGTAAAAGACTAAGAAGGCAAGCCTATTGCAGACAGAGCAGACGAACTCGACAGATGGGCCGAGTATTTTGAAGAGTTACTGAACAGACCCACCCCACCCGACCCCCCAGAAATCCAGCCAGCAGAGACTGACCTACCCATCAGCTGTGACAGACCCAGCCGGGAAGAGATCAGAAGAGCAGTGGCATTTTTGAAGAACGGCAAAGCAGCAGAGCCAGATGGCACCCAGCGGAGGCTCTGAAAGCAGACCTAGAAACAACAGTAGAGATGCTGTACGCACTGTGTGGAAAGATCTGGGAAGAGGAGGTGATTCCGGCTGACTGGAAGGAGGGGTACCTAATCAAGCTTACCAAGAAAGGCGACCTCAGCAAGTGTTCCAACTACAGAGGAATCACCTTGATGTCAGTACCAGGAAAGGTCTCCAACAGGATCATCCTGGAGAGAATGAAGAGCTCCGTCGACCCCCAGCTGAGAGACCAGCAAGCAGGATTCAGGAAACACCGATCATGTACAGACCAGATTGCCACTCTCCGCATCATCGTGGAGCAGTCTCTGGAGTGGAGCTCCCCGCTGTACGTCAACTTTGTGGATTACGAGAAAGCATTTGACAGCCTGGACCGAGAGACTCTGTAGAAAACTCCTACGACACTACGGTGTACCCACAAAGCTCGTCTGCCTAATCAAGAGCAGCTACGATGGCACGACATGTCGCGTGATCCACGAAGGGAAGTTCACCAGGGAGCTCCAGGTCAGAACCGGCGTAAGGCAGGGGTGTTTGCTGTCCCCGTTCCTCTTCATACTGGCCATAGACTGGGTCATGAAGAGGACCACAGAGCAGAGAAGAAGCGGAATACAGTTGACACTGTGGACACAGCTGGACGACCTCGATTTTGCGGTCGACTTGGCTTTACTGTCCCACACTCATCAACAAATGCAGGACAAGACCACGAGGCTTGCTGACATCTCGTCCCAAGTGGGCCTCACCATCCACAAACAGAAAACAAAGACAATGAGGCTGAGCGCAACCAGGGAAGAACCAGTCTTGCTGGCTGGCACCCCATTGGAGGAGGTAGAGTCCTTCACCTATCTCGGAAGCATCATCGACAAAAAATGTGGCACTGATGCAGATGTCAAAGCACGAATCGGTAAAGCCAGAGCAGCCTTTCTCCAGCTGAAAAAAGTGTGGAGTTCCAAAGAGCTGTCACAACACACCAAAGTCCGGATTTTCAACTCCAACGTAAAAGCAGTTCTCCTATATGGAGCAGAGACTTGGAGATTGACAAAAACCATAGTCAACAGAGTACAGACCTTCATAAACAGTTGCCTTAGAAGAATTTTGAAAATCCACTGGCCAGAGAAGATCAGCAACGTCAGACTCTGGGAGAGAACAGAGCAGATAACAGCAGATAATGAAATTGGGCGAAGAAGATGGGGATGGATCGGTCACAGTCTGAGAAAGCCAGCTTCCAGTATCACTGGGCAGGCATTGTCATGGAACCCCCAGGGAACGAGGAAAAGAGGCAGGCCGAGAAACAGCTGGCGTCGAGACCTCCAAGCAGACATCAAGAGACTGGGAACCACCTGGAGTAGAATCGAAGGAGAAGCACAGGACAGGAGTTGCTGGAGGTCTCTCGTCGACGGCCTGTACCCGGGTAAGGGTGACAGGCGTAAGTAAGTAAAGTGGGCCGGGGCAGCGTTCCTGCCGCCAGAGTTGACGGCCTTAGAAGGCTGACCAGAGCCAGAAGTCTTTGTAGTAAGATTGGCAGGCTTGGGCGGGGGTTGAAGCTTAGGGGCAGCAGAAGGCGGTGCCACCGGACCGGTATTGTCCGCCTTCTGCGTTCCCTGGCTCCTCGTCACCACCGGAGGAGGGTTACTCTCCAGGGGCGAGAGGATCCGAGGCTCCGCCCCCAACCAAGAAGTTGGGGTTTGACAAGAGAAGTCTTTGGTGGGGCGCTTGCCTGCCACCGCAGCACTGAAAGTATACACAAAGGTGTTATTTGAGTTTGGCGCAGCCTGAGCTGCACCAGGGCCGTCAACCAGTTTTTTGGGCGTCCGCAAAGGACAGCCCCTTTTCCACACGCACCTGCTGAATCTTGCACTCGGATATCCAACGAGGGCATTTCTTGTCCGAAGCCATATGCGCCCCCTGGCAATTTACACACAGGGAGATGGCTGTGCAGGACTCAGCAGAGTGTCCGGGCTTAGTGCAACGGGCACACAGAGCCTCTGCCTGGCGGCATGTCTTCTGCCCATGGCCATACTTTTGGCACTTAAAGCACCGGAGGGGGAGAGGACGTACTTTTTAACTTTTAGGGAGTAGTAACCTCTCCAGGAGCGGTGGGGGTGCCAAACGTCAGGATGATGATAGGGAGACGGATCCCCCTACCACCTAGTTTGGAAACGAAGCGCCTGACGTAGATCACCCCCTGTGACTTAAGGTTCCGTACAAGTTCATCTTCAGACAGTTCGGCCAATGCTTGATCTTTAATCACTCCTCTAGAAGAATTCATCGTTTTATGGGGAGTGACCTCCACTGGAGTGTCTCCGATGGAAGAGAGTCTCAGTAGCCCATTGGAGTGTGCCCGGGTACGGCACTCTACCAGCAAGTCACCAGACCTGAGGCGCTGGGCCTCAGGCCTGCCAACACGGCTCCTGAGGGTCTCCCCTACCAAGAAAGGGTGCATCTTGTAAACAGGCTTCTCTTTAACTTTGCTGTGGATAATGAGAAAGAGAGGCCAGACGGCCGACGCCTGAGGCGTCGCTTCCTAACAATCGGAGTCGCTATCATTCTCAAGGTCAATGTCAGTGGCTATGTGCCGCTTTGGTGCCATTTTTTTTCTTCTCCATATTATAGTATGATAGATATTCATCCCCCGTGGGTCCCCGCCCGCCACCGAGCCCAACAAGGGAAAGTGCATTTGTCGGCGGGTCTCCAGCCGACGCACGATGGAGACTGCCCGAAAGATATACTCAGGGGGTTATGCCCGATTGAACCGTCTGAGCCACCGCCTTTTATCACACGGCTGAATGCAGGGGAATACAGGCGTAGAGCACCTAATCAGCAGCAGAGGCTATAGCATGGTGCTCCGTATATCAACCTGCATGTCAACAGTGGGATAGGGCTCAACGTGACAAGAGCCGATTGACTAGGCCAGTACGACTAGCCTCCCGTTTAGGCAGATGTCAAGGCCAAAGTGGAGTGTTTCAGCCACCAGGATCCTCTTCTCCCCCGACACGGGTCTCCAAGCACGGCAAACACTTGGGATCCAAAGAACCAAAAGCTCACGAGTATTTTTAAGGACCAATCCAACATGATAGGACCTGGATTAGCACAGCTCCTTAAAAACAGTACCAAGTGAAAAAGACTGAACAACATATCTGCTGACATCAAGTCCTATTCCTGGACAAAGATGGCACCCCTCTGCTAGACTACTCAGTCACGGACTGAGGGGACTACCCACCCATGCCACGTGGAGGCCGGTGCCCAGTGGGCACATTAGTCTGATCAGAAAATACCTCACCACTGAAGCTGCCACCAAACTTGCTGTCTCTCTCATTTTGTCTCGCAATAACTATTGCAACTCTCACCTTTCCGGCCTTCCTCACTCCACCAATATCACTTTTCAGCGTGTTCAGAACAATGCTGCCCGCCTCGCCCTCAGAAAGAAGAAATCCGACCACATCACTCCCCTGCTCATAGTCCTTCACTGGCTCCCATTCTCCTAACGCATTCAATACAAGATTCTGTCTCTCTGCTACAAATCCCTTAACAACTACGCTCCTGCCTATCTCTCCAACTTACTTCACCCCTACATCCCTTCCCGCTCTCTCCACTCTGCCTCCGACCGGCCTCTTCGCTTCCACATCCCCCGCATCAAACTCAGCACTTTCGGCCCTCGCTCCTTCTCTGTCTGCGGTCCATCCACTTGGAACACTCTCCCACTCTCACTCCTCAGAAACCTTCTCCCTCCTTCTTCCAGTCCGCCCTCAAAACTCACCTCTTTCAACAGTTCTAGCACTCTAACGCCACCACACACTCGACCTCCAGCTGACTGTCGTCATGTTTTTGTGGTACGTGAGTTATTGTTAAAAGTGTGCCCATGTTTTCGTGAGTTGTGAGTGCGCGCTTAGAGTTATAATTATAATAAGCGCATTATAAATACAGAAATTATTATTATTATATTCATCTTTCGGGGGCCCCGCCCACCACCGAGCCCAGCAAGGGAACGTGCATCTGTCGGCGGGTCTCCAGCCGACGCGCGATGGAGACTGCACAAAAGATTTACGGGGAGGGGGGTGGGGGGGGGGTGGGGAAGGGTTGGGGAGGGAAGGGGGAGGGGGGAGGGGGGGGGGGAGTTAAGCCAGATTGAGCCACCGCCTTCTATCACATTGTTGAATGCGGGGGGAATACTGGCGTAAAGCACCTAATCAGCAGCAGAGGCTATAGCATGGTGCTCCGTATATCAACCTGCATGTCAACAGTGGGATAGGGCTCAACGTGACAAGAGCCGATTGACTAGGCCGGTACGACTAGCCTCCCGTTTAGGTAGAAGTCAAGGCAAAAGTGGAATGCTGGCACCAGTGAGCCGGAACCCAAAGGGAACCTCAGCCACCAGGATCCTCTTCTCCCCCGACACGGGCTCCAAGCACGTAAAGCACTTGGGATCCAAAAGACCAAAACTAATCATTATTTTAAGGACCAATCCAACATGGCAAGACCTGGGTTGGCACAGCTCCTTAACAAGAAAGACAAAGCTCTTATGGCTCATGTGTATGAACGATCCACACGTCTGACAATAAGTAAAGGGATGGCTTCTGCACTAACAAAATCCATGTTTTCTCAAAATGTAATCAGTTTCACACATCTGTGGAACCCATGTGGCCCTTGACCTTTGCGACGAGTCACCTAAATTATGATACATAGGAAGGTCTTATCATCAGCTACCTCTGTGCCAAATTTGATTGAAAAGTTTGCAAAAATGTTGATAAAAAACTCAATTATTGGCCTTTTATACATATTTGTTGACCTCGTGACCCTTGACCTTTTCGAGGCGTCATCCAAATTAGTATGTATAAACAGGTCTTAACATCAGGTATCTCTTTAGCAAGTTTGGGTTTGAAGTTGTATTTGAGATAAAATCATTTTTTTAAAACCTATTTCCTGAGCTCTTGTGACCCTTGGCCTTTCCGAGAGGTCATCAAAATTAGTAAGCATGGATAGACTTTACCATCAGGTATCTCTCTTGCACGTTTGGGTTTTGAGTTGTGAATAGTACCTGAGAAAAATACATTTCTTGACAAAATATGGCTATTTTTAACCTATTTCCTGAGCTCTTGTGACCCTTGACCTATCCGAGGGCTCATCCAAATTAGTATGCATAGATAGGTCTTACCATCAGGTATCTCCGTAGAAAGTTTGGGTTTGAAGTTGTGAATAGTATTTGAGAAAAAAACATCTTTTGTCAAAATATGGCGATTTTGGACCTATTTCTTGAGCTAATGTTATCCTTGACCTTTCCGAGGGATCAACCAAATTAGTATGCATATAAAGGTCTTACCATCAGGTATCTTTGTACCACGTTTGGGTTTGAAGTTGTGAATAGTATTTGGAAAAAAAGCATCTTTTGTAAAATTATAGCTATTTTAGACCTATTTCCTGAGCTCGTGTGACCCTTGACCTTTCCGAGGGATCAACCAAATTAGTGTGCATATAAAGGTCTTACCACCAGGTATGTTTTATAATGTTTGGGTTTGAAGTTGTGAATAGTATTTGCTACAAAATAAATTATGTCCAAAAATAACTATTTTTGATATATTTCCTGATCCCCTGTGGCCTTGACCTTGTGAGAGGTCACTGAAATTGGTATATTTAGAAAGGTCTTGCCACAAAGTATCCGTGGGCCTAGTTTGAAGACTGTGGCTTGAATAATCTCCGAGAAAATGCCAAAGTTAAAGTTTACCATAGACTCACTTTTGCTTCGCAAGTGAAGCAAAAACCGGACCAGTGAAAAAGACTGAACAACATATCTGCTGACATCAAGTCGTAATCCTGTTCAAAGATGGCACCCCTTCGCCAGCCCACTCAGTCAGTGACTGAGGAGACTACCCACCCACGATATGTGTAGACCCGTGCCGTAGTGGGCCCCTTCAATGAGACACCCAATTTTAATATGCTCGGAGACTCTCCTAGGCACCCCTTGAACAAAGCACTTCCCCAAGTATAAAGCCTTGTACGTACAGAAACATCGGAGATTATCGTGGTTAGATACTTACACACACACACACACACACACACACACACACACGCACGCACACACACGCACGCACGCACGCACACACGCACGCACGCACGCACGCACGCACGCACACACACACACATACACACACACACACACACACACACACACACACACACACACACACACACACTCAGCGTTTTCCGTCAAAAGAACGTTGTGCAGCGAAGTTAGCTTAACTAGAAATGACGTAAATTTTATCTGGTTACTTTCGTTGTCAGATTTTCAGACCGGCCCGCCTATTTTGTCATAGGCATTCGTTTGAATTTATTCCACCAAGACCCAGCCTAAAAGTCTCTTATATATACAGAAGAGATTAAAAAAAAAAAAAACATAAATAAACGGCAACATGAACTATTACCTGCTGTAAGAGTGGGGTCAAAATTGTGGATGTCGATGCGGAGAACGTCTGCGTCTGTCGGATCGTTCTTCACAATACCCAGCTTCATCAGCGGCTTGTGGTCCTTCCCTGTGTACGTCTCCAGCGCCCTGACACACACATTTACACATTGTCTGGTTGAAATATGCGCGACATCTAGGAGTACGTGGGATCAGAGTGGCAGGCCCCGAGTTTGATCTCTACTCTGTCTCTAGCCATTACAGTGATATCTGAACGAGTAAAACATGTTTGAAGACCGATCACTGCCGTACTTTGAATGCAGTTAAAGGCCGATCAAAGAAATAAGATTTCGTGATCCCTTCCTCCCAAACATGCACACTCCCCCGGTTCCCGTGCCAGTGAATAAGAAACACACAGGCTAAACCATTTGAATCAGTATTTTTTGCCTCACGTGCGATAACAAAACGGAGTCTATGTTTTGGGCTATTGGTTGTCCATCCGTCCGCCGTCATCCGTTGTGTGGGGTAAACTTTAACGTTGGCATTTCTCGAAGACGATTCAGGCCACTGCCTTGAAATTTGGCCCAAGAACACTTTGGGGGAAGCTGTTTCTAAACATGTCACATTCGCTTACCCTTCTCAAAGGTGAAGGTCACAATTGGGCGAGAAATGCGTTAAAATTAACCATAAAAGTTGGTTTTTCTCAAAATATACTGTTAACTTCATGCCCAAACTTGGTACAGAGATACCTGATGGTAAGACAATTTTATGTATACTACTTATGACGACTCGTCAAAAAGGTCAAGAGTCGCAAGAGGTCAACAAATGTGTGAAAAATGCAATTTTTGGTGTGTGCAGAATTTTAGTTTTCTTCACCATTTTTGCAAATTGTTTTTAATCAAACTTGGCACAAAGTTAGCTGACATTAAGACCTTACTGTGCATACTAAATTAGTTTACCCTTTGCAAAGGTCATGGAGGTTGGACAAATTTGTAAAATATGCATAGATTGAGAAAAAGTAGATTTTGCTGGTACAAAGGCAAAGCGCAATTCGACTCAGGCTAGATTTTCACCATCGCGATTCCAGCCCAATTTCGTATTCTAACGCTGAACGTCACGTGACACCTTGAGATTAGAACAAAGGGGATACATTGCTTTGCAGCAGATCGGCATTAAGTCGCATCGCCAATGATACCTTGAAATTACTTGGATGTACTCGCTTCGGCTGAAATCTGGGTGGAATTACCCTTGACTGGATTCGCGCTTGACTGATTCACTCAGGGCAGATTTTCATCTCAACATAGCAAAGTTGATCCCTTCAATCGCCGTTGCCCCGCAGAAGGTACGGGGAACGGATCAAATTAATCTAGCAGTTGAGTTGAGTTCACCATCGCCTAGCAGGCTCGAGGTGGCTGCTCTTCAGTTTTTGTTGTTTTTTTTCTGTGGATTTACTTTTCATGTTGCTGTCTTCTGCATACCATCGTCTTCAGCATGCTCTGGCCGTCATTTTGGTTGGTTTGGATTCATCTTTTACTTACCGATCACCGACTTTCAGCTGTTTTTCTCCAACTGGCGGCCGGTCTACATTCCACTATCCTGGGGGCAGCCATGCATGCAATCTGCACGTGCTGTGCACTCAGGTGAGCACGTGGCCGCTGCGCTGAGCGAACAGCAGACCATACCCTGCCCCTGTGTTGCTCGTGACTTTTCTACACCTGCGCCATCGAGGATCTACAAGAGAAGCGATCTGCTGGCTTTGAATCACAGTTATCTCCCTTTGCAAGATGTCGTCCACCGCCTTGCTAGCCATGGGCTTCTCGATCCGCCTATTTCTGCCCGCCCCAAGAAGAAGAGGCCTTACAGGGCTGGCGGACGAAAGCAAGGACGCCGTATCTCTGTCATCGTACATGGCGTATACCATCCTGCCCCACTGCCATCGCGGGAGACTAAAGAAATCACTGACTACTCGGCACGCACGTATGTAAATTTGCCTTATGTTCCTTTGTCTCTTGAACAGTCTAAATCAACAGACAGTAGTCTGAGGGTAGTTCATTTCAACTCTCAGTCATGCAGACCCAAAACGGACGAGATAAGAGACTTTGTAATTGATGAAAATATTGACATTGCCTTCATAACTGAATCCTGGCTGTGTGAGCATGGTGACGCGGCTATCATTGACATTGCCTTCATAACTGAATCCTGGCTTTGTGAGCATGGTGACGATGCTATCATTGCTGACATTACTCCATCTACTCACAAGACTGCGTCCTTTCCTCGCATTGACATTGCCTTCATAACTGAATCCTGGCTTTGTGAGCATGGTGACGAGGCTATCATTGCTGACATTACTCCATCTACTCACAAGACTGCGTCCTTTCCTCGCATCGGAAGAAGGGGAGGTGGTATTTGCATAATCTTCTCAAAGTATCTTGAACACTGCCTCTCAGTGAAGAAGCTGGTGTTCGAGTCTTGCGAAGCTGTAGAAGTACAATACTGTAACTCGAACTGTTTTGAACGTCTAATATGCCTGTACCGCCCTCCACCCAATAAGCAGCATAAGACCACCGACAAACAGTTTCTGGGTGAATTTTCTGATCTTCTCAATAATGTGTGATTGCATAGGTGATGCGACCATTATCGGCAACTTCAACTATCTCTATGAAGTGTCCTTGAACAGTGCTGTCAATAAGCTGTAAACGCTCATGCATGGCAACAACTTCATTCAACTGATACAAGGACCAACACACAGACTTGGACATGTCCTTGACTGGCTCATTATCAGGGAAGAGGGTACTTTTCTTCAGTCACATGTAGTCAAGGAGATACCCTTCTCTGATCACAAAGCCATTTTTTGTGATCTCCTCTTGTGCAAACCTAAGCGTGCAAAGAGAACTGTGTCCTCGAGAAATATGAGGAAAATAAACATTAATGTTTTCAGGGCTGATGTCCAAGTGGCGGTCACCTGCCTGTCTGTAGATTCTTCTGACTTGTTCTCACAAACCAGATAGGTGAGGCTAGCGCTGGCAGAATTGTACACAAACCAAGAGGAATCACTCAGCGCCGGACAGACAAACAGTTAGATCCCCTGCCCCCGCCTATCAGGCACCCAATCGCCAGCCCACAGAGAAATACGCAGGTATAGAATGACAATCATTTGCATCTTCAAAAAAGATGCATCAGGTCTCTGATATAACCCATGTCTTTCTCCGGAACTTAGGAAGTAGGCAGGGGAAACATACATACACAAACACGAAGGTGCACTACTATATGTGGTCAGGTAAATACCCCATTTCCCACAGTAGATGCACAGAACATTACACAACAATGTAACGATATAGCTATACAAATTTGCCTCGAGTTATAAATACTCACAAAACAGATAGGTGAGGCTAGCGCTGGCACAATTGTACACAAACCAAGAGGAATCACTCAGTGCCGGACAGACAAACAGATCCCCTGCCCCCGCCTATCAGGCACCCAATCGCCAGCCCACAGAGAAATACGCAGGTATAGAATAAGACGATCATTTGCATCTTCAAAAAAGATGCATCAGGTCTCTTATATAACCCATGTCTTTCTCCGGAACTTAGGAAGTAGGCAGGGGAAACATACATACACAAACACGAAGGTGCACTACCATATGTGGTCAGGTAAATACCCTAATTCTAATTTCCCACAGTAGATGCACAGAACATTACACAACAATGTAACGATATAGCGATACAAATTTGCCTCGAGTTATAAATACTCACAAACCAGATAGGTGAGGCTAGCGCTGGCAGAATTGTACACAAACCAAGAGGAATCGCTCAGCGCCGGACAGACAAACAGTTAGATCCCCTGCCCCCGCCTATCAGGCACCCAATCGCCAGCCCACAGAGAAATACGCAGGTATAGAATAAGACGATCGTTTGCATCTTCAAAAAAGATGCATCAGGTCTCTTATATAACCCATGTCTTTCTCCGGAACTTAGGAAGTAGGCAGGGGAAACTTCTTCTGACTTGTCCCTAGTTGACGACTAAACTCTGCTCTTCTCTCCATTCTCAATCATCATGCACCACTCAGGACCAAGAACGTCACCGACCCTCTTCACCGAGGATGTTAAGGTGGCAAAGCGACAGCAGCGTCAAGCTGAGAGGTGTTGGCGTTCTAGCCATCTCACAGCCGATAGACAGATTTTTGCTTCCTGTCGCGCTTCATTGAAGGCAGTACAACATCTAGCCAAGCGTGATTTTTACTGTGCCCGTCTCGCGGAATGTAAGTCTACAAAAAGGCTGTTCCAGGTCTCTGATGAGCTGTTCGGCAACAGTATAGATTCCTCACTGCCATCATGCCTTCCCAGTTCTGAACTGCCTGATAGGTTTTGTGAAATTTTTAACAAGAAAGTTTCAGACATTTGAGCTGAGCTTGACACTGAGTCCCCCCACCTGGGTCTGCCCTGGGGGACTTGGGTGGGGTTAGGTATTTTTTAGTTCCCAGGGTCACCCTGGTCAGCCCCACAGGGTGGGTTTTTCTCTCTATTCTGGGGCATGTATTTCTGTCTACCCTTTGTCCATTCACCTGTATTTGCCTTTTTCAAACTCTCCCTACTGTCTGCACTGCCTGTAGCTCTTGATAATGGATGTGTGTTGCTAGGTGGTCTTGGCTTTATTTAGGCCCCATGTGTTAGGTTTATTTAATGTATTTGACCGGCTGGCAACATACATTCAATGTTCTGTTTATTTTTTTTTTTTTTCACAAGCAGTGCAGGCACGTCCTGAGAAAGCCTTGTTGCTGTCGGGACGTTAAGCAATGTACAATCAATCAATCAATTGACACTGAGTCAATGTGTGTCGCGTCATATCACACTCTTTCCCAGGTCACCTGTAGCAGCTTGACTGTTGGTGAAGCTGGCATACCTTTCAAACGCTGTGTTCGTGACCTTGGTGTTCTGTTGGACTCTACTTTGTCTATGCATGACCATATCACTTCCATCTGTAGAGCAGCCTATTTCCAGCTGAAGAAAATCAGCTCTGTAAGATCTTTGCTGACTGTCTGCCACCACTCAGCTTGTGTCGTCACTGATTTTGAGCCGCATTGACTATTGTAATTGTTTGTTTGCTGGCCTGCCATCTGAAGACCTGGCTCGACATCAGAGAATATTAAACAGTGCAGCTTGCGTCATTTTTCAGAAATCAAGAAAAGATCATGTGTCATCCTTGTTGTACCAACTTCACTGGCTTCACATCAAAGCTAGGATTGAGTACAAGGTAGCTACTTTCGCCTTCCGTCATTTTGATGGTACACTGCCTCCCTATCTTTCCAGTATGTTAACTACCTATGGCCTTAGTTGCTTGCTCGGCGTTAAACCCAAATAACTAACTATTTTAGGCCCACTACTGTTTTGTATCTTCATTAACGATCTACCGTTACATGTAACGTGTACCGAGGCTGAGTGTGACATGTTTGCCGACGACTCAACATTACATTCCGCTGGTAAAACTGTGCCTGAAATTGCAAATAATCTTCAAGAGAGTCTTCATGAAGTCTCTCGGTGGTGTAATGAAAATCGCATGCTTGTAAATCCCACAAAAACAAAAAGCATGCTTATCACAACCCGCCAGAAACATCAGCTCAAACCTCCATCACTCAACCTTTCTTTGGACTCCATCTCAGTTGAGCAGGTCAGTCAACACCGCCTGCTTGGAGTAATAATAGATGATGATCTAAGCTGGCAAAACCACCTATACTATATGAGAAAACATTTGTCCAAAAAGTTGTTTCTACTTTCCAAACTTAAAACGATCATTGACCTTAAGACGCGCAAACTATTTTTTAATGCCTACATTAAACCACACATTGATTATGCCTCAACAATATGGGATGGCTGCAGTGAAAAGCACTTCAAGAAGATAAACTCACTATACAAGCGTGCTGCTAAGCTTATCCTCCCTGATCCGTCTTTATCCACTGATGCCAAGCTGCAGGCCATCGGACTTCTCCCTCTGATTAAGCACCTCGCACTAAACAAATGTGTACCGATGCACAAAATTCTTAACGAGAAAGCTCCACCTTACTTATCTAGGCTTTTCTCGCCAACTGAAAAGAAATACAGCACCCCCAGGAACAGTCTCTCTATAAAAAAGCCCCATATAGACCTGTTTAAATCTAGCCTGTCATATTCAGGTGCTCTTTTATGGAAATCTCTTCCTCCCACTATTCAACAAACCACGTCCCTCTCGCTGTTTAAAAGTAAAGTACATGATTACCTTTCTAAGACAACGTTATGCTGATCCTTTCTTCTTCTTTGTTTCTCGACATAATACGCTTCATGTTTTTAATTTTTTTTAAATTTTTTTTTCTTTTTCTTTTCCATCTAGCCTCCAAATTGTTTGTCCGGTTTTCTAACTTGTTTTTGATGGTACACAAAATATCATACCTACTTATATGTTAGATAATTATGTGCGCACGTACGTGTGTATGTGCATGTACAAAAGTGCGCATGTGCACGAGTACATGTATATGTGTGTCTGTGTGCGTGTGTGTGTGTGCTTGTGTGTGACGTTTATTATTAGTTAGTTTTTGTTGTTTGGTTGGTGCTGCTTTGACTTTTTTATAAGTAGCTTAGCAAGGACAGATTATAAGAAGCCTGCGCGTCTAATATTTCAATCCTTGAAAATAAAGTTTTGTTCGCTTTTACTCTCTCTCTTTCTCTCTCTCTCTCTCTCTCTCTCTCTCTCTCTCTCTCTCTCTCTCTCTCTCTCTCTCTCTCTCTCTCTCTCTCTCTCTCTCTCTCTCTCTCTCTCTCTCTCTCTCTCTCTCTCTCTCTCTCTCCCCCACCCGGGTCTGCCGTGGGGGACTTGGGTGGGGTTAGGTATTTTTTAGTTCCCAGGGTCACCCTGGTCAGCCCCACAGGGTGGGTTTTTCTCTCTATTCTGGGGCATGTGTTTCTGTCTACCCGAGGTCCATTCATCTGTATTTGCCTTTTTAAAACTCTCCCTACTGTCTGCACTGCCTGTAGCTCTTGATATTGGATGTGTGTTGCTAAATGGTCTTATCTTTATTTATGCCCCATGTTGTAGGTTTATTTACTGTATTTGACCGGCTGGCGACATACATTCAATTTTCTGTTTAGTTTTTTTTTCACAAGCAGTGCAGGCACGTCCTGAGAAAGCCTTGTTGCTGTCGGGACGTTAAGCACTGTAAAAATAAATAAATGTACAAGCTCTCTCTCTCTCTCTAATCCACACCATACGTGACATCAAGAAACGGGTCAATAAGATTATGGCCCCTTCACCCTCCAGCCCCGGTCCACCCGCCGCAGTCTCCTACCACCGAGCAGAGTGCTAATACCCTTGAGGTTTCGCCACCGCTGTCCATGTCTGATACTGGCCCAATACCTGTTGTCACCCCCAGAAACGACTGTGGCTCAGATGGTCAACCCCTGCACCAGAACACATCAGACCGTGCCATCAGTCACTCCAACCCTCCCCGCCGTCAGTCGCCAGCTGAGCACCTTGCCACTCGCCGTATCCAGCCGGACACTACACATCTCGTCATCGGCTGCTCCACGCTTAAGTACATGAAGGGTGGCAAGATGGCGACTTCACGGCGCGAGAGGATCCAATTAATCTCTGTGTCTGGCCTCAAAGCTGCAGATCTTGCGGACTGGATGCAGCGACAGACTGAGGCACCCCATGTACAGGTGATCACTGTGCATGTGGGTGTAAACGACTGTAAGACTGGCGAAGTGACCAGCCGCATGTGGGACCAACTACTAATGCAGTGCAGGCGCGTGTTCCCTCAGGCCCGACTTCACGCCTCCAGCATCCTGCCTCCCAAGACATGGTGTGGGCTGACACTTCCCATAGACTTGTCAAACGCTAACCTATGTCACGCCTGCCGCAAGCTTGGGGTTGTGTTTAACGAAAACAGGGCCACCTTCACAACTGCCGGTGTCCCGCGTCTTGCCCTCTATCGAAAAGACGGGCACGACCTGATTCATCCCAGCTTCAAGGGCATGACCCGGCTTGCAGGCAAACTTCAAACGGGCGTGGTCACAAAGCAAGTCCGGCTGCAGCACTGGGGAAGCGGTACTGTAATGTTATCACTAATACCAGACAAGGGGGTCAAGGGGTCTCTGCCTGACTCAAAGGGTGGGGGCCCCAGGGGAATGAGTTGCGTTGGTGGTGCGGGTAGTGGGGAACTCTTACAGCGCCTCCCCCGGGATCACCCTAGTCTAGAGCCTCTTGGCCTTCGTGAGGCACCCTCGTGTGTAATCCCTCCGGACTAGCATAGCATCCCCCTATCCCAAGACCGTCCGTGCGTGGTCCCTGGCCACATCCTCTCCGAGGTGACCTCAAAAACTGGGCAGCACGAGCCCCCAGGCTAAACACGGCGGATCTAGAGGAGAGAACCTCGAAAATTAATCATCATTGTCCTGCTGCCTTGCAGGCCTGGCCGCTTGGCTGCGGAAAGGCTAAGGGAGGAAAACCCTCCGTGTCATCAGGCCCACCTAGCCCAGCCTTCCTGCCATGTGAAGAAGTCTGCCTCGTCTGCAGCAGTCTCCAGCGCAAGCTCAGAGATCTCCAGAACGAGTGGTGGACCAGACTCGCACGGAGGACCCAACTTTGCGCTGACAACGGTGACTACAGGGGCTTCTATGAAGCACTGAAAGCAGTGTATGGCCCTAGGCACCTGATACAAAGTCCCCTGCGAAGCGCTGACGGACAGGCACTCCTCACAGATAATAACTCCATCTTGAACCGCTGGTCGGAGTACTTTCAGAGCCTCTTCAGCGCTGAGCGCGCTCCAAATCCCACACCTCCCAGTAAAGGTTGAATTGGATGAACCGCCCACTGCTAAAGAGACCCTCACAGCCTCACCAGCTCTAGAGTGGCCAAGCAGCAGGCAATGACGGAATCCCACCAGAGATCTGGAAATATGGAGGCCCAGTACTGCACAAGCTCCACGACCTCTTTCTCTGCTGCTGGGAGGAAGGAACACTACCAACGGATCTCCGCGATGCAGTCATCATCACCCTGTACAAGAACAAAGGAGAGAAGTCCGCCTGCTCCAACTATCGTGGAATTACCCTGCTGTCTATTGCTGGGAAAATTCTTGCAAGGCTGCTCCTGAATCGGCTGGTACCTGCCATCGCAGAAGACCACCTCCCAGAGGGCCAGTGTGGCTTCAGAGCCAACAAGAGCACCACCGACATGGTCTTTGTGCTGAGACAGCTTCAGGAGAAGTGCCGCGAGCAGAACAAAGGGCTGTACGTAACGTTTGTCGACCTAACAAAAGCGTACGACACTGTGAGCAGGCAAGGCATCATCTTTTTTAGCATGATATTGAAGCAGGCCACAGTGGACCTCGACGATGACGATGCAGTGTACATCAGGTATCGTCTCGATGGCAGTCTGTTCAACCTCAGACGACTGCAGGCCCACACCAAAACCCTAGACCAACTGATTCGTGAGCTGCTCTTTGCTGACGACGCTGCCCTCGTTGCACACACAGAGAGAGCCCTGCAGCGTATCACATCCTGCTTAGCAGACGCTGCCCAGCTCTTTGGACTCGAGGTCAGTCTGAAAAAGACAGAGATCCTCCATCAGCCGGCACCCAAGGTAGAGCATCGCTCTCCCCACATCACCATCGGCGATTCTAAACTGAAGTCAGTGCACCAGTTTACCTACCTTGGCTGCATCATCACATCATACCCAAAGCTGGACAAGGAGCTGGACTGCAGGATGGCAAAAGCGAACAGTGCTTTCGGGCGTCTATACAAGCGGGTGTGGCACAATCAACAGCTGAAAACAGGCACCAAGATCAGCGTGTACAGAGCTGTCGTCCTCACAACCCTGCTGTATGGTTCCGAGTCCTGGGCCCTCTACCGCAGCCAACTACGACTCCTAGAACGCTTTCACCAGCGCTGCCTGCGTACAATCCTGGGCATTCACTGGAGTGACTATGTCACAAACGTCGAGGTCCTTGAACAGGCGGAAACTGTGATCATCGAGGCTTTGCTGCTGCGGACACAGCTCCGCTGGGCGGGGCACGTCTCCAGGATGGAGGATCATCGCCTACCCAAGATCACCCTGTTCGGCGAGCTCGCCACTGGACACCGAGACAGAGGGGCACCAAAGAAGAGATACAAAGACTGTCTCAAGAAGTCACTTAGTGCCTGCCAAATCGACCACCGCCAATGGTCTTCACTTGCTGCGGACCGTGACACCTGGCGATCCACCATTTACAAGGCAGCCGTCTCCTTTGAGGACTCGCGCAGAGCTATCCTTAATGAAAAGCGGCTCAGGAGAAAAAACAGGGATGCTGCAACTCAGAACCCTGGCCACTGTGGTCGTCCCGGATTGGCCTCCGCAGTCACGAGCATGCCTGCAGACGTCGTGGGCAACCCCCATAGACTTTTTTCCTATAGTATCTTCGTTCGCAAAGTCAAGCCAAGAAGAATGCCAGACAACGTAATGTGCAGCAGGCAGCTTCCCCTGGCTCCGCGTGTGACGCTGACGTCAACGTTGCGTCATCCTTGCCACCTCATCCCCCGGTTCAGCCGCCACAGCAGTCCTTTGATGTGACTCAGCAGACGCCGTCAATACTTCCATGGCCGGGAATGACGCAATATTCTGGCCCCCATCATCTCTCCCCATGGTAGGAGTACGGTGCACACTGGTTGTCTCCCTCAATTCGTTACGATCAGCGTGGCGAATCGAGGGAGATAACCACTGAAACGGGGTGCAACACCGATCCCCGGGTATTTGGACCGCCACAGCTCCTACCGCAGCTCTACAGTGTCTACAGTGGCGTGCCGCAGCACCCTTACATCACCATGACAACACACACCCCTGGGCCTTATCCGTCATTGCATCAGTGGCCGTTGCCTAGCCGGGTCCACGACTTCTAAATTGACCTGACTTTGATAGCGTATTTGTTTACCAGTAAGTGTGAAAGATAATAATTTTCTTTTCGTTGAACTCCCTGCCAGCAGCCACGGAATCTCTGCTTCGTCTGACATAACCAAGTTCGGGAACAAACCGTAAAGCATGTTCATGTGCTGTTCTCAACCTTGACTCTCAGTGACTCAGCACCATAGACAATTTACGGTAGTTGTGGAATTAACGTTTCACACCGGACTCTATAGATCTCTATTACTTAAAACACTATCACAGTGCTTGTGCTCCTGCCGAGACAAATATACTGTCGGACATTATGCATCACGTGCGCAAACCATTATTGACTGTTGTGTTAAGTTCAGACATAACTTCTGAAACGTGTGTTCCTGTACCATTTTATTTCATATGCTTATTTTCTTTTTTCATTTTCTTGAACTTACACTTCTAGTCTTTTAAGATGTCGAGTAGCTCATTACAATTTCACAGTTTACACGTGGGACATCTAAATATCTATCATTTGCTGAATAAGATTCCCGATTTGACCGTCCTTGTGACTCAAACAACCCCCTTTCACATTTTTGGAATCACAGAGTCGCGATTACATTCTGACATAAGTGATTTGACCATTTCGATATCGGAGTTTTCTGTAATCCGGCGCGATCCTGTACGTCCTCAACAAACAGGATTAGCTGTCTATATTCATGATTCTATTGCGCACTATAGGGGTCAAGGGGTCTCTGCCTGAGTCAAAAGGTGGGGCCCCAGGAAACGAGTTGCGTTGGTGATGCGGGTAGTGTGGAACTCTTACAGCGCCTCCCCCTGGACCACCTTAGTCTAGGGCCTCTTGGATTTCGCGAGGCACCCTCGTGTGTAATCCCTCCGGGCTAGCATAGCATCCCTCTATCCCAAGAGCGCCCGTGCGTGGTCCCTGGCCACATCCTCTCCGAGGTGACCCCAAAAACTGGGCAGCACGAGCCCCCAGGCTAAACACGGCGGATCTAGAGGAGAGAACCTCGAAAATTAATCATTGTCCTGCTGCCTTGCAGGCCTGGCCGCTTGGCTGCGGAAAGGCTAAGGGAGGAAAACCCTGACATCAAAGCTCTCGTTTCTCCGGGGAAGGTTTTTGAGACTGAGACTAGGACAAGGACAGTCTGATATAAAACCTACGACCCGAGGACCTCGATGCCATCGTCCCAGCGTGCTAGGCCATAAAGGGTGGGACCAGTACTGCGCACACTGCACTCGACCAAAAAGCTCCACCGCGCAGGCTTTAGGAAACGTTAACGGACCATTCCAAGTCCTGTAGCGACGGGCGAGGGGCGAAACGGCAGGTTAAAGATGTCACTGGAAGCCGCAGTCTCAAACCTGCATGCAGGCGGTTCATAATACTGGTCGCCTGATGTTGATCTGGGAAAGACAACGTCACTCGGCACACCCTGAACGACCAAGCAGTTTTCTCTAAGGACAGCACTGCTTGCTCCACACGGAGAGGGGCCTAGAAAAGGTGGCCTAACCAAAGCTCGTCCCCTCGCAACCCCAGTTGGCTAGCCGCGGTCAATGGGCATCGTCTCCTGCGGTAAAAAAAACAAGAAAGAATAACGGATCCACTCTCACGACGACCACGACCGGACTCAACGTAGCATGCTGGAACATCCGAACCATGCTCGACAAAGCAGACAGCGGACGCTCTGAACGTCGCTCCGCCCTCATTGCCCATGAATTGCGGAGGTTAAACATTGACATCGCCGCGCACAGCGAAGTACGCCTTCCGGACGAAGGCAGCCTCCAAGAACTTGGCGCTGGCTACATCCTCTACTGGTCAGGCAGGCCTGCATCAGAAAGACGGCTCTCAGACGTGGGTTTCATGGTCAAGACCTCCATTGCGATTAAGCTGGAAAACCTACCAACGGGTCACTCAGACCGCTTCATGTCCATGCACCTCCCACTGAGACAACAGCAACACGACACCATTCTCAGTGTGTACTCCCCAACCCTCCTGGCAGAGCCTGCAGGAAAGGACAAGTTCTACACTGACCTGCGCAGCCTACTACAGAGCACCCCTGCAGACGACAAAGTCATCATCCTTGGCGACTTCAACGCCAAAGTGGGCCAGGACTCTGAAGCCTGGAAAGGAGTCCTCGGCAAGCATGGCGTCGGGAACTGCAATGACAATGGCCGCCTACTGTTGGAGTTCTGCGCAGAGCAGCAACTGGTCATCACCAACACTACTTTTCGGCAAAAGGACAGTCGAAAGACCACCTGGATGCATCCTCGCTCCAAACACTGGCACCTTATCGACTATGTCCTAGTGCGTCAGAGGGACCGCAGCGACGTCCTCCTCACCAGAGTGATGCCCAGCGCAGAGTGCCACACTGACCACCGCCTTGTCCGCTGCAAACTCAGGCTCCACTTCAAGCCAAAACCCAAGAAATGGGGGCCCCCCAAGAAAAAGCTTGATTTTGCCAGCCTTCAGCGTGATGATGTGAAAGCTGCCTTTCAGACAGATTTACAGCGCAGGCTCAAAGACACAGCGGACCCAGCAGACTCCTCCCCTGAAACACTCTGGGAACAACTGAAAACTGCTATTGCAAAATCCTCTGCAGAAGTCTTGGGTTTCGCTAGAAAGAGGAACAAAGACTGGTTTGACGAAAATGATGTAGAGATCCAGGAACTCCTAGCAAAAAGAAAGAGCCGCCCATCAGGCCCACCTAGCCCAGCATTCCTGCCCTGTGAAGAAGTCTGCCTTCCGCCTCGCCTGCAGCAGTCTTCAGCGCAAGCTCAGAGACCTCCAGAACGAGTGGTGACAACGCTGACAACGGTGACTACAGGGGTTTCTACGAAACACTGAAAGCAGTGCATGGCCCCAGGCACCTGGTACATAGTCCCCTGCGAAGAGCTAATGGACAGGCATTGCTCACAGATACCTCCATCTTGAACCGCTGGTCGGAATACTTTCAGAGCCTCTTCAGCGATGAGCGCACTGTTCAAGAAGCAGTCGTCCTACAAATCCCACAACTCCCAGTAAAGGTTGAATTGGACGAACCGCCCACCGCTGAAGAAACTCTCACAGCCATCCACCAGCTCAAGAGTGGCAAAGCAGCAGGCATTGATGGAATACCGCCAGTAATCTGGAAACATGGAGGCCCAGCACTGCACAACAAGCTCCACGACCTCTTTCTATGCTGTTGGGAGGAAGGAACACTACCAAAGGATCTCCGTGATGCAGTCGGCATCACCCTGTACAAGAACAAAGGCGAGAAGTCTGACTGCTCCAACTGTCGTGGAAATACCCTGCTGTCCATTGCTGGGAAAATTATTGCAAAGCTTTTCCTGAATCGGCTGGTACCTGCCATCGCTGAAGACCACCTCCCAGAGGGCCAATGTGGCTTCAGAGCCATCAGGAGCACCACCGACATGGTCTTTGTGCTGAGACAGCTTCAGGAGAAGTGCCGCGAGCAGAACAAAGGGCTGTACATAACGTTTGTTGACCTAACAAAAGCGTTCGACACTGTGAGCAAGCAAGGCATATGGCAGATCCTGGAGCGACTTGGCTGTCCCCCAAAGTTCCTTAGCATGATCGTCCAGCTATACGAGGACCAGCAAGGCCAGGTCAGACTCAACAATGACCTCTCAGAACGATTCCCTATTCTCAACGGTGTAAAGCAGGACTGTGTGCTGGCACCGACCCTCTTCACCATCCTTTTTAGCATGATGTTGAAGCAGGCCACAGTGGACCTCGACGATGACGATGCAGTGTACATCAGGTATCGTCTCGATAGCAGCCTGTTCAACCTGAGACGACTGCAGGCCCACACCAAAACCCTAGACCAACTGATTCGTGAGCTGCCTTTTTGCTGATGACGCTGCCCTCGTTGCACACACAGAGAGAGCCCTGCATCGCATCACGTCCTGCTTCGCAGACGCTGCCCAGCTCATTGGACTCGAGGTCAGTCTGAAAAAGACAGAGGTCCTTCATCAGCCGGCACCTACGGTTTAGCATCACCCTCCCCACATCACCATTGGCGAGTCTGAACTAAAGTCAGTGCACCAGTTTACTTAACTTGGCTGCATCATCACGTCGGACGCCAAGCTGGACAAGGAGCTTGACAGCAGGATGACAAAAGCGAACAGCGCTTTCGGGCGACTATTCAAGCGGGTGTGGCACAATCAACAGCTGAAAACAGGCACCAAGATCATCGTGTACAGAGCTGTCGTCCTCACAACCCTGCTGTATGGTTCCGAGTCCTGGGCCCTCTACCGCAGCCAACTACGACTTCTCGAACGCTTCCACCAGCGCTGCCTGCGTACCATCCTGGGCATTCAATGGAGTGACTGTGTCACCAACGTCGAGGTCCTTGAACAGGCAGAAACTGTGAGCATCGAGGCTTTGCTGCTGCGGACGCAGCTCCCCTGGGCGGGGCATTTCTCCAGGATGGATGATCGTCGCCTACCCAAGATCACCCTGTTTGGCGAGCTTGCCACTGGACAACCAGACAGAGGGGCACTAAAGAAGAGATACAAAGACTGTCTCAAGAAGTCACTTAGTGCCTGCCAAATCTACCACCGCCAGTGGTCTTCGCTTGCTGCGGACCGTGACACCTGGCGCTCCACCATTTACAAGGCAGCCATCTCCTTTGAGGACTCTCGCAGAGCTAGCCTTAAGGACAAGGGGCTCAGGAGAAAAAAAAAAACAGACATGCCGCAACTCAGAACCCTGGCCACTGCGGTCGAACCTGCCTGTCCCGGATTGGCCTCTGCAGCCACGAGGAGGCCTGCAGACGTCGTGGGCAACCCCTATAAAATCTTCGTTCGCGAAGTCAAGCCAAGAGATTGCGCACTTTACACGCAGAAGAACAGACCTGGAATCAGACTCTGTTGAAAGCGTGTGGGTTGAGGTGAAGACAAACAAATCGGCCCCTTTGCTTGTTGGATTTGTCTACAGAAATCCGTTTGCATCATTTGAGTGGTACTACGATTTCTTACAAATGGCGGACACCATTAATAATTGCAGCCCTGATATTTTACTGCTCGGAGACTTTTAATATTAACATGTTTTCCCCATACCCTGCTTGGGAGTCTACTATTACTATGGTAAGCCTCAAGCAGCTTATCACATCCGCAACTAGAGTTACGCAGTCGTCTGCCACTCTAATTGATAATGTATACACTTCCATAAGTCAAGGGTCATTAGCTCTCGTGTTCTTCAAGTGGCGATTAGCGACCACTATCCTGTGTGCTGTAGTTGGGCTCTGAAGGTGGACAAGCCATGTCGTAAAAACCAGCATATCACTATTCATTACTGGTCGTTTAAACACTTCAATCGGGACGCGTTTCTCGACGACCTGAGCGGAATCTCTTTTCAGTCAGTTTATAACTATGATAATCCTGAAGAAGCGTTGGCCGAATGGTACAGATTGTTCCTTGGTGTACTTGACAAGCATGCGCCACTACGTGAGAAAAGAGTCAAACAAGCACAGTTACCTCAGTGGTTAAGTAAGGACATTAAATACGCCATGGCCTTCCGAAATGAACTGAAGCGGAACAAAGATTATGCTGCCTTCCGCAAGCATGGTAACCGCGTAAAGTACCTGGTGCTCGAGGATCAGAAAAAACACTTCCAGCGCTTGATGGATAATAAAACTGATACCGTATCTGTCTGGCGAGCCCTCAATGCCTTTACCAAATCACGTCAAACACCACCATGTACTTCTATACCTGCTGATACTTTTAATCAGCATTTCCTGTCGGCTGCCAACTCACTTTTGAATAAAAGTACTAATAACCTAAACAAGCCGACTATTTCTGTGAAACTAAAACATTTTTGCGACGAGAGACTGGCGCCAAACGACTTTTTTAGTATTCCGTACTTAACTGTTTTCGACGTAGGCAAGTCTATTAGTCAGCTGAAAAATAAACGCTCCCTTGGTCATGACGGCATTAATAGTTTCTTTTTAAAACTCTCTGTCCCCTATGTGGTCGAATGTTTAACATTTATCTACAATTTTATAATCCAGCAAGGTACTTTCCCAAGAAGTTGGAAAATAGCTAAAGTCATTCCGCTGCCTAAAACTAAAGACCTCACTGACCCCAACAAATTCAGACCAATTTCACTTTTATCAACTTTGTCAAAGCCTATAGAAAAACATGTCCACATGCACCTGAGTCACTTCCTGGAGACACATAACTTGATTTATCCGTTACAGTCAGGCTTCAGACCCAGCCACTCTTGTCACACGGCTCTGTCTCATCTGACCAATACCTGGCTAACTTCAATAAGCAATGCTGAAATGACCGGTGCGGTATTTTTAGATTTTTCTAAAGCTTTTGACTTAGTCAACCATGAACTGTTGCTACAGAAGCTGTTGGCATACCACATAGACGCAAATTCCACTGCCTTCTTTAAATCTTATCTAAGCAATAGATCTCAGTATGTTTTTGTCAACGGTAAGCGTTCCTCAGAAGGTGTCATTAAGCATGGAGTACCCCAGGGGTCTATTTTAGGTCCTCTCTTTTTTTTAATTTTTTATTAATGACTTGCCTTTGTGTATCTCACAATCAAATGTGCGATTCAATTTGTTTGCAGATGACGCTACTCTCAAAAATATGTACAATTAATTCTTCTTTGCAACATAGTCTATTAGACGTCTCAAATTGGTGCCGAGACAACTACATGATACTTAACCCATCTAAAACAGAGTGCATGCTAATCACTACACGTCAAAAGCACCAGCTAAACCCACCGCCACTTAGCCTTTCCCTTAACTGTTAGCCAATTAAACAAGTTAAGGAGCGCCGGCTGTTAGGCGTCATTATGTCATGCGCATGTAAACAGTGTGTGCAAAATTGTGTCCAGAAATCTTTTTCTCCTTTCAAAACTTATTTACTTTACGAACTCACCAACTAGAAAACTCTTCTTCAGCGCTCACATCCAGTCCCACATTGACTACGCATCTACAGTCTGGGACGGGTGTAGTGATGCGTGCTTAAAGAGGCTTAATTCCCTCCACCGGAGGGCAGCCAAGCTAATCCTTCCTAATATCAGAGACAGCACTGACGAGCGACTTAGGGCCCTTGACATGCTTCCGTTACGTAACCTCTTTCTGTTCAATAAGGTGTGTTAATGTTTAAAGTCCGAAAATCCAAAACCCCGCGGTACGTCTCGGATTTGTTTAAGGATGCTAACACACCATACAAGACATCAAGAAACAAACTGTCAGTACCTAGGCCACGACTTGATTTATTCAAAACTAATCTGTCTTACTCAGGGGCCAAACTGTGGAACTCGTTTCCGGACAATATTACCGAGGCATCTTCATTGTCCACCTTCAAGGCAAGACTATTCCGGCACTTAATTGAGCCGCCGAACAAAGCGCACGTGACTGCTGCGTTCTGAATAATGACTGTTATTAAACATGCAAATGTGTGGGCGCGTGTGTATGTGTGTGCGTGCATGTGTGCGGAACAGTGTATTTTTTGCATATTTGTTTATGCTGGTGTGTGCGTGCATGTGTGTGTGTGCGTGTGTGTGTGTGTGTGTGTGTGTGTGTGTGTGTGTGTGTGTGTGTTTATGTATGTGTGTGCGTGCATCTTGCGTGCATGTATGTGTGTGTTGGGTTAGTCAGAAGGAAAAACGTCTGGATAATCTTGACGTTTATGCTTACAGTTTTTGCGTTCAATGTACCGAATGTAGTCTTATCAGTGTGCAATGTTTACTATATATGTGTTTATTATGTAGTAGTATTTCATGTACCGTGGGTCGGGACTGTGCTTCGTCTGACTCGGACGTTGGTTGAAGGCCCGGGACATACATCACGATACAACGTTTGTCTCGGCCTTTAATCAAATGTTTGAGCCGTAGCGGGGTCTGACCTACCTCTGATTTACGTACTTCCGTGCGTGTGCGTGCGCGCATGTGTGTGTGAGTGTGTGCACGCGCGTGTGCGTGCCGGCGTGTGTGCGTGCGTGTGTGTGCGTGTGTGTTTTCATGTAGTTTGTAGCAAGGACAAGAATGAAAAAGGTCTGCGCACCTATTCTTTTATCCTTGGAAAATAAAGTTTAATTTAATTTAATTTTATTTCATTTTATTTCTCTCTCAATCTCCATCTTTAATCATAGCATTCCACGGTCGGGAATTCCCCCTCCTAGTCATACTCAGTACTTCGGCTACCACCGGACACCGCCCCCACCCTCGCATTCAGTCTTCTTTCCCTCCGTTTAAAATATGTTTATCATTCATCCCTCGCCTAAACACCACTTTAACCAGTAACTGTTAGGAGATTAATATCATAATGTAAGTTGTTAATTAATTTCTTTGTTAACGTGTGACTGCGAGTTACCTTACTTATTATTAACCAGCATGCCCGACAGTGAACTGTGTACCTTTTCTTTGCCATTATCCTCTCGTCCTTCGTTGTCACCACCACGTGATCCCTGAAGGCCAGTCGGCGGGCAGCCTCGAGCAGCGCAACTTTACTCTTGTACTCTGTTTCTCCAGTGAAGGTCAGTTTAAGGTTAAGGCAGCCTTGCTCCAACGTCTCGATCACCAAGGACAATACGTCACGCCAGTCGTCATCCAGACGTAACAACCATGGCTGCAACAATAACATTTAGTGTAGTACTGTGTGTGTATGTAGGATACTGTGCTTGGTCGGAATACTATGAGTTTTTAGAGTTCCGACAAAATCATGACTTTTGGTGACATGGAGACTTTGTTTGAATACACGAGTGACCTCAGCCACGATTGTGTCAGAGGCAGTCCAGCTGTGACCAAAAGCCGCGGAATAAACAATGAATTTGTTTTGATTCACTTTCACCTCGAAAACAAAGTGCAAGGATGTTTATAAACTGCTGAGGGCCATTATACAAGAACACATTCCACTTTCGGACACAGTTGTAATGTTGGTGAAAATGAAATGGTTCTAAACGTGGCAATCAATGTGTCACACGCTCGCTACAATTTACGTGTTCTATAATTAAATAGACACTCACGCGAGATGAGCGTGTGCAATATCGAGTTAGTTATTTGGGTATAACGCCGAGCAGGCAAATAAGGCCATCTCACGGTGGGATGGGTCAATATCTGGTCAGCCAGACTAAAAGAAAGGTCTTAAGACAAGATGTAAATATATCTTTAAAATATGTCAAGCTAAAATGTCGCACAGGTCTTTAAAGAAAACGTCTACAGACTCACAAAAAGGTCAGAATAATAGAGCTATCATAGTATATGAATGCTCAAATTGTATTAAAAATATTGCACTCTCTCAGAAAACTGAAGATCTTGTCCCGCAACAAAACCGTCAAGGAGTCTGTTGTGAAATGTTTATATCTTGTTTCAATTAAATAGGCACAAGAGAGCAAAACGTGTTTAACTGAATACTGCTCATCGCAGACATAACACCATGGACGCTCCTCCTGCTTTAGTAAATAAGAGTGCATAACATGTGTGTGCACGATGTGGAGCCGAGCAAGGAAAGTCTCCTCATGGCGGCTGCCGCAGCAGTAAGGTAGACTGTCGGACACCGCAGGAAGAGCTTCATGCAGCTTGTTAGCTTCCTCTTTGTCCCACTCGGACTGCCACTCGCGGGCTGTGTACGCATTTATCACAGGTTTAAACCACTATAAACAGTCTGTGTGTCAGGGACAGGGTCATTGCGGGCATCGTTGGCAGCAGAATCTGCGATCCGGTTGCCTTCGATGCCCACATGCCATGGGACCCAAATAAAAATGATGTCATAATATTCCTACATCAAGTCTACGTAGAGCTCTCTAATCTGCACCAGCAGTGGGTGGTCTGTTTCTGCGCCCAGAAGGGCCAGCAGGGCAGAAAGAGAGTCGGACAGAATCAGAAGTTCCGTTCCCTAGAAGTTAAGTTCCCTAGGCTGATAAGCATGCTTGAGTACCAGCAGAACCGCCTGCAGTTATGAACTAAATATAGATGAACAGTCTGGGAGGCGGTGCTTAATTGGGCGTCTAGGATGGCGAGAGGACACTGCGGCCGCAGCCACTCTTTCATCCTCAGACTTTGACTCATCCGTAAAGATACATCAACAGCCAGGAAAGGAGTTCATTGAGGCTTTGTTAGTATATGGCTGGTGGGGCAGAGTCCTTCTTGTGGGCGGTCAAGTCCAGCAAGATGTCAGGAACTGGTAATAGCCAGGTTGGAGTGATGTGTTGCAGAGATTCCGAAACTCTGTCCAGGTCCACTCTGGCCGCCTGCAGATGAGGTCGGACACGAAAGGAAAGTTGACGGACAGCTTCCGGTTGGGTATCGTAAATCTCTGCAAAAGGCTGTTTAAAAACACAATCATAGACAGGATTGTCTGGATGGGCCTTCAGTTTCAGAACGTAGATGCGCATGAGGCGGACGAGGCAGAGCTTGAGAGAAGGCTCCCTTGCCTCGGCATACAGACTAAGAACTGGAGACGATCTGGAAGACCCCCAGACATATCTGCAGACCTTGATGGTGAATTGTGTTCAGACGCTGTAGGACAGACTTGGAAGCCGAGTCATATACCACAGAGCCGTAATCCAGTTTGGACCAGTGCTATCGAAATAAGACAGTGCGGTCTGCACCCCAGTCAGAAAGACCAACGACACGAAGAACGTCGAGGGCCTTCTGACAAGAGGTTTTAAGGTAATTAATAAGGTTGCGGAAGGTCAGTCTTTCTTCAAAGACGACCCCCAGAAACTTTGCCTCCTCCGCCACCTTAATTGGCACCCCAGCAATGCTCAGGCTCGGTTCTTGAAAACAATTCGTCTGGTTAGTAAAATGCACACAGACTGTCTTGGAGGGCGAGAACCTGAATCCATTGAGAGACACCCACCCCTGGATGCGATCAACGCACAGCTGCAAGCGCCTCTCAAGGGACGCAAGTCCTCGACCTCGTGCATACAAAGCAAAGTCGTCCACAAACAAAGAGCATTCAGAATCATCCTTGACGGCCTTTACAATGTTATTAATTTTAATACTAAATAAAACACGAGATAAAATACTGCCCTGTGCGACGCGCATCTCCTGTTTAAAGGAGTCGGAGAGGGTTGAGCCCACACGGACATAGAAAGGCCGGTTAAACAAAAAATATTGAATAAAAACGGACAGGTGCCCTTTAAAACCCATGTCCAACAAGTCAGACATTATACCATACTTCCAGATAGTGTCATATGCCTTCTCAAGAAAATTGCACAGACATGCTGCTTGTTGACAAAAGCATCTCGGATAAACGACTCAAAGGGGACTAGATGGTCAGTTGTGCTACGGAATCGCCGGAAACCGCATTGGAGGTCTGTGATGAGACCCTGTGACTCAAGATGTCACACCAGGCGGGCGTTGACCAAGCGTTCCATAGTTTTACATAAACACGATGTCAAAGCGATTGGCCGGTAGTTGCTCGGGTCGGATGGATCGGTACAACCACAGCCTGGTGCCAAGACGGCGGAAAATGGTCAGTTATCCAGATATGGTTAAAGGCCTTGAAAAGTACAAGGAGTGACGCCTTATGCAGAAGCGTTAGTAGTTGATAGTAGATGGTATCTGGGCCAGCAGCAGAGTCATTACATTTCTGCAGGGCTCGGTGCAATTCTGATAATGTAAAAGGGTTATTATAATCTTCTGAGTTATCCGATTTAAAATCACAAACACGAGAATCTCGCTTCTCCTTCTCTCTCTGGAAGAAGGTGAATAATGCTCTGTGGACGAATTATGGGCAATGGTGGAGGCAAGCAAATTGGCCACAACTTTTTTATCTGTGACCAAGCTGGCACCATCTCTATGATGGCCGACAGAAGCCAAGCCACCCCTGCCCCTAATTCTTCGAACAGCCTTCCAGATTTTCTGGGACGGAGTCCTAAAAGTTAAGGATGAGACCAAATGCCTCCAGGAAGCACGGCGTTCACGTTTAAAAATGTCTTTTAAAGGTTAAAACATTTACTTGCGTCGAATTATGAAAAGCACGTCGCTGAGCAGATTTGCGCGTTTTTTTTAAAAGCCTTGCGGCACTCATCGTTGAACAATGGTACTCTCGGCTTTCGAGGGACTGATGTAGAAGTTTTAGAGATGGTTTCACCCGATACGTCCAACAAAATAGAAGTACAACAAGAAACAGGTTCTTCAGCTGATATGACCACCTTCTTTGTAATACGAGACTGACAGAGGGAGGCGAACAGAAGCCAGTTAACTTTCTTGAAATCCAGCGCCCCTCCGGTGGGTTCTCCTCACAGCTGACCCATGACTACTGGGAAGTGGTCACTACCACACAGGTCGTCGTGAACCTTCCAGTCAAAGTCCAGCCTGAGAGAAGGATCACACACAGTGAGGTCTAGAACAGGACTAGATCCTGAACCTCGGTTAGAGTAGGTAGGTGAGCCACCATTAAAGACACATAAGTTAATTTGAGAAAAACCATCTTCTAACATCTGACCTCTGCCATCATAGTGGTCACTACCCCAAAGGTGTGCGTGACCATTAAAATTTCCCATGAGAATAAAGGGAGGGGGCAGCTGATCTACTTTTAAATATATCATTACTACAGACTCGCAATGATGATGATAGGTAAACACTGCATATGGTTATGGTCTTCTTTATGTAACATAGTGAACTGAACTCTGTGGGTGATCTGTACTTACCATCAATATATTTCACAGCAATCTAATAATAATAATAATGGATACTTATATAGCGCTTATCCTTAATTAAGCTCTAAGCGCTTTACAAATAAAGAGTGGGAGTGGAGGGGGTCATAAAACCAGAGAAACAACGGATTCTGCAATACGCACGCGCGCGCACGCACACACACACACACACACACACACACACACACACACACACACACACACACACACACACACACAGGTACATAATGATAAAGAACTGAGCTACATTGGGGTATCGAACAGGTGGGTCTTTAGGGCAGATTTAAAGGCAGTGAATTTGGAAGAATGTCTAATGTCTATAGGTAGGGAGTTCCAGAGAACAGGTCCAACGTGCGCAAAACAACGGTCACCTCTGGTTTTGTATTTGAAGAGCGGGACTCTGAGAAGGCGCGTGTCACTACTTGAACGGAGGGAGCGGAAGGGAGTGTATAGTTGAAGAAGATCAGCGAGATAGGCAGGGATAGAGTAGTTAATAGCTTTTTAGCACAGACAGGCGATTTTGTACGAGACTCGTTGTTTGACTGGCAGCCAATGAAGTTGTCTCAGAATAGGAGTGATGGGCTAATGCTGTGAGGCGCGGACGATGAGACGTGCAGCACAATTCTGAACTCGCTGCAATTTCTGAATGAGAAACTGAGGGAGGCCAGCTAAGAGGGCATTGCATTAATCAATGCGGGACAAGACTAAAGAGACGACCAGTTTGATGGTAGCTTCAGAAGTGAGGTAATGACGGATAGAACTGGTGCGTCTTAATTCCAGAAAAGCACGTTTGCCGACATGATTTACATGCTCCTTCATTTGAAGATCTTTATCAAGAAAAACGCCAAGATTGCGAACTGAATTGGAAAATGGAATAGGTGCGTCAGGAGAATTTGGCAGCAGTCGAGAGGCACCGACAAGAAAAAGCTTCTGTCTTGCCCTCGTTTAACTGAAGTTTATTTTCAAACATCCAGGACTTAACATTTGAGATACAGTTCTGAACATCTGAAATAGCCTGACTGGAGCTGTTTGGAGGTGCAGATTTCCGAAGTTGTGTATCGTCCGCATACATGTGATGATCGGTTGAATGCGACGCGATAACCTGAGACAGAGGCTGAGTGTACAGCGTAAATAGAATGGGGTCCAGGACAGAGCCCTGGGGGACCCCAAACTCTAGCGCAGCAGTTTCAGAAAGAACGTTCTTGACAGAGACGTGTATCTGACGGGAAGACAGATAAGAGTGAAACCAGGTGAGAGCTTTACCAGAAATACCAAAGTAGTTTTCTAGACGTTGGAGCAAGATGGAGTGGTCATTGGTGTCAAACGTAGCTGATAGGTCTAACAAGGCAAGAAATGAGATCTGGTTTTCATCATAGACACTTAGGAGGCCATTAACGACACAGAGGAGAGCAGTTTCGGTACTGCGCCCGTCACGGTAAGCAGACCGAAGCGGATGGACGAGATTGTTTGTCTGTAGGTATTTAGTGAGCTGTGTCAGAACGACTCTCTCAAGAACTTTGGACAGAAAGGGTAGGTTTGAAACGGGGCGATAGTTCTTTAGTTGGTTGGGGTCAAGATTCGACTTTTCAGGAGAGGTTTGACAACGGCTGATTTGAATTCTGACGGAAAGACGCCTGACTCAAGGGACTGATTTATGATTTTAGTGATGGTGGGCAGAAGAATTCCAATGTTTTCAAAAACCAGTAAAGCTGGCATGGGGTCAAGCTCACACGTTTTAGGCGGGCATTTCTTAACAATGTCAAAAACAGCCTGTTCAGAGACGGGAGTGAACTCGACAAAGGGGTGATCAATATGGGGAGGGTGGGTGTCATTATGGGCGCACCGCACAGCATCAAGGCTGTCTCGAATGGACGTCACCCTGTCAGTGAAAAAGCTACAAAAAGTGTTGGCTGAGTGAGCAGCTGGGATGTTGGTGGGAAGGGGTCACGAGATCTACCATGCAAGCTATCAGCAAGGGCAAACAATTTTTTTACAACTGTCACTTTCAAGCATCTTGGAGCAGTAAAAATCAGTTTTCACTTTCAACACAGTCTGATTGACAACAAGTTTCTTCATGTCATAAATCCGTTTATGCACAGTGAGTCCGGATTTACGCCAGGCACGCTCAGCACGCCGACATTCTTGCTTGGCTATACTTACTTCCGGAGTAAACCACGGGTCGGACTTATCGGTGCGGATTTGACGCATGGTGGCAGGGGCATAGGTGTCTACGAGGCGGCGAAGTTCACTGTTGTAGGTGATGGCGTCAACGTCTGGATGGTCGGTCAGCATCTGTGTAATGTCAGTCTGTAATGCATTACGATCAATGCCGGCATATTACGAATATTGCGGCGGACAATCGTGGCTGGAGGACACACAGGCTTTGCAACGTTCAGCTCACACACAACCGTGAAATGATCAGATGTGAGGTCCAAGGACACAGACGTGGAGTGTAGTAGTCCGTCAGTCTCACGGTAGAGGAACCAGTCCAAGATGTAGCCAGATTTATGACTAGGAACTGTGACACACTGATGGAAGTCATCCTGGTCGATCAGGTCATTGACTGTTGGCACTGTGAGGTGAATCAAAATGGAAACTGAAATCTCCCAAGATGATATGTTTTCTTCTCTGACAGTTGCAAATTTCAAACAGGTCCTGGATTTCTTCCAGGAAAAGAGAATCTGAGAGATGGTTCTTCTTTATTTCTTTCTTTTTTTTTTTTTTTTTTTTTTGGGGGGGGGGGGGGAGTGGCCGGTAGAGCAGGTAAAAATGAATGTCCATGATAGTTCAAAAGACCTGTGCTGGAATGGAAACGTATCACTTGTAGTGACAACAGGCTGCAGGCATGAGCGGTATACAAAAGCAAGTCCACCACCAATCTATATTGGGGTAAGTTTATTGTCTATTTTATTTGATTATTATATTTCTGATTATTATAATTATGACATTATCATGTATGTCGGATTTGAATGATTTTTGTGTGTTTGGTGTTAGGATTGAATGGTGTCGTAAATATGATGTCATAATATTCCTTCAGCAAGTCCGCTTAGAGCTTTCTAATCTGCACCAGCAAGGGGTGGTCTGTTCATGCGCCCTGAAGGGCCTGCAGGGCATAAAAGAGAGTCGGACAGAATCAGGAAGTTCCTTTCCCTAGACCGATAGGCATGCCTGAGTGCCAGCCTGCAGTTGTGCACTAAATACAGATGAATGGTCGGTGATGGCGGAGCTTAACCGGGCGTATAGGATGGCGAGAGAACACTGCGGACGCAGCCACTCTCCCATTCTCAGACTTTGACCCATCTGTATAAATAAGACGATAGCCACGAAAACTTAAAAAGGAGTTCATTGAGGCTCTGTTGGTATCCTTCATGTGGGCGGTCAAGTCCAGCAAGATGTCAGGAACTGGTAATAGCCAGGGTGGAGTGCACAAACAAAAACATTTAGAATCCTCCTTGATGATGACGATGATGTCCACTTGTAATGTACATCCACTCCATGCTAGCAGCATGCTGAGGGCGCAAATAAATAAATAAATAAATAAATAAATAAAAACAGCACACGCAACTGCTGGTGCACAGTAGTCCTAGAATTAAAGTCAAGAAAGAGTTGGGTTTTGAGGTGCCTCCTGAAGGTGCCAATGCAGTCAATGTCCCTCAAGGATTGTGGTAGTCCATTCCTCAGCCTAGGTCTGCAGTGTGAAAATGCCCGGAAACCAAGTCGCTTCTTTGTGTGGCTTTCAACACTTGGGGTGCAGAGTTTGGACCGGACAGCAGAACGGAGCTGCCTCGGAGGGTTATGGCGTGGGACTATTTCCCAGAGGTACTCTGGTGAGTCTGGGTCATTTACAGACTTCTGGCACAAAGTGAGAATTTTGTGATCAAATTTTTGCTTCACTTGAAGCCAGTGCAACTGCTTAAGGACTGGTTTGATATGCTCCCTTCTTTTCGTTCTTGTGCCAGTTCTGGCGGCCGTGTTCTGAACCAGTTGAAGACGTCTGAGTTGTTGCTCTGGCAGACCCCAAAAACAGCTGTTACAGTAGTCCAGTCTGGATAGGACAAGGGCAACGGCGATAGCATTTACAGCTTTGACTGTCATGACAGGTCGTAGTTTCCCAAGCGAAGATGGAAGTAGCATCCCCTGACAACAGCACTGATAATTATTGTCTTCCATGGTAAGACTGGTATCGACAAAGACACCACGACATCTGACAGTATTGAAGAAAGGGTGATTGACTCACCAACACGGATGGCATCAAGAGATTCCACACTCAGTTTGTTCTTGGGTCCACACAGAATTGCCACAGTCTTATCATCATTTAACTTCAGCATGTTGGTTGACATCCAGGACTTGATTTCTTGGCAGCACGACTCGATTTTCTGCACTGTCAAAGAAGCGGAGACACTGTCAGGATGAAATGAGTCATAGAGAAGAGATTTATCTGCAAACAACGGTCGCCCTAACCTGTACTTGTCAATCACACGTCCTAACTTAGTGGTGTAGAGAGAGAACAGAACAGGCCCTAAGACGGACCATTGAGGGACCCCGCATACTAGCCGGGTCACATCAGACGCAACACCATTAACACTGACGTACTGGAATAGGTCCTCAAGGTACGACTGAAACCACTGTAAGACACAGTCCGTGATACCAAACTCAAGCTGAAGTTTCTGCAGCAGTATCTGGTGATCTATGGTATCAAATGCCGCACTGAGATCCAGCAGCACAGGAGTGTGTGTTCACCACGATCTGCTGCACAGACAATGTCGTTCAAGAAGGCCTCTAAGGCCTTTATAATGTTATTAATTTTAATACTAAATAAAACAGGGGATAGAATGCTGCCCTGCGGGACACGCATCTCCTGTTCAAAGGAGTCGGAGAGGGTGGAGCCCACACAGACATGAAACGACCGGTTAGACAACACATTCTGAATAACAATGAGCAGGTGCCCTTTAAAACCCATGACCAACAAGTCAGACATTATACCATACTTCCAGGTAGTGTCATATGCCTTTTCACGATCGAAGAAAATTGCATAGACATGCTGCTTGTTGACGAAAGCATCTCGGATAAATGATTCAAATCGGACTAGATGGTCAGTTGTACTACGGATGCACCGGAAACCGCACTGGAAGTCTGTGAGGAGACCCTGTGACTCAATATGCCACACCAGGCGGGTTTTGACCAAGCCTTCCATAGATTTACATAAACACGATGTCAAAGCGATTGGCCGGTAGTTGCCCGGGTCGGAAAGATACTTACCCGGCTTGGGGATCAGTAAAACCACAGCCTGGCGCCAAGACTGCAGAAAATGACCGGTTATCCAGATATGGTTAAAGGCCTTGAGAAGTACAAGGAGTGACTCCTCAGGCAGATGACTTAGGAGCTGATAGTGGATGGTATCTAGTCCAGCAGCAGAGTCATTACATTTCTGCAGGACATGCTGCAATTCTGAAAATGTAAAAGGGGTATTATAGTTTTCCGAGTTATTTGGGTTTAACGCCAGGAGCGTCTAGGATGGCAAGAGGACACTGCGGCCGCAGCCACTCTCCCATCCTCAGACTTTGACCCATCCGTATAAATAAGACAATAGCCAGGAAAACTTGAAAGGAGTTCATTAAGGCTCTGTTGGTATAAGGCTGGTGGAGTACAGTCCATCTTGTGGGCGGTCAAGTCCAGCAAGATGTCAGGAACTAGTAATAGCCAGGGTGGAGTGATGTGTTGCAGAGATTCCAAAACTTTGTCCAGGTCAACTCCGGCTGCTTGCGGATGAGGTCGATACGGAAGGAAAGTGGACGGACAGCTCCCGGAATGGCATCGTAAATCTCTGCAAACGGCGATTTAAAAAACCACAATCATACGCAGGGTTGTCTGGATGCGCCTTCAGTTTCAGAAAGTAGCTGAGCATGAGGCGGATGCGGCGAAGCTTGAGTCAAGGCTCCCCTGCCTCGGCATACAGACTATGAACTGGAGACGTCCTGAAGGCCCCCAGACATATCCACAGACCTTGAAGGTGAACTGTGTTGTGACCGAACATGGGCCCAGTACAGTCGAAGTAAGACAGTGCGGTCTGCACCCCAGTCAGTACGACTGACGACACGAAGAACGTCACGAGACTTCTTACGAATGGTTTTAAGGTAATTAATAAGCTTGCGGAAATTCAGTCTTTTTGTGATGACCCCTAGAAATTTTGCCTCCTCGGTCACTTTAATTGGCACTCCAGCAATGCTCAGGCTAAGTTCTGGAAAACATTTCGTGCGCACAAAGCAAAGTCGTCAACAAAGAAAGAGCATTCATAATCATTGACGGCCTTTACAATGTTATTTTAATACTAAATAAAACAGGAGATATAATGCTGCCCTGCGGGACACCCATCTCCTTGTCAAATAGTCGGAGAGGATGAAACCCACACGGACATAAAACGACCGCTGAGACAAACATTTTTTTTAAAATACAAACGGGCAGATACCCTTTAAACCCATGTCAAACAAATAAGACATAAACTACCATACTTCCAAGTACGCCGTCCTACGATTGAAGCAAATTGCATAGACATGTTGCTTGTTGAAAAAGCATCTCGAATAAATGACTCAAAGCGGACTAGATGGTTAGCTGAACTATGGAATCGCCGAAAACCGCGCTGGGCGTCTGTGATGAGACCTTGTGACTCAAGATGCCACACCAGGCGGGTGTTGACCAGGCGTTCCATAGTTGTTGTTTTTTTATAAATGTGATGAAGCTCTATGCTCGTGCATAGTGCTCACACATTAGGGTGAGTACGGTACGGTTTTTGTTAACGGTTTGTTTGTGCCGATAGTCCGTGGGGCCTGCTGTCCACGGGAAATCTGTAAGACATGGTTAGCACGGGATTTTTAGTGAGTTCTGTTTAGTGAGTTCTAGGCGGAAGCTGTGTCTGTCAGAGGTCTAGTTTCGTTAGTACGGGGCTTTATCGTTAGCTTGGACGGATGTATGTGAGATACCTAGCCAGTATTCCAAGACTCTGAAGCCTAGAATTTCGGGAAAAGGAGAGGGATTTTAGAAGGGCTGCTAGGACTGCCAGACTGAACTATAAAAGCAAGATCGAAACAAAATTTTCTTCTGGCAACGCTAGAGATGCATGGAATGGTCTGAACGGCATGATGGGTAGGCAGCAAAAGAAACAAGCCAGGCTCTGCACTGGGAATCCAGCTGATATGGCCAATGATCTAAATCATTTTTACTCACGGTTCGATGGCAGAAACCTTAGTGATAACTGTGATGAATTGTGCCAGTCCATTGTGCCGGAACCTTTGTCAATTACTGAAGAGGAGGTAGTAAACGTCTTTTCTAAGCTGAATGCACACAAAGCACCTGGACCAGATGGGTTAGGTGGAAGAGTATTGAAAACCTGTGCAGGTCAGTTGGGGAAGATCTTCACTATTATCTTTCAGTTCCTGCTTGATCATCATACTGTCCCTACGGCTTGGAAATCATCAATCATTGTCCCGATTCCTAAAAAAAACAACGCTCATGAATTCAACGATTTCCGTCCAGTTGCATTGACTTCTATTCTGTCAAAATGTATGGAAAAAGTGGTGAGGAGGCATCTGTTAAATGATGTTGCCGAACTACTGGATCCATTCCAATTTGCTTACAAAAACCATAGGGGTATGGAGGATGCATGCCTTACTCTGTACAATCTTGTATTTCAACATCTTGAGAAATCAAAAGCACATGTGAGAATTCTTTTTATTGACTTTTCTAATGCTTTTAATACTGTTGAACCACTGATGCTTTTGCAGCGTATGATGGACTTTAATGTGAACACAAACATTATTCTGTGGGTGCGAGACTTTTTTAAGGACAGGCCACAACGTGTAAATGTACACGGCAGTCTGTCTGACCAAGTGGTGCTAAATTCAGGCTGCCCTCAAGGTTGTGTCCTCTCTCCGACATTGTTTTCTATATACACAGACCACATGCGTTGTCACACTGCCACTTCTCGTCTCTTAAAGTTCTCAGACGACATGGCCCTTGTACGCCTACTCCAAAAAGAAGACAGTCTGGCCGAGTACTTTGCACATATAGCAGTATTAGAGTCATGGTGCAAAGATAGTTTTCTGGAAATGAATGTACAGAAAACCAAGGAACTCGTCATTGATGACAGGAAAGTTGATGATATTTTTGTACATGTCTCAATTAATAATCAACTGTAGAGGTGGTCACTGAATTTAAGTACCTTGGCACAGTCGTGGATAGTGGGCTGTCCTTCACTGGAAACACTGATCTGATTGTGAAAAAAAGCAAACCAGCGTCTGTACCTTCTTAGGAAACTGAGAAGTTTTGATGTCAGTTCCAGGGTTTTAGAATCCGTTTATAGAAGCCTGATCGAAAGCATACTGACGTTTAACATCACTGCTTGGTATGGCAATCTCAGTATGAAAAACAGGGGCAGACTGTCACGTATCGTCAGAACAGCTGAGAAGATCATTGGCCTAGGACAGTACCCAGTAGATGATCTGTACCATAGAGCTGTCCGAAGGATAGCTGCTAGCATTGTCAATGATCCTAGTCACCCACTCTCTGATCAGTTTCAAATGCTACCATCAGGCAGACGTTTCAACATGCCACTTGCCAAAAGGAATGTTTTTAAGAAGTCTATTATTCCAACTGCTGTCTCGATTTTGAACTCTCGTTTATAACGCCGCGATAAGTATGATCTACTTAACATTACCTCCCATCTTGTGACAGATTGCTTGTGATAGATTGCTGCAATGATAATTTTTCATGATATGCTTTTGCAGCGTTTGTTAATGTCTTATATTGTTGTTTCATGACGAGCCGAAAGGCAAATTTCTGTCGTGCCTGGACTCGGAACAGACAATAAAGTTGTATTGTATTGTATTGTATTGTATTGTATTGTATTGTATTGTATTGTATAGATTTCAGGTATGTTTCTATATATGTAGTATTGATAGTTGCTTAGTTAAAGACAGTATGCGTTGCTGAGAGTAATTTGCTTGTATAGTGTTGATCGGTTTTGGTTCAGTTATGTTGGTTTAGAATTCAGTGAAGTAACCGGTGTTTTTGTATACAGTTGTTTACCGCGATAGATAACTAAAGGAATGTGAGGTGTGTATGTCTAAGCCGCTATGAAGATAGTACGTGGTTGGTTAAGCATAGTCTTTTCCAGTGTATAGAGTAGTGTATAGCAAGAGTGTTAGGCTATAGTCTGTTTCAAGATAGCGACAGAGATATGGGGGTGTTACGGAAGTAGACAGTTTATGAAGCACGTGTGTGTGTGTGAACGAACGTGTGAGTTATTTGTATCAGCCAGGTTACGTGACGTTTCTCATTTATCCAATATGTGGTGCGTTTAGCAAGTGTTACGTTGGGACTTTTGTTGTCTATTCAGAGTTCTTGTAAAGAGTGGAACGACGGACGCCGAGACGTCGAGTCACAGGTGGGACCTAACGTGAGGTCATCCCTCCAGCTCTTCACTGAGAGTGAGTCTGACCGGGACCAAGACGGCCGAGTCAAAGCGAGAACTGCGCTACCGTACGAGAACGAGGACGTCCGTGCCAAAGAGACAGGACGGCAAGACGTGAGAAGGACCAACGTAACCAGGCAATAACATCAAACAGGTTGGAGACAGTGTGAAACTAAAACCTATCCTGGCAAAGATATTGTGATGTGTATGTGATGTATATAGCTTGATAGTGTGAGCGGTTGTTTTTTTTTTTATATATTTATTTTGTATAAAGTCACTTTAGAAAGGGAACCCGTGTGTTTGTTTTACCGCATGAATGCGCCCGTCTGAGTCAGTGGCGGTGTATGCGTCTATTGCGTGAGAGTCTGTACGTGCGACTGTGGGCAAGTCTGCGTGTGTTACAGTGGTGACCCTGTTTTAGCGGTAGGTTAAAGTATCTGCGGGCGATAGTGAGTAGCGATTTTAGAGTAGGATTGTTGTTATGTGCATGTTGATGTGTTATATTCCCCTCTCCGATTCTAGGGGGTAAGATCCGTTATTTCTGTTGTTTTCTGGATCTTACGAGGAATTAGTACTTGTTTCTTCCTGTTGTATAGGTAGTATTCTTTTTCCTTGCTCTTCTTTCTATCGTTCTTATATTTCGTTCCATCTGGACGTCAAGTAGGACACTGTTTTCTGCGTAGGTTGTTGATGATTGTTGTGAGTTTTTAGTTTAAGTTTTTGCCGTTCATTTGGTCGTGATTTGTATTTTTACGTTTTCATATTTTTTGGAGTTGTTGTAAACATGGAGGTAGACCCGGTAGAGGCTTATATTAAGCAAGGCGAAAGGCTAGGGCTTAAAGATGATAAACGTTTTGATTACATAGAGAAATGTAGGGATGGGGAGGATAGGGCGAGAGAAAGAGAAGCTCAGAGGGAGAGAGAAGATAGAGTACTTAAGAAAGAGGAGCTAGAAGTTCAGAAAGCCATAAAGGAGAAAGAGTTAGAAGCTCAGAGAGAGCGAGAGGAGAAAGAAAGAGTCTTAAAGGAGAAAGAGTTAGAAGCTCAGAGAGAGCGAGAAGAGAAAGAAAGAGTCTTAAAGGAGAAAGAGTTAGAAGTACAGAGAGAGAGAGAAGAGAAGGAAAGAGCTCTTAAGAAAGAAGAATTAGCGTTTCAGAGAGAGAAAGACGAGAAGTCTCTAGCGTTTCAGAGAGAGAAGGACGAGAGGGAACATGCGTTAAGAGAGAGAGAATTAGAGTACCAGAGAGAGAAAGAAGAGAAAGATAGGGAGGTACAACTACAGTTAGCGCGGGATACGGGGTCTAGAGCAGATAGTGATTCAGTAGGCCGAGGCATACGGGATTTTCCTAGACTGCCGATGTTTAAAGAGTCCGTGGACTCTATTGACGCTTTTTTGTGTCGTTCGAGTCTCATGCGCAGGCGTTGAGTTGGCCTTCTGCCACCTGGCCCGTTTTGCTTTCGTCTGTGCTAGAGGGTCAGGCCTTGAGTCTTTACCATAGCTTGAACGTTTCGGGGAACATAGATTACGAGACTTTGAAGGAGTGTCTCTTACAGCAGTTCCAGTGTAATGCGGGAGGTTTAAGAGAACGCTTGAGAGCTTGTCGGCCAGAGACAGGGGAATCGTTTGTGTCGTTTGGCAAACGATTGTCCCATTTGCTCGTACGTTGGGTCAAACTGTCAAAGATCGACCACACGTACGACGCATTGTTCGAGCTCATGTTGGCTGAACAGTTCTTTGGTAGCGTTTCCAAGGATCTAGCGGTATTCTTGAGGGAGCGTAACCTCAAGACTACGGACGAGGTGGTGCAGAACGCGGAGGATTTTCGGATGGCGCATCCTACGAAAAACCTCGCGCGTAGGACCGAGACACCGCCTGTCGGGTTGGTCGCTGCTAACACGACTGGGGGTTACCGGGGCGTCAATACTTTACGTAGTGCCCAGCTGGTTAACGGAAGGGGTACTTTGCGTTTCCGACGCGGTGATCGAGGTATCAGCAGTAGCGGTCGCGTTCCGTACTCACGAGGAGAAACATCTGATCGTGGGTATGGTCGTGGTCGTATGGCGAATTCGGACACTCAGTGTTTTGCGTGTCATGCATACGGTCATTTTAGTCGTGACTGTCCTAGCAGTAGTTCAGGGGCTCAGTGTTTCACCTGTCAGGGGTACGGCCATCTAGCTCATCAATGTCCTAACAGTCCTGGTATGGTGGAGGGGGCGGTGCAGCCCACTCACGTAGCCAGTTTTGCGGTCCCAGTCGGGGAGGAACCACAGCTGGGCGCAGTGTGTTCAGATGACGGAGGTGGTTGCCTACCGCTGGTGGACGGTGTGGTAAATGGATGTCTTGTTTCTGTTCTCCGTGACTCCGGTACAACGACCGCTGGGGTCAGGCGTAGCCTAGTTAAGGAAGGGGTGTAGAATGTTCATGGAGAAGTAGTACCTTTGACTTTTCAGCCAGCAGCGCCTCTTGGGGCAGGCGGGAGCACTGGTCTTCACATGGCACTCAACTCTCACAGCTGGCTCCAGGTCCTTTACCTAGCCACACCCCGGTAACCGCTTCTGCTGGCGGGCGAAACGTTGTGAGGGGCTGACGCGTCTCTCAATCAGTTGAAATACTTGGAGAGGAGACGGGCGCCGCCAAGTTCGCCTAAGCCCATTGAAAGGACTGATGGACAAGCAACAGAATAAGAATAACATGCCGGATCGGTCGGGGCCCGGATCACCAACGACCGCGCACCCCATTGGAGGTCTCCAGGGTGGGGGCGACAAGTGTGTTACTGGAACCAAACCCACCATCAAGCTGCCCACGCAAGGAATGACTATCGGAACTTGGAACGTTCGCACACTCTACCAGTGCGGCAAAGTGAAGGAACTCACCCACGAGTTAAAGCGCTATCGCTGGGACATTGTAGGACTTGCAGAAGTTCGATGGACAGGCTTCGGAGAAACAACAACAGATGAAGGCCATAAAATCTGGTTCAGCGGAAAAGAAACCAAGCACGAACATGGCGTAGCTTTTATCGTAAGGAAAGAGGTGGCTGGAACTGTCATCAGCTGCACCCCCGTGTCAAGCAGACTAATCTCCATCCGCATCTCCGCCCGACCGCACAACATCACTATCATACAAGTATACGCTCCAACAGCAGATCATGATGATGAAGAATTAGAAGAATTTTACGAACAACTGGACAACATCATCAAGAAAACACCTAAGAAAGACATTCTGACTGTCCTCGGTGACTGGAATGCAAAGATCGGCCCTGACGCCTACCAACAATGGGCAGGAATAGCTGGCAAGTTTGGCCTTGGAGAAACAAACGACAGAGGCCTGCGACTTTTAGAGTTCGCACAGAGTCACCGTCTCACCGTTGCTAATACCCTCCATCCACACAAGAAGTCAAGAACAGTGACATGGCAATCGCCAGGAGGCCTGGTCCATAACCAGATTGACTTCATCTTGCTGCCTCGACGATTCAAATCCAGCGTTAACAAAGCACAAACGAGGTCCTTTCCTGGCGCTGATATTGGCAGCGACCACATCCTTGTCCTTACTAGCCTCAAGTTGAAGCTGGCATTGAAACCAGATAGCAAGAGCCCTCGCATCAGATTCGACCTCCAGAAGCTAAAAGACCCGGAAGTAGAAGAGCTCTTCCAAGCCCAGGTGGGAGGCAGATTTGCAGCCTTGGCTACTTTGGACTGCGACGTAGACACCCTTGCTGGAAATATAAAAGAGGTGTTACTTTCTACAGCAGAAGAAGTGCTGGGGAAGCAGAGGAAGCGCAAACAGCCCTGGGTCACCGATGACATCCTCGATCTCTGTGATGAGAGGAGAGCCTGGAAGAAAAAGAGAGGCCAAGACCTCACATCAGCAAACAAGTACAGACTTGTCAACAAGAAGATCAGGAAGAGGATGAAAGAAGCCAAAGAAGATTGGATTGAAGACCAGTGTTGTAGCGTGGAAGAGAGCATGGCAAACGGCAACAGCAAGAAGGCTTATGAAACGCTAAGGACCCTCACCAAGACTCAACAGCGAACAGTCACAGTCATAGAAGACAGCAGCGGCCAACTCCTTACGGAAAACACTGCTGTACTAAACAGATGGACTGAGTACTGCCGAGACTTGTATAACTACAAGGCTGAGCCAGACACCAGCATCCTCCAAAACAACCAGGCTGGGGCCAGGAAGGCTGAAAACCTGCCAGTGTTAGCTGAAGAGGTGGAAGCAGCCGTACGCGGCCTGAAGGGAGGAAAGTCTCCAGGTGTAGACAACGTACCTGCTGAACTGTTGAAACATGGAGGAGAAGTAACAACGAAGGTCCTCACTACACTCTGTCAAAAGATCTGGGAGCAAAAGAAATGGCCAGTAGAATGGACACAGTCTCTAGTGATCCCGCTCCCCAAGAAAGGAAACCTGAAACAGTGCCAGAACTACAGAACTATCAGTCTGATAAGTCACCCTAGCAAAGTAATGCTCAGAATCATTCTCAACCGCCTCAAAACTTTCGCCGAGGAACTGCTGGCAGAAGAACAGGCTGGCTTCAGAGTTGGAAGAAGCACTGTAGAGCAGATTTTCAACTGCCGCGTCCTGATCGAGAAACATCTGCAGCATCAGCGCGAACTCTACCACAACTTCATTGATTTCAGGAAAGCATTTGATCGCGTCTGGCACGACGGACTCTGGCAAGTCATGAGATCGTTCAACATAGAGGAGGGACTGATCCAAATGATAGAAGCGCTTTACAAGAACGCCTGCAGCGCGGTTCTACTTAACAATCAGTCAGGCGAGTTCTTCAGGACGACGATCGGTGTCCGTCAAGGATGCCTGCTCTCTCCTGTCCTTTTCAACATATTCCTGGAGAAGATCATGCAGGAAACCCTCCACGACCACCATACTTCAATCTCTATTGGTGGCAGATCCCTGTGCAATCTTCGATTCGCAGACGACATTGACCTCATGGCAGGCAGCAATAGTGAGCTTCAAAACCTGACAGACAAACTTTCAAGTAGCGCAGGGTCTTATGGCATGGAGATCAGTACGGATAAAAGCAAAGTGATGATCAACACCACAAGCGACAGCAGCAGCAACATCCACATGAACGGCCAGAAGCTAGAAGAGGTCAATAGCTTCAAGTACTTGGGAGCCATCCTGTCCAAAGACGGTAGTTGCATAGCAGAGATCCGTATCAGGATAGGTACAGCAACATCCGCAATGGCCAGGCTAGACAGGATATGGCGAAGTAACTCCATCAGCTTCACCATCAAGTACAGGCTTTACAAGTCCCTCGTAGTGTCTATTCTACTCTACGGCTGTGAGACTTGGACACTGCTTGCAGACTCAGAAAAGAAAATCCAGGCCTTTGAGAACAAGTGCCTGAGGAAGTTGCTCCGCATCTCGTACCGCGAGCACAAGACCAACGAATATGTACGGAGCATCGTCACTTCCCTGGTGGGCCCACATGAACCCCTTCTGGCAACCGTGAAACTGCGCAAGCTTGCTTGGTTTGGCCACGTGACCCGACACAACACCTTGTCCAAGACTATCCTCCAAGGCACTCTCGAAGGAAGTCGTCGGCGAGGTCGTCAGAGAAAGAGTTGGGTCGCAAACATAAAAGAATGGACCAAACTCGAGATGCCAGACTTGCTTGCCACCGCCCAAAATAGAACTCAGTGGAGAGCACTGTCTGTTGCTGCTGCCTTTCAGTCCCCCCAACGCCCAGTTCGGGCAAGGGACTGATGATGATGATGATGAGTTAAGGAAGATCAGTTCACGGGCGAGACGCAGAAAGTAGTTTCGTTCGGAGGGAACGTAGAAATTTTTCAGTTGGCTAAGATAGAGATTGACACCGAGTTTTTCACAGGTGATCTGGTTCCGTGTGTCATCGACGAGCCAGTAGTGGATGTAGTTCTGGGTAACATGAAGCGTGTGCAGCCAGTCATCGGTAGAGTCGGAGCGATGAAGCGAGCTCACGATCCTCACGGTGCAGTCGCATCAGTCGCAACGAGAGCTCAGAGCAAGCGTGCTCGTGAGCAGAGAAATCGTGTTATTTCCGTCCAGAATCAGGGGATCGGTCAGCGGGTGTGACCCAGTAGTCGGGTTGGTCTGAGACGGCATACTTCTGTTGCCGACAGAAATGCCGCTCAGCACCCATTGTGTAGGTAGGTCGGTCGGAGATTGGAGTCTCGCAATTGTGTGTATTGTGTTGGGGCAGTGGTTGGATCATTTTCATTTCTGGAGGATTTTAGCGCGTAAGTTTTGTTTTAGCTTTCGCTGTGCGATCCTAGGGTGTGCGCTAAGGCTTAAGGCTGTAATATATATATATTTTTTTTGGTATTCTAGATAGTCAAAGTTAGTCTTGGTTTGTGATAGTGTACGTCGAGTAGTCTTAAAAAGAAACTCGGTCGTTTCTTTTTTTTCCGAGGAAGGGGGAATTGTGATGAAGCTCTATGCTCGTGCATAGTGCTCACACATTAGGGTAAGTACGGTACGGGTTTTGTTAACGGTTTGTTTGTGCCGATAGTCCGTGGGGCCTGCTGTCCACGGGAAATCTGTAAGACATGGTTAGCACGGGATTTTTAGTGAGTTCTGTTTAGTGAGTTCTAGGCGGAAGCTGTGTCTGTCAGAGGTCTAGTTTCGTTAGTACGGGGCTTTATCGTCAGCTTGGACGGATGTATGTGAGATACCTAGCCCGTATTCCAAGACTCTGAAGCCTAGATTTCAGGTATGTTTCTATATATGTAGTATTGATAGTTGCTTAGTTAAAGACAGTATGCGTTGCTAAGAGTAATTTGCTTGTATAGTGTTGACCGGTTTTGGTTCAGTTATGTTGGTTTAGAATTCAGTGAAGTAACCGGTGTGTTTGTATACAGTTGTTTACCGCGATAGATAACTAAAGGAATGTGAGGTGTGTATGTCTAAGCCGCTATGAAGATAGTACGTGGTTGGTTAAGCATAGTCTTTTCCAGTGTATAGAGTAGTGTATAGCAAGAGTGTTAGGCTATAGTCTGTTTCAAGAGATATGGGGGTGTTACGGAAGTAGACAGTTTATGAAGCGCGTGTGTGTGTGTGTGTGAACGAACGTGTGAGTTATTTGTATCAGCCAGGTTACGTGACGTTTCTCATTTATCCAATATGTGGTGCGTTTAGCAAGTGTTACGTTGGGACTTTTGTTGTCTATTCAGAGTTCTTGTAAAGAGTGGAACGACGGACGCCGAGACGTCGAGTCACAGGTGGGACCTAACGTGAGGTCATCCCTCCAGCTCTTCACTGAGAGTGAGTCTGACCCGACCAAGACGGCCGAGTCAAAGCGAGAACTGCGCTACCGTACGAGAACGAGGACGTCCGTGCCAAAGAGACAGGACGGCAAGAAGAAGCGTTGAAGGACTTTCACGCCTAGACGTGAGAAGGACCAACCTAACCAGGCAATAACATCAAACAGGTTGGAGACAGTGTGAAACTAAAACCTAGCCTGGCAAAGATATTGTGATGTGTATGTGATGTATATAGCTTGATAGTGTGAGCGTTTTTTTTTTTTTGTATATTTATATTGTATAAAGTCACTTTAGAAAGGGAACCCGTGTGTTTGTTTTACCGCAGGAATGCGCCCGTCTGAGTCGGTGGCGGGGTATGCGTCTGTTGCGTGAGAGTCTGTACGTGCGACTGTGGGTAAGTCTGCGTGCGTTACAATAAACATGATGTCAAAGCGATTGGCCGGTAGTTCCTCGGGTTGGAAGGATCCTTACCCGTCTTGGGGATCGGCACAACCACAGCCTGGCGCCAAGATGGTGAAAAAATGCCAGTTGTCCAGATATGGTTAAAGACCTTAAGAAGAAAAAAAGTGACTCCTCAAGCAGATGCGTTGGGAACTGATAGTGGATGGTATCTAGTCAAGCAGCAGAGTCATTACATTTCTGCAGGGCTTGCTGCAGTTCTGATAACGTAAAAGGGGCATTATATTATAATCTTTTGGGTTATCCGATTTAAAATCACAAATATGAGACTCTCGTTTTTTCTTCCCTCTCTGGAAGAAGGGTGAATAATGCTCTGTTGAAGAATTATGGGCAATGGTGGTGGCAAACAAATTGGCCACAGCTTTTCTTATCTGTGACCAAGCTGGCACAATCTCTAAGATGGTCCACAGAAGCCGAGCCACCCTTGCCCCTAATTCTTCGAACAGCCTTCCAGACTTTCTGGGAAGGAGTCCTACAAGCTAAAGATGAGACGAAACTCCTCCAGGAAGCACGGGTGCACGTTTAAAAATATAACGGGCTTTCGCCTTCTGTCTTTTAAAGGTTACAATATTCGCTTGCGACGGATTACGAAAGCACGTCGCTGAGCAGATTTGCGCGTTTTTTAAAGCCTTGCGGCACTCTTCATTGAACCATGGTACTCTCGGCTTCCGAGGAACTGATGTGGAAGTTGTAGGATGGTTTCACCCGCTACGTCCAACAAAAGAGAAGTAAAACAAGAAACAGGTTCTTCAGCTACATTGACCACCTCCTCTGTCAGACGAGACTGACAGAGGGAGACGAACAGAAGTCAGTTAGCTTTCTTGAGATTCCAGCGCCCCACCGGCGAATCCTCCTCACAGCTGACCGATGACAAGACTACTGGGAAAAGGTCACGACCACACAGGTCGCCGTGAACCTTTTAGTCAAAGTCCAGCACGAGAGAAAGATCACACACAGTGAGGTCTAGAACAGAACTAGATCCTGAACCCGGGTTAGAGTAGGTAGGTCAGCCAACGTTAAAGACACGTAAGTTAAGTTGAGAAAAAACATCTACTAACATCTGACCTCTGCCATCATAGTGGTCACTACCCCACAGGTGAGCGTGACCATTAAAATCGCCCATGCGAATAACAGGAGGGGGCAGCTGATCTACTGTAAAAAAATATCATTACTACCGACCCGCACGGAAGAAGGCAGTAAACAGGGGCAGATCCAGGGGTGTCTCGACGGGGGAGGCCCGACAGCCCCCCCCCCCCCCTCGTTTTCCAAACTGTGTCATACAATAGAAATCCAGACCAAAACAGTAACAACGAGGCAAGCTTAAATTAATAATCAAAAAAGAAACGCTCTTAAAAAAACAATTACAACTATGTTGTATTGAAATTATTCTTTATTGGTGCTTTTGCGGGGATTTTTTTTATATTGTAATAATGTGTTGTAACCGTTTTCTCTACGCATCTTTCTTTTCTTTTTTTTCTTTTTTTGTTTTGTTTTGTTTTGTTGGGGTTTTCTGAGATATATATTAGAGTTTGCAGAGATTACGATTTCATTTGTAAAAACGTTTCTTCTTTCATCTCAGGACAGAGCACCGCTTTTGGCACTTTTTTTAAGTTTAAAAGGAAGGGCTGATCATATCTACATGCACTTGACCTCCTCCCCGCCTCCACCACACCTCCCTAACAAAACAAAATTAATCGGGCACTTCTGATTCTTATATGGTGTTAATTTTCTTATTGAAAAGAATGTTCTACCTAGAGTTTCTGCAGTAGCAATCACCTTGTGTTTGACAACAACACTACACTACCAAGTACTCATCCGTCTGAGGAACAACACGGCCATTTGTCAAAATTGTGATACTGCTCTATACACCCACAAACCTCCTCCATATGAGAAACACAGGATCAGATCACAGAAATAGTCATTATCACTCATGATGTATACCTCTTACACTGACTGACGATTACTTAAGGGTTAGACCAAGTTTGATCAAAATCAAGACATTTCACACATACACCCCTCCCCTCCCCATCAATGCCCACATTGCTACTTTGACGGGCACCTGTGCATGTCTACGGAAAACACAGCTATGCAATCTGCGTGAGACTACGCCTCTCTTTCAAATCCTGGCATATATGCCTATTTATTCTCCTTTCACTCGGACTGTGCGAACAGGAAAAGAATCACACTTTCATTGCTCTACTGGACCATCAAGACTGAATCGACAAACACACGAAGGGACAACGATTATTACAGCGGTCCGCCATCACTCATCTTCACTACGCTAGAACCCCACCCGGGTCTGCCCTGGGGGACTTGGGTGGGGTTAGGTATTTTTTAGTTCCCAGGGTCACCCTGGTCAGCCCCACAGGGTGGGTTTTTCTCTCTATTATGGGGCATGTGTTTCTGTCTACCCTTTGTCCATTCACCTGTATTTGCCTTTTAAAAACTCTCCCTACTGTCTGCACTGCCTGTAGCTCTTGATATTGGATGTGTGTTGCTAAATGGTCTTAGCTTTATTTATGTGTTCGGTTTTTTAACGTATTTGACCGGCTGGCGACATACATTCAATGTTCTGTTTTGTTTTTTTTCACAAGCAGTGCAGGCACGTCCTGAGAAAGCAATGTACAGAGTTCACTACGCAAGAGTGATGATGCAATCAGGATGACGCCACCGCTAACGGCCCCACGCACGCACCGTTAGGAGTGGCCACGCCTCGATGCACACAACCCCCAACCTCAGTCTCACCGTCCTGAGGGGATTGGAACACTGATTCAACGAAGCAGAGAGCGCCTTTTAAAGAATAGGAGATAGCTCATATCAGTGCCGGGAGAAGAGCAAACCAGCCAGCTCACTTTCTAGCAAACACTCACGGAAGACGGACGTGTCATGAGATATGTCTACTCTAAGCATCCAGCTGAACCACCATCAACAGACAACGACCTCTCATCCCCACGTCTATACGCTTGACAAAGACATACTACAGGAATGGACCGGTCTATCTAGAAGATCATCCCCACGTCTATACGCCTGACAGAGACATAGCATACTACAGGAAAAGGACCGGCCGATCTAAAAGATAGGCTCCACCTGCAACCAAGGTTACAAGACGCTATCTCACACGGACAGCGGGCGACCAGCCCAACGACAACCGACAAATGAGATTCGACCATACGTCATCGGCACGCGCGCTGCACCAAGCCGCTCCCTCACACCCGACAAAGCCTCATACTAAGCGAGACGACGAAGGAGACAACAGCTGCCAGCCCTAACTCCGCCAGAAACGACCATCAACCAAGACCCAAGACTATTATGTCAACGGAGAACTATTACAACCTAGGCCCAAAACTATCAAATCAACGGAAAACCACAAGCAAGAAGGAACTCATCGACCATTCTCCCACATCTGAAATAGGGGGGATGAAACTCATTCCCCACACCTGACAAAGGGGGGATCGAACAAAAGCAACCAAGTAACTTGTCCCCCACGCTTGGAGTAAAAGGCTGGAAATCGAAGCTGAAAATAAAAGCACCACACGACCGACTAGCCTAGGACAAGCGACAAACTACACTGCGATCCTATATTCTGCTGATATAACAAGAAACGTGTGAGCCACCTACTCAACCGAGGCCAACAATCGGCCCAGCAGCCCTCCACGGCAAAACTCTCAAAAAGTGACATCTGGCGTCATGAATCGCTACACGCTATGACGCCATACTGTTTGCTAAAAGACTTATCTCCCGCCAACGAGGAAGGCAAATCACCGTGTGTACAACACAGACTAAGAATAAAGGCACAGCAGTCGGAAACGGACACTGCCTACTTCGCATCGACCACAAAACAACGCGACACCAACTTTAATCCACAATACTAGACAACACTGGTCATAAACGACTCGTTTGAAAGCGCACAAAAGTGAAAGGGGGACTGTAACACTCGCAACAAGCGAGGCCAACTATTATGTGAAGCACTCGAAGATAAGAAGGCCTTTCTACACTGACGAAACCCGTCACCTACCACCTACCACCTCCTCCACCGCCTTCACCACTCCTTTGGCATCACTGACTCTGCTCACTCCTGGTTCCTCTCCTACCTCTCTGTTACGGGGTGGAGTTGTAGTCGAAGTATGATAAACACACCAGACACACACACGTAGAGTTCTTTAAAATAGACCTCGTTCAGCTGCAATCCGTCACACGTGGCTTAAGGATGTAGACAATACTGGAGTAACAGTTCCAACAATATTTAATTCAGCGATGCGATATCCACACAGTGCAATTCCAAATGCATAAACTACTGATACAAAGTCTCTTCTGCAATGTCCACACTGCGACACAAAGTTTCTCATACACAGCGTCTCTCCCAATAAACTACGTGTCTCTACAACTGACAAAGCAAGACAATGTACTCACGGGCTTTCCCAGCGCCCTCCTTATAAATACTACGAAAATCTAGAATCGTCTACGGAAATCATACTACGCAACCAATCAGAACGAAACACGCAGCCGAAGCTCATTAACATGAACTTTCCAAAAAAACTATAACAGGCTACAGAAACTCGGCTGCTCACTTCAGCTCTAAATTCTAGCGTATAATTAAGACACATAAAAGTATGGTATCCCTATCACCTGGTAGCTCTAGAAAGTACGAGAACATTCCCAAAACAAAATAAAGGCTGCTCAATACACGCGCACAGGAAAACAAAAAGTAGCAAAAATGTTGCGATGCCAACTAACCGACGTGACACTTACGAGGCCACTAGACAGTGCGACCTTTCTAGAACGTTTCGGACTAAAATTAACAAAACGAAATCGGCTCTACTCACGAATAAAACAAAATCTTACTAAAAAGGCACGTGAATCGTAACCGTGATAGCTCAAATAAACAAAGGATCGTTACCTACGAACAACACATGTACGCTCTCACAGGATAACACAACCACAATCGTAACATCACCCACCTCTTAAGAATGAAATTTCACAAACATTTCTTCTCAAATTTAAAAAAATACGGTTGTGGCTGAGTAAACCTACACAAACCTTAAACAAATATAATTTCACATCAAAAATCAAATTTAAAAAAAAAAAGTCTCACAGTTCCTGTAAACAGTGCTGAGCATCGAAATGTTTCATACAAATGTTCTGGACACAAAAATGTTTATTTAAACTGCTCTGCTCAGGTAATCTGCTCCAAAATTCTGCGAACCCTTGATAGACTGTAGTTTAATGTCAAAATTCTGCAAGAACATCGCCCATCTCATAATACGAGAATTAGTAAACTTAGCAGAGTTTAAATAGTTCAAGGGCTGATGGTCTGTTTGGAGAACAAATGGCACTCCCAGAAGGTAGAGTTCGAATCGCCTTACTCCCCAGATGATGGCTAGGCACTCCTTCTCGATGGTCGAGTAGTTTCTCTCAGCTCCGGTCAACTTTTTGCTGGCGTAGCTCACTGGGTGGAGTTTTCCGTTATCTTCTTGCATCAAGACTGCACCTACTCCTTCGTTGGAGGCGTCTGTTCTCAGGAAGAACGTTTTCAACGGGTCAGGAAGGTGTAGAACAGGCTTCTCGGTTAGGATGTCTCGAACCGCCTGAAATGCTCGCTCTTGGGCCTCCTCCCACTTCACTATGTTAGGTTGTCCTTTCCTCTGCTTCAGGGGTGCTGTGACTGCCGCAGAGTTTGGTATGAACTCCCGGTAGTAGTTCGCCAAGCCCATAAATGAGCGGACTTGCGTCTTGGTCGTAGGTCGCGGGGCATCCCTGATCTTCTGCACGTTGGCGTCGTGTAGCCCCTTTAACTCTTACCAGTTCGCTCTATTTGAGGCCAGTGAACAAAATGACTTTTACCCTCACACATGACCAAGCAAAAATGCTGCTGAAAGCTCTTCGAGTGGTCAAAAGTTGGCTTATTATACATCATATTAAAGTGCATTGAGTCAGCTTTCAGTCAGGATAAGTAAAAAGTCTGTACTTAACGTAGTTTAGAAGTTGTTGTTTATTTAGCGACGAAGAAAAAATGGTGTCCGGTTTCCAAAAACAGTTTTCACGAAAGTCACTAAGAAGAAAAATTTTTTGTTTCTTGCCCCTTTGTTTAAAATGTGAATCCAGTGTGTGGACAAATCATTTCTACACATTTTTGTGAAGTTTCAAGAAAATATGTTTGAATTTCTAAGAGTTACGCAACATAATCTACACCGGTCAAGGGCAGGAAAAAGTGGGCGTGTCAACACCTGGCATGACTGAGACAACAAACATGTGCTTCTCTGAATCTCTGACTTGCTGAAAATATCACTGAGGCAATACACAGCAAGTAATAAAACTTGTTTATGTACTTCATAAAGTTTCACGATTCTGAACCAGACAATAGGTAAACAAAGACTCACATGGATAGCACATGGTCAAACCAAAATAGAAAGTGTCACAATGACCTGCGATGGTTTTCTTTCGTTTTTTCCACATCGCTGGTGCTGGAATCATGTTCAGTGGCCTGGTTGCTGGAAGATTCCCCTTCAGTGAGATACTCTTCACTTTCGGACTCAGATGAACTCATTTTGACGGAATATTCGCAGAGAGAAATCGCAAGCAGTGAAAATAACGCAGTAGGGAAAGCAAGATGGTGGACGTAGTGACTCGATCGATAACAAAGGTCACGAACAAACTCAAAATTAATATTTTTTTCATTCCATCATATGAAAGTGACTTTCTAATGTCAATAAGTTATTACAATAATACTGAGAGTAAAAATTAATTGGTTTTAATTCAGTAAACACGATGGAATTTTCCATGGGCGTGGCTTCGTATGTATACATACGATGGCTAAGGGAGCGAACTGGTAAATTAAACCTTCGCTCAATTTATGTCCAATGAAGTCTATGTTGTCAGCTCCAAGAATACACTTGCTTGGACGGATGGTGAAATTCGCATTTGACAGTCTTTGGAACAGTTCTCGGAGGGCTTTGAGGTGGTCCCCCCAAGTTTTGGTATGGATCAAAATGTCGTCCCAGTAAAAGACCACATTTTGCATATCTTCTAGGGTCTTTTTCAGTCCTCTCTTCAATGTGGCACCACTGTTCACCATACCAAAAGGCATCTTCAGGAACTCCCAATGACCGTCGGGTGTGACAAACGCTGTCTTGGGGATATCTTTTTCTGCAACCTTGATTTGCCAATACCCTTTGCTTAGGTCAATTTTGGAGAAAAATCGGTCTCCACTGCCCTTCTGGAACAGTTCTTCCGCTGTGGGCATAGGCTCTGGATCAAAGATTGTTAGTTTATTCAGTCTGCGATAGCCCACACACACTCGGTTGGATCCATCTGGTTTCTTCACGATGACAACTGGGGACGCATATGGTGACTTGGACTCTCTGATGACATTCAGACTCAGCATTTCCTTGATATTCTTTTTCAATTGTTCCCTCGTGTTATAAGGAAGACGATAAGGTTTGCTGCGAACTGGCTCGTTTGACGTCAGGTTTACCTCGTGCAGGATGGTGTCTGTTGTCCCTGGGTCAGGTGTAAACCGATGCTCGAACTCTTGAGTCAGGACGCGCAGTTCTTCACGTTGAGTCTGGGTCAGATTCTGACCGAACTGGATATCTTCTACATCCTCTTTGTGTCGGAGTTCATTAAGATCAAACAGGTTCTCGTCGTCTAGTCTTTCGTCATCAGTAAGACGCACCGATTCCGCCAATTTTGGTTTGTCTTGACCTCTCTGTAGCTCCACCAGCCTGTCCCTATTCACGACAGCTGCTTCCGTGTTGTCCGCCACTTTAAGAAGGATGGTCTGGTGACTCTTCTTTGCTTGACTTCTCGTGGTAACAGAACATATTTCAGGTCTCCACTCTGGATCTGGATCGTCTGCGTTTCTGGCACCATCAATGTTTCCGACGATGAGGTCGTAGACTGGTGTCTTCACGCACAACGCCTTCACCTCTCCTGTCAAGTATGGGGTGTCGACACTGACTTTGGCAAGGGGGATAATCCTTACAGTTCCGTCAGCCAAAATAAGGGTGGTCCACTCCTGTAGCTTCTGATCTTCAGCTACTAGGTCCTCTCTCACGATGATGCAGCTACAACCAGTGTCTCTCAACACTCTCACTGGTGTGTCGCGGACGAATCCTGACACCACCGGCATGTTCGACACTTCATTCTCAGGCAGCGCGATGTTTGAGACTGGTAAAAATGTAGCCCCATCTCCTACTGGGATGCGTCCATTCTTTTTGAAAGATTCAATCAGCTCTGGTGTCACTCGCGTTTCTCTAGACTCAAAGTCATTGGATGACGTCACATCATTGGCTAATACAGCGGTAGCTCTGTGTTGAGACGTGGTACTGCTTCTGCCTGCTATCCCACGATCTTGGTTGGATCTTCTGATCTTCTGTCGCCTCGGGAAACATCTTTAGAAGGACACCGTATCGCTTTGTGACCTTTCTTTCCATAGAGAAAACATGTCAGGTTCTCCATCGGCTTGTATCTCGGGGTGTCTCTCACATTGTGGATTTCCTCTGCTGGTGCAGACACACGCTGTGGCTTACTGGACCCGAACTTCATGTTGTGTGCGTGTGTGCGTGCGTGCGTGCGTGCGTGCGTGCGTGCGTGTGTGTGTGTGTGTGTGTGTGTGTGTGTGTGTGTGTGTGTGTGTGTGTGTGTGTGTGTGTGTGTGTGTGTGAGAGTTTTCTGCTCCTTGTAAATCAATGTATTTTGGGGTTCTATGTGCTTGTTTCATTACTGTGATTGTAAAGCGCCTAGAGCACCTTGGTGATTAGGCGCTATACAAATTACCTTTCTTCTTATTATTATTATACTGTTGGAGTTCTGTGCAGAGCAGCAACTGGTCATCACCAACACTACTTTTCAGCAAAAGGACAGTCGAAAGACCACCTGGATGCATCCTCGCTCCAAACACTGGCACCTTATCGACTATGTCCTAGTGCGTCAGAGGGACCGCAGTGATGTCCTCCTCACCAGAGTGATGCCCAGCGCAGAGTGCCACACTGACCACCGCCTTGTCCGCTGCAAACTCAGGCTCCACGTCAAGCCAAAACCCAAGAAATGGGGACCCCCCAAGAAAAAGCTTGATGTTGCCAGCCTTCAGCGCGACGACGTGAAAGCTGCCTTTCAGACAGATTTACAGCGCAGGCTCAAAGACACAGCGGACCCAGCAGACTCCTCCCCTGAAACACTCTGGGAACAACTGAAAACTGCTATTGCAAAATCCTCTGCAGACGTCTTGGGTTTCGCTAGAAAGAAGAACAAAGACTGGTTTGACGAAAACGATGTAGAGATCCAGGAACACCTAGCAAAAACAAAGAGCCGCCCATCAGGCCCACCTAGCCCAGCCTTCCTGCCCTGTGAAGACGTCTGCCTTCCGCCTGGTCTGCAGCAGTCTCCAGCGCAAGCTCAGAGATCTCCAGAATGAGTGGTGGACCAGACTTGCACAGAGGACCCAGCTTTGCGCTGACAATGGTGACTACAGGGGCTTCTACGAAGCACTGAAAGCAGTGTATGGCCCCAGGCACCTGGTACAAAGTCCCCTGCGAAGCGCGAATGGCCAGGCACTCCTCACAGATAATACCTCCATCTTGAACCGCTGGTCGGAGTACTTTCAGAGCCTCTTCAGCGATGAGCGCACTGTTCAAGAAGCAGTCGTCCTACAAATCCCACAACTCCCAGTAAAGGTTGAATTGGACGAACCGCCCGCCGCTGAAGAGACCCTCACAGCCATCCACCAGCTCAAGAGTGGCAAAGCAGCAGGCATTGATGGAATACCGCCAGAGATCTGGAAACATGGAGGCACAGCACTGCACAACAAGCTCCATGACCTCTTTCTCTGCTGCTGGGAGGAAGGAACACTACCAAAGGATCTCCGTGATGCTGTTGTTATCACCCTGTACAAGAACAAAGGTGAGAAGTCTGACTGTTCCAACTATCGGGGAATTACCCTGCTGTCCATTGCTGGGAAAATTCTTGCAAGGCTGCTCCTGAATCGGCTGGTACCTGCCATCGCTGAAGACCACCTCCCAGAGGGCCAGTGTGGCTTCAGAGCAAACCGGAGCACCACCGATGTGGTCAAAGTGCTGAGACAGCTTCAGGAGAAGTGCCGCGAGCAGAACAAAGGGCTGTACGTAACGTTTGTCGACCTAACAAAAGCGTTCGACACTGTGAGCAGGCAAGGCATGTGGCAGATCCTGGAGCGACTTGGCTGTCCCCCAAAGTTCCTCAGCATGATTGTCCAGCCACACGAGGACCAGCAAGGCCAGGTCAGACTCAACAATGACCTCTCAGAACCATTCCCTATTCTCAACGGCGTAAAGCAGGGCTGCGTGTTGGCACCGACCCTCTTCACCATCTTTTTTAGCATGATGTTGAAGCAGGCCACAATGGACCTCGATGATGACGATGCAGTGTACATCAGGTATCGTCTCGATGGCAGCCTGTTCAACCTCAGACGACTGCAGGCCCACACGAAAACCCTAGACCAACTGATTCGTGAGCTGCATTTTGCTGATGACGCTGCCCTCGTTGCACACACAGAGAGAGCCCTGCAGCGCATCACGTCCTGCTTCGCAGACGCTGCCCAGGTCTTTGGACTCGAGGTCAGTCTGAAAAAGACAGAGGTCCTCCATCAGCCGGCACCCAAGACAGTGTATCGCCCTCCTCACATCACCATTGGCGAGTCTGAACTAAAGTCAGTGCACCAGTTTACTTACCTTGGCTGCATTATCACGTCGGACGCCAAGCTGGACAAGGAGCTTGACAGCAGGCTGGCAAAAGCGAACAGCGCTTTCGGGCGACTTTTCAAGCGGGTATGGCACAATCAACAGCTGAAAACAGGCACCAAGATCAGCGTGTACACAGCTGTGGTCCTCACCACCCTGGTGTATGGTTCCGAGTCCTTGTCCCTCTACCGCAGCCAACTACGACTCCTCGAACGCTTCCACCAGCGCTGCCTGCGCACCATCCTGGGCATTCACTGGAGTGACTATGTCACCAACGTCGAGGTCCTTGAACAGGCTGAAACTGTGAGCATCGAGGCTTTGCTGCTGCGGACACAGCTCCGCTGGGCGGGGCATGTCTCCAGGATGGAGGATCATCGCCTACCAAAGATCACCCTGTTCGGCGAGCTTGCTACTGGACACCGTGACAGAGGGGCACCAAAGAAGAGATACAAAGACTGTCTCAAAAAGTCACTTAGTGCCTGCCAAATCGACCACCACCAGTGGTCTTCGCTTGCTGTGGACCGTGACACCTGGCGCGCCACCATTTACAAGGCAGCTGTCTCCTTTGAGGACTCTCGCAGAGCTAACCTTAAGGACAAGCGGCTCAGGAGAAAAAACAGAGATGCCGCAACTCAGAACCCTGGCCATACCTCCCCCTGCAGCCACTGCGGTCGAACCTGCCTGTCCCGGATTGGCCTCCGCAGCCACGAACAAGCCTGCAGACGTCGTGGGCAACTCCTATAAAATCTTCGTTCGCGAAGTCAAGCCAAGAGATTATTAAGTCTGGGATTTTTTCGTCAAAACGGACGAATTAATAAACAAAGAATATGACGGGCCCACGTCCATACACGCAGACTCCCAACGCTTCCTGGTGTCTTATCGCGGCTAAGCCCCACTGAGCAGGAAATGACCTTAGACCTGACAGGCACAAGCGCCGAGGGAACAGAAGACGCGGCGATACACTCGTATCCCGACATAAGAGCATTATTGCACTAACTGGATCCTGCAGGAATTTGAAAGCGATCATACTTGACACCAATAATGCCGCGTCAGGACTACATTTACAGGCATGGACTTCACGGACAACAATTACAATGTCCTAGTGTAAGGAATTAAATGCAACACAGAGGAATACACCAAGTAATGGACTGAGAATTGTAGGCCGGTTCCCTGATGAGTAAATCGGAGCCTGTAGTTAACAACTACGAATACCGATCGAAACGCCCCCGAGTGATTCACATTCTTCTGCTCGGATATTTAGAGGCGTCGGGACCAGAGTGACAGGATGCATACCTGGGTGGGACCGGTCTTGCTTTATTCCACTGCTACTTTGACGGGCACCTGTGCATGTCTACGAAAGACAAAGCTATGTAATCTGTGTGAGACTGTAGACCCACTGTGCTCAGAGAGTGATGTGTAACATACTTAGGAAATTAGCAATTACCTGTTACACCCGGGCCAGTCGGCTGCTCCCCCCCCCCACCCCCACCCCCACCCCGGGGGAGACACTCACAGCGCAGTTGATTTCTGGCATTCTGATCACAGTTGGCATGTACACAGGCGTAGACTTAAACCTAGATGACTGCCACGTATGAGGATGCAATACCATTTGTATCGCACAAAAAGAGGTAATGCTTTCCATGAGCCCCTGTGACTGAAGGGGCACATGAAACTCTAGGCCTGGCTGAGGGACTGAGTTGGGCCCCAGTTCAGCAATGATCGGACTCGTTTCCATCGCTGGGGTCAGCGGCTTATTGCCAGATGGCTGCCTCAGTATGAGGATGCAATGAGGATTGTATCGCACAGCAAGAGGCACTGATTTACATGAGCCCCTTTGAGTGTGGGGCACATGACACTCTATGTCTGCGTGAAGTACTGTGACAGGTGCAGGTAAGGAGGATATTTGACTATAGGCCCATGAACACACTAGGCTCACCCACTGATCCCGGGAGATAATTGTAAAATACACCGTACAAGAAAAGTAAAACACAACTTCCACAAATAACCATCCAATTTTGTTTTGTCAGGGCTGACGGGGAGCCAGGGCCCCCTGCCCCTCCCCCCCCCCGAATCCGCCACTGTTAAAAACAATGCATATGGTTATGGTATTCTTTAAGCTAACCCGAGCTGCGACAGCCTGAAGACCGGTGTCGATGTTAACGGGGCTACATATGATAAGAGCCAATGAATCAATGAATCTTTATTTTACAACGGTGAAGATATTTAACACAGTCAGTGACTATGTAATTTTTCCTACCGCCGTTGCTACAACTACGACAAAATAAGTACAAAATATTCATAAAACAGGGACATCAAAGCACAGTGATACAAAATATATATAGTCCACTAAACACAAACACACGCATGCACACACGCACAAACGCACTCGCGCGTTCACACACACAAACACACACAAACACACACACACACACACACACACACACACACACACGACCGCCTCTCCGAATCAGAGCCTTTATGGATAGCGTTAAAACCATTACAAGACACAGGGTCAGAAGTCTTCAGGTAAGTCTCCTGAAGAGATATTACTGAGGGGTTATAAGACTTGACTAAAAGACGTCATTCCTCAAAGTAGCGTGAAACGCAATTTACAAAATGTACAAAAACAAAATACAACGCACTCTGTAAACAAGCTATAAAGTCACCATTCAAAAGTCCTACGCATATGGACTCATGCTCGCATTCACGTATACACGCGCACACACACACACACACACACACACACACACACACACTACTTCTAACATAGAGTTGACTTTAACTGACATGACAGGTGTCTGATAAAGTCATGTGTAGCAGACAGAAAAAAATATGGGTCTATAGGGCTCGCTTGAATGCCTCTCTCGAATCCACGTATCTCAGTTCGCGTGGGAGGTCATTCCAAACAACTGGGCTCTGGTACCTGAATGACCTCTCACCGAACGACTTTGTTTTGACAAGAGAGATACGTAAAACTCGAGAGCCGGCAGCGGAGCGCAAATTCTGTCTTGAGGGCGTATACAACTGGAGAAGGGAGGCAACCCCTACACTCCTTCCCGCTCCCTCCGTTCCGCCTCCGACCCTCTCCGCCTCCACATCCCCCGCACCAAACTCAGCACTTTCGGCCCCCGCTCCTTCTCCGTCTACGGTCCATCCACCTGGAACACTCTCCCACTCTCTCTCCGTCAGAAACACTCTCTCTCCTCCTTCCAGTCCGCCCTCAAAACTCACCTCTTTGAACAGTTCTAGCACTACATCACCACACTCCCCACCCCAAGCTGACTGTCATAATGTATTTCACTATTTGAGGTACGTGAGTCATTGTCTAAAGCGTGCGCGAGTTGTGAGTGCGCGCTTAGAGTTATAATTATTATAAGATAAGCGCATTATAAATACCGTAATTATTATTTATTATTAAGGTAGTGTGGGCAGGAATAGGTAATACAACTGTGAGTCATGCATGAAATTGTGTACTGAATCCTAGCTGTTACAGGTAACCAGTGAAGAGCAGACAGATGGGGTGTGATATGATCCGATATAGGGACTCTAAGAATCAACCTAGCAGCTGAGTTTTGAATTTTCTGGAGTTTGCCAATCAGACACTGGGAACAGCCAGCCAAAAGAGCATTGCAATAGTCTAATTTAGACAAAACAAAAGTGCAGACAAGTACTTTAGTTGCTCCAGGTGTCAGATAGTGGCGGACTGAAGCAATACGTCGCAGTTCAGTATAGACGGATCTGCAAACGTTGTTCACGTGAAGGCGTATGGACAGGCTCCAATCAAGTGTGACACCCAGATTTTTTTATGGGGGGAGAAGGGGACAGTAGCACCACAGATTTGTAATGACTGGGGGAGTGTCATGACAACTTACACCCCCTCCATCTGCTCCTCCAATGCAGCATATTTGTTTGAAGGGGGACATCCGCGTCCCCCTTCTGGGCCCGTGCGCACAGCGGTCCCGTAACTTTCTCAGACTTCTGGTTCTTGGCAGCGTTCTTGCCGCTAGGGTTAGCGGCATTAGAAGTCTGACCAGAGCCAGAAACCTTTGTAGCAGACAGATTGACAGGCGTGGGTGGGGGCTAAGACCTAGGGGCAACAGAACGCGGCGCTACCAGACCGGTAGTGTCGGCCTTCTGCGTTCCCTGGCTCCTCATCACCACCAGGGGCGAGAGCAGATGAGGCTTCGCCCCCAAACAAGAAGTTGGGGTTTGATATGACTTACGGTTCCGTACAAGTCATCTTCCGACAGTTCTGTCAATGCTTAATTTTTAATCACCCTTGTAGAAGAATTCATCATTTTGTGGGGTTGGACCTCCACGGGAGTGTCTCAGATGGAAGAGAGCATCAGTAGCCCGTTGGAGTGTGCCGTGCCCGGGTACAGCACTCTATCAGCAAGTCACTAGACCTGAGGCGCTGGGCCTCAGGCCTGCCCAAACGGCTCCTGAGGGTCTCCCCACCAGGAAAGGATGCAGCTTGGAAACAGGCTTCTCTTGAACTTTGCTATAGATTGACCTTTTCGAGGCGTCATTCAAATTAGTATGCATATATAGGTCTTATCATCAGGTATCGCTGTAGGAAGTTTGGGTTTGGAGTTGTGAATAGTAACAACCGGACCAGTGAAAAAGACAAAAACATATCTGCTGACAACACGCCTGAATCCTAGACAAAGATGGCAACCCTTCGCTAGCCCACTCGGTCAATGACTGAGGAGGCATACACGTGGAGGCCGGTGTCATAGTGGGCCCAAAGTTCAGTAACCGAATTATGCTCAAAACGTGTATGACACAGATGCTACGTACCATATAACACAGATAATGAAGACACTTTGGAAATCTATGAAACTGTACTTACTTTGAGGGATGGTTGTCTGCGGCTTTTCACGTCTGGCACGATGCATGGTACGTACGACACAGAAGCAATGGCGTCTGCTGCCGCTCTCATACTGGTGTAGAAAGACCCTTTTAGTTCGATCTGACCCCCGAACCATATACGTACAACCCTACTTTGTTCATCCACTTCTTTCTGTAAATTTTCAAGGCAGAATGAATCCTGCTCCAGTGTACAAGGCAGCAGCACAAAATCACAGTAGCAAAAGTCGTGCAGATGCTTCGTCATCTTCCTGGCCGTCTCCACAGTGAATCCGTGAACAAGAGCACGCTTGTCCACCGGGTCAGCAGACTGCTGAGACTTGTACAGCGACAGGACGAGTGCAGGACGACCCACACACAGAAGTAACGCCTGAAGTGTGTTGGGCAGTGGACAAGGGGAGGTAATCGGGAGGTTCATATCCACAGGCAGAGAGCGAGACATCCACACCGACAGGGGCTCGTGACCCTGCCATTCTTTTAGCACATCCAACACCTTCACTTCTTCAGTGATATTGTTTTTCTTCAGTTTGTTCCTCACTTCACCATCTGTAGAGGATAACAGATTATCAGAGTGATGCACTTTCTATTACAAAGGCTAAAAAATCAGATATGGAAAATATTATGTTTTGGGCCTGTTACGTGTGTGGTTGTGTTATTCTGTTTAGGGCATGTGTGTGTTGATCATAGGAGAGAGCCGGTGTTCAGCTGAGTTATTTTAGAGTAGAATCACGTATCCTTTAAGTATGTTTTTGTTTTTTTCCATGGAGAATTGCGATCAATTTTTGTTGTGTAGCTAGAATGTTGCATATTTTGCTACAATGTTGCGAAGTCTGCCCTAGATTTTACTGGAATGTTCTTGAAAAGGCGCGATCATTCTAGTGACCTCAAATATGACGTCAATGTTTTGTAGTACACATCAGTATAGCGACATCGGAAATGGAGACATTCCTGAACATTGGCAAGGAATGTGGACTGGAGGGGGGCTCAGCTCTTGGAGTTTGCAAAGGAGAGAGAGAAGGAAAGATCGTAGAGAGTAAAGGAGAGAAAAAAAGAGAGATAAGAGAAAAAAAAGGAGAGAGTGGAGAGAAAAGAAAAGAGATTGGAGCCAGAAGAAAGAGCCAAAGAGCGTGATATCAAGAAACTCAAAAGTCAAGCAGCAGAGGCAGAGAAATAGCAAGTAGAGGCAGAGAGGCAGCGACAACACGAAATTCAGCTCAAGAGGATGGAATTAGAGGCACAGGGCCAGAGGACAGATGAAGCAGCAGCCTTAGCCAGCAGAGAGCAAACAGCCCATGCGCCATAACTACCTCTTTATACAGAAAGTTCAGACAAGATGGACGCTTACCTGGACGATTCCGGAATTGCAAGCCTGAGGAAGCAGAAACACCCGACCCATTCACTGGGAGAATAAGGACCTATCTAGAGAAATGTACAGAGCTGGCTGGCTTAAATAAGGAGTATAATGACCTTTGTGACCTGATCATCAAAGAACAAGTCCTCAGCGCATGTTCTACGGACCTGGCCGCCCACTTCAGGAAGCAGGAGGACCAGTCCTTTAAGGCCCTTGCAGACTTAAAGATATCTGGACACACCATGAAGTTCGGACCCGGCAAGCTCCAGCGGGTGCCTACACCATCAGAGGAAAAACAATACGTCAGAGACATTCAAAATCAGATGCCGGGGGAGAGTGTTACGATTGTGATTGTGTTGTTCTGTGAGAGCATGCATGCATTAATCGTAGGAAACGATCCGATATTCACTTGAGCTATCATGATTACGAATCACGTACCTTTTTTTTTTACTACGATTCGGTATCGTTCGCACAGAGAGTGCAATTGATTGTCTTTTGATATACACGGAGTTGAATCCCGAAGAGTCTAGAAACCGCTCGAGTAATCTCCATTGTTTTCTTTGCGCGTGAAGTTAGCAGCCAGTATGTGTTACGAAATGTCGGTGAATTTCCAGAGAATGCGGGCAAGTTCGTGACCTGTCTAGCGTACTCTTGTGTCATGTCATAACCCGCCGGGATTTCCCAAAATAGGGGCTGGAAATAGCAGTCAGATTTTTGTAGACCATTCTTGTGTATTCTCTTTCGTTAATATTTATGAGTTTCGGGTTACGTATTCTTTTCTGATTGGTTGTGTTGTATGAATTTGCTCGATTATTCTGGAAAGCATACCACTATAAAAGATGGTGCTAGGAAGGGTGTGTACATTGTTTAGTTGTATAATTGCAGTGTATCGTAAGCACATTGACATTGAGAGAGCTACACAAGGTATCGTCGTTCATTGTCAGTGATGGAGTTATGCAGTGTGTAGTGATGTACATTGTATGAGAGACGCAATGTGTCAAAGTGTTGACATTTTGCAGAGAAGACATTGTATAAGTGTTGGTGCATTTGTGAATGCATTGTTTGGAGATCGCATCGCTGCAATAAAATATTGTTGGAACTGTTACTCCAGTGTGGTCTACATCCTTAAGCCACGTGTGACGGATTGCAGCTGAGTGAAGTTTCTTTAAAACAACCTTACGTGCGTGCGTCTGGTGTGATATCATACTACGACAACGTCTCAACACGTAACAGAGAGCCTGACATGTTTCTTCTATGGAATGAAAGGGACACAAGGCAATACGATGTCCTTCAAAGGGTGTTCCCCGAGGTGTCAACTCCAGAAGGCCCAACCAAGACCGCGGGACAGCAGGTACAAGTTTTACCACGTCTCAACACAGAGCCGCCGCTGTACTGGCCAATATCTCCTCCGTGAAGATGGCCATCACTACATTCTGCTGTTAGAGACTACTGACGTACCCTCTATAGTACAAATTTTTTTCTGTTGGTACACGGGAACTTGGCAGAAAGGCGAAGCACCAACCAGCTTCACAGTATCATCATATTCAGCTTCGTCGTCTGCAAGAAAAAGGAAAATGTGTTCCAATACTGGGTGTGTATGTCGCCAGGTGCACGTCGGATGCAACGCAACTAGACACAAGACAATGTTATAGCATTCAAGTGCAGTGTCCGCATACTATCATTTCTCGACAGACCGAGCGGACGTGCCTGCACTGCTGGTGGAACAACCTAAACAGAATATTGAATGTATGTCGCCAGCCGGTCTAATACGCTAAATAAACCTAAAACCATTTAGCAACACACATCCAATATCAAGAGCTACAGGCAGAGCAGACAGTAGGGAAGTATAAAAAAGGATAATAATAATAATATGATAATAATAATAATAATAATAATAATAATAATAATGTATATTTTTAAGGCGCCTATACTTTCGGTAGAAAAGCTCTAGGCGCCGTACAAATGACATACTAATATACATACACCTTGCATCCAACAACACATGTATTATATACACACTCACTCAACAGGATATACAAGAAAAATAAGAATATCAAAAAGAAAACACAAACAAAATTGCTCACACACTAAAAGACGCACGTGTACCATAAAACCAACAATGGACACACCAGTCAGCCCTCACCGACAACAACATGTTGACAAAAAGAAGAATTATAATGGTGAATGCACGTTTAAAGGAATAAATGCGTCCTTAAAGACTCCGGAAACTATTGGCTGATTCAACATATCTGAGGGACTGTGGGAGTTTATTCCAAAGAAATGGTCCTTGGTATGAGAAAGACCTCTCGCCAAAAGACTTAGTTCTCACAGTCGGAAAGCGTAATAGTGTAAAGTCTGCTAAGGAATGGAGCTGTCTTGAAGATGTGTACAAACAAAGAAGCTCAGAAAGATAGACAGGGCCAGTAGAAGGCGACAGGTATGACAGATAGACAGGACTTTGTATTTTACTCCAGATGTGATAGGTAACAAATGGAGTGAACGCAGGATGGGTGTGATGTGGTCTGACTTCTTTGCCTTTACAACAAGCCGTGCTGCTGAGTTCTGCACCCTCTGGAGCCGATCCAGAAGTTACCGAGGACAACCACACAGGAGTGCATTGTCATTTTCGAGTCGGGACAAGACAAAGGATCAGGCCAGCGTTTTAGTGGCTTCTGGTGTGAGAAGATGCCTGATGGAGCTAATGCGACGCAGTTCAATAAATGCAGATCTACAGGTATTCAAAACGTGTTGTTTTAGTGAGAGACTGCAATCAATGTTGATGCCAAGATTTTTCACCTGAGCAGAAAAGCTAACTTCAGTGTCTAGGATTGTGATGGACTGCGGTAAGGAAGAATATATTCTGGTAGAGGAAACTAGCATGGCTTCTGTTTTATCCTCGTTCAGTTTTAGTTTGTTGGCTATCATCCATGTACTAACATCAGAAACTGACCTTTGCACACACTGGATGATGGCATCGACCTGCTGAATATGGCCTGACTAATACAGCTGCATGTCATCAGAGTACGCGTGATGAGAATTGGGCGTGCAGCTATTACACTGGACAAGGGCTGCATATACATAATGAAGAGCACAGCCCCGAGGACTAGCCCTTGGGGTACTCCAAAACACAGAGGGACTGCGACTGAAAGATGACAGCAGACAGGGACAGTATGTGATCGGTTAGACAATTAGGATCTGAACCAATTAAAAACCTGTCCCTGGATACCAAAGACACGTTCAAGGCGACAAAACAGGGTGCTATGGTCAATCGTTTCAAATGCGCTAGACAGGGCCAGCAAAGCTAAAACAGAAACCTGACCATCATCCAGTGCAAGCAACAAGTCATTCATGATTTTCAGTAAAGCTGTTTCCGTGCTTGACTTGCGCGGTAGGCTGATTGCAGGGGATTTAAGAGATTGTTGACGGTGAGCTGCTGCAGGGTCTGAGAGAGCACGACTTTCTCAATGACCTTTGATAAAAATTGAAGATTTGTCCCAGGTCTGTAGTTCTTAAAGTCATTCTGATATAAAGATGCTTTCTTCAAAAGCAGTTTGACAACTGCATTTTTGCACAAGCTGGGAAAAGTACCAGTTTGAAGCGAATGATTGATGACATGGGTAACGTGGGGAAGAATGACATCTATACAGTCATACAGGAGAGAAGTGGTCGTGGAATCTAGTTCACAAGACTTGGAAGCAGTTTTCTTCAGAATCACGCGCACCTCTTTGTCCGTCACGGGTTCAGGTTTTGAGAATATCTGACCCTCAAAACACCTGTCAGTATTCGAAGGGTCAACCTGGCATGGTTGCGCATCAATACCATCACGAATTAACTGCACTTTACTCAAGAAAAAAGTCTGAGAAAAGACCGGGCAGCTCTGAGACTGGGTGAACACTTGGGAGTGGAGTGGACTTACTCTTACCCAGCAGGCGGTTAGTTATGGCATACAATTCTTTGCTGGTGTTGCAAGCAGCAATTTTAAGGGAGACAAATGAGGCTTTTGCACTGAAAACAAGTTAAGTAACAAAATTCTTGGCAGAGCAAAACAGTTGCTTATGTATAGTAAGTCGAGTTTTACGCCACTGCCTCTCGGTCTGGCGACGACACTGCTTTGCAGAGCGCAGTTCATTTGTGATGGCACTATACCATAGAGAAGGTGTTCTCCCAGATATGGTACGCTGCGTAGTCGGGGCGTGCTGATAAAAAACAAAAAACAACAAAGCAAAGACAGGCATGTAGCTGCTCCGCGTCAAGATCACGAACGGCTGACAAACAGTGCTGAATGTCTGCAGTGAAGGATAAACGATCAATGGCACGGATGTTACGTACAGTTCTTGTAGCAGGAGGAGGGGGGGGGGGGGTGCTAACACATTCAGTTCTGAAATGACACACAGATGGTCAGAGGCAATAGCGTCAGTCACCAGGGCTGAACGCAAAATGCCACTGTCGCACCTGGAAATGAACCAATCTAGTATGTGACCATGCCTATGGGTCGGCACATTCACAGCTTGAGACATGTTGAACACGTGCAAAACGTCCAAAGGCTGTGTAAGTGTGGTCAGGATGATCGTACTGAAAGTTGAGATCGCCCAGTATGAGCACATCGCCCATGCATGAGTTGCATATGTCCAACAAGTATGGAAACTGTTTAATAAACATACTGTCAGTCCGTTTATTCTTTCTATTTGGTGCAGGGCGATATAAACAAAATATATTAATGGGTTTGCATGGAAGTTCGAGCTTTACTTTGACAAGTTCAAAAGATGAATGCTCAATCTGAAAAGAGGACACGCACGTCAGATAGGGTCCGAGAGAAACAGCTATACCGCGAGAGGAGGTGCGGGGGAAAGACTTGACATGATATCTCGGAGGGGCAAGATCCAGACACTTGGCATGATATCCCGGAGGGGCAAGATCCAGACGCTTGGCATGATATCCCGGAGGGGCAAGATCCAGACGCTTGACATAATATCCCGGAGGGGCAAGATCCAGACGCTTGACATGATATCCCGGAGGGGCAAGATCCAGACGCTTGGCATGATATCCCGGAGGGGCAAGATCCAGACGCTTGACATGATATCCCGGAGGGGCAAGATCCAGACACTTGGCATGATATCCCGGAGGGGCAAGATCCAGACGCTTGGCATGATATCCCGGAGGGGCAAGATCCAGACGCTTGACATGATATCCCGGAGGGGCAAGATCCAGACGCTTGACATGATATCCCGGAGGGGCAAGATCCAGACACTTGGCATGATATCCGGGAGGGGCAAGATCCAGACGCTTGACATGATATCCCGGAGGGGCAAGATCCAGACGCTTGACATGATATCCCGGAGGGGCAAGATCCAGACACTTGGCATGATATCCCGGAGGGGCAAGATCCAGACACTTGGCTTCATCACCGGAAGGTCTAAGCCAAGTCTCGGTGAGCAGCATAATGTCAGTTTATTGTCTTTAATAAATTCACTGATCTCACAGCGTTTCTCCTGAAATACAGGTGAATGGACCAAGGGTAGACAGAAACACATGCCCCAGAATAGAGGGGATAACCCACCGTTCGGGGGGAGGAAGAGGGGGGAGCTTCTATATACATTGCTTCCAGTCATTTAGCGCACCCCCTCTTTCTTTTTTTAATTTTTGTTATTATTTCTTTTTTTGTTTGTGCTTGGACGAACGTAGATTGGTCGATCATGCACATTGTCTCCCTTGACAGTGCTTTTTCCTACTCATTTGGTAGTTTCTTTTAAATAATATTTTAGGAGAAGTTCTTTGTCTTCCTCCAGTGTTGCCGATGGTGTGCTGAAGATGTCGCCTAGACCGAAACAGCTGTCCACAACAACTAATTATCTGGTCCCCCCTTGGGGAGCTAGATTTAAATTTATAGAGATATTACTGAGGGGTTATAGGACTTGACTAAAAGACGTCATTCCTCAAAGTTAGCATGGAAAGCACGACAGTTAGCTGATTATGTCTTATGTGGGGGAGAAGAGTTCCCCCCCCCCTTTTCCTTTGCTTTGGAAGGAGTCGAAGAGACAGAGGGGGGCCGGCTCCCGGGCCTCCTCTGGTTCTTCGGAGATGAGGGGAGTGGAACTGCCACAGCACCAGCTACGACAACTTCCACTCCCTCCATCTGCTCCTTAAATGCAAAATTTTTGTTTTGAAGGGGGACATCAGTGTTCCCCTTCTGGGCCCGTGCGCACAGCTGTCCCGTAGCTTTCTTAGCCTTCTGGTTCGGGGCAGCGCTCATGCCGCTAGAGTTAGCGGCCTTAGAAGGCTGACCAGAGCCAGAAGCCTTTGAAGAAGGCTTGGGTGGGGACTGAGGCTTAAGGGCAGCAGAAGGCGGTGCTACCTGATCGGTAGCGTCCGCCTTCTGCATTTCCTGGCGTCTCGTCACCACTGGAGTTGGGTTACGCTCCAGGGGGGAGAGGAGCAGAGTCCGACCCCAACCAAGATGTTGGGGTTTGATATGCGAAATCCTTGGTGGGGCGCCTGTCTGCCACCGCAGCACTGAATCTATACACAGAGGTGGTTATAGAGTTTGAGGTAGCCTTAGCTGCACCAGGGCCGTCAACTATTTTTTTTTTTTTTTTTTTTTTTTTTTTTTTTGCATCCGCAAAGGACAGCCCCTTCTCCATACGCACCTGCTGAATCTTGCACTCGGACATACGAAGGCATTTCTTATCCGAAGCCATATGCGCCCCCTGGCAGTTCACAGATAGGGGGGTGGCTGTGAAGGACTCAGCAGCAGAGTGTCCGGGTTTAGTGCAACAGGCGCATGACGCCTCTGCCTTGCGGCATGTCTTCTGCCCATGGCCATACTTTTGGCACTTAAAGCACCGGAGGGGAGAGGGACGTACTTCTTTACTTTCACAGAGTAGTAACTTCGCCAGATGGTAGTAGGAGGCGTGGGGGTGCCAAACGTCAGGATGATGGTAGGGAGACGGATCTCCTTCGCTTGGAAACGAAGCGCCTGACGTAAATCACCCCCTGCGACTTGAGGCTCCGTAAGAGTTCATCTTCCGACAGTTCTGCCAATTCTTGATCTTTAATCACTCCTCTAGAAGTATTGATCGTTTCGTGGGGTGTGACCTCCACTGGATTGTCTCCAATGGAATAATGCCTCAGTAGCCCAAGCTGACCGTCGTAATGTATTTTCACTATTTGTGGTACGTGAGTCATTGTCTAAAGCGTGCGCATGCGTGTGCGAGTTGTGAGTGCGCGCTTAGAGTTATAATTATTATAAGATAAGCGCATTATAAGTACTGTAATTATTATTATTATTAAACGAAAAGACATAGTGACGTGGTTTACTCTTAACAGCATTTAAAGTATTTCTGAGATACTTCAGCAGCTGGGTTTTAAATGTTCTAACCGATGGCGCTGCTCTAATAGCTGCTGGAACAGAATTCCCTAATTTGACCCCAGAATAGAACAAAGATGACTTGTAAATATCCAAGCGGGGCATTGGTACTAGCATATTGTTTCCTGGTGTTCGGCTGGACATAGGGGCAAAATGGAATAAATTTGTGAGATAAGTAGGAGATTATGAGAGGGTGATTTTGCGCATGAATACCAGTTTATTATAAATAAAAAGTTTGTGAAGAGGTAAGACAGCTAGCAACTTGGATTTGTCATCTGTACTAATGCTTTCGGTGGGTCTGTCAACAATTAGTTTATAGGACCTTCTTTAGAGCGAGTTGAGTCTTTTAAAGTTAGCATCATTACTCCCGTTTCAGATAGTAGAGGCATAATCCAAATATGGCTGAATATGAGCACAATAAAAAAAAATCTGGTGGATTTGTCAGTGAAAAATCTCAGTTTAGAAAGGTAGGTATACATTTTTAGATATTGTTTTACAAACATTTGCAATATGATTTTTCCAGCACAGCTTGTCGTCTATGGTGATTCCAAACACGCGCTGCTCCCTGACTTGCTCAACAGACTGGCCATTAAATGCGAGTTTCAATGGAGATGGGGGGGGGGGGGGGGGTCAGCTGGTGTTTTTGTCTAGTGGTAATTAGCATACATTTAGTTATTTAGTTTTGGAAGGATTCGGTACCATGGAATTATTTTGACACCACTGTGAAACATCATTCAAACTACTTTGCAGAGATCTAGTTATACAATATATATCTGATGATGAAACGTCAAGAGTTCCGTCGTTTGCAATGAGACTGCAGGTTACACTGGGGTCAGATATATGTAGTGAAAGATCGTTGCTATAGACAGAAAACAATAATGGACCAAGGATAGATCATTGTGGTACTCCTTGCACTATCACCCCCTCACGTGAGTTTGTCCCATTCACATAGACATATTGTGTGCGCCCGTGCAGGTATGACGTAAGGAACGCAAGGGTGCCAGCACTTAATCGATAAACAGCAAGCTTCTAAATTAAACTCTAATGATTAACGAAGTCAAAAGATTTCGAGAGGTCCAAAAAGACAGCCCCACTCATTTGACCGCTATTCATCGCGGTCAGCCATCTATCAACTAAATGTGTTAGTACTGTGTGACAAGAGTGCTTTAAACGAAAGCCCAATTGCAGTGAATGAATGTGTTTTTCGAGATAATGCTGCAAATGCGTGTGGATGTGCCTTTCAATCGGTTTAGACAAAGTTGATAGCGGGTAAATAGGTCTAAACTTGTTTGGGTCAGTGAGATCTTTTGTTTTAGGTAATGGTATCACCTTTGCTGTCTTTAAGGTGGAAGGAAATTTACCTTGCTGTATGCAAAGTTTGTAAACGTAAGTTAACGAACCTATGATATACGGCAGAGCCAGTTTGAGAACAGTGCTGCTAATACCACCGTGGCCAGACGTACGTTTATTTTTTAATGCCGAGATGGATTTTCCCACGTCATGAACTGTTAATAATGGAATATGAAATGATGTATCGGGAGTCAACCTGTCATTACAGAACCTTCTCAATTGTTCTGACACCACAGATGGCTGTTCGGGAGATGTGGTCTGGAGTAGTGTACTGGCGGCAGAAAGAAAATGCTGATTAAATACATCAGCTGGGATGTTTGTACACTGAGCAGTATTTTTGGACCTCGTGAAAGCGTTCACAGAGAGAGAGAGAGAGAGAGAGAGAGAGAGAGAGAGAGAGAGAGAGAGAGAGAGAGAGAGAGAGAGAGAGAGAGAGAGAGAGAGAGAGAGAGAGATGACTTACATATTTTGAGATTGTCGATGGCAGTCTGAAGATCTTGGTCACCAGCGTTTGCTTCTTTAAAAAAAGATACAAAGAACATATTAAAACAAAATGTATCTTAGGTTTTACGTTGTAGCTGCGTTATACACGCTGAGGCTGTTCAATTAAAATATTGGTGGAGATTGTGGGAATGTCATTGGTTGCAACTCGGGTAAGTTTGAATATTGCACTGACTCTTATATTAATGGATTACAAATCAGCTAGACTGTAGCAACTCAACGACATTATTTGCCTATCCTCCAGTCAATCACCAGAAGCGATTATGACATAGTATCTCGCTTGCAGCTTCTCAAAAGCAATGATTTCAATAACGGAAAGTGCAAAAGACAAGACACAAGCACTAGCTATGACCTGCATGTTCGTTTTGTATATGATTTGGGCAATGACAAAAAGAGAAGTATGTTGCGCCGGGAAAGTGTAAGTGTCCGATGCAGCTACATTAAGATGGTGTAAAGTGTAGATCGATGTAGTGTATGCAATATAAAATTAATATCTCACCAAGCACTCATAAACGTTTACATTCATACATTCCATCTCTCACACACGCACAAACATACAATACAATACAATACAATACCACTGCTGAAGGAACCAAAAACTCGATCCTAATGTACTGCAAAGTTACAGACCTATCTTCACGCGTCCCTTTATTTCTATATCCTCGAGAAGGTTGTTTTTACTCAGATGTTGAAGTACTCCAAGAAAATTATCTCATACATCCCTTCCAGTCTGCATACTTGTCCTTTGTGTACCATTTTAGAGTTTTATGGTGTAAGTACTATGCCAAATGTCAAATATTATCGTTTGGGGGGTGTATTGTTCTTGTACTCGAGTCGCAGATGTATCGTCTGCATCGGCCTTGTTTTGAATTAAAATGTATATTTCTGAACCTACGTCACAAGGCAGATCCCGGCCGACTATCAGTGCATCGCAACACTGCAGGTCACGAGGTCATCGGTGTGGTATACACACGTGTCAGTGTACACGTGTACTGATGTTTTCCGGCATCCCTTTGACTTTATTCACGAGAAACGTAGAATAAACCTTCCATAATAAACCTTCCATACTCGCTATGCTGTCAAAATCACAATGCGAGTTCCACTTAACCAGCTAGTATTTACAAGTAATGATCGTGCCGAGGGCGTGGCTTATTTTAGCGATTCGCAACTGAAGCCGGCGAGCCTGCTTCCACGGTGCCGGGCCTAGTTTGACCTTTGATTCTTTACCGCTCGGAAAAAAACACGCAACGCGTTCCATCATTGAAACAGAACATTGGTATTTATACCCACTCTCTGCACGTAACTATATGATAAAACAGGTTTAAAATCTTGCTAAAGCAGTAAGAGATAAATTCTACTGAAGATTTTGCTGTGGAGATTCAGTGCTCTCACCCAGAGGACATACTTGCAAACAAGCACAGAAGTATGATGCCTAAACCAAGAAGAGGCGGGAGCTAGCCAGGCCATGTTTGTTCAGAAGGCCACAGATGAAAGCAAGCAGTGCCAGTTCCAATGGCTCAAGTGAAGTGAGAGAAGGCGACAATTATTTTCCTGAAAGCATATCGGTAGATCTGTGACTAGAATCAGGTTCAAAACAAAACAGGAGGGTTGTTTTTCGACTGATCCGTTTACGCATATGCGACTGTAGCTACAACGTTGACTCACAGAAAGAATACTGAATGCTTAGACTTTGTGTTAGTATCTGTTGTACTTGTAAGAAATTGAAGTTTTACTTCCTAAAACAAAGTTTCACTTTTTGCAGTTCACATGTTTCCACGGGTCGCGGAACACGGTAAAGATCTTTTGACGCCATCTAACACACACGACACAAACTGTACTCAGGTGATTAGCATGCAAAAATGACGTATAAAGAACAAATTAAACCTCGCTGACAGTGGGATAAATGCGAGTTTTCTACCTACCAGACGCTGGATCCTTTCCGGCTCTGTTACTGCCATGTTTGTCCCGTGACCCACTGAAAAATTATCATTGGTATTAGGGGCAGGAGGAACATGGTACAAAAAGTTATGAAAATGTTGTTTCCAGTTCAACAAGCATTGTTCCCTTCAGCTTTCTTTCTCAAGAAAATGAGGAACGGAGAATGAGAGAAACAAAAAGAACGCTTAGGTGTCCGTGCGCGAGCGCACGTGCGTGTGTGTCTGTGTGTGTGATGGTGTGTATGTGTGTGTGTATGTGCGTGTGTGTGTGTGTTTGTGTGTGTGTGTGTGTGTGTGTGTGTGTGTGTGTGTGTGTGTGTGTGTGTGTGTGTGTGTGTTTGTTTGCACTAGAGCTTGCATGCTATGTGATCTTATTCAGGTGGAGTTACAGTAACATTGCTCTACTTGTGCTACACAGTTTTCACTCACCTGTTTTGACTGACAAGTCTGACCCGGCTCATCTGGGGGAGAGAAAAAACAACAAACAAAGAACGAAGCGCATTAATGACACATACATTTCATTCTGTTTGTACTAACTTCTATTCTTCCTGTGCAGACACGCAGGCTACAATCTACGTGTAGATAAAATAAAGTAGTCTCTGATAGTACGATGGTCAGTTTTCTAAGTGTGTGTGTCAAACAAGAGGCCGTGCAAGCTCCTAAGACTGTTTCACAGCATTGTGGTAATTAAAATATTTCATCGGGTGTACAACATGGTATCAAGAAACACATCGAAGGGGTGCTTTTATAGCTAGCGACGCAACAGCGACACAAATAAAGAGCACAAATAGAAAGACTGTGCGTTTTTAAGTCTCTTCTGTAGAAGAGATTTTTTTAGAATGGGTCCCGGTGGGCCATGCCCATGGCGACAAAGGCGGGCAGGTGTAAAAATCTAACAACTAAAGTAACCAGATAAAAATGACATCATGTCTAGTTACGCTAACCTTGCTGCTGAACCTACTTTGGGCGCTTTGTGAGTGTTTGTGTGTGTGTGTATGTGTGTGTGTGTGTGTATGTGTGTGTGTGTGTGTTTGTGTGTGTGTGTGTGTGTGTGCGTGCGTGCATGCGTGCGTGTGTGTGTGTGTGTGTGTGTGTGTGTGTGTGTGTGTGTGTGTGTGTGTGTGTGTGTGTGTGTGTGTGTGTGTGTGCGTACACCAAATCACTGAAATGGGTTACTTTCTTTACCATCCTTATGCAAAATGTGTGTGTGTAAAATTCTGGGTGACCAAGTCAGACACCCATTTTTTCTGAGGGTTGTTTCTGTATTATCTTTCATTCAAAAGTCAGAAAAAATATCAAAATACGATGTCCCCATTTTAACAGATTTACTTCATGGTTGTGTTTCAGGGATGCCCTGGGCCTGTGTGTGGACACGGAAGCGGCCGGAGTGTTTTCAGATCAATTTGATGATCACTGATTGGTTAGCCCAACACTGATGAACGGAGTTGTTTCCCTTACTTAAACGTCTTTCGTCTCCAACCGTCACCGGCCATTCTTTCGCGTTTGCAGAGGTACTTTATGCAATATTTCTTAGTTAAGAGCACGCCCAAATGTACTTGTTCAGTGCAGTTATTTAACTGAGAGATGCCTCCAATCCCCGATACCCGTTTGGCCCAGAAAAATAAGGCATCTGCTTCAGCCGTGGCTCGGTCCGTGTCTTCCTCTCCGCTCTCACCGTTGAGTCTTGTAGTAAATGATAATAGAACCCCACGATTTTAACAAAAGCTTTCTTCTTCAATGAAAGGAATTCGTTCAATAACCCCATTACAAGGTCAATCTGCCACGCGATTTTGTTTCTTCTTTTTTTTCTGACATGTGTTAACTTGCCACATGCATGCACAGTATCAGTTGACTTTTTTTTAAAAAACAAAAATGGCGCCAGATTTCAATCCTCGTTCGCAAAACTGCCTCGCGATTCGAAGAACAAACGTCCACAAACAGGTCTTTAGGAATGTGCAACTGAAGTGTCGCTTTTTACTGTATTGCCAGTTTTTAGTTCTCAGGGTCACCCTGGTCGGCCCCATAGGGTGGGTTTTTCTCTCTATTCTGGGGCATGTGTTTCTATCTACCCTTTGTCCATTCACCTGTATTTGCCTTGCCTTTTTAAAACTCTCCCTACTGTCTGCACTGCCTGTAGCTCTTGATATTGGATGTGTGTTGCTAAATGGTCTTAGCTTTATGGGGCGGTCCGTGGCGCAGTGGTTAAGGCGCCTGCCACCAATGCCAAAGGTGCGCGGTTCGATACCGGGTTCCGGCGTTGGACTTTTCTCCTCTGGTAAGTGTCACCGTTAATTCGGGCGGACCGTCGGGGGTTCTTTCTCCGGGTACTCCGGTTCCCCCCCCCCCCCCCCCAAAGTACCCCACTTTGGTACCGGTCTCAGGCCACTTTACAAATTTCAAATACAAGCGATCAAAAATTCTCTGTAACTTCAGTAGCTGACTGGCCCTTCGTTTGTCTTGTACTGTGTTTGTCTTAAATGGCGTAAATCCGTGTCTGTTTCGTGAGTGTGTGTGTTGGGTTTCAGGCGCGGCGCTTTGAGTCGATTTCCCCAAAAATTGAGAAAAAGCGCCTATATAATAACGGTATTATTATTATTATTATTATTATTATTATTATGTCTTGGCCCCATGTGTTAGGTTTATTTAACTCATTCTACCCCAGACAAACCACGGCAGGATAAGGATCCACGATGATAGTTCAAGGGTGATGCCAGAATAGCTTGGCGCCTACGGGCGCCAAGCTATTCTGGCATCTCCCTTGAACTATCATGGTCGATCTGTGCCCTGCACTCGCAGAACCATTCCCCATTCTCAACGGCGTAAAGCAGGGCTGCGTGCTGGCAACGACCCTCTTCACCATCTTTTTTAGCATGATGTTGAAGCAGGCCACAGTGGACCTCGATGATGACGATGCAGTGTACATCAGGTATCGTCTCGATGGCAGCCTGTTCAACCTCAGACGACTGCAGGCCCACACGAAAACCTTAGACCAACTGATCCGTGAGCTGCTTTTTGCTGATGATGCTGCCCTCGTTGCACACACAGAGAGAGCCCTGCAGCGCATCACGTCCTGCTTCGCAGACGCTGCCCAGCTCTTTGGACTCGAGGTCAGTCTGAAAAAGACAGAGGTCCTCCATCAGCCGGCACCCAAGACAGTGTATCGCCCTCCTCACATCACCATCGGCGAGTCTGAACTAAAGTCAGTGCACCAGTTTACTTACCTTGGCTGCATTATCACGTCGGACGCCAAGCTGGACAAGGAGCTTGACAGCAGGCTGGCAAAAGCGAACAGCGCTTTCGGGCGACTTTTCAAGCGGGTGTGGCACAATCAACAGCTGAAAACAGGCACCAAGATCAGCGTGTACAGAGCTGTGGTCCTCACCACCCTGCTGTATGGTTCCGAGTCCTGGGCCCTCTACCGCAGCCAACTACGACTCCTCGAACGCTTCCACCAGCGCTGCCTGCGTACCATCCTGGGCATTCACTGGAGTGACTATGTCACCAATGTCGAGGTCCTTGAACAGGCTGAAACCGTGAGCATCGAGGCTTTGCTGCTGCGGACACAGCTCCGCTGGGCGGGGCATGTCTCCAGGATGGAGGATCATCGCCTACCAAAGATCACCCTGTTCGGCGAGCTTGCTACTGGACACCGTGACAGAGGGGCACCAAAGAAGAGATACAAAGACTGTCTCAAGAAGTCACTTAGTGCCTGCCAAATCGACCACCACCAGTGGTCTTCGCTTGCTGTGGACCGTGACACCTGGCGCTCCACTATTTACAAGGCAGCTGTCTCCTTTGAGGACTCTCGCAGAGCTAGCCTTAAGGACAAGCGGCTCAGGAGAAAGAACAGAGATGCCGCAACTCAGAACTCTGGCCATACCTTCCCCTGCAGCCACTGCGGTCGAACCTGCCTGTCCCGGATTGGCCTCCGCAGCCACGAACAAGCCTGCAGACGTCGTGGGCAACTCCTATAAAATCTTCGTTCGCGAAGTCCAGCCTACACACATTGGACATGTTCTCAGCAACACCGTTTTGGTCACACTGGCTCAGGACTTTCTGCACACACCCAGCGCCGGATGGCAGCAGGATGTCCAAAGCCATCGGGATCTATGCTGCAGAATCATGGCCCCCCAGCCTCTGCAGAGGGTGCGTCTGGTAGGAGGGTGCATGGACGGCAGCGGAATGCTCCCAATTACAAACTGCTAAGTAAAGTGATTCTATGATCATCTTCATTTTATTGGCTGGCGTGCGTGCGAAGCAAAAGTGAGTTTATGTTCTGGGCCACTGGTCGTCCGTCCGTCGTCCATGGTAAACTTTAACTCATTCTACCCCAACACCAAAATCCTTAAATTTTGCCCCTGTCCTCTCAAGACCGAATTGCAGCGCAGGACACAGATGGACCATGATAGTTCAAGGGTGATGCCAGAATAGCTTGGCGCCCGTAGGCGCCAAGCTGTTCTGGCATCACCTTTGAACTATCATGGTCGATCCTTATCTCAGGGATGGGATTCTTCCGCGTTTGCGCGGATTTCCGCGGAAATTCTTTCACAATTCCGCTGAAGCATATTTATTTTCCGCGTCTAATAACAACGAAAAAGACGAAAAAAAATTCTTCTTAAATGGCAAAAAATCTCAAATGGGTTGGATTTGTATGTAGTTTGGTTCACTATCGCCCGACACTTCCGGTAGCTTTAGGTCGCAGTGGAAAATGGCGGTGAAAAACGATATTGTCCAAGACAGAGTGCCGTTTAGTGTGCATCTGAACATAAACTGGTACGCACATTCCATTTTTATACTGCAGATCAGGAGTGTCATAACAAAGTCCATTTTCGGGTGTGTTTGGTCTCGCTCCCCCTGTCGGTTTTTGGATACTTTGGCGAACGGTGGACACGCGCCTATCCCCCCCCCCTCCCCTGTCGTTTGATTTTTCGGCCGCTAAAAATGAAGGACATGCCCCCCCCCCCCTACCCCCCCCCCCCCCCCCCCCCCCCCCCCCCCCCCGTCGTTTGATTTTCCGCGTTTTCTTTGTTACTAGAATCCCACCCCTGTTATCCTGCTGTGGTGTGTCTGGGGGTAGAATGAGTTAACGGTGGCATTTTCTCGGAGACTATTCAAGCCACATTCTTCAAGCTTGGCCCAAGGATACTTTGTGGCAAGATCTTTTTAAACATGCCAATTTGTGTGACCTCTCTCAAAGGGTCACGCAGGGTTGACAAATGTGTGAAAACTGCTTGCATTTTCAGTAAACGTGGATTTTGACTGCTGCAGAAGCCAGCCCTCGTCACCGAGGTCACACATATGTAAATCGGTCATACACGGGATTACTCTTTTTATTCTTGTGCAAGGCCCCTTAAACCAAAATTGGGCTGTTTCTGTTTCTAATGCAGCTTTGGTTTCAATCTTTCTTTCTTTCTTTCTCCAGTTGGCAAATGGCGCCTGGAATGGACCCGAGACTGAGAGTAGTGCCAGCGCATCGCAATACGAGGGCAGTGATGACGAGGAGTTTGTTCCTGGCTCGAGCTCACCGGATTCAGAGGGTGTGTCGGCATCAATTGCTGGGATCTCTGACATAGACAGTATTGTATTGACTATGTTAGATTTCATCAAAGTGGCAGGTTCGGGGTGGCCAGGTGTTGGTGACGCTAGTACCAGCAAGGTGCAGTGTGCGTTAGGGGGTGGCAATGAGAATGTGGATAGGCAGGAGGAACATAATGCTGGAAAGAGTGGGGAAAGAGCACTTACAGAAAAAACAGGTGTGCACGTGTCGCAGAGAGGGAAAGGAAAGTACAAATGGGACAAGAAACATGCATGCAAATTGTGTGGCAAGCTTGTCTTGAAAATGAGCACGCACTTACAAGATGTCCATGCAGATGAGGCAGACGTTGCTAAAATTTTGTCGATGAAAAAAGGGACCAAGCAGAGACGTCGAGCATGGATCAGACTACAAGATGAGGGTGATTACATGCATAACGTTGCTGTTCTTGAAAACAAATCCGGATGTTTGATTCCTAAGTATCGCACCAAAACTAGTAAGGTAGACGACCTTCTCGCCTGTAGCCATTGCAAATGGCTCTATCAAAAAAAGCTGATCTCTGTACACTCAAAACGTTGCTGTCAGAAGCCAGGAGGGTTTCAGATCACTCGGCGAGGAGACGCGGCGCGCCGTGGTCGGCTAATGCTTCCAATACCCTTAGACGTTGAATTTTCATTCTATCACAAGGTCTTGGCCAGCCAGAGAGATGATGAGATAAGCCGTCTCATCAGAACTGACCCCTTGCTTCTTGAGTATGGAAAGAGATTATTTGACCGCAGGGACATTGAAGAACACACGGCTGGACAAATCAGCTCTAGGATGCGGGAGTTAGGGAGACTATTAAAGATTATCAGAGTGAGGTCAGAAATGAAAATCGCAAGTTTAAATGCTGTGATCAATTCAGATAGCTTTGATCATGTTGTCCTGGCTGTAAAAGAGCTAGCAGATTTTGATGAGGACACACATCAGTTCAAAAAAGGCAATCTCGCAATGCGCATAGGCCATGCTTTGAAAAAGTGTTCACAGATCAAACAGTCACAGGCATCCAAACAGCTTGGGCAGGGTTCAGACAGGAGCTCTCTGAGGCGCAGCGGTTTGACTCTGTCTTCAACGGGGACTGGTATGATTGTGTGTCCGCTACAGCAGCCCAGTCGGTCGGGAAAATGACCATGAACAAACCCAAGCTGATCCCATCATGTGAAGATGTGAGGAAGGTCCAACAGCTTCTTGAGACAAGGATGGTTTCGGAAGATTATCCGACAGTGGTTAAAGCAACTCTTTGTGCTGTATCACTTTTCAACCGAAAACGAGGGGGAGAAGTTCAGAGAATGAAGGTGTCAGACTTCCAGAATGCTAAAATTGGATCGATCACCAATCAAGATATCTTGAAAGGTCTCACAGAGGTTGAGAAGAAAATGGTGAATCATTTTCAGCGAGTGGAAATCAGAGGCAAGTTTAATAGGAGTGTTCCCGTTTTGCTGACGAAGAAGATGATGACAACTGTGGACAGAATCCTTCAAATGAGGCAATCAGTGCCAGCTCTCGCTGATTCCCAGTACATCTTTGCCACACCTTCTGGTCAGAGGCCTTACAGAGGCCATGATGTTCTGAAGGCCCATGCCCTAGAAGCAGGGGTGTCATACCCAGCCATGTTCACATTTACTCAGTTGCGGAAGCAGGTTGCAACTTTGGCTCAGTCAATGGCCATCTCGGAGTTAGACCAGGATCAGCTGGCAGATTTCCTTGGCCATGATATTCGCATACATCGCCATATCTACCGCCAACCTCAAGACGTCCTTCAAAAGGCAAAAGTGGCAAAGATTCTTCTGTCAGTTAACAATGGGATGACAGATTTTGAGAGTTGCATTAGAGCTGAGCTGGGCGATGATGAAGAGATTGACTTTGACAATGAAGACACATCAGAAACTGGCAGAGAGGTCTCGGGGGCAACAGCACCTGTGAATGAAGCAAGTAGCAAGTCAGCAACACAGGAATCGATGAGCATGACGGAGAAAAGACGTCCAGAGCCTGATGACAATCTAGATAGTTTTGATGATGACAGTACTGCGTCAGCTCCTGTTCGAAAGAAAGCTAGATTTACAAGGAAACCATGAGGGGAAGCTGAAGAGAAAGCTGTTCAAACTCGTTTCAAGACACACCTCGTCATGAACAAACTTCCTGGAAAGGCCGAGATACAGTACGCAATGGCAGAGGAGCCTGCACTTAGACATAGGCGCTGGACAAACATTAAGGATTATGTCCGCAACAGACTGAAAAAGTTACAAAAGAAATGAATTGAGGTTCCCCACCACTCGCGGCATTTTCGATTTCATACAGATTTATTACATGAGTGTTATTATTGGGGTGGTTTCAGCATGTATAGCCTGCTTTTTTTTTATCTGATGGACGCCTGGATCATTTTGTATACTGTATAACCTTTGAATTTGCAAAACGAAACAGCCGGCTGGGGACAAAAGACAATAATAAGATAAGAAAACCATTGACAATGTAAAGATTGATTACAAGAGTGTTATTGGGGGGGGGGGGCGGATCATTTTGTAATATACTGCATGCCATTTTAAAAACTCTGCAAATAAAAGAATGGTTGGTTGTACTGCATACCATTTTAAAAACTCTGCAAATGAAAGAATGGTTGGTTGTTGGAGACGAAAGACGTTAAATAAAGGCTGAAGTTTCAAGTGATTTCTTATGTTGTCAGTTAATTAATTAATGTCAGTGTTCTGTTCTGTCATTTTAACTCATTCTACCCCAAGACCGGAATCCCCAAATGTTGAAGTCGTCTTCAGAAGACTGCGTTGCAGTGCAGGACACAGATCCACCATGATAGTTCAAGGGTGATGCCAGAATAGCTTGGCGCCCATAGGCGCCAAGCTATTCTGGCATCACCCTTGAACTATCATGGTGGATCTTTATTTTGCTGTGGTGTGTCTGGGGTAGAATAAGTTAAGCCCAAATGTTGAAGTCGTCTTCAGAAGACATCGTTGCAGTGCAGGAGACACAGATCCACCATGATAGTTCAAGGGTGATGCCAGAATAGCTTGGCGCCCATAGGCGCCAAGCTATTCTGGCATCACCCTTGAACTATCGTGGTGGGTCTTTTATTTTGCTGTGGTGTGTCTGGGGTAGAATAAGTTAAGCCCAAATGTTGAAGTCGTCTTCAGAAGACTGCGTTGCAGTGCAGGACACAGATCCACCACGATAGTTGAAGGGTGATGCCAGAATAGCTTGGCGCCCATAGGCGCCAAGCTATTCTGGCATCACCCTTCAACTATCGTGGTGGATCTTAAATTTTGCTGGGGTAGAATAAGTTAAGTGTTCGTTTCTTCATCTGGGTCTTTTTCTATCTTTCATATTTTTCCACACTTTTTGACCCGCATCATAGTCATACTGAGGCTAATAGCTTCAAATTTGTTCACTGCCATAATTCTGTGCAAGCTACATTACAGTACTTACAGATGAGGACATAGACCAATGGCTTTAGTTCAAGGGTGGTGCCACAATAGCTTGGCGCCTAGAGGCACCAAGCTATTCTGGCACTAACCCTTGGACTATTTCAGTCACACTAGTTGCACACACTGGTGTATTTCGAATGATAAGGGTTAATATTCAAAATGCTCTGTTGCTGTTTGTCTGAAACTCCAGAGTACCCAAAACCAAAAAAAGTCCTTTAATTTCCAGAATACATTATGTTGATTCTCACATCAATGCCATGATAAACTGTTTTGCTTCAGAAGGACAAAACGCAGCAATGTTTAAAAGATTTCCTCTGTAAAAATCATAATCGAAAGGTTTCGGGCCAGTGTTTATTGAATTTTGCACCATACAACGTAAAGAATGTTAAAGCACACATACACATTAAGTTGGGAAAAAAAATTAATGTGAAAAAGAAGTATTCCAGAAACTTGACCTTATTACAGACGCCTACTGTTGTGAAGACACCCATTTTGACTGTAATGCCAGTCCCACCCACTTTTTTTGCAGAAACCCATTTTTTCGGCATCTAGTGGCTCTGTTTCTAGAAAATGTCTATTTTATTTTAAGTTATAGAGCTTAGTTATAAGGTGAGTTCTAAACATTCGCATCAATTCCAGAGCCCTAGAATAAATAGAAATATGGGAACCCATTTTCACATGAAATGGTAGGTAACCCACTGTGAGGCTTATGTGCGCCTGTGTGTGTGTGTGTGTGTGTGTGTGTGTGTGTGTGTGTGTGTGTGTGTGTGTGTGTGTGTGTGTGTGTGTGTGTGTGTGTGTGTGTGTGTGTGTGCACAAAACCCCTAAAATGGGTGACTTTCTTTACCATCCTTCTGGTAAATGGATGTGTGTAAAATTCTGGGTGACCAAGTCAGAGTCAGAACAAATTATTCAAATAGAATGTCCTCATTTTGGGTCGTTCACGTGCACAAATGTGCGTGTATCATATACACTTCGCGTGTGCATTCTCACGGAAGAGAGTGTCTGTGTGTGACATCATCTTGCTTAGCTATAAATAACTTGATACCGGAATGGTCGACTGCGCAGTGACATTAAGTGAGTTGTTGCCCCTGACGATTTTTGCTGACTTGGCAAACCACCATTGTCTTAATTAAGTAAATTAAGTAATTAAGTGAAAACTAAAACTTACGTCGAGTCAAATGACGTCTGACAAATCAATGACGCATATGACATGTGCCCCTTATAGCACTCCCTGACGCATTGGCAGATGTGCGAGACTTTTTCAATAGGAGATAATTCAACATCAGAATCAGGTCAAAGACAAAAGGTAGAGACCATTGACAGCGAGGACAGCTCTCATATAGAAGGGACTTTGTGAGTTATGGTTCATCCCATCTTGTTTAAACTTTATCACGGACGCAGATTGACACGTGAATGGCGTCATCTCTGCAATCAATCTCTATATTTTCTTTAGCCCTTGCAGCCTCAGGGGACACATTATTACATATGGTTAGTGTATATACAGTATCTAACAGAGAGCCAGGATATTGAGTTAGGCAGGGGACACATTATTACATATGGTTAGTGCATATACAGTATCTAACAGAGAGCCAGGATATTGAGTTAGGCAGGGGACACATTATTACATATGGTTAGTGCATATACAGTATCTAACAGAGAGCCAGGATATTGAGTTAGGCAGGGGACACATTATTACATATGGTTAGTGCATATACAGTATCTAACAGAGAGCCAGGATATTGAGTTAGGCAGGGGACACATTATTACATATGGTTAGTGCATATACAGTATCTAACAGAGAGCCAGGATATTGAGTTAGGATGGGTAGTGTTGCACTAAACGATATATCTCGGTATATCTCAATGACACCCCCCCCCCCCCCACCCCGTTCCCTTCCTGTCCCCCCCCCCCCCTCCCTCTTCTCCCACCCCGTTTCCATCTGAGGAACAGTTGCGCTAACGCTTTATTAACTGAGCCCCTGCGGCTGAAAAGGTCATGACAATTTATGCCTGTGCAGATAGAAGGACCTTGATCGCAAGTGTTGCAGCGTCCTTTTTACTCTTGCTGGCTGCTAACTGGCCTTCAACAGGTCGTAAAAGGGTGGGGATTAGCCAGTCTCACACCTGAGCTGGTTGTAGGGTTAGTTGTCACCTGTGGGATAAGGTACTTGGGTGCCTTGAATTGGCATTCTTTACTTCCAATCAATTTCGCCTGATCACTACATATCCAATGGGGGACATAAATAGGAATAACTGATCCATTTAATTATTACTCGCATTGCGGGGGTGGGGAGGGGTTGGGGGGTGGAGGTGGGGGGGGGGCCGTTAAACTTGAACGAATGAAGAAAAAGAAATGCAATTATTATTTTCAACATTTCGTGTGTTTTTCAATGGGGAAATGCTAGAGTACTGTAGCTGTACAGACATGAATTAATACATAAATGAACGTCGGACGGCACAGTCATTTCTCTCCTTCCATCGCCGACACCCCTCTCACTCAGCTCCCCTACCCCCGCCTCACGTCCACAGAAGGAGCGATGTAGAGAGGAGGGGGGTGGGGGAGGGGGGCTGAGAATGGCCCAAACCAGCACATAATAATTATACAGCAACGTGAATTCGGGGAAAAGGGCATAACAACGTACAACAACATGGTGTTTGTGCGTTGGATGTGTGTTTCCTTTCCTTCAAGTTTAATTATGCAACTGTTTCTTTTCTGTAGTCTGATACGTATATCTGTGTTTGGGCACTTTGCTGACATACACTGACGAGCAAAAGAAATGTAATTTATTTTCAGGACTGATTCCAAAAATGCTCTTCAGTATATGTTTTGTCGTCGATTTCAACATCCGACTGACAAGCTACTACCGCTGAGAACTACTCTAACTGTGCCTACCTTGCATGGAAACAGGACGGGACATAAATCAAGGGAGATATAAACACTACATATCAATTAGTGAATGATTGATTGATTGTACATTGCTTAACGTCCCGACAGCAACAAGACTTTCTCAGGACGTGCCTGCACTACTCGTGACAACAAAAACAAACAAACAAACAAAAAAAAAAAAAACCGAATATTGAATGTATGTCGCCAGCCGGTCTAATACGCTAAATAAAGCTAAGACCATTTAGCAACACACATCCAATATCAAGAGCTACAGGCAGCGCGGACAGTAGGGAGAGTTTAAAAAAGGAAAATACAGGTGAATGGATCAAGGGTAGACAGAAACACATGCCCCAGAATAGAGGGGAAAACTCACCCGGTGGGGCTGACCAGGGTGACCCTGGGAACTAAAAAGTAGTTAACCCCACCCAAGTCCTCCCAGAGCAGACCCGGTTGGGGTTATCAATTAGTGAAATCAATGTAAACACAACAATAGTGAAATCAATGCACACACAAATATATTCAAGATTTTGTCATATTTCTTCGTCATATTCATTGTCTAAGTTTGTAATATGATACAGAACAGACAAAGAATGTGTAAATGAAAGTTGAAATTTGGGACCACAAAATGACCACATTACATTGAAAAGTAAATGTTCTTTATTGTTCGCTGAATTATGTCCGCTACTGAAACTAAACCGAAAAGGTAAACGTATTTAAACTTACTGAAGTTAAAACACGATCGCATCCAGGGAAAGCCACGGCTTTGTTCCAGATGGCATGTCCGTTAAAAGGTCCTGGGAAAGCAAAGCGGTATTGCTTCATTGCGCCTTATGATTTATGAACTACAGGCTGTGCTCCATAGGCAATCTGTCCGTTAGGGCCTTCCATTGTCACTTAGGTGTCGTGAATGTTAAGCCCCGAATTATCTTTTAAAATCTTGTCAATATAACACTCAGCAGAGGCATTAATATAATAGTAATTGTTTGCTAGTTAATTTATTTATCGTCCCCCCCCCTCCCCTTTTTTTTTTCTCAACGGTGTTTTTTTGTTTGTTTGGTTTTTCTCAACGGTGGTGAGGTGGGGATTATAAATGTATGCTTACATATGCTTTCAAAGTATATATCTACCTGATCGGTCGATCCCTCATCCATTCATTCATTCGTTCGTTGATTGATTGATCTCATGATTCATTGATTCCTTTTTTTTTTTTTTTTGCAGTCTTTCATTCATTTCATAAGTTGTACATTTATTTCAGAGCTGAGTATACTTACAAGTATAAATAATGCACATTTTAAAGAATCGCCCACTGAATTACAGGCGCAGATCCAAAGGGTGTCTCAACCGGGGGCTGAGGGGCGGGGGCGCGGGGGGGGGGGGGGGGGTTGGGTTCTTGGTGCTTTTCTTTTGGGGATTTTCTTTAAAGTTGTACTATCGTGTTGTAACCGTACCCTCTACGTGTTTTTTTTTGTTTGTTTTGGGGTTTTTTTTCGGGGTTGTTTACGTGGGGGGGGGGGGGGGTCGGGGGGGGGGGTCGGGGGGGGGGGGGGGGCGGAGAGGGGGGGGGGGCGGGTTTTCTCGGTTTTTAGAGCATAAGATTTTTATTTGTTGAAACTTTTCAGCCGCAGCCACTCTCCCATCCTCAGACTTGGACCCATATATATATATATATACATATTATGTAGCTAGGAAAAGTCAACCTGCTTTCACACAAATTATAGCAAGGCTTCCCGCCATTAGTATGCTATGTGGGCTGGAGTAGCGACAGCAAATATGAAGAAGAATAGGAGGAGATTAAAATGACATCACATAAGTTTGACGTCAACGCAACTCCAGAGTCACGACGCCGTGTACACAGGGCCAAAATTGATGTTTCACGTCACTTGTTCGAAAGGCACGCAGCCTCTTCCAGGGCTGTCTGTTTTGTTTCACACAGCCTCCTCCATGGCTGACAGTTTGATGGGAGTATATAGTAGATCCAAAACTTGCAAAAGCGAATTAATTATTATTTTAAAAGTTGAAAAGGAACAAAGCTGGCTAACAAACTCATACAGTGTCTTTCTTCAAACTAGGTATGTCCTAAATTTCAAGTACATATGACAAAAATTACGGACTCTAATTTGGGTCAACCGACTTTCAATAAACGGTCTTTTGTGTCTTCAATGAGACATCCAGTTACAAAATGCTCGGAGGATCTGTTAACCACCCCTTAAATAAAGAATATCGCCAAATTTCAACTGAGCTTGTACGAACAGCAATATCTGAGATTCTCATGTCTACATACATACGCACGCACACACACACACACACACACACACACACACACACACACACACACGCGCGCACACACACACACACACACACTTACACACACACACACACACTTACACACACACATACACACACACACGCACACACGCACGCACGCGCGCGCGCACGCACACACACACACACACACACACACACACACACACACACACACACACACGGCCTTTAGAGCCAAACTAGGCATGACGTAATTTGTATCTTTCTTGTTATTCAACTGTCAGATATTTGGACCTCAGTGCCCGCCTTTGACATCATAGACACGCTATTAAATTCGCCCCACCGCAACCCATCCTAAAAAGTCCCTTTTATAAATAGAAGGACTCAAAAACAACAAAGAAAATAAATTTATAGGGTATAATACATTTAATGCACACAGAGTATATAATACACTTAATCGTTGCCCAAAAATATTTAAACGTAAATTAAGGGTTGCTTCAAAAAATACTAACTCAGAAACGTTTCCTTTAAATATTTGAGCTCAGAAATGGTCCAGTTATTTTCTCTTTGAATACCAACTGAGTATCATCATTTCCATTAAATAGCATCGGGGATGAAAAGTCGTGGGACGAAATGTGATTGGGACGAACGGACTGGGCGAATGCGCGTATGGTGAAAATAGGCGTAGATCAAGAGGCTCAAAGAACAAGGCCTTTGAAGCTTTCTAAAGCTACATAAACAACTTTTACGGCACCTACAAAATAAATATAGATATATTACGACTTTAAGTCCTCGCGCTAGGACCATATGGCGTTGAGGCTCGTTCCCTGGGTGGTGGATAGGGAAGAGGGGTGCACCGAATGAAATAAGGTGCCGTGAACCAACATGGTCTAAGGGAAGGTGACCCCGACAGAAAACCCCTGGTCCTCCTAGTAAGGGGGTTGGGCGTGGGGGTAGCTTCCCCTCCCCACCCTGAAAATAAAGAAATAGCTACAAAAACGCCGACGAATAGACAAACAGCAATTCCTTTCCTGGAGGAGGAATGTTCTTCTACCAGAAGATTTATGACGTCGTGCCGGAAGTCTTCGGAAGACACAGGACCGAGCCGCCTCTCTCTATCCAGGAACACAATCATGGGCACATGGAATGTCAAGACCATATACCAGAGCGGGAAGTCCGCCCAGGTAGCAGCGGAAATGCAAAAGTACAACCTTTCCCTGCTAGGTATCAGTGAAGCCAGATGGACGCAGTCTGGCCAGAAAAGGCTGTTAAGTGGGGAGGTGATTCTGTATTGAGGTCATGAAGAGGATAATACCCCCCATACAGAAGGTGTAGCATTCATGCTGTCACCAGTGGCACAGAGAGCGCTGATAGGCTGGGAACCTCTTGAGCCAAGAATTATCACAGCAGCCTTTAGAACCAAGAAAAAGATCAAGCTGAACGTCATCCAGTGTTATGCGCCCACTAATGACAGTGACGAAGAAGAGAAACAAGAGTTCTACGACCGACTCCAGAGTGCTGTGGACAAATGTGCGGAGCGAGACATCACCATCATCATGGGCGATTTTAATTCCAAAATAGGGGAGGACAACACCGGATACGTTGTGGTGATGAGGAGACAGGGACTAGGGGAGATGAGTGAGAACGGCGAGAGGTTCGTAGACTTTTGTGCTCTAAACAGATTTGTCATTGGAGGCAGCATCTTCCCACACAGAAGAATACACAAAGCAGCTTGGGTCTCACCTGACCATACTACAGAGAATCAAATAGACCATATCTGCATTAGCAAGAAATTTAGAAGATCCCTTCAAGATGTTCGAGTGAGGAGGGGAGCAGATGTCGCCTCAGACCACCATCTGCTTATCTTAAGAATAAAGCTCAAGTTAAAGAAAAGCAGCACAGGGACAACACGAAGATAGCGCTATAATGTAGGCCTCCTGAGGGAGACTGGAGTGAGAGAAGAGTTCAAACTGGTGCTGTCCAACCGGGTTCAAGCGCTACATGAGCTAGTAAATGAAGAGGAGGCGGTCACTACAGAGCAGCAGTGGAAGGCAGCTATAGAGGAACTGAACTCAACCTGCAAAGACACTGTGGGGTTTAAGAAACACCATCACAAGGACTGGCTGTCGGCACAGACCTTGAAGAAGATAGAAGTGAGGAAGAAGAAGAAAGCAGTTGTTAACAACAGTCCCACGAGAGCAGCCAAAGCAGGGCACATGAGGAATACTCTGAAGCCAACCGCGATGTGAAGAGGAGTATCAGGGCAGACAAGAGAGCCTACACAGAAGGCCTAGCAGCAGAGGCAGAAAAGGCAGCAGGCAGCGGCAACATGAAACAGCTCTACGACATTACCAGAAGATTGTCTGGCAAGTATGGCCATACAGAAAGACCAGTAAAAGACAAAGAAGGCAAAAATGTACCCAACGGAGAAAGAAACACGCTTAGAAAAGACGGGTACAACACAATTTATTAATATTTCGGGTAAATACCCTTTGTCAAAATAGACAAACAAACAAACAGAGAGATTAGCCGCTACTTATCTTCATTGGCAGAAGGAATGTGGCAACTCAAAGAAGGCAAGCCTATTGCAGACAGAGCAGACCAACTCGACAGATGGGCCGAGTATTTTGAAGAGTTACTGAGCAGACCCACCCCACCCGACCCCCCAGACATCCAGCCAGCAGAGACTGACCTACCCATCAGCTGTGACAGACCCAGCCGGGAAGAGATCAGAAGAGCAGTGGCATTTTTGAAGAACGGCAAAGCAGCAGGGCCAGATGGCATCCCAGAGGATGCTCTGAAAGCAGATATAGAAACAACAGTAGAGATGCTGTACGCACTGTTTGGAAAGATCTGGGAAGAGGAGGTGATGCCGGCTGACTGGAAGGAGGGGTACCTAATCAAGCTTCCCAAGAAAGGCGACCTCAGCAAGTGCTCCAACTACAGAGGAATCACCTTGCTGTCAGTACCAGGAAAGGTCTTCAACAGGATCATCCTGGAGAGTGAAGAGCTCCGTCGACCCCAGCTGAGAGACCAGCAAGCAGGATTCAGGAAAAACCGATCATGTACAGACCAGATTGCCACTCTCCGCATCATCGTGGAGCAGTCTCTGGAGTGAAGCTCCCCGCTGTACGTCAATTTTGTGGATTACGAGAAAGCATTTGACAACGTGGACCGAGAGACTTTGTGGAAACACCTACGACACTACGGTGTACCCACAAAACTCGTCTGCCTGATCAAGAGCAGCTACGATGGCATGACATGTCGTGTGATCCATGAAGGGCAGTTCACCAGGGAGCTCCAGGTCAGAACCGGCGTCAAGCAGGGGTGTTTGCTGTCTCCGTTCCTCTTCCTACTGGCCATAGACTGGGTCATGAAAAGGACCACAGAGGAGAGAAGAAGCAGAATACAGTGGACCCCGTGGACACAACTTGACGACCTTGATTTTGCAGACGACTTGGCTTTACTGTCCCACACTCATCAACAAATGCAGGACAAGACCACGAGGCTTGCTGACATCTCGTCCCAAGTGGACCTCACCATCCACAAACAGAAAACAAAGACAATGAGGCTGAACGCAACCAGGGAAGAACCAGTCTTGCATGCTGGCACCCCGTTGTAGGAGGTGGAGTCCTTCACCTATCTCGGGAGCATCATCGACAAGAAAAGATGGCACTGTCAGAGCACGAATCGGTAAAGCCAGAGCAGCCTTTCTCCAGCTGAAAAAGTGTGGATTTTCAGAGAGCTGTCACAACACACCAAAGTCCGGATTTTCAACTCCAACGTAAAAGCAGTTCTCCTATATGGAGCAGAGACTTGGAGGTTGACAAAAATCACAGTCAACAGATTACAGATCTTCATAAACAGCTGCCTTAGAAGAATCTTGAAAATCAACTGGCCAGAGAAGATCAGCGACTCTGGGAGAGAACAGAGCAGATAACAGCAGAGAATGAAATTAGACGAAGAAGATGGGGATGGACTGGTCACAGTCTGAGAAAGCCAGTTTCCAGTATCACTAAGCAGGCATTGTCATGGAACCCCCAGTGAAAGAGGAAAAGAGGCATCCCGAGAAACACCTTGCTTCGACACCTCCAAGCAGACATCAAGAGACTGGGAACCAGCTGGAGTAAAATCGAAGGAGAAGCACAGGACAGGAGTCGCTGGAGGTCTCTCGTCGACGGCCTATACCCTGGGAGGGGTGACAGGCTTAAGTAAGTAAGTACGACTTTAAGTACTTAAAAATATGTATTTATGTGATTATTTTGGCCTAGGAGAGGTTATTCCGACTGTTTTCGGACAGCGCGATCGTGTAACAAGGGAAGTAATCAACGTGTCAACGGCATGGCAGTGGCAAGCGGCTTACTAGTACCACTGAATCAACTTTAATATAAACCAAACTTCTAACACATGATTATTTTCTGTTTAGGTACTTAATAATAGTTATCGATATGGTTATTTTAGCTTAGGACAGGTTATTCCGGGTTCCCCCTTGAAATCAAATACACTGTAGCCTAAAACGCAAGCAGAGCAGATATCAGGCAATACTACGGATAAACGTATAAATACCAAGCGCTGCATACACAGACAAACGGTTAGGTCACTTACCCTTTCCTATCAGGCACACCGTGCATTGTAGTTTGGTGCAGCCGTTTTGCTTGAGTCGACAGAAAGAGCATTCAACGGAAGCATTCATTTACTGGGTGGTCGCGATCACGTGACAAAGCCGCTGCGTGACAAGGCCGGGAATCGGTACACCGCGCAGTCGACTGCAGCCTTGGATACAAGGAAAGCCGGTCTGACTCATGACACACTGACTTTCAAACCACACGTGCTGCTGCTATGATTACTACTGTAAAAAAACATTGCGCAGGTACGTTTTGTTCTTTCACGTTTTCTCTTAGTCCGATATTACGATATTCTTTCCGATGTTACTTTTTTTCTTTTGTTTTAAGCATTTCACGATCTCTGCACTGACACGTCTACGTACCACCCACACTCGCCGGCACACGGCACTAGATCAATCACGGGTCCTACTAAAAGCCGGAATGACCCAGAATAACCTGTCCTAAGCTAAAAGAAACATATCCATAACTATCATTGCGTACCTAAACACAAAATAATCATGTTTTAAAGTTTGGTTTATATTAAAGTTGATTTAGTTATGGACCAGCAGAAGGCACCCATTTATCTTAGCAGCCAGCAGAGAGCAGTCAATAATCTCAGCAGCCACAGTATGATATACCAAAGCTGACAAAATACAAAAAAGAGGCAATTCGCCAAGGGACGATGTGATGAAGCTCTATGCTCGTGCATAGTGCTCACACATTAGGTTAAATACGGTACGTTTTTGTTAACGGTTTGTTTTGTGCCGATAGTCCGTGAGCCCGTGGCCCACGTGAAATCTTTAAGACATGGTTAATACGGGAGTTTTAGTGAGTTCTGTTATAGTGAGTTCTAGGCGGAAGCTGTCTGGCAGAGCAGTAAATACGTTAGTACGGGCTTTCTTGTTGGAGGAAACAGATGTTTTGAGATACCTAGCCCGTATTCCAAGACTCTGAAACCTAGAATTCAGAGTGCTTGTAAAGAGTGGAGCGACGGACGCCGAGACGTCAGTCACCAGGGACCTAACGTGAGGTCATCCCTCCAGCTCCTCACTCAGGGAGTGAAGCGATCGGGATCGAGATACCCGAGTCACAGCGAGAACTGCGCTACGGTACGAGTAACGAGAACGTCCGTGATAAAGAGACAGGACCACTCGAAGAGCGTACAACGAAGGACTTGCACGCCTAGAAGTGAGAAGGACCAACGTAACCAGGCGATAACATCAAACAGGTTGGAGACAGTGAGAAACTAATGCCTAGCCTGGCCGTGCTATTGTGTGATGTGTATGTGATGTTGGATGTAGTGGGGAAGGTGAAGTGTGTATAGTTTGAAAATCATTTAAGTGTTTCTTTTCTTTTATATTGTATAAAAGTTACTTTAGAAAGGGAGACCGTGTGTTGAGTTTTACCGCATGAATGCGCCCGTCTGAGTCAGTGGCGGTGTATGCATCTGTTGCGTGAGAGTCTGTACGTGCGACTGTGGGCAAGTCTGCGTGCGTTACAGACGAAATCCCAAGACACCGAGAAATGTGGAAAAGAACAGCCAAAGGTTTCTGCATGGGAGGTAAATCTGTCAATCTTCCAAAACCGCCCTCATAATATTATATAAAATGTCGGGGGAAAAAAACGGCAAGTGTGTTCTGCAGGGGAATTAAATCTGTAAATATTCCCAAAAATAATTAAAACAAATTGATGCTGTGAAATCTGAAACCATGCACTTTTATCTTCTTCACAAAGGTGCAACCCTGAAAAGTAAGACTGTTGTGTGTTTTGATGGTGTGTATGAAATTTGCAAAGGGGGAAGGGGGGAGGGAAGGGAATGGGAAGGGAGGCTATCTATTTGTAGGTCCTGTTTCATATTCAGTTACGTTTATTGATTTCCCACTGCATGGTAAGGGGGGGGGGGGGCGAAGTGTGTCAAGAGTGAGATCTAGTGCATTGCTTACTTATGATATGTACTTTACCTTTTTTCGTAACTTGAAATAACACACATTCTTCACCGTCTCCTTAAGTGTAAGTGTGTGATGTGTGTGTGTGTGTGTGCGTGTGTGTGTGTGTGTGTGTGTGTGTGTGTGTGTGTGTGTGTGTGTGTGTGTGTGTGATGTGTGTGATGTGTGTGATGTGGTGTGTGATATGTGTGATGTGTGTGTGATGTGTGTGTTGTGTGATGTGTGTGTGATGTGTGTGTGATGTGTGATGTGTGTGATGTGTGTGATGTGTGTGTGTGTGTGTGTGTGTGTGCGATGTGTGTGTGTTTGTGTGTGTGATGTGTGTGTGTGTGTGTGTGTGTGTGTGATGTGTGTGATGTGTGTGATGTGTGTGTGTGTGTGATGTGTGTGTGTGTGTGTGTGTGTGTGTGTGTGCTTCGCCAGCGCATTGAGTTATATTATAAATATGAGAAATGCGCCATATAAATAGCATGTATTATTTTTTATCATTATTGCACTTATTGCCGAACGATTCTATGTTGTGCGGGTTGTCAGAATAGGGGTGTTACAGTTTACATTGTCTCCTGCACAAACGGATGCGTTGTGTCCTCTAATGCTTATCATTGTGCAATGTGGAATTGCTTTTTGATCACATCGATAAGTATTTTATAGGGCCCTATCCCGTCCATCATATCTAAAAGACCAAACAATTTCACTAATTAAGAAACGATTGGCCGGTTTGCGGTTCAGCTCGGGGCGTTTTCAGCCAATGCATTCTAATCGAAACACGATGCCTTGTGCCCTCAACTGCTTATCATTGTGGAAAGTGGGATTGCTTTCTGAATAAATTGATAGGTATATTATACCCCATCCATCATAGATTAAAAGACCAAAAATGTTTTACTTATTAAGAAAGGATTGGCCGCAATGCGTCAGCTAATACCGTCTGATGGCAAAACGATGCGTTGTGCTCTCTAATGCCTATTATGTTTTGTTTAAAATATAGAATTTCATCCGATCCTGAACATATTGGTAACTATTGTGTTATGGCCCTATTACATCCAGCATAGGTAGAAAGACCGAAAATGTTGTTCGGACCCTCCGCAAAGCAGTTCTCACACAGTGTAGGGGATCAATGCCTATACAGTCTGATGACAAAACGATGCGTTGTGCCCTCTAATACCTATAATTTTTGAATATGGAAATGCTTCCTGAACACATTCATGCTGTTTTATATGTCCCTATGCCGTCCATCATAAGTTAAGAGACGAAACTTTTCGAAAGGACTGGCCTCCAAACGGCTTCTCAGAGAGTGAAGGGATGCAGCAGCCAATACCGTCTGATGGCTAAAAGATGCGTTGTGCCCTCTAATGTACATACTTTATTGAATAAAGAAATGCTTCCTAAACACATTCATAACTGTTTTATATAACCCTCTCCCGTTCAACATTGGTTAATAGACCAAAAATGTTGTTAGGACCGTCCGACAAACACATTATCAGACAGAGCAGGTGGGCTTCAGCCAATACTGTCTGATCGCAAAACGACTGCGTTGTGCCCTCTAGTGCCTACCATTTTTGAATATGGAATGATTCCTCAACACATTCATAACTGTTTTATATGGCCCCTATGCCGTTCATCATAGGTTATGAGACCAAACATGTCGTAAAAAACTGGCCGCAACGCGGATTTTCAGACAGTTAAAAGGGTGCTTCAGCCAAAACCGTCTTATGGCAAAACATCGCTTTGTGCCTTCTAATTCCTATCATATATGAATATGGAAATGCTTTCTGAACACACTTGTAACTAGTTTATATGGCCCTATGCCGTCCATCATAGTTTTAGAGACCAAAAATGTCCCGCTTATTAAGGAAGGATTGGCTATCTAGAGCTTCTCAGTGTAGGGGTGCTTCAGCCAATACTGTGTAATGGCAAAATGATGCGCTGAGCCCTCTAATGCCCACAATTTTTGAATATGAAAATGCTTCCTCAACACATTCATAACTGTTTTATATGGCCTTATGCCGTCCATCATAGGTTCAGAGACCAAATATGTCGTAAAGACTGGCCGCCAAGCAGATTCGCAGACAGTGAAGGGGTGCTTCAGCCAATACCGTCTGATGTAAAAACGATGCGTTGTGCCCTCTATTGCCCATCACTTTCGTATAAGGAAATGCTTCTTGAACACATTTATATCTGTTTTATGTGGCCCTATACCGTCCATCATAGGTGAAGAGACCAAACATGTCGTAAGGACTGGCGCCCAAGCGGCTTCTCAGACAGTGTAAAGGTGCTTTAGCCCTATGCCGTCCATCATAGTTTAAGAGACCAAAACTATTCCGCATATTAAGAAAGGCTTGGCTGACTTGAGGCTACTCCTGTAGCTTCCTGTACACATTCATAACTGTTTTATATGGCCCTATCCCGTCCAGCATGGGTGAAAAGACCAAAAATGTTGATAGGACCGTCCGCCAAACAGGTTCCGAGACAGAGTAAGAATGCGTTGTGCCCTCTATTGCCCATCATTTTTGAATAAGGAAATGCTTTCTGCACACATTCAAAATTATTTTATATGGCCCTATCCCGTCCAGAATAGGTGAAAAGACCAAAAATATTGTTAAAACTGGCCTCCAAGAGTCATATCAGACAGTGTACTGGCGCTTCAGCCAATACCGTCTGATGGCAAAACAATGCGTTGTGCCCTCTAATGACCAGCATTTTGTAATACTAGTGTTCACGTTCGCCTTGCAGGCTTGATGTGGCTCTCTCCCAATGTTTCATTGTTTTTCGTTGATTACGTTCATTGTTTCTTCGTGTGGTGTGCACTGACTTTGCAATGTTCTGGCCTACATTTTGTTGCCTCTTGCTCTATCTTTTGACGGCCGATGCAGGATTCCTGGAGAATTTTCTGTTTCTGACCCTGTTATCGGGACTCTGTGCAAGTTTTCCGACCCAGTTCGCTGACCTTCCTGTGTTGTCCACACTGTCGTCAGTGCACGTGCGTGTCCGCCTTCGGGACGTGGCGACGTGCGGATCACGCGACCCGTGTGTGTGCAGGATGACCGGAGTGCGCTTCTCGCGGAGAAGCGACAGTCCGGTCCTGCGTTGTCTGCGTCGACATGTGACCGCCTTCATGAACTTGGCCTGCATGCCTCTGACCTACCCTGTCTACGACTTCGAAGGAGGAAACGCCCCTTTCGTGGCGGACGACGGAAGCAAGGCCGGCGCATCACGGTTAGAGTTACTTCCCCTACATCTGCTTTCCGGTGTAAACAAACCAGCGTTCGAGCAGTCGATACACGGAACTTGATCTATGTGCCACTTGCGTCTTCTATCGATAAAACCAAAGACATCTGCCGCGCTCTTTACAACGCCCGCAGTGTTGGTTCAACGGACAAACGCTCTGAAATCAGCGAACTCATCGTTGATAATGACCTGGATCTTCTTTTCCTGACCGAGATTTGGCTAAGGCCGACTGGTGACGAAGCCAAGTATTGAGACCTAACTCCGCCCGGTTATGTAGTCAACTCATTCCCTCGTTCTTCTAGAGGAGGCGGAATTGCAGTGGTCTACAGAGACGTTTTCGCACCTTTCATATCCTGCTTCTCTTTGTTTAACTTGGCGCACGAGTCCTTCGAGCTTTGCCATGTCAAACTGACTCTTCCACAACGATCACTCCACTTGTTCTGTGTTTACAGACCGCCGCCAAGCCGTAAGAATAAACTCTCTTACTCTATGTTTATGGACCAGTTTCCAGATCTTCTTGAGTTTGTTAATTCACTCAGTGGCGATCCTGTGCTCCTGGGCGATTTTAATCTCCACTTTGACAGTCCATCCAATCCTTCAGTGTCAAAACTGTTGAACCTCCTCTACATGTTCAACCTGTCACAGGTTGTTGGCAGGCCTACACACATCCACGGACACATTCTTGACTGGGTTGTTGTGAGATCAGACAGTGACTACCTATCCTCTACTGCAGTTACTGCTGCATTATCGTCTGACCACTACTGCGTTACAGCCCGCCTTAACGTGCTTCGGCCTTGTGCAGCCCCAGTGTTCAAGACAGTTCGAAACTTTCGGGCTCTTGATCGACTTGCATTTGAGGCGGATCTTTTGGAGCGACTTCCCACTGTTACCGAGGTTACTGCTGAAGCACTGGATAAATGTCTACGGTTGGCACTGGACCAACTTGCTCCTGCGACACGCCGTAAGATTCCAGCCCGTAGATCAACCTCATGGCACAATGCTGTAGCGAGTACTCTGCACACTGTAGATCAACCCCATGGCACAATGCTGTAGCGAGTACTCTGCACACTGTAGATCAACCTCATGGCACAATGCTGTAGCGAGTACTCTGCGCACCGCCAAACAGGAACGTCGTAGGGCAGAAAGACAGTGGCGCAAATCTGGGCTTACAGTACACAAGCAATTGTTTTCTGCTGTCAAGAAAGCTGTAACCAGGTTAGTGAGCACAGCATAAACTTCCTACTACAGTATGAAGATCGCCGCATGCAACACCTGTAAGCAACTGTATTCAGTGGCTGATCAGCTGCTGGGCAAAGTCAAGTCTTCTCCTCTTCCTAGCATATACTCCATGACTGAACTTCCATCTCGTTTTTCTACATATTTCATGGACAAAGTCCAAGCCATTCGCGACGACCTTGACTCAAAGTCTTTTCAGACAAAAACAGTCTCTTCTAATGACTTATGTTTCCGTGGTCAGACCATGTCTGTGTTTAGACCTGTCTGCTGTGACGATGTCCACAAGGTGTTAATGAAGATGACCCCTAAGTCATGTGAGCTCGATCCAGTGCCTATCAATTTGTATAACTGTTTGGATAGTTTGCTGCCGTACGTAGCTCACATAGTCAATGCTTCGCTTGCATCTGGTGTTTTCCCTTCAGTGTATACAAGTGCTGTTGTGAAACCCATACTGAAACAAACATCATTAGATCACAACGACCTTAAGAGTTATAGACCTGTCTCAAACCTACCGTTTCTGTCAAAAGTGATCAAAAAGATTGTGCTTTCGCAACTTTTGGATCACCTGGCCTTGAATAATCTTATGGATCCATTTCAGGCAGCCTACAGATGTTGCCATAGTACTGAAACAGCACTTCTCAGAATCCTGAATGACTTGGTACTTGCTCTGGATGATGGTAAGGTGTCAGTGCTTGCTTTACTCGATCTTTCTAGCACATTCGACACAATCGACCACACTATCCTGATTAATCGTCTCCAGCTTGTTTTTGGCATTGATGGCACTGCCCTTTCTTAGTTCCACTCTTACATTACTGAGCGGTCACAGCCTGTGTCTGTTGATGGGCATGTCTCTGCACCTGCCAGCCTCCGTTTTGGGGTCCCACAAGGCTCAGTATTAGGCCCAGTGCTTTTCCTACTGTATGTACAGCCTTTGTCCAGTATTATTGCTGGACACTCTGTTTCACATCATGCTTACAGTGATGATACACAGCTCTATAAGTCAGGTAGTGTGAGTCAGGTCAAAGAGATCATCCAGAGCGTGTCATATTGCATTCTTGATGCGAGGCTGTAGATGTCAGAAAACAAGCTCAAACTGAATGAAGGAAAAACAGAAGCCATGCTCATTGCATCACCCAGAGTGTCTTCTTCTACCGCTTTGCCTCAGCACATCATGATTGAGAACACGACCGTCAGCTTCTCTCAGAAGAACCTGGGTGTTGCAATTGAGCATGACTTGTCCATGGATAAACAGGTCATAAACATTTGCAGGGCAGCCTGTTTGGAGATGCTTCGTATTAGCTCTGTTAGACAGTTCCTTACCTCAGAGGCTACAAAAACACTATTTTGTTCATTTGTTCTGTCTCGCATTGACTATGCCAACTCACTCTTATCTGGATGCCCGCAGTATCTATTTGATCGGCTCCAGAGCGTCCAAAATTCAGCCGCACGTCTGGTCTATCTATCTATCTATCTATCTATCTATCTATCTATCTATCTATCTATCTATCTATCTATCTATCTATCTATCTATCTATCTATATCTATCTATCTATCTATCTATCTATCTATCTATCTATCTATCTATCTATCTATCTATCTATCTCCCTCTCCCTCCCCCCTCCCCCCTTCCCCCTCCCCCCTCCCCCCTCCCTCTCCCTCTCCCTCTCCCTCCCTCCCTCTCTCTCTCTCTCTCTCTCTCTCTCTCTCTCTCTCTCTCTCTCTCTCTCTCTCTCTCTCTCTCTGTCTCCAGGGGAACAAGTGCTACTACACCAAGTTCACGCGGACACCAGCACCCTGGTCATTGGGGACTCTGTTGTGCGCTACTTCAAACCAAAAAAGATGGCAACCTACCCTGGGGAAAAGGTACAAGTTGTATCTGTTTCTGGCCTGCGCACTGCCCAGGCAATTAACTGGCTCCAGAAACAACACGTGTCCCACACCGTAACACTGGTGACCTTCCATGTGGGGGTCAATGACAGCAAACATAAGGAAGTCACCAGTGCGGTGTGGCAGAAACTCATCGGGGAATGCAGACGGGTATTTCCCTGTGCCCGTCTCCAGGCTTCTTCCATCCTGCCGACCGCACGAGGACACCAGCTTGACAGGGCCATCACCGCCTCCAATGGTAATCTGTACCATTCATGCAGAAAGATGGGTGTTAAATATGTCGAAACACCCCTGTTTTCATCGCCCCTAATGGATTCCCACGAAGGAAGCTCTACAGGCGCGGTGACCCCATCCACCCCAGCCACAAGGGCACCATCAGTCTCGCTATCAACATCAAGAGGGGTGGAACAACTACTGATGTCGCCCTTGCCAACAACCATGAAGCAGACAGTGGCCGTGACCGCTATCAAAGATGTGACGACCACTACATTGACACGTTCGTCAATGTCGTAGCCGGAAGGCAGCCACTGTCCTCCACTGTGGCCGCACCAGGCCTAGAGTCACAATATTGTGAAGCCAGGTTTGGTGCTACGGGGGAGAGTCGTGAGAGTCAAGGCAAACAGTCAGGGACCTCCGCTGTGGCACCAAGCCTAGAGTCACAGTACTGTGAAGCCAGGTTTGGTGCTACAGGGGAAAGTCAAGTTAGCCAGCAGCAAATACCGGACCAGAATTTTACATGGCAGCAGTTACTATTGCCTCCATATCATGCCGTGTTTCCACAGTACCGTATGGCGGTGCCAGCGGGACACCTCATCAGAAACACTGTGACGCCATCTTATCCATTTAGCGTCACGCCGCCCGCTTTTCCCCCATACAATACACAACAGGAACTCTGGGCACGTTACACCAGTAACCAGCCAGTTTATGCTTACTAGGCTAGTCACCAGTACGACACCGTAATTTTAATTAAGTGTTCACTACACTGCGTTTTTTTCCGGCCTGTTTTTCTATGATTACAGTTTTATACGATTACAGTGAATTGTTCGTCATCGTTTATTCTGTGCTCGCGCTGTGACTTTAGCTTATTAGCTCTTTGTTGGACCATACCATCATCTAACTTGGCTCTTGCCTGCAGTCGATTCTTTTCAAGTCGACCTTATCTTCACATTTAGAGCGATTTGTGACGCTTGTCTTAATCACACGTGTGCACGACTGACGAATTCAGTGCGCTGTGACACTTTCCCTCGTCGTGTTTTCCTTTACTTCCTGGTGCTAGTTTGCCTGTGCACACCTACGTAGTGCTGACAGACTTACATTCCCTGCCCCGCAGTGGGATCGTTCGGCTGTGACAGTGTACAGTGTTTGTATGCTGAGGGTATTAGTCCCCCCGCTGTGACATAAAGGATACTGGCAACAACTGAGTAAGGCAGTGACCTCTTTTGCTTATCTTCGCAGTGTTGTGTTTTAGTATCAAAGTGAAGAACAAAACTCTAACTCACTTCACTTAATTTACGAACTTTTAAACGTTTATTTCTTGTAGTTTCTATTACACGTTAGCATAGTCTCGCGGTTTTATCATGATTTGTGACCGCCAACTACACATTGGTCATTTGAACGTTTACCATCTAGCCAATAAAGTAACCGATCTTTGTGTGCTCTTGACGCAACCCAATCCTTTCCATTTGTTTTGTGTCACAGAATCGCGCCTCAATCCTAACATCAGTGATGAGGCCGTTTCTATCCAGGACTTTACCGTCCTACGCCGTGATGCTGAATACACAGGTCAGACGGGCATAGCGGTGTATATTCACAACACGATCAGCGGCATCGCCCGTCGGCGTAAGGACCTGGAATCACAAACGGTGGAATGTGTGTGGATTGAGTTAAGGGCAGACAAAGGTAGTCCTGTGCTCATTGGGTACATCTACAGAAACCCAGCATCAACATTCCAGTGGTTCGATGACTTTACTGTTATGATGGATAAAGTAAAAAAAATCCAGTGCTGAAATGTTGATACTGGGCGACCTTAATATTAATATGTTCTTGAATAACCCCGCCTGGGAGTGTACTATCTCTATGTTTGGGTTGAAACAGTTAGTTAGAACAGCAATCCGTGTTAGTCAAACTTCCTCCACCCTTATTGACCACATCTACACGACCAGTAAGTCAAGGGTGGTGGGAGTAGAAGTGACCCAGGTAGGGATTAGCGATCACTAACCTGTGTGCTGCTGCTTGATCTTAAAATCGGATAATTCTTTCCGCAAGCACCAGCACACAACCATTAGATACAGATCGCTTAAACACTTTAACAAGGATGCTTTTCTTTATGATCTGAGTCACGCGCCATTTGATATGGCCTATCACCATAATGACCCTGACGACGCTTTGACTGAGTGGTACAGATTGTTCCTTGGTGCTCTAAATAAACATGCTCCACTCAGACAGAAAAGGGTAAAGAACCCCCAACTTCCTGCCTGGTTAAGTAAGGAAATCCACGTTGCCATGCAAGTTAGAAATGAATATAAACGAAATAAAGATTTTGCAGCTTTTCGAAAACACAGAAATTACGTAAAACATTTAGTAAGAAAAGCTCAGAGATCGCATTTTCATCGTCTTATGGACGGCAAAAAAGATATTGTGTCTGTGTGGAGTGCGCTCAATGCTTTTTCGAGGTCTACAAATACCGCACAATGTACACAAATATCATTCACTGTTCCGCTCTTAACAGTTTATGACGTGGGGAAAAACATTTCATCATTAAAGAATAAAGGTACATCTGGCCATAATGGTATTAGTAGCGTTGTCTTAAAGATGGCCATACCATATATCACTGAGTCACTAACATACATATATAACCTTTGTATTCAGCAAGGGAAATTTCCGTCTACTTTAAAGAAAGCTAAGGTAATCCCCCTGCCTAAAACAAAAGATCTCACTGAGCCTAACATGTTCAGACCTATTTCCCTGTTGTCAACTGTATCCAAACCACTCGAAAAGCATATTCATACGCACTTACATCAGTTCCTGGAAAAACACAAGCTCTTTCATCCACTACAGTCTGGCTTTCGTCGGAAACACTCATGTCATACAGCACTAATACACTTAGTTGACAGATGGCTGGCTGCCATAAATAGCGAACAAATGAATGGAGCTGTATTTTTGGACCTGTCAAAAGCGTTTGACCTAGTTAATCATGATAAACTGATCCAAAAACTTGCTGTTTATCAGTTAAGTGTTAGCACCCTTGCGTTTTTTACATCATATCTGCACGGGCGTACACAATACGTGTATGTAAATGGAACAAACTCAGTAGAAGGGGTGATACAGCACGGGGTACCACAAGGGTCAATTCTTACCCCATTATTGTTTTCTATTTTTATCAATGATCTTCCTTTACATATATCTGACCCCAATGTCACTTGCAGCCTCTTTGCTGACGATGGAACACTTGGCCTTTCATCATCAAATGTAACCTGTATGACTCAGTCACTACAGAAAAGCTTGAACGATGTATCTGAATGGTGTAAAAACAATTCCATGATACCGAACCCTGATAAAACTAAATGCATGTTAATTACAACCAGGCAGAAACATCAGCTGAATCCATCTCGCCTTATGATCTCGTTTAATGGCCAGCCTGCTGAACAAGTCAGAGAACAGCGCGTGCTTGGTATCATCATAGACGACAAGTTGTGCTGGCAAAGCCACATAACTAAAGTATGTAAAACAGTATCTAAAAATTTATTCCTTTTATCAAAATTGAGATATTTCACTGATTAACCAACAAGAAAGCTTTTCTATTGTGCCCATATACAGCCACATTTAGATTACGTCTCCACTGTTTGGGACGGCAGTAGTGACGCAAACTTAAAAAGGCTGAACTCGCTCCACAGAAGGGCCATAAAACTAATTGTTTACAGGTCTACAGAAGTCATAAGTACTGACGACAAATTCAAGTTGCTAGATATCCTGCCACTTGAGCAGCAATTTAGTTACAACAAGCTGATACTCGTGTACAAAATTACACGCTCGGAAACGCCAACCTATCTCACTAATACATTTCATTTTGCTCACAGGTCTAGTCGAGCACCAGGAAACAATCTGGTAGTGCCCATGCCACGTCTAGATATTTATAAGACATCCTTGTCTTATTCAGGAGCTAAGATTTGGAACACGATTCCCACAGATATTAGAGCAGCCTCTTCAGTCAAAACGTTCAAGACACAACTGCTGAAATATATTAAAAGTAGATAAAATACTATTTCAGCTACATGTTACATGTGGTGTGTCATGTCTGGCGGGTGCGCATTGGTATACCAGTCTGCGCGTCGAACACTTGCGTTAGTGTGTGTGTCGCGCTTTTGCTTTTGATTAGAATTATTATTTCATTTTCATTCATGTACATATTCCCACTTCCTCGTTTGTGATGTGATCTCTGTATGAAATGTCAAGCAGCCTTCGAAAACATCTCATTTCAGTGGCTTGTATCCTCCTTTCAAGGTTTGCTGTGAGGGTCCATGACTCGCAGGCATACAAGAACACTGAGATGACTAAGGAGCGCATCAGTTTGATCTTGGAGCAGAGTGTGATGTTTCTGTCCTTCCATATGGTCCTCAATCTTGTCAGTGCTGTTGTTGTCTGCGCAATCCTGGACAGTATTTCTGGTTTTGATCCCTCATCAGTCACAATGGCTCCTAAGTATTTGAATTTCTTAACTGTTTATGCCGGAGCGAGTGTCTAATAGCCGGCGCTGTTCTTATGGCGACGGGCCCCCAGGTAGCAACTGTGAAAGTATTCGTCTTTTTTTGTGCGTATTTTTGTTATTTGTGTAACTAGTCTCAGCCAAGCAGAAAGTTTAAAAACATTATATTATGTGTTATAGAGATATTAAGATAAACTGAACCTTTTTTAGTTTGCTTGTGTTAGGGAGGTTGAGGTCGGGTTGGGGCCGTTGGCGCCGGCCATTAGACGCCTTGGCGACGGGCTTCACCCGTCCCGAGCCATTGTCCATTTGTTTTAAAACTGTCGTGTGAGTGTGTGTGATTGCGAGTTGCACCTGAGGTGGCAAAAAGAATTTCTCTTTTTGAGATAATAAAGTACTCTTATTCTTATTCTTATTCTTTTTGCCCCCAACCATGATTTCAGTGCCAATGCCACTGGCGTTATTGGTCATCAGTTTGTCTTCTCTGCACTGATTTCCATCCCATATGCAATGGCTGTACTATCCAGCTTTTCCACCAGCTGAGCTAGCTCCTTCTCTGTTCCTGCAAGGCCATCAAAGTCGACCGCAAAGCGCAAGTTCGTGCTTGTTCTGCCTACAATACTGACAGTTCCTTCATGATCTTTCAGAGCGTCCGTCATGATTCTTTCCAGGAAGATGTTGAAAAGAGTAGGTGAGAGCAAGCTGCCTTGTCTGACTCCAACTGTAGTCCTAAACCAGTTTCCTATTTTGCCGTTGAAGCAGACTGAGCTAGTGGCCTTGTTGTAAAGGATTGCTATGACTTTGATCAGGTTGGCATTGATGTTGTACAGCTTCATGGTGGACCAAAGGGCTGCATGCCACACCCTGTCAAACGCTTTCTTGAAATCCACAAAGACATGATAGAGGTCCTGCTGGTGCTGGAGGTATCTCTCACATAGAACTCTCAGGTTGAATATTCACAACTTCAAAGCCAAATTTTGTACAGAGATACCTGATGGTAAGACCTATCTATGCATACTAATTTGGATGACCCCTCGGAAAGGTCAAGGGTCACGAGAAGCGCGCAAGTGTGTGTAAAATGCATATTTTTGATAAAAATGTAGGCATTATCAACATTTTGGAAAATTTTCAATTAAATTGGGCACAAAGGTAACATACTAATTCCTATGCATACTAAATTAGTTGACTCGTCACAAAGGTCAAGGGTCATGTGGGTTGAAAGGTGTGTGCTTACATTTTCAGAAAAAAGTGGATTTTGCTGGTGCAAAAGCCAGCCCTTTACTTATTGTCACAAAAGTCACACATATAGTTCATACACGTGAGCCATATTGGCTTTGCCTTTCTTGTGTTATTATCGACCTCCAAAGTGTCACTGATTACAAGTTTATAACCCTACCCCTAGTAGAAAAAATAAAGAAAATAAAACAACCAGTGCTCTCTGAGACACTGTAACAATGTGGTGCCAACATTTAGCGAATTGACCACATATCACACACAAGGTCCCTTTCATCACTATAACTCTCACCAAAATGATATTTTTAATAACCCAATTCTATCGAGTATCGTTAATTGCGCTTTATGGAGTGTGCTGACAGTGTGCCGTATTTATCTCATGAAAAAGGCTTGCCCAAATACAATCATAGTTCCCAAAACGTGTTCATGTTTAACGCGACACTACATAACACTCATTTAATTTGCATTGTAATCATACATTTGAATAGAGGCGCCAGACAATCTAGAATCATACATTGCAAGCCATTTTGTTCTTATTTCTATTAAATGTCATCGTTTACAAGTTTGTAACCAAAGAGACACAGTAGAATTAAGTTGTTCCTCACCAGACGATCCATTATTTTACCAAGGTATGGACCCATACTAGTTCTTGTGTGCAGCTTGTATCTCGTAGCCTAAAAACAGAACAATTACCTAGGATAATTTCATGTATCAATATACTAAAAATTATATTCTCTATGACTCTCTAAGGACCTGTCCATCTTAGACCAAGTTTCTGTTTGGCTTTTGTTGGGTTCCATCTCCAGACCCACATTCCTGCTTCTACTGGTCATTCTTTACACGCTCTGTCATGATAGTGTTTCTGTCGTTGGACACTAGCCTCTGAATTCTCGTGTACAAAACGAAAGACTCGTTCCAGCGTGTTTTGAACCCATTGTACGTACTCTACGGGACATTCAGACGCATCTCTAGTAGGGAAGACACCAAATTCGCCTGTCAATGGGAGATTGACTTCTCTACCGAAAACAATTAAATTGGGCGTACACCCTGTTGAATGGTGCACAGAAGCTCTATATACCATCATGATCAGGTCGAGGTGATCGCTCCAATCATCACGGTTCTGATTTACATATGCGGAGAGCATCTGTCGGGTGGTTCTATTTTGTCTTTTTACCATCCCATCACTTTCTGGGTGACATGGTGTGGTTCTTGTCTTTGTTACGTGTTGAGTCGTAGTCGTAGTATGATATCACAACAGGCGCACGCACGTACGTTTTTTTTTTTAAAGAAACTTCACTCAGCTGCAACCCGTCACACGTGGCTTAAGACAACACTGGAGTAACAGTTCCAATAACATTTTATTGCAGCGATGCGATCTCCACACAATGCATTCACAAAAGCACTCACAGAGGTACACTATATCGTCTCCAATACATTGAACACTTTTGACACACTGCGTCTCTTATACAATGTACAACACCGTTACGCTGCGTCTCTCACAATGTACACCCAATAGGGGCCATGCACCTACGATAACTGTGTCCCTACAACTGACAATGTATGACAATGTACAAACGCGCTTCTAAATACAGTCTTTTATAGTATCAGGCTTTCCAGAATAATCTAGCAAATTCATTCAACGCAACCAGTCAGAACGGAACACGTAACCGAAACTCATAATATTGATGAAAAAGAACTTTCTAGAATAGACTACAATAGTCTACAAACTTCGACTGCTTATTTCAACCCCAAGTTTGGGAAATCCCGGTGTGTAATGACGTCACACAAGAGTACGCTACACAGTTCACGACCTTCCCCGAATTCTCCGGAAGTTTCACGACTTTTCGTAACATATACTGGCTGCTAACTTCACGCGCACAAAAAAAAAAAAAAAAAAAAAAAAAAAACTCGAGCTGTTCTACTCTTCGGGATTCAACTCCGTGTATCAAAAGACAATCAATTCCGCTCTCTGTGCGAACGATAGCGAATCACACTAAAAAGGTACGTGATTCGTAATCAAGATAGCTCAAATAAATATCGGATCGTTTCCTACGATTAATACACGCATGCTCTCACAGAACAACACAATCACAATCGTAACAGTCTTGCTAGAACGTAACTACGGCACGGCTTCCACGTGGAGTGGGTGGAGTCTCCTCAGTCACTGTCTGAGTGGGCTAGCGAAGGGGTGCCATCTTTGTCTAGGATTAAGACGACGTCAGCAGATATGTTGTTCAGTCTTTTTCATTGGTCCGGTTTTTAAGGTGCTGTGCTAACCCAGGTCTTACCATGTTTGATTGATCCTTAAAAATACTCATTAATTTTTTGTCCTTTACATCCCGAGTGTTTGCCGCCTTCTGCTGCCCCTAAGCCTCAGCCCCCACCCAAGCCTGTCAGTCTGTCTACTACAAAGGCTTCTGGCTCTGGTTAGCTTTCAAAGGCCGCTAACTCTAGCGGCGGGAACGCTGCCCAAACCCAGAAGTCTAATAAAGCTACTGTGCGCACTGGCCCAGAAGGGGGACACTGGTATCCCCCCTTCAAAATAAATATGCTGCATTGGAGGAGCAGATGGAGGGAGTGGAAGTTGTCGTAGCTGGTGCTGCGGCAGCTCCACTTCCCTCATCTTCGAAGAACCAGAGAAGGCCCGGGAGCCAGCCACCACCCCCCCCCCCCCCACCCCTCCACCTGTTTCTTCGACTCCTTCCACAGCAAAGAAAAAGGGGGGAAGAACTCTCTACCCCCACATAAGACATAATCATGTACTCTCTGCTTCAGTATAACGACCTGCTTCTCTCCACTGACTCGGGCAGCATCTCCCTTCTTACGCTGCTCGATCTCTCTGCCGCCTTCGACACCATAGACCACTCTGTCCTCCTCCACCGCCTTCACCACTCCTTTGGCATCACTGACTCTGCTCACTCCTGGTTTCTCTCCTGCCTCTCCGACGGACGGTGGTCCGTCGCCATCGACGGCGTCTCCTCCGGCCCAGTCGGGCTCTCCTGCGGCGTTCCACAGGGGTCCGTTCTGGCCCGGTCCTTTTCACACTCTGCACCTCCCCCCTGTCCAACATCGTCCAGTCTCACCGCATGCACCACCACCTCTGCGCTGACGACTCACAACTGCTGGACAAAGACAAACTCGACAACACTCAGACACTACTGACTCGCACGGCTGACTGCTACGGGGACGTGAGGGGCTGGATGACGTCAAACGAGCTCCGACTGAGCGACGACAGGGCGGAGGCCATGCTGGTGGGCACTCGCCGGAAACTTTCCCAGCTCCCTCCCTCAGATAACTGCCGGCACAAAACCTTTCATCATACCCACTATAGCGGTCCATGAAGTTGGTAAATTAATTACATCCTTTGAAAATAAAAAAAATCATCAGGACTGGATGAGATTAGTGCGAAAATACTCAAGATATCCCTCCCTTACATTGTAGAGAGTATCACTTATATCTACAACCTCTGTATTAATTTTAATTGTTTTCCAGACGCATTTAAAAACGCGAAAGTAATACCTCTACCTAAATCTAAAGATCTTAGTGAAATTAATAATTTTAGGCCCATATCACTTCTACCTGTTCTGTCCAAGCCCTTAGAACGGCATATTCACAAGCATCTATCTATATACCTGGAAAGCCGAAAATTAATCTATTCATTGAAGTCGGGCTTTAGATCACAACACTCATGTCATACTGCGCTGATACGGATGATAGACACCTGGTTATCTTCCATCAACGACTCAAAACTTACAGGAGTCATGTTTCTAGATTTTCGTAAAGCCTTTGATCTAGTAAACCACGAAATACTGATCAAGAAGGTATCCATGTATACCAACAACTCGGCGTCGTTTCTCAAATCCTACCTCGAAGGTAGAAAACAAAAGGTATTACTAAATGGTTCATACTCGAATCAAGGGTTAGTGAAGCATGGCGTACCACAGGGCTGTATTCTTGGTCCCCTTTTATTCTGCTTGTTCATAAATGATCTTCCTCTTGCGATAAAAAATGAAAGCGTTACATGTGATATGTTTGCAGATGATGCTGCAGTACACACGCCAGATAAGGATATATCAAACATCAATTCACGACTGCAAAACACACTGCAAGATATTGATGAATGTTGCAGTCATAATATTATGATTTTAAACCCGGTAAAAACGGAGATCATGGTAATTAGCACCCGACAAAAAACATCAGCTTGGCTCTCTCTCACTCAGTCTGTCCCTCAAAGGCAAAACCATCAGCCAAGTTACTAACCATCGCCTTCTAGGAGTCACGGTGGACAACCAGCTTAGGTGGCAGCCACACATCAGTAATGTTTGTAAAAATTGTCTCCAGAAATCTGTACATCTTAGCAAAACTTAAACACATTACTGATATGGAGACACGTCAACTGTTCTTCAATGCTCATAATATTATTAGATCGCATATAGACTATGCTTCAACTGTGTGGGATGGTTCGAGCGATGTCAATTTGAAAAGATTGAACTCTCTACATCGGAGAGCTGCCAAACTAATACTCCCTGATCCCAGCTTAACTACTGACCAAAAATTCATCATCATCATCATCATCAGTCCCTTGCCCGAACTGGGCGTTGGGGGGACTGAAAGGCAGCAGCAACAGACAGTGCTCTCCACTGAGTTCTATTTTGGGCGGTGGCAAGCAAGTCTGGCATCTCGAGTTCGGTCCATTCTTTTATGTTTGCGACCCATCTCTTTCTCTGACGACCTCGCCGACGACTTCCTTCGAGAGTGCCTTGGAGGATAGTCTTGGACAAGGTGTTGTGTCGGGTCACGTGGCCAAACCAAGCAAGCTTGCGCCGTTTCACGGTTGCCAGAAGGGGTTCATGTGGGCCCACCAGGGAAGTGACGATGCTCCGTACATATTCGTTGGTCTTGTGCTCGCGGTACGAGATGCGGAGCAACTTCCTCAGGCACTTGTTCTCAAAGGCCTGGATTTTCTTTTCTGAGTCTGCAAGCAGTGTCCAAGTCTCACAGCCGTAGAGTAGAATAGACACTACGAGGGACTTGTAAAGCCTGTACTTGATGGTGAAGCTGATGGAGTTACTTCGCCATATCCTGTCCAGCCTGGCCATTGCGGATGTTGCTGTACCTATCCTGCTACGGATCTCTGCTACGCAACTACCGTCTTTGGACAGGGTGGCTCCCAAGTACTTGAAGCTATTGACCTCTTCTAGCTTCTGGCCGTTCATGTGAATGTTGCTGCTGCTGTCGCTTGTGGTGTTGATCATCACTTTGCTTTTATCCGTACTGATCTCCATGCCATAAGACCCTGCGCTACTTGAAAGTTTGTCTGTCAGGTTTTGGAGCTCACTATTGCTGCCTGCCATGAGGTCAATATCGTCTGCGAATCGAAGATTGCACAGGGATCTGCCACCAATAGAGATTGAAGTATGGTGGTCGTGGAGGGTTTCCTGCATGATCTTCTCCAGGAATATGTTGAAAAGGACAGGAGAGAGCAGGCATCCTTGACGGACACCGATCGTCGTCCTGAAGAACTCGCCTGACTGATTGTTAAGTAGAACCGCGCTGCAGGCGTTCTTGTAAAGCGCTTCTATCATTTGGATCAGTCCCTCCTCTATGTTGAACGATCTCATGACTTGCCAGAGTCCGTCGTGCCAGACGCGATCAAATGCTTTCCTGAAATCAATGAAGTTGTGGTAGAGTTCGCGCTGATGCTGCAGATGTTTCTCGATCAGGACGCGGCAGTTGAAAATCTGCTCTACAGTGCTTCTTCCAACTCTGAAGCCAGCCTGTTCTTCTGCCAGCAGTTCCTCGGCGAAAGTTTTGAGGCGGTTGAGAATGATTCTAAGCATTACTTTGCTAGGGTGACTTATCAGACTGATAGTTCTGTAGTTCTGGCACTGTTTCAGGTTTCCTTTCTTGGGGAGCGGGATCACTAGAGACTGTGTCCATTCTACTGGCCATTTCTTTTGCTCCCAGATCTTTTGACAGAGTGTAGTGAGGACCTTCGTTGTTACTTCTCCTCCATGTTTCAACAGTTCAGCAGGTATGTTGTCTACACCTGGAGACTTTCCTCCCTTCAGGCCGCGTACGGCTGCTTCCACCTCTTCAGCTAACACTGGCAGGTCTTCAGCCTTCCTGGCCCCAGCCTGGTTGTTTTGGAGGATGCTGGTGTCTGGCTCAGCCTTGTAGTTATACAAGTTCGGCAGTACTCAGTCCATCTGTTTAGTACAGCAGTGTTTTCCGTAAGGAGTTGGCCGCTGCTGTCTTCGATGACTGTGGCTGTTCGCTGTTGAGTCTTGGTGAGGGTCCTTAGCGTTTCATAAGCCTTCTTGCTGTTGCCGTTTGCCATGCCCTCTTCCACGCTACAACACTGGTCTTCAATCCAATCTTTTTTGGCTTCTTTCATCCTCTTCCTGATCTTCTTGTTGACAAGTCTGTACTTGTTTGCTGATGTGAGGTCTTGGCCTCTCTTTTTCTTCCAGGCTCTCCTCTCATCACAGAGATCGAGGATGTCATCGGTGACCCAGGGCTGTTTGCGCTTCCTCTGCTTCCCCAGCACTTCTTCTGCTGTAGAAAGTAACACCTCTTTTATATTTCCAGCAAGGGTGTCTACGTCGCAGTCCAAAGTAGCCAAGGCTGCAAATCTGCCTCCCACCTGGGCTTGGAAGAGCTCTTCTACTTCCGGGTCTTTTAGCTTCTGGAGGTCGAATCTGATGCGAGGGCTCTTGCTATCTCGTTTCAATGCCAGCTTCAACTTGAGGCTAGTAAGGACGAGGTTGTGGTCGCTGCCAATATCAGCGCCAGGAAAGGACCTCGTTTGTGCTTTGTTAACGCTGGATTTGAATCGTCGAGGCAGCAAGATGAAGTCAATCTGGTTATGGACCAGGCCTCCTGGCGATTGCCATGTCACTGTTCTTGACTTCTTGTGTGGATGGAGGGTATTAGCAACGGTGAGACGGTGACTCTGTGCGAACTCTAAAAGTCGCAGGCCTCTGTCGTTTGTTTCTCCAAGGCCAAACTTGCCAGCTGTTCCTGCCCATTGCTGGTAGGCGTCAGGGCCGATCTTTGCATTCCAGTCACCGAGGACAGTCAGAATGTCTTTCTTAGGTGTTTTCTTGATGATGTTGTCCAGTTGTTCGTAAAATTCTTCTAATTCTTCATCATCATGATCTGCTGTTGGAGCGTATACTTGAATGATAGTGATGTTGTGAGGTCGGGCGGAGATGCGGATGGAGATTAGTCTGCTTGACACGGGGGTGCAGCTGATGACAGTTCCAGCCACCTCTTTCCTTACGATAAAAGGTACGCCATGTTCGTGCTTGGTTTCTTTTCCGCTGAACCAAATTTTATGGCCTTCATCTGTTGTTGTTTCTCCGAAGCCTGTCCATCGAACTTCTGCAAGTCCTACAATGTCCCAGCGATAGCGCTTCAACTCGTGGGTGAGTTCCTTCACTTTGCCGCACAAGTAGAGTGTGCGAACGTTCCAAGTTCCGATAGTTATTCCTTTTGTGGGCAGCTTGATGGTGGGTTTGGTTCCAGTAACACACTTGTCGCCCCCACCCTGGAGACCTCCAATGGGGTGCGCGGTCGTTGGTGATCCGGGCCCCGACCGATCCGGCATGTTATTCTTATTCTGTTGCTTGTCCATCAGTCCTTTCAATGGGCTTAGGCGAACTTGGCGGCGCCCGTCTCCTCTCCAAGTATTTCAACTGACTGAGAGACGCGTCAGCCCCTCACAACGTTTAGCCCGCCAGCAGAAGCGGTTACCGGGGTGTGGCTAGGTAAATGACCTGGAGCCAGCTGTGAGAGTTGAGTGCCATGTGAAGACCAGTGCTCCCGCCTGCCCCAAGAGGCGCTGCTGGCTGAAAAGTCAAAGGTACTACTTCTCCATGAACACTCTACACCCCAATTCTGCCCCTGAAAGATCATCTAATTTACAATAAGGGAATGGTTATGTTCAAGGCATTAAACGATAAGCTACCCCGATATATCACATCGCTATTTACCGTCCAGTCATCAACATACTCCAGATCAAGAAAATCCCTTATTGTGCCGCGACCTAGAATTGATCTCTATAAAACGAGTTTGACGTTCTCTGGCTCTAGTCTTTGGAATGGCTTGCCTAGAAACGTCACGACATCAGCTACTTTCACCTCGTTTAAAGTCAGTCTCACCAAGTACTTATTTTTGTCAGCAGCATCCCCGTGACTGTGCACATATTGAAAAATACTATTTCTCATTAGATTATTAATTGCGTGTATCACAGGTTTCGACTGATGACTCATATTTATTCAGTACAGCTTGTATGTAGCCAGCTACTCATATGACTAGCTTAACGTTATAAGCCGCGTAAGCGTGTGTGTGTGCACGTGTGTGTGTGTGTGTGTGTGTGTGTGTGTGTGTGTGTGTGCGTGTGCATTGTGCGTGTGCGTACGTGTATATTAGAGATAGAGAGTGGCGTGCTCAAATGTCCATGCGATATGTATGCGTATTAGGTTGTGTGTATTCGTATTATATTATTTTAATTAAACCTCACAACATGTCATTATGCCCGACCAGTAAAGTTGGTTAATTCCTATGTCACTTCCTCTTTACATTTTTTTTTTCTTTTCTTTCTTCTTCTTCATTCTTGGCTTGTGCTGTGTCATGTAATTTTTTTCCCCTTTTCAGTAGTAGAAAACAATTAGTGCGATAGTAACTCAGTAATCAGTAGATTAGCAACGGCAAGTTCGAAAAATGGTTGTTACTACCAAAACTTTTACCGTTGTCAAATAAAGGATCATTGTCATTGTCATTGTCATTGTCTCCACCTTCGGCTCGACAGCACCCCCATCTCCCTCTCTGACTCGGTCAGGAACCTTGGCGTTATCCTCGATTCCTCTCTTTCTATGACCAGCTTCGTCTCCGCCACGGCCCAGGCATGTTATTTCCACCTCCGCCGCATCGGTCAGATCAGAGGGTACCTCACTGCCGAAGCTGCCACCAAACTCGCTGTCTCTCTCATCTTGTCTCGCATCGACTGCTGCGGCTCTCTCCTTTCCGGCCTTCCTCACTCCATCACTCTCACTCTCCGGCGCGTCCGGAGCAGTGCTGCCCGCCTCGTCCTCAGAGGGAAAGGGTCCGACCACCTCACTCCCCTGCTCAAGCTCCTTCGCTGGCTCCCCATCCCTCGGCGCATCCAGTGCAGGATTCTGTCTCTCTGCTGCGGGTCCCTGGACGGCTGCACTCCTGCCTATCTCTCCCACTTGCTTCACCCCTGCGCTCCTCCCCGCTCCCTCCGCTCCGCCTCCGACCCTCTCCGCCTCCTCATCCCCCGCACCAAACTCAGCACTTTCGGCCCCCGCTCCTTCTCAGTATACGGTCCATCCACCTGGAACACTCTCCCACTCTCTCTCCGTCAGAAACACTCGCTCTCCTCCTTCCAGTCCGCCCTCAAAACTCACCTCTTTCAACAGTTCTAGCACTATATCACCACACTCCCCACCCCAAGCTGACCGTCGTAATGTATCTTCACTATTTGTGTTACGTGAGTCATTGTCTAAAGCGTGCGCATGCGTGTGCGAGTTGTGAGTGCGCGCTTAGAGTTATAATTATTATAAGATAAGCGCATTATAAATACCGTAATTATTATTATTATTATATAATTGTTGTGGTTTTCACGTTACTTTGAGGAATGACGTCTTTTAGTCAAGTCCTCTAACCCCTCAGTAATATCTCTTCAGGAGACTTACCTGAAGACGTCTGACCCTGTGTCGTTTAATGGTTTTAACGCTATCCGTAAAGACTCTTATTCGGAGAGGCGCTCGGGTGGAGTGGCTCTTCTCATTAGTAGCCAAGTTTTTTGTAGCCCCGTTATCATCGATACCTGTCTTCAGGCTGTTGCAGCTCTTTCCTTTTCTGATACTGGCCAAGACCATTGGCATTAAAGGTACATATTTTTAATGGACTGTCTTTGGTAATACTAGCCATACTGTAAGTGGAGTTTGTTTCCAACCGTTACACGCAGCAGATTGCATATGGTCAAACCGGCAGACTGTACGGCGGTCCGTGGCGCAGTGGTCAAGGCGCCTGCCACAATGCTGAAGGTGCGAGGTTCGATACTGGGTTCCGGCGTCAAACGTTTCTTCTCTAGTAAGTGTCACCGTTAATTCGGGCGTACCGTCTGGGGGTTCTTTCTCCGGGTACTCCGGCTCTTCCTCCCCCTCCACCCTGGTACCGGTTTCAGGCCACTTTATAAATTTCAAATACAAGCGATCAACATTTCTGAAACCGCAGTAGCTGAGCTGACCCTTCGCACCACGTGAATGTCCTGTGTCTGTCTTGTACTGTGTTTGGCTTCAGAGTGAATGTGTGTGTGTCACGTGAGCGTGCGTGTTGGGTTCAGTTCGCGGCGCTTTGAGCCGATTCGCAGAATTGGGTAAAGCGCCTATATAATAACCGGTATTATTTATTATTGTTATTAATATTATTATTATTATGTTTTGTCATTTAGTGATCTTTCTATTTTTAATATTAGTATTGATTAAATGTGCGATGTTACGTGCTGTTGTAGCTGCAGACCTTCTGGATCTTATGATTGTGTTTCCAGAGGGGAATCTGGGCCTAAAGGTTTGTGGGCACAGGTAGTTGTCTCGTTTGTAATTCGCAGACGCGCTACTAAGTTGACGATGGCCTCAAAGTACTTTGTGCACATATTAACAGGTACGGAGTCTATTATGTGAGCCAGACACACGCAGCTCGCATGAGCTCTATTCACTATAGAGAAATCATCAATGCTGCTCTCGAATAGCGAGAAATTCGGGGCACGCGCTAATAACATGAAGTCTAGCAGAATCTGTAGAAGAGCGGTATTCGAAAACATGGAACAGGGATTGTAAACAAGACATCTATGTGTTTGCTCAGAAATACTGTTGAGATCCAGATTACCAGGTAATATTATCTTAAGTAGCAAGAAGACGCGATGACTACTCGAGGAACCGCATGCACCTTGGATTGACATACGCAGCCTCAAGGCTCCGCCCCCAAGAGAGCATAACCAGCACTCATACATACAACACCATGACCTGTGTTGTCAGATCCCCCACACACTCCATCAATTACCCACTCCCACCCCAGTGCCACCCCACCCTCTAAACCCACATCCTCACCCCACCCCCCTACGTCCAACACCCCCCTGCTACCCCCCACAACCTACCATCCCCCACCCACCTCTCAAGCTAAACCCCACCCACCCCCCGCGCCGGCCCATCCCGATCACGCCACCCACCCCACCGCCTCACTGTCTCCTAAGGACCACTTCTACGGCACCTAAGAACCTGCCGCCACAGTAGGGCACGAGTGTAGAAGGGGAAGCTGGCCAGAAGGGGATGGCCCAGCAGGGCCAAGACCACACGACTCCGTGTACATTTTCGTTAACCGAAAGGTCTTTTTTTGCCTCTTCTTCATACATAGTTATCTTCTTTAGATATTGGTTGCTCTCCTTCTTGTGTGGTTCATTTGCGAAGACAGAACAAAGGAATAATTACGGAGGAAGGGACGATTTTAGAGGAGAGAAGATAGATTATTTGTTAGAGTTGGATGAGAATTCTGTAAATCGATTTAATGTTGAATTACGGCCATTCACTTCGTGAGAGTTTGGCACATGTGCTTGACTACTACAGTTTACATTTTTCTTTTTAACATGGTTGGGGCAATTAACATATTAATTATGCGCCTTGCTTGAATTGAGTGTGTTTAGTTTATATTATTTGAATAGTTTTGGCGCCCTCTCGCTCTTTTCTGTCGATATTCTAGTTGGTTATATTCGTTTTCTTGTTCTTGTGTGACTATATCAGACTTTCGTTACACTTTGAACTACTTGCACATAGATATTTCAGTAGCATGTATTTAACGACTTGGACTTTGGGTTCTTTGTTGTGAAGTAAGCTGATGTGTTGTCGGTCCGGTTTATTGTCTCCTGGGATTCGGTACGTCGTCAGTCTACGGATAGTGTGAGTTTGTTGGTCTGAATTCAGGGGGTTATTGTTCATTGTTTAGGGGTTGTTATTTTGATGTTTAGTCAGGACAGGGTAAAAGTCGAGTGTATCAACAAGCGCGTAAATCCTAGGGCCTTTATCCATCGGGAGGGAACGAGGGGAAGGGTAATAATTTTACACTTTTTACCTCTAACTACCTGTTCTCTTTTTTCATACCATGAGATGTGACACGATACCGCCTGGCAAAAAAAGACTTTTAAAGACTTTTATTTTTTTCTAAAGCTAGCGTTTCTATAGCCAACACGATTCCGAAAAAAAAAACACGGAAACCGAATAAACGAATACAATCCGAAATATTGATGCATGCAGCGGTTTATTTTTTTTATTCGCTTTAATGTCATAAGGTGGTAATATTTTTTTTTTTTATATTTGTGGTTAAATTGGTAATTGCAATTTGGTTTTTTTTAAGGTTTCGGCGTTTTAAGGTTGAGAGGTATTAATTTTTATAAATTGCAATTTTCCTTCAAAAAATAATTATTGCCGTCATGTTTCCTTTTGACAGCCGTGTAGGAGGTGTAGTTATTTGGTTCTAGTGCGTGTGCGAGTTTTTTTGATGGTGCGTATCCGTTGGTTTGGTCATAAAGGTCCTCGGAGTGCGCGTCGACAAAATGGTGCCCGAGTGGACCGTTATCCGTTTTTTCGCGAATCGGGAAGGAAAAAATAATGATGGTGAAGACACACAAATCTGAAAATGGGACCTTGCACATTTTTTTCTTTGTTTTGGGACCCCGCCCGCATTATGAGTTCGGCCGGGTGTAGGGTTATCGCAGTTTGATTATTTGGCTACGTCCGTGTTTCTTGTAATCTGTTTTTACGTCGTGATCGAGTAGAATTTTTTTGTCTATATATGGGAGTTGGCACGTGAGCACACTTCTCCTTCCCCCCGCCCTCTTCCTGCTTGCTTCTCTTTTTTGCTTCAACCACGGTGTACCCCTCACCCCGCCCCTTCCTTCCTTCTTTTCCCCTTTCTTCCTTAACTATCTTCTTACTTACTCTAACTCGATTTATTTTAATTGCTACAATTTTTTTGGTTTCCAACTTGAAGTGTATGAAGAATGTAAAAAAGTATAATAGGCAACGTTGTTATAGCGGTAATGTGAGTTCCAGCCTAGATATGGCAGTAATTGTTAGTCAGTTTAAAACAGTAGGATGTTACTTTCGCAGTAATGTAAAGACAGACTGAAGTTGTCAGTTAATGGGAGATAAGATAGTCTAGTACTAATAGTAGTTACGACAGTTCAGTAGTACCATGAATTGAGTATCCCAGACTAGATAGAGCTAATAAAAAATAGTACATCTAAAAAAAGCACATTCAGAAGGAAAGGAACACGTCCTCTTTACGTGATTTTCTGTCGTGAGTTTGGAGGATATGTGCTTGCCCTTCAGGAAAATTTTTGGGTTCGTGATCGTTCGATTTCAGAATAGGTTTATCGATTTTTGCGAAAGCTCGTTTCCGACGAAATTCGCGAAAGGATAGCGCTATTTATTTTATCTCGAAACGTAAACGAACCGTTGTTTTCTCAGATGCGAGAGAAGCATTCTTTGAGGCGGTTGAAGGAATCGTTCGAATGGTTATTGTTTGATTGTATGTATTTTTAGCACAAATTTTTTCGACGACAGAGTTCGCTATTTGGCGTCAATATATGAAATATGTTGTGCCACAAAATCAGTACACAACAATCATAAGTGTACTATAGAGTGAAATATCAGCAGTGTTTATAGCGTGTTGGAATATAGTTCTTTTTTATTTCTTGTATGCGTGACCCTCGTCCGTATCCACCCCGCCACTCGTCGTCCGGTTCATCTCAGTTTTGACTTATATTTGTAGTTGTTTCTGTTTCTGTCTAGCCCTTTTCGACTTATCGGCTCAGATAACTCTCAGTTGAGTTGCTTTTACCGAACATTTTGCCCCTTGAATGACGGATGGGACTACGCGGGGAGGACGTGGTATGGGGGTCTACGCGTCAAATGTTCTGTCGTTGATGTCATCCTAACTTTGTTTGTGTTGGATGAATAATTATTTGCAAACCAATACACATGCATTAACCATTTGTTCTTCGGTTTTTTTTTCAAAAGCAAACAACTGTAAAAAAAAAAATGTGAATAAAAAATAAAAATAAAAATAAAAACAAAACGAAGCCACAACACACCACACACAGACACACATCAATAACACCTAATTTTGTTTTATTTCGATCCTCTATATAATTGTGTTGCCTTGCAAAGTGAATTGGTGTATTATGATGTTTTGTTTTTGGGCGGATTATTTTTTTTAAATCAGAGAAAACATGTAGAGAAGATACGTTGCTTTTTGGCCCGTGTTTCAGCATCCAGACAAAGATCGGTAGCGTTTTTTTATTGGGGATGGGGGTGGAAAGCGTTTTTTTTTGGGGGGGAAAGGAAGGGAGGGGAAATAGACGGGAAAGGAAAAGAGGAAAAACAGGGTGAGAAAAGAGTTCTTTCGCTGAATGGCGTAGTAGTGAGCATGTAAGGAGAGTAGTTGTGGGCTGTACGTTAGGTAGGAGTTAGGCTGGAGTAAAGTTGAGATGTGGAAGAGTACGTGGTTCATTCGTAAACATTGTGGATAAGTAGTCATAGTTTTATAATTGTGAGGAGAAGTTCAGGCTTATTTATTTATATCGCCCGCGTTATCCGGCTAACGTTCACCGACTCCCCGTTCCGACGTTTCACCGCCCATCCGGTCCAGTTCCCTCCCCGAGATCGTTCCACGTTATATTCGTTTCCGTAATGTGATAATCCCGGTCCTCACGTTTTCATTGAGATGCACTGGGCCCGCTGCGACCCCAAGGGAAAAGTGAAAACGAAAAAATGCCGCGCCGGGCGTCCAACAGGGACGTCGGGCGATGGCCGCTCGCGGCGCCGACTAGAAGCGACCAAGGGACAAAGTGAAAACCGTAATGAGCTTTAGCGCACAGTGGGGAAAACAAAGTCAGTGTGATGGTTGATGAACACAAAAGTTGTAAAGGAAGTCGGGACATAAAAGACAAAAAGATAGGAAAGAAATACAAGATAAACGGAACGAAAAGGAAAGTGAGGGCAAGAAAAAAAAAAAGACTATATTCAACTTTTCCTCTTTCTGTTCACAGGTTGTCTATGGTGTTTTTTTGTTATTTAAAATTTAATTAAAACAGTTTTCACTTGATCGTGTTTATGTAGTTACAGTGTTGGAGATGGGAATATACGCTATCTTTCTGTCTATACGTACGTCGTGCAGGATCTCGAAAATATAAGATAAGGACGAAAGATGTTTCTGACTGCAGTGAACACGTTACTGTTGAATTCTAAGTGGTTGTGTTGGGTTTTTGTGGGCCTTATCGGCCTGACCCCCTTTGGGCCTTTTCCCTTTATTCTGATTATTGCAGATGGTTTTCTCCATCACCTGGACATCTTTACGACAAGCAGTGTGGACGATGGTCCGTCTTTCGCGTGGTTACTCTGATACACACTGATCCATGCACTTGTTTCATGAGGAGGGTTTTGCCGAAATCGATTTTATTGGGACGACAAACAATCCATTCATCTCTTTAGTTGTTTTTTGTCACGTTTTTTTTAGTTGTTGTCACTCTACTAATGGAAGTAGTTACATAAGGCCTCCACCCCCTATTAGTTTCATTTGAGCTCAGTTCTCGCTGAGATACGTCCGTTTTCTCGATGACTCGCGAGGTTTGTGTGAGGGGGTTGTTAATAATCACCTTCTTGATCTCTTTTGGCCCTCGTATATTTTCCCAAACTGTCAGAATTTTTACTCACCAAAACGACAGTGTTTTCAAAGACGAGTTTAGATGAGGAAATATTGTAGTTTTTGATTATGCGTTTTGATGTCATCTGTAGAGTTTGATCCATTTTCCGGCGCAGAGCAACTATTATTTTACCTCGTCACGACGATGATGGTGGTGAGCGTCTGGTGAGGACTTTGCTTAATGGTTGGCGTTTCTACTCGTCCCGTCCGGTGTGTCAGGAAAAGAAAAAATGTTGTGCGCGACGTATTGGCATTATGCTTCTTACGTTGGGCATTTATTGCATCAAGCGAAAATAAGATTTGCTAGACTCGAAATAAAAGACCATACTTAAAAGACCCCTAAATCGGTGGAGGAATGAGAATTATGTTCAGAGAAAAGGGAGGTGAGTGAGGGGAGTGAGAAAGTTTTTTACATAACGCACTTGAAAAGATAATACTTCACAGCCTTTTAAAAAATTCACCAATGGTGGTCTTTATTGTTATTGGTATGCCGCGGGGAAAAAAAAAAAATAAAGAAAAAAGGAAGAAAAGAAAAAAAAAAAAAATAAGACCCAGTAAAGGAAAAAGTACCCTGCTCTCTCTAACAGACAAAACACATTTACCGTGCAGTGGATTCAGTCCTAAAAGTAGGTGGTATAAGAGGAAAGAATAGAGAGAACGTAAATACAGTTTTAAAGAGATCAATAGAAACATTGTGGGAAAAAAGAGTTCCTTTGTTCGGTGTGGGCCAAGGTGGAAAACCAGAATAATCAGGTTGTCGCAGATATCAAGGAACTTTTGATCACTCTTCTTTAGAGACTCTCGGGGCGGCAAACTAATAAATCGGCAGCAAACTAAAATAGGGTTACGTGGGCTGGTTTTAAGTATTTTAACTACTAATCGCATTGTTGCGATCCCGTCATAGTTCGGGGATCCTACGTTGTGCCTTATGTGTTCCTATTTCTATATCGTTGGTGTGTTTTTACGAAACACCCCACGCGAAACTAAGAAAGCCTTAACATAGGGCCTTCACTATACACAGTGGAGAAGTTCTCTAAAGATTGAGATCTCCAAGGCGGAGTGCCGGAAGCCCAACAGACTTGTATATCCATGCGTACATCTCAGAGTAGGATAAGTTGGAGGAGGATTGGAGTGGAAGAAATATAGCTTGGAAGATCGATAGTCAGTGTTGGAGTGGCGAGTGGTCAGTCAATGTGTTTATCGAGGTTGTTAGGGACTGATAACGAATCTCATAATAAAGACTCTGTCAACTCTCTTTGTGTTTTTTCTGTCTTCTCTGGCTCAATCTTCTAACTGTTTGTTCCTCATTTGCTGTTCTTGTCCAAGTTGCGCGGGGTATGGAACCGCTGTCAGTAGTAGTGAGTTGACTTCAGAGAATGAGTGGACAAAAACTTTGTTTTGGTCTTCATTGATGAACGGAAAACAAACAGCCACACTCCCCAAAAAAAAAATAATGGACATAGAAAAAGTTCGGGGAAAAGAAAGAAGACAAAAAGGAAGTAATAAAAAATAGATGAAAAAAAAAACAAAGTGTTCATTGTTTACTTTCCTTGTCCGTTTTCTTAATTTCTATTTTTTCTTTTTATTTAATTTTTTTTTGTTTTTTTTCAAATTTTTAAGTTTCTTAGTTAAAAATAGTTTTTTAATTATCTCTAGTTATTATACTCACACTATCTGCTGTCCAGTTTGATGAAGATAGAAAGGCTTCTAACATTTGAACCCTAACATACATCCCTCAGTAGCATTTGCGGGTGAGTAAAGTTGTCCCGGAGGGTCTCAAATCATTGGTTTGTCAATTTGGTCTAATATGAAACGCTTGGGTAATTACCGTTCACAGGGTCAGGTGGTGATGAGACCAAATTGGTGGATTAAACGATAACAAAATACACTCTTCCTGCGACCTTTGCATCATTTCATCAGTCTCTTTTCTACTGGCGGTTATTCTTCGGGTTTTGCTACGACGTACCAGAAATGGTGTTAAAAGTGGTCACATTTTTTACCTCTTTTTCAAACGAAATGGGACTTATTATAGGAGAGCCGTTTTGTACACCTTATCTGCGTGTGCGGTGTTTATTAAAAATGTTGTAGAATTGTCATTGTTTGGACTTTTGTCGACCAAAATGTGACCTATAAATGAGTTTGTAACTGACACCCCTGACAATTTTATTTGTTTTTAAACACGTACTCACATTTCTATACCCCCACAACTTCCAATCCCAGCCCACGCCCACCTCTTGATTTCATATGTATTCACCACTCATTTATTATAATGTTTTAATAAGGCATATCTCATGCTTGATGCCATATAGTAGCACCACTCTTGGTAAACTATAGATGTAAATGTGTCATTTATTTTAAAAAATAATTTTTCAACTTGAAAATATATAACATTTGGTCATTTCAGCTAAATACAATACGGCCGTGCCCCCCACCCTCCCCCCCCCCCCCCCCCCCCCCCCCCCCCACCCCCCCTCCCCCCCCCACACCCCCTAACCCCCCGCCCCCCCCCCCCCCCCCCCCCTCCGCCCCCCCCCCCACCCCCCCCCCCCCCCCCCCCCCCACCCCGCCCCCCCCCCCACCCCCCCCTCCCCCCCGCCCCCCCCTCCCCCCCCCATCCCTCCTCACCCCCCCCACACCCACCCCCCCCCACCTGGCCCCCCCCCCCCCCACTCCCCCCTCCCCCCCCCCCACCCCCCCCCCCCCCCCCCCTCCCCCCCCCCCCCCCCCCCCCCTCCCCCCCCCCCCTCCCCCCCACCCCCCCCCCCCCCCCCCCCCCCCCCCCCCCCCCCCCCCCCCCCCCCCCCCCCCCCACCCCCCCCCCACACCCCCCCCCCCCCACCCCCCCCCCCCCCCCCCCACACCCCACGTCCCCCCCCCCCCCGCCCATAACCCCCACCCCCCCTCCCCCCCCCCCCCCCCCCCCCCCCCCCCCCCCCCCCCCCCACCCCCCCCCCCCCCCCCCCCCCCCCCCCCCCCCCCCCCACCCCCCCCCCCCCCCCCCACCCCCCCCCCCCCCCCCCCCACCCCCCCCCCCCCCCCCCCCCCCCCCCCCCACCCCCCCCCCCCCCCCCCCCCCCCCACCCCCCCCCCCCCCCCCCCCCCCCCCCCACCCCCCCCCCCCCCCACCCCCCCCCCCCCCCCCCCACCCCCCCCCCCCCCCCCCCCCCCCCCACCCCCCCCACCCCCCCCCCCCCCCACCCCCCCCCCCACCCCCCCCCCCCACCCCCCCCCCCCCCCCCCACCCCCCCCCCCCCCCCCACCCCCCCCCCCCCCCCCCCCCCCCCCCACCCCCCACCCCCCCCCCCCCCCCACCCCCCCCCCCCCCACCCCCCCCCCCACCCCCCCCCCCCCCCCCCCCCCCCCCCCCACCCCCCCCCCCCCCCCCCCCCCCCCCCCCCCCCACCCCCCCCCCCCCCCCCCCCCCCCCCCCCAACCCCCCCCCCCAAAACAAAAAAAAAAAAAAAAAAAAAAAAAAAAAAAAAAAAAAAAAAAAAAAAAAAAATAAATAAAAAAAAATAAAATAAAGGGTATTGTAATTGTAATTACGAAGTCTATTAGTATGGCGGTTTAGGCAGTTTCGCGATGCAAATATTATGTTAGAAACCTTCTTGTTATTCTGAATGGATCAGCTTTGTTGTCGTTTATGTAACGCACAAATGTGAATACACCAGATCAACTTCAATCGACCAGCTGCTAAATTCAGTTTATGTTCGAGCAGATCGTGTCTCTTCGCTCGAAACGGCTTGTTCTACTGTTCTGTCCTGTCTCGAGCCTTGCCCTTTACGTGCGTGTTCGCAGAGACTAGTCGCGCGCATGTCGTAGGATTTTCCGGAGCTGGTGTAGGAGCGCCGCCTGTTATGCGAGAGATGGTGCTGAATGCTTTCAGAGATGTCGAGTTCGAGATCTCCGCCTGCCATAGAAAGGTCTGTTGTGATTTTTATTGGTTGTAAAAGCCCCCCCCAGGCGTGAATCCACATCCTGTTTCCGATTTAAACGGCGGCTCCGCTAATTGTGATATCAACAACGTAAAAATTGATTGGCCAACGCGACAAATTAGTAGAACTTTAGTTAATAACGGAAATGTTATATAAATCGCGAAAACTCGGAAGCGGAGGATTTATAGCGGTAACAAGGACCAGCGCGATGGCGACAAAATGTTATTGATACATGGTGACGATTTTTTGAGTGGTGACGTGAGTGACGTCTTGTGATCATTTTTTTATGTTTGAATGTGGCTTGTGGTGTTGTTTGGTGTCCATCGGTCTGTGTGTGTTGTGTGTGTTGTGTCTGGCGTATCGTGTTGTTGGGGTGTGCGTTTGTGTGGTGTGGTGTGTGTGTGTGTGGGCTCGTGGCTTGTGTTGTGCTGTAGCGTTGTTTAGTTTGTATTGTAATGTTGTACAGTTTTTTTGTTTGTTCATTTATATCTTTAAAATTTGTAAGGCACCTAGAGCTCTACCTGAGGGCTAGGCCGCCATTAAAAATTATTGTTATTATTATTATTATTTATGTATTCGTAGTTAGTAGTATGTAGTAGAATTTTAGTGAGTAGTTTTTTTGAGTAGTATTTTATTGTAATAGTATAGTTGAGTTGTAAGTAAATGTTGTATTACAGTAGTTGATAGGTTTGAAATGTTCTTGTTCTGGCACATCCACCTACACCGGCTTTGCGTTATTGGTACAGAGTCGGATTTGGTTTTTAGGCTTTGGTTTCCTTCTGTCAGCCTGACTTCTTCTGAAATGCTCTGTTTTTGTTTTAGTAATCTGGTGGACGCAAGAAATAGTACCGTATTGTTTTTTATTTAAAAACCGTTACGACCTAAAACCATTTTATAAATAATAATAATAAAAATATTAAACGTTACGAACAAGCGTATTCATACAGTAATATGCTAATGTATGCTGTTGTTTATTAGGGAGTATTTCTTCATTGTTGTTTCAAACGAGTGACTTTTTCTGTTGCTCTTGTGGGAAAGCTTTCATTCAGTTCCATCTCCTTCGACCCTAACCCCACTCTGATGATCCCACACACTCTATGGCACCCCGCATCAGAAATGCAAGACAGACACACGGCGCTTTCACGCCATGGACTCGCCATCACTCACGGTTACACGCTGTTTGTCAGCCAATCAGTATATATTATTTTAACATTTTGCCGGCAGCGGCGGTGGGGGTGTGGTGTCGGGGGCGGGAGCCGGGTTCTCTGTTTGCTGGGTCCCACAAGCTGTTCCAGTAACCCTATAGGTAAGGAAATTAGCGAAGTAGGTGTGCCGATGATACTGATGATTGTGAGTTTTTATACCTTTTCACTGAATTGGTTTTAGTTTTTATGCTTTTATTTATGGCATTGCCATTGGGAATATATGAGTGCCCTCTTGCAAAATCGTGGACGAAGAACGAAAGCTTCCTCTGTAAAACCATCATTGAAAGTTTGTGGCTTTCTTTTTTTCCCTTCGCGCTTCGTCCCAAATCCAATGCAAATTGGGGCTGAAGGGCTTGAATAAAACGCGTTACTCTGCTGTAGCGCACCATCTGTCATATCTCAACGATCGGGTTGGTGAGCGTCCCCTTCTTTGCGTTATTTATTGTTTCCTAATTTTATTTTTTTAATTATCACTACTTTTTGTGATATGGGGATGGCTGGTTTCACGGGAGAGAGTGAGGAACGGAGAGGTGGAGTTGGAGGAGTGAGAATTGAGCTGAGAGATAGTACTGGTCAGAGCCGTTCCGTTTCGGAGCGTTTGTAGTTTTGGCACATATGACGTTTTGGGTTTTATTGGTTCTTCGTTGGTTCGTTTTATTCCGGTGTTGATGATCGGTCTGTTCTTGGTTGCTATAGTCAATGACCTCTGTTTGTGCCTCTATTGAAAGGTGTCGGGGTTCATGTTTACCGCAGCTGCGGGTTGTTCTGTTGGCCGATCGTAAAAATCGAACGAAATATTCTGGCCAAGAGATGTGTTAACACTGATGGACAAATGACGTCACGTTTGGCCACTAGATGGAGAAAAAAATGGCTTTTTAACAATAAAGTGGATGCCTCTCACACAAAAACTGCCATTACAGTGAAAATGGGTGTCCTCTTCAAATCATTCATTTTAACATGGACTATCTCAAGAAAATTAGGCGTCTGTAACAAAGTTCACGGAATATTTGATGCTTCTTTTCCACATTTATTTGATTGTTGTCATTTTTTTTCAACTTAATGTGTATTCCTTCTTTTTCCTGAATTAAAAATGTCAAGCACAATGACACAACACACAATGAACAAATACTTCACTAAACATACCTCTGGTTGATTTTATTATGATTGTTTGGGTGAGGTTGTGGGGGGGGGGGGGGTTGGGGGGGGGGGGGTCATCACTTTTGGTTTATAGAGCTGCTGAATGCTCTCTTATGAATGAAGGATTTTCATTATCAGTGGAATCAGTAGGTCATTTCAGAGGCGCGCACCGAGATGCACGTCGAACCACTCACAAATACACATTTGGAGTGCACCAGATGGATCCAGTTGGCCAAGTCCCACATTCCACACTATAGGACAGTTAAGACTAAGAAGCAATCGCGGCGTTTATGGCGTGGTACAAGGTTTAAAACTAAGAAATTGTTGTTTTTAGAAGCGTGTCGGGCAACAGTTTTTATTAAAGCTGTTTTAAACCCTCTTTTAACTCAACTTTTGTTAACGTTAAAAATGTTTTAATTTACAGGCGTGTCGTAACTGTTATGCATCTATTCCAACGTAATAGTGCTGGATATTTCTCTCATTGTCGCCCTCTCTCTTCGCTCAGCACTCGACTTTCCAGTCCTTCCCTCAAACGGGCAGCATTCACACAAACAATACTTTACTATTACTCCTTTTGGCAACATTAGGTTTCTTCCTCAGATCTAGCATTACATCCGGAAATGGCCCATCCAAGCCTGCACTCTTTCTACTGCACTAAACGACCGACTGCAGCAGACGACGCACGTAAAGACGCGGACTGTGTGACGTCATTGGCATTCAATCAATTTGTGCATACAATCCAAGAGGAGATGCAGCCAAAACCAAAGCATTCATGACACTGATAAACCTACAAACAAACAACAGGTTGAAACAAAAGGTGGGGCAGAACACAAGACAACAGCAGCGTCCCCCGAATTGCACGTCCTATCTCACACTGCGCATTCATACGATCACTTCACTTCATAGCAAGTTGCTGGTGCACAAATACATTGCCCAAGTCGCTGGCACACTAATAAATAGCTCTCAAATTTGCCACTAGACATGACCTCCCACCACATGACGCCAAAAGCACAGCACAACGCAACACCTTTTCAAAAAAAAACAACCACACCATCAAATAACAAACCTCATTTTGCAGCAATATAAACAATTTACTCACTCAAACAACTACAATACCACCCCCCCCCCCCACCCCACCCTTACCTTTCGTATCTCTCCGTTTCATTTAGACTCACCGACGCAGTCGACCAATCAGGTATTAAGTTATTTATAGCTGAAAAGTGTGATGTCGCACACACACACACACACACACACACACACACACACAAACACACACACACACACACACACACACACACACACACTGCTGGGACAAGTTCAAACACACTTGCGGAGTGTCTTTTAAACACAAAAGTGCATGTAAAAACCCCGAAATGGGAAAAACTGATTTTTTTAAATAACTTTTTATTGCAAGACAATGCAGAAACAATCCTCAGAAAAAAATGGGTGTCTGACTTGGGCATCCAGAATTTTACACACACCCATTTTCCATAAGGATGGTAAAGACAGTCACCCATTTTAGGGCTTTTGTGCACGCACACACACGCACACACACACACACACACACACACACACACACACACACACACACACACACACACACACACACACACAAAGGCTGTATTAGCATTAAATGGATTACTGTCCCTTTTAATAGAAAACGGTTTAATTGTTTTAAACTCTGATTTTCATAGCTCAAATAGATGGGCAAGACCGGGTGTGCAAATGGTTACCCGATCATTGTCGGCTTTAGTTAGTCGGCATGGGGGAGGGGGGGGGGTGTCAGATTTACTGCCCTGGAACTGGGGAAAAAAAGGAAACGATTGGAGAGACTGGATTTGATGGATTAACAAGATGTTACTTTCATCCCAAGTCTACCGCATTGTTTGGAGCTCAGATGCGGTTATCTTTTAGAAACATTCAGAGTTGTTCATATTTTTAGGCTTATAATGCTGATCCATTTCCCTCCTCTCTAAGCCAACCTCTGATCAACACACACGTCGGCGCACACAAATAAAGACGGACACACGGCGCTTCCCGCTATTAATACGCTCTGTAGGCTCGTGTAGCGACAGGAATCCATCTCCTTCTACTTTAATCCACCCACACAGAAATAAAGACGGACACACGGCGATTCCCGCTATTCGTACGCTCCGTGGTCTGGCGTAGCATAGCTATTCTGCAGAAGAATAATAGCACGAGCAGAGAAATGACGTCACTTCATGCTTTACGTCATGGCATCATTAGCCTCACGACGCCGTGTTCATAGTGACGACTCGATGTTATACGTCATCATCGCAGTACTAACAGTTGACGTATATGAGGATCAACTTTGCAATTTTCTTGCTGATTTTCACGCCTAGAGCTTACAGGTCACATTTTGACCAATCCTACCCCAAGGCCAGACAAACAGCAGGCTTATGCAAACACTGTTTATGAAAAATCATGCGGGTATTAATGAGAAGATAGGTTTTTTTCGTAAAAGAAAAATTAAAGTTATGTTAGCTGTTTTACAAATGATTCCGAAAAGGTGGTGCTGAAAATTGTCTGATATTCACACTGTCACAGAGTGCCTGGTCAGGGTTAAATTACTGATTAGAGTTACCATGTGGGGGGCAAAGCCCAGGCGCGTGATAAATGGGCACGCTCAAAAGGGAATCCCGGCGTACGTCGGTAGAATAATGTGTGAGCCAGGTTATATAGACATCGGTATATGTCAAGGTGTCCAAAAGGCCGGAAGAAGTCAGGAGTATCTTGGGAGAGAATATGTCAAATAGACATTAATAAATGTTCAAGTGTCTAGGCATGGGTATGGATGGTCCACGTGGTAAAAATAATGTGGGACTGTGGATAAGAACACACGTAGTAGAAGTAAAAGTTGAATGAGGCAGATGTATATAAGGAATGGTCGGTGGGCGTTTCGCGGGCCCCGTTGCTGAAGTGACACGTTGTGGTACCCTCTAGACAGCGCACCGACCATTACCATGTTTTCAAGACAACGCCTCGCATTGTTGGGTGAGTGGACTTAAGCTTTTATTGTATCAAATCAAATGCCAGAAGTAAATATGGTGATGTAAACTCCTTCACTCTCCCCTTATGTCTGAGAATGCTTGAAGTGTGAATGATCCTGTTGTAATTCGTAATGTGCTTTGATTGTCCGCGTTAAACGTTGTCTTGGTTAGTTGTTGAGATGTTGGCTGTTGTGTGATTAGCTGTTGTATGTGATGTTTAGAGAGGTACATGAATTTGGCATGACGGAAGCCTGATTAGTGTCCTCAGCCACCGTACCTCTCAGATAAGCGAGTCTGCACCTATCTCTGATCGTACAACTAATTGACACGTATAGGTCAGCCTGATTGGCGATGCTTCTTGTATTTATGCAGTAGCGGTTTGATAAGGAGATACGTACTCCAGAATCCCCAGGAGCGTGTTAGACCATTTAAACACGTTGATTAGTCGATCCTTAAACGGCTGAGTGATAACACCTAGGGCATATAGGTCACAACTGACCTAATCGTACCCGACAGCAGAGACAAAATGTAGGCTTATCTAAATGCCGAATATAAACAATCATGCCATTATTAATGAGAAGATTGCATTTTTCGGGGAAAAAAAGATTTAGTTGTTTTAAGATTAACCCATAGTTTTTCTAAAGACTCTCCTCTCCCCAACACACACAGCAAAGAAGAACTCCCGTCCGCTTTTTCCACCTATTTCTCCGACAAAATCCAAACTCTGCGCAGCACACTCGACACTCTGCCTTCTCCGCCTTGCCCTCCCGACACCCCCTTTTCCAGCACCCCTCTCGCGTCCTTCCGACCCGTCTCTCAGGACGAAGTCCTCAAGACCATAAAGTCCATGCCTCTCAAAACCTGCGAACTAGACCCTCTCCCAGCTTCTCTCTACCGGGACGGCCTTCCAAAACTTCTGCCATTCATTACCGACATCATCAACACATCTCTAGAGAACGGCTCCGTCCCTGGTATTTTTCAAGTCCGCCATCGTCCGTCCTCTCCTCAAAAAACACAACCTTGACACAAACGAACTAAAAAAAACTATCACCCAGTCTCCAATCTCTCTTTCTTGTCAAAGCTTCTTGAGAAGGTCGTTCTCAACCAGCTCAACCTCCACCTCGCCAACAACAACCTCCTCAGTCCCTTCCAGTCTGCCTATCGCAAATACCACAGCACTGAAACAGCCCTTCTACATATCTAAACGATCTGCTTCTCTCCACCGACTCGGGCAACATCTCCCTTCTTACGCTACTCGACCTCTCTGCCGCCTTCGACACTATAGACCACTCTATCCTCCTCCACCGCCTTCACCACTCCTTTGGCATCACTGACTCTGCTCACTCCTGGTTTCTCTCCTACCTCTCCGACAGACAGCAGTCCGTCACCATCGACGGCGTCTCCTCCAACCCAATCACGCTCTCCTGCAAAGTTCCACAGGGGTCCGTCCTGGGCCCGGTCCTTTTCACACTCTACACCTCTCCCCTGTCCAACATCTTCCAGTCTCACCACATACACCATCACCTCTACGCTGACGACTCACAACTACTAGACAAAGACAAACTCGACAACACTCAGTCACTACTGACTCGCACGGCTGACTGCTACGAAGATGTGAAAAACTGGATGACAGCAAACAAGCTTAAACTGAATGACGACAAAACGGAAACCATGCTGGTAGGCACTCGCCAGAAACTCTCCCAGCTCCCTCCCTCCCTCCACCTTCAACTCGACACCATCCCCATCTCCCTCTCCGATTCAGCCAAAAACCTCGGCGTTATCCTCGATTCCTCTCTTTCCATGACCACCTTCGTCTCCTCCACGGCCCAAGCATGCTACTTCCACCTCCGCCGCATCAGTCAGATCAGAAAATACCTCACTACCGAAGCCGCCACCAAACTTGCTGTCTCTCTCATCTTATGTCGCATCGACTACTGCAACTCTCTCCTTTCCGGCCTCCCTCACGCCACCACTTTCACTCTCCAGCGCGTCCAGAACAATGCTGCCCGCCTCGTCCTCAGAAAGAAAAAATCCGACCACATCACTCCCCTGCTCAAACTCCTTCACTGGCTTCCCATCCTCCAACGCATCCAATACAAGATTCTGTCTCTCTGCTACAAATCCCTGAACAACTGCGCACCCGCCTATTTCTCCAACTTACTTCACCCCTACACTCCTCCCCGCTCCCTCCGCTCCGCCTCCGACCCTCTCCGCCTCCACATCCCCCGCACCAAACTCAGCACTTTCGGCCCCCGCTCCTTCTCCGTATACGGTCCATCCACCTGAAACACTCTCCCACTCTCTCTCTCTCTCCGTCAGAAACACTCTCTCTCCTCCTTCCAGTACACCCTCAAAACTCACCTCTTTCAACAGTTCTAGCACTATACCACCACACTCCCCACCCCAAGCAGACTGTCGTATTGTATTTCACTATTTGTGGTATGTGAGTCGTTGTCTAAAGCGTGCGCATGCGTGCGCGAGTTGTTAGTGCGCTCTTAGAGTTATAATTATTATAAGATAAGCGCATTATAAATACCGTAATTATTTTTTAATTATTTTTTTATAATTATTATTTGTGAAATTAATCTCCAAAACGGGAAAAGATATTTTTTCAAAAAGTATTTAATTATCACTCAAAACTTTCTAGAGGTACAATGTTGGTTAACAAACTCATTTAATATCTCTCTTTTATCTAGCTATATGCAAAGTATCTTGTAAAAATAAGCAAAAAATACAACCGGTTTTTATGAAACAACCATTTTCTCGCCAATGAGCATCTTAATCCTAAAATCGAAAAAAAAAGGTCGCGAGTAAATTCTTTCAGAGACAAAATCCTAAAATTCTAAGCATGTTCGTCCTCAAACGCGGGCTCTAGTTGCTGTCACACACACACACATACACAGACACACACATACACACACACACACACACACACACAGACACACACACCACACACACGCACGCACACATACACACACATACATACATACACATACACATATACGCACATACACACACACACACACACACACACACACACACACACACACACACACACACACACGACTCGGGCAACATCTCCCTTCTTGCGCTACTCGATTTCTCTGCCGCCTTCGACACCATAGACCACTCTATCCTCCTCCATCGCCTTCACCACTCCTTTGGCATCACTGACCCTGCTCACTCCTGGTTTCTCTCCTACCTCTACGGTCTACGGTCCATCCACCTGTAACACCCTCCCACTCTCTCTCCGTCAGAAACACTCTCTCTCCTCCTTCCAGTCCGCCCTCAAAACTCACCTCTTTCAACAGTTCTAGCACTATATCACTACACTCCCCACCCCAAGCTGACCGTCGTAATGTATTTTCACTATTTGTGGTACGTGAGTCATTGTCTAAAGCGTGCGCATGCGTGTGCGAGTTGTGAGTGCGCGCTTAGAGTTATAATTATTATAAGATAAGCGCATTATAAATACCGTAATTATTATTATTATTATTATTATTATTATTATTATTATTATTATTATTATTATTATTATTATTATTATTATTATTATACACACAAACGGCGCTTTGGCGCCCAAAAGACGTTCTCTAGCAAGGTTTGCATAGCTTGACGCGACGTCATTTTTATCTTGTTACTTCTTTGCCAGAATTTCTGACCCGCACGCCAGAAACGTCATGTGCATGTTCCAGAATGCGCTTCGACTAGCCCCATTTCAAAGTCTACCGTATTTTCAATACGGTAGACAAAAAGATGTTCCTACGTCCCGATGAAACTTGTTATGCATACATAACTTCGCTTGTAACAAATTCCGATGTATAATGAAAGATACTGTAACTAATGGCATTGGTTATAGTCAAGGTAAGGTGTAATACAAACATGTTATCCTACAAATCAAATTTGTTCAAATGTTTATCCCTGTACAACAACAAGTACAACATTTGTAACTGCAATTATTTCTTTACCGCGAATCGAGAAAGGTGTGCAAACTTTGTATATCTGTGTCTTTGTCCAAAGTATTTAGCTTTTAAAACAATTTAATTTTTGAAAAGAACGGGGGAGACTGCCAGTGCTAATATTTTAGGAAGATTACAAAGTAATGTAGGTAAAAGCACTGTCGGGGGAGGGAAGTATGCATGATCAACCATTGATCATAGATCTACTGTGGTCTAAGCACACAAAAAAAAGAGATAGGAAAGAGGGGGTGGGCGGTAAGAAAGTGACTGGAAGCAATGCATATTAAAGCCCCCCCCCCCCCAACCCCCCCGAAGGGTACGTATCACATATTCCACTGTTCCAGCCCCTTGGTGCAAGGAAATTTAAATCTAGGTCCCCCAAGGGGGGTCCAGATATTTAGCCGGTGTGGACAGCTGTTTCGGTCTTGGCGACCTCTTCAGCACACCATCGGCGATACTGGAGGAAGGCCGGAACTTTTGCCTACCTGCAATGACAGCCACATTTTACTGTGGTGTCTGCAGGGGCATACATCCACCTAGAGCTAAATTTCCATGCACCCTAAGAGAAAACCTACTAAAAGGCCTTCCATGTGAATGCCGATGGTGTGCTGAAGTGGTCGCCAAGACCGAAACAGCTGTCCACGCCGGCTAAATATCTGGACCTCCCTTGGGGGACCTAGATTTAAATTTTCATGTGCCAAGGGGCTAGAACAGTGGGATATGTGATACGCCCTCCTTAGGGGAAAGGGGCTGGGGGCTTCCATATGCATTGCTTCCAGTCACTTTCTTAGCGCACCCCCTCTTTCCTATCTCTTTTTATTGTGTTCTTTGACCAAAGTAGTTCTATGATCACTGGTCGTTCATGCACACTTCTCTCCCCTGACAGTGCTTTTACCTACTTTACTTTGTAATCAATTTAATTTTTACATGAAAAGAAAAGGAGAGACTGCCAGTGCTCATATTTTAGGAAATTTACAAAGTAAAGTAGGTAAGAGCACTGTCAGGGAAGAGAAGTGTGCATGATCGACCAGTGATCATAGATCTACAGTGGCCAAAGCACACACACACAAAAAGAAAGATAGGAAAGAGGGTGCGCTAAGAAAGTGACTGAAAGCAATGCATATGGAACCCCCTCCCCCCCCCCCCCCCCCCCCCCCCGAAGGGGGAGTATCACATATCCACTGTTCCAGCCACTTAGTGCAGTCTCCCCTTTTCTTTTCATTTATTACTACAATATCGACTGCAACCCCTCCCCCCCCCCCCCCTTTCAGTAGGTTCTCTTTTAGGGTGCATGGAAATTTGGCTCTAAGTGGTGGCATGGAATGTATGGCCCTGCAGACACCACAGTAAAATGTGGCTGTCATTGCAGTTAAGCAGAAATTCCTGCCTTCCTCCAGTATTGCCGATGGTGTGCTGAAGAGGTCGCCAAGACCGAAACAGCTGTCCACACCGGCTTAATATCTGGACCCCCCTTGGGGGACCTAGATTTAGATTTCCATGCACTGAGTGGCTGGAACAGTGGATATGTGATACTCCCCCTTCGGGGGGCTTCCATTTGCATTGCTTTCAGTCACTTTCTTAGCGCACCCTCTTTTCTATCTTTTTTGTGTGTGTGTGTGCGTGTGCTTTGGCCACTGTAGATCTATGATCACTGGTCGATCATGCACACTTCTCTTCCCTGACAGTGCACTTGCCTACTTTACTTTGTAGATTTCCTATTAATGTTTACATATTTATTATTTTATTATTTTGTTTTTTGTCATTAAGAACTCCAGCGGTAAACTGTTTTTATTTTAGGGAAGTCGAAGAGTTTTTGGGAACTGTTTTTGACCCAATAGATCTCGTATGATCAGCCGTTAATCTTCCCTTGTTTTCAGATAATGCCTTATCGGACTATCCTTTCTGGCGCATTGCACAGTGATTAATTGACTTGTCAGTTAATATTTGTCTGTCGCTACCTCCAAAACTGACTGATATATAAATTATGCAATTGGCGTGTGCTTGATGTGCACGTGCCCCCATACGCCCAAACCTTTGTTGTCATAATGCGTCATGTTTGCAACTGCAATTGGTATTTATTAGTTTGTTGATTTTTTTAAATTTATGAACTGTTGTTATTATTAAACTAATTGAGAACTTTTTGCGGGCCTCTGTTAATTCGAATTGTGGCAAAATACCCGGCTAAGTATAATCGACCGTTCGCAGCGTGTTTCAGCAACTAATGAATGAAAATCTGAATACCTAGGAAAAATATTCAATCAATCTGAAAACCGTTTTTTTTTTATTATTATTAATTTATTATTTGGGAACAATACAGTTTTGTAATTTTGGAATCTGATCATTTGTCCTTTAGATGTGTGCCTGTTTGTGACTTTGTATTTTACGGCTGCAAGCTGTAAGATTCAAAATCACAGACCAGCAACCATACTTAAATTCCTACCCCCCCCCCCCCCCTTATCCTGACCGTGCTATGTGTAAGTGGAACACTGCTACACGCTTGGCTCAAAAAAAAAAAAAAAAAAAAAATGAGTATTTGACTCATAAAATGTGTTTTTCTCATGTGCCTGTTGTTTGTGGCATAAACGCTAAAATAAAAATAAAAAACAAACCAAAAAAAAAAAAACGTAAAAGACTGTAAAATACAATTGTATTTCATTTTGTTGTCTTTGGATATTATATGAGGGCGGGGTAGGGGAGATGTTGTGTGTGTTTGGTTGTGGGTGCGTGTGCGTGCGTGCGTGAGCAAGTGTGTCTGCGTGCGTGCGTGAGCAGGCGCGGAGTGCACTAGCCAGCGAAACACTGCAGTGGTGCATAAAGGAAAAACTAGAGGCAAAAGAAAGGGACGCACGCTGACGAGGCCGTGCGACTTGTAAACTTTGTGCTGATTGACGATGTAAAGATAGGCCTACCCCTCCCCACCCGATCCAGTTAGTCCCCAGACTCGAGTTTGACTGCCGTGAACCTATAGGGAGCATGAGTATCGCGCTATTCTACGCCGCAGAGCCGGGACGGTCGTCGAATCCATGGGTGTCTGGTTTAGGGGCTCGGTGGTCGCGATTTTATCCAGGCTGCGTAAACAGAGCAACATAGAGGCAAAACTAGCCAGCAAGATACATACAGATTCTTATGACCGCGCCTACTCCTAAACACGTATGAGCGTATGTTACTCTTGCAGCTGTCTACGTTTTGCTTGTGTTCTTCATCACCACAACTCGATTAAACTAGGTAAACATAGCAGCATGGAGGTAATTTGACTCAGAAATACATTTAGCTTCTCACAAGCCCCGGCACTCTGCGCGGAACTCATGAAGATCTATACCTCTTGGCGAATTTTCTGTATGGTCATAGGCGAACATTGATAAACAGTGAATGACATCCGTATGATTAAAAACAATTTATATTTATCCTTGTGAAAGTATACGGTAAAGGTGGAATGAATGTTTATTGATAGGTTCATTTGTCTCTGTGCACATCAGTCGGAACAGAGTAGAACCTTCTGCCGTATCATCTGACGGCAGTTCCGCTGAAAGCCTTCAAGGCTGGCTCTAGCCTTGTTCTGTACTGTCCCCAGCCCTCCACCAAATAACAGCCCTGTCAAAACCCATGTCAGTATATATTTTTAATTTGTAACCTGGCTTTTAAATTTCTGAGTTGTCAAAAGTGAACCAGCCCGTATATGTGCCTCAGCATACAAATGTATATTCCGTAGTCTACCAGCGCCGGAGCAATCAGTTTTTTTAAAGAGGGGGGTGCTGAACGACAATATAGAAAGTGTATAATGTTCAGGAGCAAAGGGCGCGTGCTTCCAGGGTCCAAAGAAATCATCGAAAAGCGGGGGGCGTGTGGGGTGTGTGTGTGTGTGTGTGGGGGGGGGGGGTTTCCAGGGTCCGAAGACCTACATGCGGGGGAGAGGCGGGAGGGCTGCAATGACATTAAACCACCCCCCTCCTTCTCGGACCATGTTGTGGCCTTGTAGTGAATGATTTTTTTTTAAGCCGACGGAGTGGGGGGTAGGGGGGGGGGTTTGCTGTAGTGTCAAAGCACCACCCCTTGGATCCGGCCCTGGTAGTGAACCCGACTCTGTCTTTACCAGAACGAAAGAGGGGAAAAAAGTGTGTTCATTAATATGGTCAAATGATATACAGTTACTGAAAAACGGCTGAAACTCACTGCAAACCACAATAGCGCATCTCCCTCCCCCTCCCCCTCTCCCACTCAGCCTGGAAATTAAAATTGTGTGAACCGAAAAAACAAAACTTAGGCACAGATTCACATGGCTCACGGTCCTGTAACTTGCATGACGGACTCCTGAGGATCTATGCCTTTTCCCATCTGTAGAAAGGGCCACTATACCACTATACTAGATTTTCTCACTGACGCACACCTCATGTCTGAAATAAACATAGATCCTCATGGCGCCCGCAGATACGAAAGCTAATGAGAATCATGCCTCTTGCATGCCTCTATCGTTATGCTGGTCTGTGCGTGGAAGAAGCAGCAAGAGCTGATTCAGTGACTGCCTTCCATAGTGTATTAGACGCGTTGACAGCAATTGTAAACAAACCGCTCTGCTGGACAAAAAAAGGACAGAAACAGAATAGCGCGAGCTCACATTCCTACGAATCAAAATGATTAGGCATTTCAGAGTCTGAGTTAGAACTGCAATCACTACATGTGCACGGGGGTATACTGAAACAGGAATTACTAACTAACCATTCAAATGACTGATTGCTGACAAGGGCAGAGACTGGCCGATCCGCACAATTCGATTGACAGCCATGCATGTAAAATATAAAAAAAAAAAAATATTAGACTAATCACGCTTTTTTTATTTTGCTTTATTTTATTGTACTCTATTTAATAATACTTTGTTAGTCTTTCTGAAGTGTGTCTCTTTCTTTCAGGTTATTTCTACAAGAAGTCTAGGCTCCAGTCATTTAGCATTATAATTATTTATTCGACTCTGATCACGTACAGATTTCATGAAGGCATACCCCCCCCCCCCACCCCACCCCCCATAAAAACGTCTCAACACTTCAAGCGGGCAAAAAACGAACTATACCCAACGCGGCAAGAGGTAGAGAATCTCATCAGCCCCCGCAGGCGCGGGGACTCAAGAGGTTCTACACCTTTTGCTCACCCCATTGACAGTTTTGTTGTTGCATGTATGTCCGTATTCATCATGCATACCAGGGGCCAAGGGGTTAACTTCGTGAGACATACTTTATGACAACCAGCTGACACATGGTCAACAGTGGAAAGGAGTGGGGTGTAGAAGTTCCCTAATCGGCAGTTCAGAGCACTGTGTCAGCACACTTCCCTGATTGTTGAGTTTCTCAGGAAAAATTGCCAGCTAAGATTAACTATCAGACTGCCACAACAATGTACCTTACTGGGGACGCGAGTCGTGAAGTGCAGTAAACAGGTTCTAGCCGTAAATCGTATTCATATCAGGGTGTTTCAATTCAAGTAGGTCATGAGCCAACAGGAAAGTGTACTGGTTTGTGATTTTGGACCATGCGGCTAAAAGCTATACGTTCCAAAATCACACACTAGTACACTGCATAGCTTATAAGCTTGACGCCAGCAACGGGACAGAACTTTTTGTGGCACTATACAAGTCTAGTCACACTGAATATCTGCCTTATTCACAATTCCATGGCAGACTATAGCATCTAGCTGTGCGCGGTTTAGTGGCGCGGGGAGGCCGCTATCGCGTGTGTGTGCGGGTGTGTAAATAAATAAAATAAATAATAAATAATAAAATAATAAAATAAATAATAAATAAATTTATTTATTTCAGTTTTTGCAGGCCATCAGGCCCATATGAACACAAAATACAACTTACAACCAGAAAATACAGGAAGGTGGTTGTAAAGAACACAATCACATAGCATTACATCAGCGCACATAAATAAACAAAAACAACGAAAGTTCAAAGCAAATCCCTCTAATTCCTTAATTTAAGGCACCCTGAAATATACATAGCAACTTTAAAGACCAGTTTATCATGTAGGTACACAGCAGCTGAACTTTGAGATCGGATGGGAATCTGTAGTAAAACAGTGGAATGTACTTTTTACGTAAAGGGGAATATTTTGGACACTCGAAAAGAAAATGACACAAATCTTCAGCCTTATGCCAATCACATGAATTACATTCTGGATTAGTGATGGGTTTTCCAAATCTGGATACTCCGTTTAAAGGTAAACGGTTACATCTAAGTAAACAAATTGCCCGCCTGAGTTCACAAGAAGTCAGCTGCCCTATGTAACTTGCTCTAAGTATTTCTGGGTGGTAATGGCAGTATTCTGTGTTTGATGTAAGGGATGCATGCCAGTCCTGTCGGAAACAATCCATCAGCCGATCTTTGAATATCTGAATGAACAGAGGAGTGTTTCCAACTGACTGCATTTCCCACACATACCCAAACCCATGCATACACAACAGAGTCTTTATTTGCGTAGCCCAGTTCGATCTACCTGAGGCATCATGCATACATAACATCGTGTAACACTGTCTTGGGTATCTGTTTTCTGACATGGTAAGAAGTCTGCACCAATACTTCACCATTCGAACATAGGCATCAATATACATAGGAAATCTTCCACACTCACCCAGCGCAATATTGTTTTTTACATCTCTTCCAACACCAAGGACCATTTTACAAACCTTTATATGAACCTGCTCAATTACATCATGCCTCTGGAAACCCCAAACCTCTGACCCGTATAGCACAATGGGCTTAATCTTGACATCAAAAATGTGAAAAACAGTGTCAGCTGGCAAGTTTTGTAATTTGAAGTATAGTCTTTTGATGCCTGCAACTGCTCTCCTGGCTTTTCCAGCTAAGTTTTCTACACATCTAGCCCAGTTCAGAGTAGAGGAAAATATCACACCAAGGTAAGTATAACTGGACTCGACTTGAATCTGCTTGTCAGCATAAAACCATTTTTCACAATTTTTCACAAAACCTCCATTTTTGAAGACCACCACTTTTGTCTCTTGTCCATGTTCATAGTGAGACCCCATTTTTTACAGTAGTTTTCTAAACAATTAATTTTCTTTTGGAGATCTGCTACAGAGTCAGAGACAATGGCTATATCATCAGCATACATAAGAAGGAAAATACCCAGGGGGTCCGCAAAAATATCAATGCCACGTGCACCGCACGATGATATTTCTGTCTCAAATTCTGAAAGAAAGATAGAAAACAGCAGTGGGCTCAACACACAACCTTGTCGCACCCCTGACATGCAATCAAAGTAGTCGGTAACTTTGGTTCCAACCCTTACAGCAGCTTTTACATGTTTGTACATACTCTCCAGTGTCTGAAGCAACTTACCATGAACTCCTTTACGTAACAAGAGATACAACAGTTTTGTCCTGTGCACACTGTCGTAAGCTTTAGAAAAGTCTACGTACATGGTGTAAAAACGGCCACCCTGCTTGCTAAGATACTTTTGCACTAGTGCCTGTAAACAAAAAATGTTGTCTATAGTACTGTACCCTTTACGGAAGCCAGCTTGAGCCTCAGGAATACAATCATTCTCTTCACAAAAACGAATCAACCTGTTGTTAATGACAAAACTGTACAACTTACTGATAACGTTCAAAAGAGAAATTCCTCTGTAGTTGTCAACATTTCTAGGGTTACCCTTTTTGTGTAGTGGAAATATCACAGCCATGGTCCAGCTTTCAGGGTATTCCGCACTTTGAAACACACGATTGAACAAAGGATGCAGAAATTTCACAAGGATTTCACCTGCATGATGAAAAAGGTCAGTGGGCAAGCCATCAGGGCCTGATGCTTTCCCTTTCTTCATACTATTAATAGCACTGCGAATTTCATCCTGCGTGATTTCGTCGTCAAAATTTGCATTGTGACAACCATCACAATCATCAGATAATATATGGTCATTCAAAACACCCTCGGCCTGTCTGCTGAAACCTGAATCATCAACATTCTGATCCACATTTAGCAAATTACGAAAATAATCATACCACACGCGTGGTGAAATAACATCAGAACACAACTTCTTAACGCCAGTCAGAGACTTTATTTTTTGCCAAAATGTTCTTGAATTTGCATCGTTACATGCATCGTTGAGCTCATTCAAAACCCGTGCGTTGTACTCTACTTGTTTTGTTTTACACAACTTCTTAAATTCTTTCTTCATGTCAAGATACTTCCCTAAGTCGTCATGTGTGTTTGTGTGTCTGAACTGCTTCAACTGTAGGTACTTGTTTTGTTTTGCTAACTCGCAGTCCGAGTCCCACCACGGCGGCTGTGCACGGGATTCACCACCTACCTTCTTACCTGACCTCATTTTGTCAGCCGCCTCCTGAATGAATGCTACAAAACAGGCCGACCCTTCTTCTACACTCGAGTCAAGCGCTGACGAAAAGTGTTGAAATTGAGTCTCCTGATTATCTTCAATGTATGCCCAAAAGGACTCAGCGTAGTTTTCTTTCCAAACAAATTTAACCCCTTCCTCTAGTATTATATCATCATTTAAATCATCATCATCACACGAATAAACAGACTGAATAGAAGTAAACGTGGTTACAATGGGGAAATGGTCTGACTCGCACCTGTCTGCAACAAACATATCGGTCACTAGGTCAAACACGGATTGAGAGCAGTAGTCCACCACACTTTTGCCTCTGTTGGCCACACACGTAATTTCTCCCTCACTGTCACCTTTCGTTCTGCCATTGACAATAAACAAACAGTACTCTTGGCATAGTTCTATCAGTTTCCGACCAAAACTGTTTACGCCAATATCTTTTGACCTCCGTGGGCTTTGTGGTACATCCTCTAGCAGATCTGTTAATTCCTGTAAAGGCTGCACGTGTGTATTATCATCAATAAAATCAGTATCAGACAGACCGGCGGTGCGGGCGTTAAAATCGCCACATAATAGCCAAGGCAGCTCAGGATGAGCACGTAACACTTGAGCCATGTAGTTTTCTAACACTTCAAAACCATCAACGTTATCTTCACCATATACAACAGAACGCTCTGGAGCCACATACACAAATGCTGCCAGAACATCAGATGCAGAGTTCAAAACAGACTTACCGATCTTTAGAAACACAATATCCTCAGCTGCCTGCATTAAACGCAACACATGACAGGCTATAGATTTATGTACACACACGGCCACGCCCCCTTTCAACTTTTGTGTACGTGGTGAAAAACACATCTGATACTCTGGAAAGGTATCCTCTATAACATTTTGCTTACATGACCAGATCTCTGAAAATGCAAAAATTTGACACTTTTCACAGAACTGCCTAAAAGAAACACTTTTCAGCTTATTTACAAGACCTTGGATATTCCATGCCATGATGCGAAACACAGAGCTACCACTTTCACCACTACCACTTTCATCATCACAGTGTGCTGGTGTGGGTTTGAGTGTGGGCACTTGAGTGTGTGTGTGTGCAGGTAAGTCGTCCTTTGAAGACACATGGTGAGGGCCCTGGGGGTCTGAATGAGGGACGGGCTGTCTTCTCCTGGTTGCTGGGTCAACATGCCGGCCTGCCCCTCATTTCTGCCCCCTGCGCTCCACTGGCCTCTGGGTAGCAGCGTCGTATGCGTGGGTCTTTCCCTCAACAACGAGGGAGTCGAAGCGGAGGAAGGCCTTCTTCCCCGCCTGCTTGGCCTCCTTGAGGAAGGGTAGCAGCTTGCGGCGCACGTCCCTCACCCGAGGGGTGAAGTCCTCAGAGATGTAGACCCGGGACCTGTTCTCCTTCAGCGTTCTGCGCTCAAACAGGATCCGCTCCTTGTCTTTGTACTTGTTGAAGCACACGATGATGGGGTGGGGCGCCTTGCCCCCCTTCAGACGATGGGCACGCTCCACCTCGATCTCCTCCTCTATGCCCATCTCGTCCTTCAACATTGACTTGACAGCTTTCTCACAGTCCGCCCAAGTCTCTGAGCGCCCCTGGGGGTGGGGGATTCCGTGAAAGATCAGATTCTTGCGTCTGCTCCGCCCCTCCAAATCATCCAGCTTATCCTCCAGCTGCGTTACTTTCTCCTTCAACTCTTTGTTTTCTTTCATCACCGCAGTAAAGTCACTCTGAATTCTGTCCATCTGCTCCTGCATTGTAGCTTTCATACTGTCCATCTTTTTGTCCATCACATTCAACATTTTAAACACATCCGCAATAGTCGGCTCAGACACTGCGTTTGTCTCACCCCTGGGCGACTGGTTGTCTTGGTTCCCCTGGCATGTCAAAAGAGTCTGTCGTTTCGGTGGGCCTGGGTTCGCTTCGACATCGCCGCACCGGAGCAGAAAGCCGACCAAAAACACGAGTATGACTGCCACCGGTCCGCTGACACTGACAGTGCGGTAACGTAGGGCTGCCTTCCTCTATGCTTTGCGTGCCATGAAGTTTTGAAAAGTCCAGTAAAAGGTACCGCAAATGGCACGAAAAGCTACCGAACTGATCGGCATGATGAGCTGAATCACCCTGTCGTTGTTCTAAAGTCACTAATTAAGTAATTATGTTGCAAAATGCTAAAAATGTGCGGAGCCGCTCTTCTACTGTGTGACGTCGATCGTGAGCACAACTCACCCCTGTGCGGGTGTGTGTTTATCTGTGTGTGTGCAAGTGTATGTGTGTGCACGCGCGCATCCCTACGTGCTTGTGTGCCAGTGTGTGTGTGTGTGTGTGTGTGTGTGTGTGTGTGTGTGTGTGTGTGTGTGTGTGTGTATGCCTGTTTATGTTTGTTGGAGTGAGCCGTGTTGATTTTTATGATGAGAACAATAGCGGTTTTATGTACAAAATCCTTTATACTTTTTATATTTGCTGTAGTATAGTTTTAAGTGATAGAATGTATGTGTACATGATATACTGATGTGTGTGTGTGTGTGTGTGTGTTTGTGTGTCAGTGTGTGTGTGTGTGTGTGTGTATGGAGGGTTGTGCAGGCTTGGCTTGGCGCCTGTAGGCTACAAGCTAATCTGGCACAAGCCTGTGCACGCGGCAATTGCACACCGGCGCGCGCGCGTGTGTGTGTACGTTATTTTGTTTTGTAGTGTGTAGCAAGGACAATAATGAAAACAGGTAAGCCACCTATTCTTTTATCCTTGGAAAATAAAGTTTCATTCATTTATTCATTCATTCATTCATTCATTCTCTCTCTCTCTCTCTCTCTCTCTCTCTCTCTCTCTCTCTCTCTCTCTCTCTCTCTCTCTCTCTCTCTCTCTCTCTCTCTCTCTCTCTCTCTCTCTCTCTCTCTCTCTCTCTCTCTCTCTCTCTCTCTCTCTCTCTCTCTCTCTCTCTCTCTCTCTCTCTCTCTCTCTCTCTCTCTCCCCGGTTCTCTCCACGGACCTGATCAGGGTCACGGCGGGCACTTCATGACGTCACACCACGGCCCGGCCCCAACGCGACCATGCAACCACTCGTCTGGCCACGCCCCTTCACATTTCGCTGACCAAGGACACGCCAGGCCGCACATCGCGTCACAAGTGGACTTCCCCAGCATGCCGCAGGCTAGTGGGTACGTACCCGCCGGTCACCCGTTTGCTGCGCCCGCCACAAGCCCCCGAGGGTGGGAACAATCAGGAATAACGGGCAACCCTAGCCACGATTCAGCCCAGGCCATGCAGATCATCGCCCAACTACTGCTGCCTGTCCTACCGAAGTACTAATTGTCGGCTAATCACTTGTAATGCGTGTGAGCGTTGCTTGTGAGTATCCGATACACTATCCCTTAGCCTTGATAATAATAATAATAATAATAATAATAATAATACATAGGTTTTTATATAGCGCCCTTCCCCACGAACAGCAAGCTCGGAGCGCTTTACAGCACATTAAAAAAAAATTAAAAAGGAGAAAGCTTAGAACGCTCTCTCTCTCTCTTGGCTTGACTTCGCGAACGAAGATTTTATAGGAGTTGCCCACGACGTCTGCAGGCTTGTTCGTGGCTGCGGAGGCCAATCCGGGACAGGCAGGTTCGACCGCAGAGGCTGCAGGGGGAGGTATGGCCAGGGCTCTGAGTTGCGGCATCTCTGTTTTTTCTCCTGAGCCGCTTGTCCTTAAGGCTAGCTCTGCGAAAGTCCTCAAAGGAGACAGCTGCCTTGTAAATGGTGGAGCGCCAGGTGCCACGGTCCACAGCAAGCGAAGACCACTGGTGGTGGTCGATTTGCCAGGCACTAAGTGACTTCTTGAGACAGTCTTTGTATCTCTTCTTTGGTGCCCCTCTGTCACGGTGTCCAGTAGCAAGCTCGCCGAACAGGGTGATCTTTGGTAGGCGATGATCCTCCATCCTGGAGACATGCCCCGCCCAGCGGAGCTGTGTCCGCAGCAGCAAAGCCTCGATGCTCACAGTTTCAGCCTGTTCAAGGACCTCGACGTTGGTGACATAGTCACTCCAGTGAATGCCCAGGATGGTGCGCAGGCAGCGCTGGTGGAAGCGTTCGAGGAGTCGTAGTTGGCTGCGGTAGAGGGCTCAGGATTCGGAACCATACAGCAGGGTGTTGAGGACCACAGCTCTGTACACGCTGGTCTTGGTGCCTGTTTTCAGCTGTTGCTTGTGCCACACCCGCTTGAAAAGTCGCCCGAAAGCGCTGTTCTCTTTTGCCAGCCTGCTGTCAAGCTCCTTGTCCAGCTTGGCGTCCGACGTGATAATGCAGCCAATGTAAGTAAACTGGTGCACTGACTTTAGTTCACACTCGCCAATGGTGATGTGAGGAGGGCGATACACTGTCTTGGGTGCCGGCTGATGGAGGACCTCTGTCTTTTTCAGACTGACCTCGAGTCCAAAGAGCTGGGCAGCGTCTGCGAAGCAGGACGTGATGCGCTGCAGGGCTCTCTCTGTGTGTGCAACGAGGGCAGCGTCATCAGCAAAAAGCAGCTCACGAATCAGTTGGTCTAGGGTTTTCGTGTGGGCCTGCAGTCGTCTGAGATTGAACAGGCTGCCATCGAGACGATACCTGATGTACACTGCATCGTCATCATCGAGGTCCACTGTGGCCTGCTTCAACATCATGCTAAAAAAGATGGTGAAGAGGGTCGGTGCCAGCACGCAGCCCTGCTTTACGCCGTTGAGAATAGGGAATGGTTCTGAGAGGTCATTGTTGAGTCTGACCTAGCCTTGCTGGTCCTCGTGTAGCTGGACAATCATGCTGAGGAACTTTGGGGGACAGCCAAGTCGCTCCAGGATCTGCCACATGCCTTGCCTGCTCACAGTGTCGAACGCTTTTGTTAGGTCGACAAACGTTACGTACAGTCCTTTGTTCTGCTCGCGGCACTTCTCCTGAAGCTGTCTCAGCACAAAGACCATATCGGTGGTGCTCCTGTTTGCTCTGAAGCCACGCTGGCCCTCTGGGAGGTGGTCTTCAGCGATGGCAGGTACCAGCCGATTCAGGAGCAGCCTTGCAAGAATTTTCCCAGCAATGGACAGCAGGGTGATTCCCCGATAGTTGGAACAGTCAGACTTCTCGCCTTTGTTCTTGTACAGGGTGATAACGACAGCATCACGGAGATCCTTTGGTAGTGTTCCTTCCTCCCAGCAGCAGAGAAAGAGGTCATGGAGCTCGTTGTGCAGGGCTGTGCCTCCATGTTTCCAGATCTCTGGCGGTATTCCATCAATGCCTGCTGCTTTGCCACTCTTGAGCTGGTGGATGGCTGCGAGGGTCTCTTCAGCTGTGGGCGGTTCGTCCAATTCAACCTTTACTGGGAGTTGTGGGATTTGTAGGACGACTGCTTCTTGAACAGTGCGCTCAGCGCTGAAGAGGCTCTGAAAGTATTCCGACCAGCGGTTCAAGATGGAGGTATTATCTGTGAGGAGTGCCTGGCCATTCGCGCTTCGCAGGGGACTTTGTACCAGGTGACTGGGGCCATACACTGCTTTCAGTGCTTCGTAGAAGCCCCTGTAGTCACCATTGTCAGCGCAAAGCTGGGTCCTCTGTGCAAGTCTGGTCCACCACTCATTCTGGAGATCTCTGAGCTTGCGCTGGAGACTGCTGCAGACGAGGCGGAAGGCAGACTTCTTCACAGGGCAGGAAGGCTGGGCTAGGTGGGCCTGATGGGCGGCTCTTTTTTTTTTTTTGCTAGGTGTGCCTGGATCTCAACATCGTTTTCGTCAAACCAGTCATTGTTCTTCTTTCTAGCGAAACCCAAGACTTAAAATTAAAAAGGAGAAAAATTAGAACGCACTCACTCTTTAAATAAACATCTGCTCGCACCATGTAGGCGCATTCCTAACACGAAACACACACACACACACATACACACACACGCGCGCGCGCGCGCGCGCGCTCACACACGCACACACACACACACACACACACACACACACACACACAGCCTATCTACATGGGAAAACAAGCAACATTTCCAGGCAGCACATCCAGACTAAGCTAATCTTGATATGCCATCTGATAATTGGAAATACTAATTATCGGTTACTCATTTGCAGCGCGCATGAGCGCTGCACGTGACTATCTGGTGATAATCCAATATCCATACCCCTCATTTCTCCGTTGGATACCCCTCATTTGTCTTGATAAAAACCGAAATAGTAATTATTGGTTACTCATACGCGGCGCATATACGCGTTGCTTATGGTTATCTGATAATTATGTCATGTTAGTTGTGTGCACACGAAGAGACGTTAACCGCGTTACACATGGAAGTTTGAACGGTGCCTTTATCACAGATTACCACTCGAAACTTGATTATTGTTGTGACTATCATCAGACTTTTCCTATCAGAACATTTTATTTTGCCTTTTTATGTCTTTAGTGTGTGTACACGATCGTGTCTCTTGACAAGATTAGGCTGTTGGCCAGTGGTGACTGTTGCAGGCTGTGTTGCTAGTGACATTGTCCACAGGTTTTGGTGTACAAGGCAACAACACTGCACTATCCATATGATAAAGCCACATGTCTTACACCTTGTGGACTAACGTGATTGTGACTTAATTGTTGAAAAGCGCAACGCTTGACTTAGTTTGTGCGCTGTGCCACATCTATACAAATCAGAGGTCACTTAAAACCTCTGCACTCAAACCACTGGGCGAGTGGTAAATACATTATCAGCGCAAAACTGGACATTATCTAGTTTGCAGTGAAAACGCGCTATTGCTTTAATTTGTTTTCTTGCACTGTCAGTTTATCAAATTATTTTGTGTAGTTTTGTTTGACGGTTCACCTTTACCTGTCCGGTTTGCACTGTGTGTTGCTTGTGTGTGTGTGTGTGTGTGTGTGTGTGTTTCTTTTGTGTTGTGAAACAGTTTACATTTTTTTGTGTTATAGTCTTTTATGCCTGTGCTAACCTCAATGGCGAAAGCGAGCATAAGGGAATGTACCTTACGTGTAGGTCATCTTAACGTGTTTCACCTTTACAATAAGATACCTGACTTAGCTTTTTTTTCTTAACGATCCCACACCGTCACCGTTTCACTTGTTTGGCGTCACTGAGACACGCTTGAGCTCGAACATCAGTGATGAAGCCATTAGTATCCCTAACTTTTCTGTAATTAGAAGAGATCCTTTCTCCCCAGGCCAAACAGGCATTGCCGTCTACATCCACCAGTCTATTCAACACTTAGTCCGCAGACGGCAAGATCTAGAAGCCGCAGATGTTGAGTGCGTGTGGATTGAAGTAAAGCGACCTTTTTTGGTTCCATCATACGTAGGCTTCTTGTACTGTAACCCGGCGGCTGACTTTAGTTGGTACGACGATTTCACCTGTAACTTAGATAAAGTCTATAAAGTAAACTCCGACATCGTTCTAATGGGTGATTTCAATATCAATTTACTGAAACCCCACACCGCATGGGAAACAACATCTTCCTTATTTGGGCTGGTGCAGCTGGTGCAGTCACCCACTAGGATTACTGCTGCATCGTCCACTCTCATAGACCATATTTATACCAATAACCCTAAATCTGTGACTGACGTTTCTGTTCCATTAGCGATCATTTCCCTGTAGTGTGTAACTGGCCTGCGCAAATTCCAAAGACTAAAAAGAAAGGTCATATCACCGTAACATATCGCTCTTTTAAACATTTTAACCAAAACGCATTTTTACATGATCTTAGTAATGCGTGCTTTGACTCAGTAACCGAGTCCAACGACCCAGAGGTTGCTCTATCTGCGTGGTACAACATTTTCCTTGGGGTACTCAACAAACACGCACCCCTCAGGGAGAGGCGTGTCAAAAGCGCGGTACTACCCCATGGATTACAAAAGAACTGATGCAGGCCATGGAGCTTAGGAACACCCTCAGGAGAGAAAAGAAGTTTGACGAGTTTAAAAAGCAGCGTAATCGCGTCAAGTATATGTTACGCGAAGCGAGAAAAGCCTTTGTAAGAAATACTATTACGAACAACAAAGACGGGTCAGCTATTTGGCGCGTCCTGAATTCCCTTACTCGAGGCTCTAGTGCATCCACAATAATCCCTAGTGATCTATCCGCTGACATGTTTAATAATCACTTCCTATCTGTTGCTGAAATTTTCTCAACACAAGGAAGTGTCAATGATAAGGGTTTCGATATTTTAATTAACTACTGCAATCAGAAGACTGTGACTCCTTTTAGCATTCCATCGATTGCAATACATGAAGTAGGTAAATTCATAAGTAGTCTCGCGAACAAGAAGTCATCAGGCCATGATGACATAAATCCTAAAGTTCTGAAACTATCTCTACCTTACATTGTTGAATCGCTGACATACATTTATAACCTATGTCTCCATCAGTGTGTATTTCCTACACAGCTTAAACTTGCAAAATTAATTCCACTACTGAAATCCAAGGACAGGGGAAATCTGAATAATTATAGACCGATTTCGTTACTGTCCGTGTTAAGCAAACCTCTCGAGCGACATGTACACAAACATTTGTCTCAGTATTTAGAGACAAATAATATGTTTCATCCCTACCAGTCTGGGTTTCGTCCGAAGTATTCCTGTCATACAGCGCTAAGCAGACTTGCAGATAAGTGGTTATCTAACGTAAACAATTCACAACTGACGGGTGTTATTTACCTTGACTTTAAGAAGGCGTTTGACCTGGTTAACCACGACACTTTGATAAGCAAACTTAGTCATTATTTAAAAAAAACGTCTCAGCAGTTTCCTTCTTTAGTTCATATCTAAAGGAAAGAAAGCAAAAGGTTGTAGTTAATGGATCACACTCTGAACTGAAGGAGGTTAAGTTTGGAGTACCTCAAGGGTCAGTGTTAGGGCCTCTTCTATTTTGTTTATACATCAACGATCTGCCTCTTCACCTAACGTCCGAATCTGTCGAATGTGACTTGTTTGCTGACGATATTTCACTCCACACGGCAAATAAAAACCTTAATGTGGTTGCAGAAAACCTACAACAGAGCCTTGATGAGGTGTCCGCCTGGTGTGAACGTAACTCAATGAGTATCCATCCAGCAAAAACTAAGTCAATGGTAATTGCAACACGCCAAAAACGCCAACTATGCCCCCTTTCACTTGATTTGTCCTTCGAAGGCAATTCTATTGAACAAGTGTCTGAGCACCGCCTCCTTGGAATTATCATAGATGATCAGCTCAAATGGCAGGCACACACACATAAAGTGTGTAAAACTGTTTCAAGAAACATTTTCATGCTGTCCAAACTGGAGCACTTCACTGACTTTGAAACCAGAAAATTATTTTATTATGCACATATTCAGTCCCACATTAATTATGCTTCGATGGTGTGGGATGGCTGCAGAGATATACATTTAAAAAGACTGAACTCCTTACACAGAAGAGCAGCGAAATTAATTTTACCTGATCCTACTTTGACAACGGATGATACGATTCACAAAGCGGGACTTCTTTCTTTCAAGGATCAGTTTTGCTTTCAACAAATGTGTTCTCCTTTACAAGATTCGGAATGACAACACTCCGGAATATCTAACCCAGCTGCTAGTCCGGTCACAGTCCTGCTATGGCGATACAAAAAGCCTGTATGTAGTACCCAAAACCAGAATAGACTTATTTAAAACCAGTCTAGCATTCTCGGGGGCGACTTTGTGGAATTCTCTTCCATCCTACACGAAGACCACTCCAATGGTATCATGTTTCAAGAAAAGTCTTTTTAAACATTTATCTTCGCAGCCATAACTATCTGCAAGCTTTGCTTTCTATACGTAGATATCATTGTTAGTAATGTACCCATTCTACTGCTGTGTATGTATAGTGCTGCTGTGTTGTTGCTTCCCCCCCCCCCCCCTTCTTTCTTCCTTACCATTGCTCACCCTCTCCCAACACACCCGTATATATGTATTAATGTAATGTAATTGTTGTGTTTGTAGATGTAGCAACGGCAGATTTGAAAAACGGCATTGCCTCTGGCATTGTTAATATCTTTACCGTTGTAAAATAAAGATTCATTGATTTATTGATTCATTGATTCTCTCTCTCTCTCTCTCTCTCTCTCTCTCTCTCTCTCTCTCTCTCTCTCTCTCTCTCTCTCTCTCTCTCTCTCTCTCTCTCTCTCTCTAAAACACCGTCGTCATAGTTGCAACTGTCAACATGTCTGCACTCCCGGCATGCAGCGCCAATATCGAGCACGGATAGGAAAGGCAGTATTGACCGAGTTGGGGACAGGAAGGGTGAGGTTGGGTGGGGTTGGGTGGCCTTGACACTCTGTTGAAACAGATGGCGACTTACAATCCAGTTTCGCAAGTTACCATACCCGATCCATAGTGGATAAAAATGACATAAAACGTTAAACTGCAACTCAAATCTCACACGCGCACTCATGCTCACATAACGGCATAAACGTTACAAACACAGAATGGTATTCCCAACATTTTTTCTGCACCACCCGACCACCACCCTCTCCAAAACCATATCTCCACCTCACCACCACCCTTTCACCTCCTTTTTTCCATTTCGGTTGCAAGAACAGGCAGGCTTGTCACCACAGTGTTTTGCTGCACTCAGCATTGTGAAGAGGACAGTAATTTATCAACAGACCACTTGTCACTTGTACGGCAGTTTATGCTTATGGCGTCTCGGTCTATTGATTATCGGATCAAAGCTGACAAGGGAGAGAAACAGAGAAATGAAACGAAAGGGTATATGATTCGCACTTTTATCTTGAAATGTCTTTACTAAGAACACTACCAATACTAACAACACTACCAATACTAACAACACTGCCAATACTAACAACACTACCAATACCGCGTGAAGTGTTCTTCAACATACTGCACACGAGTGAATGCACCTTCTACCTCTGCCACTGCTTCCTCCGTCCTGTCAGATCCCTCCTTTCTGTCAGATCCCTCCTTCCTGTCAGATCCCTCCTTCCCGTCAGATCCCTCCTTCCTGTCAGATCCCTCCTTCCTGTCAGATCCCTCGTAGACGCTGTAGACAAAACACAGCCGCGTCTTCCCCTGTGCTGTGAGGCCACCTTGGCTGGGCGGTCAACTAGATCCCTTTCAACCCCTTCACTGCCACAGTCCGTACTCTGTAGCTGCAGTTTTCGTTTCTGAACTCTTGGTTCCTTCAACGACCAAAAGCCAACACCGTCCAAGAAACGTAAGTACAAACTGGTCTCAGCAAGAGGCATAGATCCTCATGAGCCCCCGCAGTCGCGGGGGCTCATGAGGATCTATGTCTCTTGCAGTTGGATCGTGATCACCTTTTTCTCGGCAGCGAGGGGGTTAAGCTTCTTGGCGACGATGAATTCCACGAGTTTCCTCCCCCTACATTGTTTTCTTTCTTTGGACAAACAGCTGCAGCTTGACAAAAGCATTCGTGTATGTAAACAAAGCAACTTCAGTATAACAATGCTCTTTCATATCAACATGATCGCTTTATTAATTTTAAAGGTCAGCCTTCAAAAATCCACTTCTTTGGAACAGTTTGCCTTGGTTCATAAGATCTATTGAATAAGCATAAAATTATCAAATATTTTAACATCTTGCAATTATAATTTTAACGGCCTTTCTAAAGAATTAACCCTTGATTGCTTTCACTTTCATGGTCGTATTTCTTATTGCGCTATGTTGTTGTATGTAGCTATTGTTACCAAGGCCGACCTGAGATGTTCTTAGTCGCCTAATCAGTGTTTGTTCGTTTGTCTTCCGGCCTTCTGTCGTAGACCCACACACGGGGACAATATGTGGGCGTAAACATCAAAAACTGTGTACTCACCTTGTTCGGATATTTTGCTCCGTGATGAGATTATGTCTATGTTTGTAAAGACTATGTGTGACACAGCATTTAGGATCCCTGACAACGCATCAACATATTAGTCGCTCATCATCTGTGTTAGGTGTTACTTGATACTTGCGGGGTAAGAACGTGACTGTTAATGTTGGATGTTGAATGTGTTTGTGAATGCGTTCAATGCAAAAAACAAGATAAAAAATTTCTTCCCAAGTCTACCATATTTCATGAGCTGACATGAGTATATTTTTAGTATATTTTCCAACTTTTAGGAACATTCACACACAGATCGGGACGCACGTCCGGCCGGAACACATGGGTACATGGGCACGAAACGCGACAGACAGGGTGCATAGAGTTCTACGCCATGTGGTAATGGCTGTTTTACGTCAGTCACTGTCTATACAACTCACTTCTGATTCTAAACAAAAGATGTTATAATCCAGCAGCCCAAATCTGTTCATAGTATTTGGGGCTTAATCTTCTGACCCACTACTTTACACCCTAATCATTGTTACGTGGTAGTCGTGGTCGTAGTATGATGCAATCACACCAGACACTCATGTAAGGCTCTTGTAGAAAAACTTCACTCAGCTGCAACTCGTCACACGTGGCTCAAGATTGTAGACCACACTGGAGTAACAGTTCCAACAGTACTTTATTCTCGCGATGCACTCTTAGCACAATGCATCCACACTTTGATGCACTATCCCTCACAAATGCATCCACACTTTGAAACACTGCCTCTTACAATGCATCCTCACTGTGATACACTGTCTCGTAAAATGCACACGCATACTTCCTAACACTCTCTTTTATTCTATTACAGATTTCCAGAACATTCCAGCAAATGTCACAACTCAACCAATCAGAAAAGAAAACGTAACCAAAATCATTAATATTCATTAAAAAAAAACACTCTAGATTTTCTACTGTCTACCACTAAAATCTAGGTACATTTTGTAAATGTTATGAAGTGTAGCTGTCACGACACGGGTTTTTTTCTTCTATTTTTGTAAGGGAGTTAAATTTGGAGGGGTGACGGGGATTAGTTAGTCATCGGACGTAAGGGTAGTTTAGGTGAGTTTTTTGGCCATTTACTCGGGTGTTTGCTGCCGTACGAGTCGAAAGACGGCGTGTGACGCACGTGATCGCTCAGTGTGCGCGATTGGGTGGCACGATTTACTGCGCGCAATTTTGCTAAACCGTACGATATCCAAATTGTTGGTCAGTCGTTTTCAAGCAGTGGAACGAGGCAATCGCTCCCAAACAGTCTTTGACGGGGATCTGTGCAGGCGTGGTTTACCATTAGCTGCCAGCCTCAAGTAGCCGTGTGACGACCCTACGAGACGGCCCTTGTCGCTCCGGGAGCCGGTGTCCTGGGAAGAGGAAAGGAAGCTGCAACGACTGAACCCCTGCCTTGTCTTGTCTTTGTTTGTCTTCGTCCCAGTCGGGGCGTCTTTACGGATGACAGTACGTACACGCAATTCTTTAGTGGCCATTACGAGCAAATTTTGCTGGGGGGGGGGGGGGGTTTGCTTGTTTTGTTATTATTGTTAATTTGGTTAGTGCTTATTCGGGGTGGGGGCAAGTGTACGAATGTAGAGATATATGCCATTTATATTATTTGGTAGTACCTAGCGTCGGAGGGGAGATTCGGAAGTGAGTCATATGGTGACGTGTAAATATGCATTTCGTTGAGTTTGAATTTATTTTTGTGGGAGAGAGGTGAAGGGATATAAAAGACGGCAATTAAAGTTGTGGAAGGGTGATGTAATTACCTTTCTTTTGTTGTTAGTTATTTATATGTGTATTTCTGCACCTGTGTTTTAGTGCATCCAACGGTGTAAACATCCAAAAACCTGAAGATCTAAAGAACTAACTGGCTAAATCCGCCGCCGTGCTGTGCGGAAGGCCTGGGTGGTTCATTGTGAGTGGAAGCTGGCTGTGTCACTACGCCTTCTGGGTCTACGACGCCGTACCTGAGCACTGTTGCGTGTTTAGCCAGGTCGGGTCGCCCCATTTAGTAGTTTCTAACTTATTTAAGTAAAGTCTTGTTTATTTGTAAACTTGTAAAGGCCGTTGTGAGATTGATTTCATCTCCTCGTACTGACAATGTTGTGAGAGGAGCTTTGTTGCAGTGACAGAAAGATTTTGAAATATTGTATTATTTAAAAGCAGCCATGTGTTACGAAAGACCTTATCGCGGAAGCAAGAGCGTTCAGCTAAGCTGAGCTTGACGGTTGTGCTTTCGTCGAGGAGGGCCAGTGACTTGTGAACTATATCGAGTTTGCTCAACTTTCATTTGTGTTTTATTAAGGATATCTGTTTCACTATATATTTGATATTGTGTATTCTGAAATAGTGTGTTGTTTAAAGGAGCCATGTGCTATTAAGGTCTCTATTGCGGAACCGAAAGCATTTATTTAATTTGAACTTGTCGTTCGTGCTCCCGAGAAGGAGATTTAGTCAGTAGCTTGTGAATTATATTCGTTTTCTCAGTTTTCATTTGTATTTTATTAAGGATATTTTTTTATTATAAATTTGTTATTTTGCATTGTGTATAGTGGATATTCGGGTTGGGGAGTTTGGACGTGTGAGTGTGAATGTAATGGATATTCGGGTTGGGGAGTTTGGACGTGTGTGTGTGAATGTGATGGATATTCGGGTTGGGGAGTTTGGACGTGTGTGTGTGAATGTGATGTGTGAGTGCGTGGATAGGATTGAGTGAAGATATTTTGGATTATTGTTAGTTTTATATGTAATAATTGTTGTCGTAATTGTTCGTCTGGTGTTTGTGTTAGTATGGGTTGGTTGTACTCGAGTGGTAGCTCTCATATTCGCGTACCGGAAGCGGGGGTCGTGACTGTAGCCAGCATGTGTACTACAAAACTTTGAGGTCACGAAACCAATCGCGCCTTTTTCAGAACCTTCCAGCTTAATCTAGGTTGGACTTTGCTACAAGTTTCGTCTTTCCTGGCCCAGATATTGCTGGCTTGCATAAGCCAGAGACCTTTACCCGGAATGTCCGAGACTGAGTAGTCGGCCTGGTTGAAATATCGTCCGACCGGTCTGTTTTATTGGTATTTGACCGACTGAAGATGTTCTTTTTACTTCACTATATACTGTCATACCACATTTTGATTCGGGTTTCGAAATCACATCTGCCTGTGTCCAGACCCTCACCACTCACCGACATATCAAACAATGGGGGCAGCTTCCAAACTGTCCATAAAGGGACTATGTTTTAGCATTTTAAAATTGGTTTGAAAGTTCAGAACCCCTGCAATCGCGCCGAAACCACCCACCCACCCCCACCCCACCCCCAACCACTCCACCCCAAGATCCGTCCCTCCACAGTGACTAATTTAAAACAGAGTTTATATAGTGGGTTTCGTCTGACGTACTGTACTGTATGGAAGGCACGAAGCGATTATACAGAAGCCAGGCAATTTCAATTTCACGGGCCAGACAAGAGCAACTCCCAAAATCAGTCTGATGTGTCAGCGATAACTAGGTTGTCGTATTACAGCTACCTGCTGCAGGCAGTAATACGCTATAGTTTACAATAACTTGATATCCTTAGCAATGTTCTTAATATGTCGTTGAACAATATTGCGCAGAAGGATTATTTTAACAAATGTGGTACAATGAAGACCTGTCTGCTATTGTTTTCCTTGCAACACATTAGTTTCACTGCCCCCACACTATCACCAGAAGCAGTAGAAGCCATCATTAGGGTAGATAAGTCTCAGTTAAAGCAAGACAACACTGAGAACCCGCTCCCTTGTGTCCGCGAAGGCCCTAGAGCAGGTCGCTTTAATGCTTGTTGGAACTTACAGAAGAGTGTTTATTTACTGAAGCGATTAATAACGAAAATACTTGTGTAACAAAAGTAAAATTATTATTCAAGCTTCGCCGTGAGATAGCCTTAGTCGCCTGCTCGACGTTAAACCCCAATAAATAAATAAATAAATATTCAAGCTAAAGATGAGTCGCCAAAACGAAGACTCGGGTTGGATCGGGAATGCACCCCAACACTTCGTATTATTGTCCGTTTTTAAATAAAGCGGACACGTGTTAATCAACTGTATCTACATTAACGATGTATCTGTAAAACATTTGTTGAACATTATTTTAAGAATCTGAAACGTTGCTTATAACATAAAAAACTGGGTTCCCGGCCAATTGTTATATCCAGTGTTTGCTGCACGCGTGAGGAAAAAAAATAACTGTGAAAATGAAATCATTTCATTATGGAAGCTAAAACGACTCGCACCCACACCACAAAGAAGGGACGCGAGGCTCAGGATGGACACCAATATGGACAGCAGCTGATCTGACTAAAGTCCCCCCCCCCCCCCCCCCCACCCCCCCCACACACACACACCTCTCCTCCACATGACTTTTACTTAAAACATAAAAGGAAAAAAAGAAAAATTAGTGAAAATAGACTTTCGTTTACGGATGGTAATTGCAAAATACTCTAAATACGTGGTTCTACGTTAAAATGAACATAACTCATTCTAGCCCAGACACACCACAGCAAGATAAGGATCGGCCATGATAAATCAAGGGTGATGCCAGAATAGCTTGGCGCCTATGGGCTGACTGACCGCCTATGGATGCCAAGCTATTCTGGCATCACCCTTGAACTATCATGGTCGATCTGTGTCCTGCACTGCAATGCAGTCTTCAGAGGACAACGGCAACACTTGGGGATTTCGGTGTTGGGGGAGAATGAGTTAGGCTTAAAACAAGCCTTTGTCGACATGGTGGGATTATTACAATCGAAATCTGACATTTCGCTTATAGCAAAGTCCGCTTATAACAAACAAATCTCGGTCGCCTGCAATTGGTCTTAATAGTGGTTTTGGGGGTTTTTTTGGTTTTTTTTTTATAAATAAATTATCACTAAAAACAAGTGAAGAAGTACAACGCACGCTAATGAACTCATTCAATATCTTTCTTTAATATTGCTGTATGTAAAATATTTAGTAACAATAAGAAACAAGATAGGATGAACCATAACCTACAAAGTCCCTTCTATATGAGAGCTGTCTTCGCTGTAATGGGTCTCTACCTTTTGTCTTTGACTTGATTCTGATGTTGTAATATCTACTTTTGAAAAAGCCTCGCAGATGTGCCAATGCGCCATAGTGAACTCTATAAGGGGCGCGCGCAGTACATACACGTCATTGCTTTGTCAAACTTAAATTGTCATGACGTATTTTTTCGTTTTTACGTAATTTTATATTTAACGTGATATGAGTTTACCTTTCGCTTCAAAAAATTGAAAAATGGTGACAAAACTAGAATTTCACGGTACAATTTCAGTCTTGCTATAAACTTGTGTCAAAGCAGGTTGACTTTACCTAGGTACATGATATATTAAGTACACCTGCATGCTCTTCTGAAAGCGCATCGATGTGTGTGTACGTGTGTGCGTGCGTGCAAGCCCGCGCTCCAAACACCCACACGAGGCATATATGTTCATGAGCCCTCCGGGCAAATGAGCATCTATGCCGTTTGGCGATGAAAGCATTTGTGAGAGAAAAAACGAGCAATCTGAGAGAGAGAATTACGTCATATTTAGAATATGTCTGCGTGGTGACGGAGTTGCCTCCTTTACGTCACCGCCACTGTCTGACTTTCTCCAGATGTCAAGATTTTTTACTCTTTGATTTTTTTCTGAAAACAATTAATTTTTACTGAAGAAGTTGAAAGGGTACAAAGCTGGCTAACGAACTCATCCAATGTCTTTCTCCAAACTAGCTATATCGGGCTACCTGCATGCTCTTCTGAAAGCGTGACGATATGTGTATGTGTGTGCATGCGTGTTAGTGTGTGTATGCGCGCGCGCTCCAAACATCTCCAAGAGACATAGATCTTCATGCGCTGTCGGGCGCAAGAGGATCTATGCCTCTTGGAGATGCGTGCATGTTTGTGAGAAAGAGAGGGCGCGGAGCGCGCGAGGGAAATTTACGTCATATTTACAGTATTATGGCAATGTCTGCGTGGTGACGTCTAATCTGGGTCAACCGACTTCCTATAATCGCTTGTTTATGTCTTCAATGAGACATTCAATTACAATATGGTCGGAGGCTCTCGTAGCCACCCACTTATGAAAGTATTTCGCCAAGTTTCAAGCTTGTATGTAAAGAAATATCGGAGATTCTCTTGTGTACATACATACGCTCACACATACATACGCTCATACGACGATTCGCGCCAAATATACCTTCAGCAGCGAGGTTAGCGTAACTAGACATGACGTAATTTTTATCTTGTTAGTTCAACTGTTTGAAATTTAGCCTGCCCCCTTTGACATCATGGACATGCTATTAAATTCGCCTCTCCGCGACTGTTACGTGTTGAGTCGTAGTCGTAGTATGATATCACACCAGACGCACGCACGTAAGGTTCTTTTTAAAGAAACTTCACTCAGCTGCAACCCGTCACACGTGGCTTAAGGATGTAGACAATAGTGGAGTAACAGTTACAACAATATTTTAATTCAGCGATGCGATCTCCACA
>BTPG01000005.1:6038054-6161513 GCA_036245525.1 Semisulcospira habei
TACATACTAATCTGGATGACCCCTGGAAAGGTCAAGGGTCACAGGAGGTCCAGAAATAGGTCGAAAACAGCAAACTTCTCACAATTTTTGTTTCTCTAAAATACTATTGTCAGATTCAATCTCCATCTTGCTACAGATATACCGGATGATAGGTCCTTTCTGTGAATACTAAATTGGTTGCCTCCTTGAAAGGTAAAGGGTCACAGAAGGTCGAGAAATAAGTGTGGTCTTTTATAGCAGCGAAATTTTCACAAAAATTGTTCTTTTTTCTCAAATACTATTGTCAACTTCAAACCCAAACTTGCAGAGATACCCTAAAGACCTTTCTAGGCATACTAATTTGGAAGACACCTCAAAAAGGTCATGGGTCACAAGATTAGTTTCATCAAAGTTTGGATCACGTACACCTAAGCCATAAGGGTTTTGCCATTCTTCTTATTGTGTGCTTGCGTTGATACGCTTGATAGTGCTGTGTAGCGCGTCTTTTTGTCGCTATCGGGAATCCAAAGCTGCAAACAGGTAATTATGAATGAACTGAGGACACATAATATCTGTGTCTACTTCTTGATCATCGTTACTGTTTGCAGTTTGTGAAATGTGGGTCAGTTTAACACCAAACAGCACACGCTGTCCCCTCAACACAGTGGTGACAGCAACAGTAGATCCTCATCAGGCCCCGTATTTGTGGCGGCTCATCAGGAGCTGTGTCTCTTGCAGCTGGATCGTGTTCCGTTGTCTGGGCTGTGAAGGGGTTAAGATGGCGTCTCGTGATTGCCTTGATACAAATTAGTGTGACTCATGAATACGGGCTTAGGCCTCGCCTCGTCCTGATTGGTGATTTGTGAAAATCAAACGTCACATGATCGTGACCTCTGGAATGTAACGTCTTGTGACCTGAGACTGACAGAACAAAGCCTTCGTGATCCATGCCTTTACCCCCCCCCCACCCCCACCCCCGCAACACACACACGACGCCCTACCCCCCCCCCCCACCCCCTTCCCACCCCATCCCCTCCACCCGCCCACCCCCATCTTCCCCCACACCCCTTCTCCCACAGGCGATGCTCCACTCTACCGCAAATTATTGAACATGCACGTGCACGGTCTGTGTTTGTGACCAGGCCACATCAACCCCTTCACTGCCAGTTCTGAAACCACCGCACGAGGACCTACATTCGCGTGACGAGACAGATGTAAATGTGACGAAAACACGCAGAGAGAACATAAAACCAACAAGAGACATAGATCCTCATACGACTGCGGGGGCTCATGAGGGTTTATGTCTCTCGCAGCTGGGTAGCGGCAGTTAAGGGGTTCATAGGACGATTAAGAACATCGGTCGATCTCTTCCGTTTAACGTCAATACTGATTGTGGCTTGAACGTGGCAGCTGTGTATTAATGACCCCCGCTTTAACTAGGCCTAGTGCTTTCAACATTTCTGTCTACACTGACGAAGGTTGTGGTCTGTTGTGCATTTAACACGTCACGTCTTTATTCCCGAGAAATGTCCCCTCACACTGAATGTGACATTCTTCACAAACTGCATAATAATATTTAAGTGCGTGTTTATGCGCGGGCGGCCGCGTGCGCGCGCGCGCGCGCGCGTGTGTGTGTGTGTGTGTGTGTGTGTGTGTGTGTGTGCACGTGTGTGTGCACGCGCGCGCGCGCGCGCGTGTGTGTGTGTGTGTGTGTGTGTGTGTGTGTGTGTGTGTGTGTGTGTGTGTGTGTGTGTGTGTGTGTGTGTGTGTGTGCAAGCGTTTTGGGTGTGAGAGAGACAGACAGAGAATGAGAGAGATGATGATGATGATAAAACGTTTTTACTCAGGATAAAGTTTTAGGCATGCGAATGCCTCTCTTACAAACTGTCCTGCTACACTACACACATAAATATTCATCGAGCAACAGAAAAAAAAATACTAACGAAAAAAACAAACAAACAAACATAGTATCAAGAACATTTAAATCTACGAAAAGCATAAAAAACGAAAAAAACAAACAAACAAAAAAACATAATAACATCGATATAAGCGGAAGGTCATCTTATAATTAGAACATGTCTCTGAGAGTACAACATTAATAGAGGAAATTTAAATCGTGGTATTAGTTTAGACAGTAAAAAAGCGATAAAGGCGATCCTAAAATATACTAAATTTAGAAATAGGCTTAACTCATTCTACCCCAACACCGAAATCCCCAAATTTTGCGGTTGTTCTCTTAAGACTGCATTGCAGTGCAGGACACAGATCGACCATGATAGTTCAAGGGTGATGCCAGAATAGCTTGGCGCCCATAAGGCGCCAAGCTATTCTGGCATCACCCTTGAACTATCATGGTCGATCCTTATCTTGCTGTGGTGTGTCTGGGGTAAAATGAGTTAAGATGCTGGGGTAAATTATTCCATGGTTTTGCACCTGAAAAGGCGAGGCTAGTTATATATATATATATATATATATATATATATATATATATATATATATATATATATATATATATATATATATATATATATATATATATATATATATATATATATATATATATAGGGAGAGAGAGAGAGAGAGAGAGAGAGAGAGAGAGAGAGAATGTGTGCGTGTGCGTGTGTACGTGCGTGTGTGTGTGTGTGTGTGTGTGTGTGTGTGTGTGTATGTATGTGTCTGTGCGTGTATGTGTGAGTACGTTCGCTCTGAGTGCGTGCTTTGCTGGAGAAGCCTAATGAACATTGAACAATACGCACATGCAGGAGACAACGCACACATGCCATGCTGGCGATGACGTATGACTTATTGCCGCTCAGTGCTTCGGTCAGAGGATATCAGCTGTGCATGTGGGTCCGTCATGGTGCGTGAGACACTGTCTCTAGTGGCTGGTACGGAAGACCGACTGATGCCACTTGCAGTCATAACGTGCATGTTAACCCTCTGGCTGTCGGTAGCGCTTTTCGTCGCGATGATTCCTCAAGGAAATGCGCTACCGACCGCCAGAGGGTTAAATGTACAGTAGTCACCGCTCAGATCCGAGACCGAATAGTTTGTGTACTGGCGACAGGGAATTTCATTCGGTGTGGGAAATCCATTAGTCAGCAAGTTCTTACAATGTTTGCACGACGTGTGTTGTCACCACACCTTTAGACTCTTAAAGCGACCTAATGTTGTGGCAGTCCCTGCTTTATAGACGTTGTTATGTCTTATGTATTGTATTGTAGACCCTGCTTTATAGACGTTCTAATTATGTTTGACAATAGGCTCCGTGCGTCACGTGATCATTGTCAATGCGTCCGCCATGTTGGAAAGGTTGACGTACTTCCTTTTACAGGTCACGGTATACATTTAAATTGGGAAGTTCAGGCAGTAAGAGGTCCCGTGTTTTTAAAAATAATTTTTGCCTTGTTTGAAAATTTGCAGTTGGGCTGAATGTGGGAATTTGCTGGAAATTTGTGGTTAGCTGAGAGGAGACATGTTTGGTGCTTTGATTCATACCATCCTGAGCTTATCCAGTGGACATTTGTGGGCCTATGTTGAGTTGCCTTTGGCGTAGTGATTTGAGGGGCACACTGATTTCAGCTGTGCTTGGGTGTGGGGTTGGTAAGGAACCAGTTTCATAGCCAAGAAATGAGACGGGTCATGTGCTGTTTTTTTTGGTATTTTATGCATGGCAAATGTGCAGCTGGTGGGCGGTAGTGCTTTTTAGGGAATTGAACAATTAGGGGATGACTGGGATTGACTAAGGCTAAGAGACTGGACAGTACGGAAACACCACTGTGGTCCGTGGCCTACAGCAGAGAGAGTAAACAGAGCGTGTTTTTCTGTTTTAAAAAATGGAAAAAGTGAAGGGAAGGGATACTAGAAAATATATTGATCGACTGGACAGTGAACATAGGGTTCGGTACGAAGAAAAAATTCAATTTTTGAATGGTTTTGACCCCTACGACTGCACAGAATCCGCCTGGACAGAGGACTACAGTGCAATTCCTCCTTTGGATTTTCCAAGTCTCACAAGCTATCTGGTGTGTGGCATTAGTGCCTACACTCTTGAACAGTTCAGATCTTACAAAAGTTTGGAGGCTCATATGCAGTTTACGGATGGATGGGTCCACGGCCTTAGAATGTTTTCGCCACCAGCCTGTGACAAGACTGTCGTCAAAGCCAAGGTAACAATTTGACACATAACTCCTTAGTTTCTTGTCATCACCTGGATTTTTTCTTCTCTAGAGCTGAAAGGTTGTGTGGATGAGCTACTGCATGGACTAAACTTATTCTAAATAAATTGTGTCGTTGCATTTGGGGTATCACGTGACTGAGATAGACGGTGTGAAATCAAAAGCTCCCTTGTATGTTAAGTTGTAAACACTGATGCAGATACACAGATCAGGTAGAGTGTGACTTGTCATTGTACATTATCATAAGACATATGTGTTTTCATTGCAGGTACTTCATTCTCAGAGAATGAACGAAAAGCCCCTTCAGCCATGGGTCATCATTAATGAGAGTGGAGATGTGGTTGCTGCACACTGCGACTGCATGGCGGGACTTGGTGAGACCTGCACTCATGTGGGAGCTGTGCTCTTCAAAATTGAAGCGGTGGTGCGGGTGAGGGAGAGGACAACAGTGACAGGAGTGGCTGCATACTGGATGATACCCAGTACTATTGATAAGGTATGATTGATGTATTTCTAACATTACTTGATTCAAGCGAATGTTAGCTTCTAACAGTCACACATTTGTTTCTGAAGCATATATTTTGTGCATCGGGGAATGTTCTTGATTTTTCACACAGATTGATTGAACAATTATAAACAATATTTTGTCTCTAGGTGAGAGGAAAGGTGGGCTACAAAATCGACTTCACGACTGCAAACACCAGGAGGCAGCAGCTTGACAACACCATTGCAAGTGGCATAGCCCCACTGCCGATTAGGACCATGTCTGTTGCCAAGAAGTATACAACAACACCGGCACCAACGCAGGAGCAGATCAACAGGTTTCTAAAGGCTCTACATGCTACAGGTACATACTAGTGTGAATTAACCCTTTGTGTGTCGATCACGACATAACAATAGTGGGAATAATGTAGACATTTATCAGGTTTTCGAATGTATATATGTATTTACATCGAAACCTGCTAATAACACACTTCTGAATAGCACAAATCATGTGAATAGTACTGTCACTTTAAACCTTTTTTTTTTCAGCCCTTCTGTACATGCTAATATGCAGCATGTTTTTACATGAAATGTTTTGCTGTGTTTCAGGAGACAGGGCTGTTCTTCTCAGTAGCAGACCGGATTACTGCCAGGACTTCAGGGATCCAGTGAAGCCTGTGCTCTTGCCCAAGTCCTTGACCAACCTGCGCAACCCTGCATGTGATTGTCTAACCAATGAGGACCTTACGTCCTACTGCACGACAGTGGCTGATAAAGTGAACGTCACTGCGGAACAAGCTGCCAAGATAGAGAGGGACACCAGGGACCAGCACAAGACGGCAAGCTGGTTCTCCTGCAGGGCTGGTAGAGTCACCGCATCCCAGCTGCATGCAGTTACAACTTTCAAGCAGGATAAACCAGCCCTCAGCACCATCAAGACCATTTGCTACCCCTCAATGACCAAAATAACACACGCTGCAGTGACCTGGGGCATTGAAAATGAGGCCAGAGCCAAAAAAGCGTATGAAGAGGAAGAGAAAGGAAGCCACTGTGGTTTCAGCCTTCAAAAGAGTGGCTTCATAATTCGGCCGGACATACCCTACATGGGATCATCGCCAGATGGCATTGTTGACTGTGAATGCTGTGGCAGAGGCTGCCTTGAAGTGAAGTGCAGCTACAAACACCGTGACCTGCCAGTCATTGCTGCTTGCAGTGACAAAACATGTTGTCTAGAAATTGTAGACAATGAGCTATGCTTGAAGAAAGGCCACAAGTACTATGACCAGGTACAGGGGCAGATGCTGACAGCTGAAGTTGAATACTGTGATTTTGTCATGTTCACAAATGTGGACATCAGAGTTGTGAGGGTAGAAGCGGACTTTGAGTGCCAAGAACGCCTAAAAGGCAAGGCCAAAGAGTTTTTTATGGAAGTGGCGTTGCCTGAACTTGTGGCAAAGCGGTTCACTGTAGGTGTTCCATCTGTGTGTGTGATGGGCGAGTCGTCCAAAGTCGATGTGCCTTCTTGCAGGCAAGGCAAGAAGCGCAAGAAAGAAGAACCATTATGGTGTCACTGCAGGAAAACTGCGCACTTTGACGACATGATAGGCTGTGACAACTATGAGTGTGAAGTAGAGTGGTTTCACTTGGGCTGTGTTGGGCTGAAAGAAGCTCCAGATGTGGATGAAGCATGGTTTTGTGAGGAGTGTGTGAACAAGTAGAACAATGTTGACTGTTGTTGTCTGTCAGTGTGAGGTTTTGAATACTTTCCAGGTACACTATCTGCACGTTTGTCTGGTTCACAGTATTTTGGTAACTGTATCATAGTGAATATACTTTTGTGATTTGCATTGACTGAGTTTAGAGAAAATGGATGATGAATTATTAAATGTAATGACAAGTAGTAGACACTGTTTTGTGTTTTTGTTTTGTATCATGTGTCAATATGTTAGTAAAATTGAATGCACATGTTTGGTTGCTAAAACCAAAGACCAAGAACACATTTCAGAACAAACAGTCCACACTATGACAACACCTATGTTTTCTTTCTATCTCTTTTATTATTCAATGATTATCCCGTAGAGCGTATTCATATTTAAAGGAAATATTACCATAATAATTATAATGACCAGAACAGATGCATATATACATCAGTTCTGGTCATTATATTATGGTAATAATAAATAAATGTATATGGAGCATGTCCATACAAAGCATGGTGTAGTTCTATTAATGAACAAGGCCATGAGCAACTGTAAACAATGAAGCACACCAACTGAATGTAGATGTTAAAATTTTGAAAAGCTAGTTGTAAAATGTTCGACAATTTCTGACATATCCATAACACTTTTACCCCCACCAAAATGTCTAGAACTGACAGCAAACCCACCTCAATCATGTACTGCTATGGCAACAACACACAGACCAGAACTATATACCCAATTCCCAGAACAGATGTGTAGAAATAATGTACAGGGAGCATGTGACATGTCCATGCAAAGTACAGTGCACTTTTCAACAAAGCTGTCCCAGTATCAGCAACTAAATGATGCACGCCAATTGAACATAAATGTATGTTTTCAGACAATTTGAAAAGGTAGTTGTGACATTTTCAGAAAATTCTGAAATATCCATGTCACTTGTACTCCCAAAATATACTACTCCAAGTTTGCTTTGCATCAAGACTGAGTTTGATGTTTGTGAAAAATGAAAATGGTTTATTCAAAAGTAACTGATTGGAGCTTAATCAGTGGTCTTCTGAGAACAAAATAATGATAGCAATTGCTACTAAAGCAATAATTTAAATAAACAGCAATCAGGACACCCTTGGAGTAGTATATATAGAAATGAGAGCAATCTGTCATCTACTATGGCAACACAACACTAGAGCTCATGTTTGCCAGCGCACAACAGACTAGCACTATTTTGTCCAGAAATGTAACTGTTTCTCCTTCACACGGAAGTATCGTCTCTATTGCCAGTGTGTCTGATACAATACCATATTTGCCTCTCAGGTTTCCAATAACACGTTCAATGTGGATCCTTAAATGTGCAATGTTTCTGGTGTCTTCCACATCTCTGGCCCCCCCACCTGGGTCTGCCCTGGGGGACTTGGGTGGGGTTAGGTATTTTTTAGTTCCCAGGGTCACCCTGGTCAGCCCCACAGGGTGGGTTTTTCTCTCTATTCTGGGGCATGTATTTCTGTCTACCCTTTGTCCATTCACCTGTATTTGCCTTTTTAAAACTCTCCCTACTGTCTGCACTGCCTGTAGCTCTTGATATTGGATGTGTGTTGCTAGGTGGTCTTGGCTTTATTTAGGCCCCATGTGTTAGGTTTATTTAATGTATTTGACCGGCTGGCAACATACATTCAATGTTCTGTTTATTTTTTTTTTCACAAGCAGTGCAGGCACGTCCTGAGAAAGCCTTGTTGCTGTCGGGACGTTAAGCAATGTACAATCAATCAATCACATCTCTGGCACGCAGCTGGCTTTTCCCTTTTGTGAAAGATGGGATTTTCACCTCGGCAAACATCATCCCAACTGATTCAGTTATGTCAAAACCCCTATCAGCTAAAATGACATCCCCTGGCACAAGCTTATTAAAAAACCCAGACTCCTCAGTGACCTCTCTATCACTTGTCCTTCCACCAAAGCCTCTGGAAATAAAAGAGATCTCCCCTCTAGGTGTTGCTCCTATCATATACTTCATCGTATTGTGGTGTTTATAGTTCGACCAGGTTTCTGCTCTGGCTTTCAGATTCGAAGGTCTTTCAATGAAGATCTCAAAACAGTCAATGATAACTGCAACTTTATTTCCAAAAGCCTCTGTAAATTGATGAGGCATGCAAACCTGCAAATATTCTCTCTCTGGCCATTTGACAAAGTCAAAGAGACGAGTATACATTACACTCAAAACTTCTTTGAAGTTGCTTGACACAGTCGTGCGATGCAATTTGAACATGTACGCAATGTGCTGAAACGGCAGGTTCACACGCAGTCTCAGAAACACTAACATCAGCAGCTGAAATGGTGTCAGGAGTCTTGCTGGTGGAAGATACGGCAACAGATAAGTGAACAGAGCTAAAAATGTGGCGTAGCTGGGCAGCCCAGTATAAAATTTGACACGCTCTTCATCACCTTCAAACACCTCGGGGGTAAACATGTCACAGTCCTTCATTTTCTCTTTCAAGTTCCTCTTCTCCTCATACAAGGCATTGAGTTCGTCATGCATGGAATCTATAGTAGCACCAGTCAGCTCAGTTTGAGTAGAGACTTCACACATTCTTGCACTTCCATTGACAGAATTGTCACTGTTGTCCTCATCGTCACTCAGATGTAACCCTGGCTCAGTTACATCTTTGTTGTTCATCTTTGACAATCCACGTTGTCGAGCTCTGTCAGACCGTTTGGAGTCGGTGGGCTTCACTTTGTCATGGCCCATGTGCAGAGATGGGGCCCAATCAGGATTACTTTCATGCATCTCATAGGCAGGTTTTCCTGGAAACAAACAAAACGATACGAAACAAGAAATGATCAATAAACTAGTCAGCTCTGAGCACATGACAAAATGCATAACACACAGCCACCAACAGAAGAAAACTACTAAGGCTTTTATACAAATTATTTCCGAATTCAGTGCTCTTTTTATCATCTGCCAAAAATAACAAATGCACAAATGACAAGAAGAAAACGACGAAATCGTCAATGTTTTCAGCCCACGTCTGTGTAGGGAAAAGAGAAGTCTTTTGGAAAACTCTTAATAAAACTGACAGATAACAGAAATAATTAATAAAAGTAAGTTGAAATGAGCCTTACCAGCGTGAAAATGTCTTGAGCAAACACGACATCCTTCTGAAGAATGCGAGAAAGTGATCCTCACCAAGTTGATAGCGGATACCCAAGCCAACCTTCTCCTACTTGTCAAATCTTTCATTTGCGATCCTTGGTTTGTTTTGACTTTAGGAATGCGAAAAAACTTAACATTTTCATTGATTCTGGCTCCAGCTGTGTTATGTGAACTCATAAAACAATCTTTAACGCAGCAACGCACACCTTTCTCAGGCATTTTCGACGATTATAAACGACTCGACAGTGTACTTTCAGTTTCTGACCTTGCCGTCATGGCGTCGCGCAAGGAGTTCTGGGATTGACTGACGTCACATTCACGAAGCCTATTCCTGGTACAACCAGCAGTATGGGAGAGCTATACAGGATGCTAACGAGTAAGTTATATTTCCGTTATAAATTGTAATCATGATGCTATAAATAGGTTTGTGTCATAAATATACACAAATAAATAATACTACTAATAAAATTAGGATCTCACCTATATTTGACACCTTACTCTCTAATTCAAGCGATCGCTAATTTTCAAATCTAACACTAGCCCAAACCCTAACTCTGAATCCGATTTAAGTCAGGGGTTAGGATAAAGGACAAACCGTTAAATTCAATTTTAGGGTTAGGGTTTGGGCTAGGGTTAGAGTTGAAAATTAGAGATAGCTCGAATTAGAAAGTAAGGTGTCAAAGATGGATGAGATCTTAAAATTATAATAATAAAGAAAATTTATACCGTGCATTTTCCTGAATAACAATTCAATTTAAAGCGCACTCTCACACATTAATAAAAGTCATACATACAGATAATTACACACACATTCGTATTAAGAAAAGCAAGGTGGGAGATGTGGGGTGGGGGTGGTGGTCAATGAGATGATGTTAGATATTTATACATTAGCCAAAAAAATATATATATAAATTTACGATGCCACATTTAAGTTTTAACAGAAATATTTTCGAGATAGGTTTTAAGATTTGACTTAAAGTGGAAATTACTGGGATGTTTTGAACAACAACAGTAATAAAATAAAAAAATAAAATTGTCAGACATTCATTTTGATGTCAAGATATTTAATTAATTTGCATGTGCTAATTCTGAGAAAAAGTAATATTTAGAGACACGCCAGTGACCTTCAAAATTGTGTCGTTATATCCGGTTGACATATTATCCAACGGGCCGAATATAAGGATTTTACCCTGGACCCAGCTTTGTGTGTCTTCATACCCGGATGTCGTTATATCCGACGTTGTACTAACCGGCTTTGACTGCACATTGATTGTTTACTGTCGTTATTACTGTATATTATTATTGTATGCTTGTTTTTCTTTCCAGGCGGTATCGGTATGTAGCTTACCGCATGCTTGTGCGGTGGATCTGGAAGTGGCTGGGGAGGGACATCAGGGTCACCTTACCAGCTTGTGCGGTAACAAGAATCCGGAAACAGTTTCCGAGCGCAGATGGGCAGTACACTGGTTATAGGGACCCAGAATAATGTGACAATACATTTGACAGCACTGGCCCATTTTTGCATCCTTATGTGTTTCCAATATATTCATAATATACTGTCATTATTATTATTACATGGACGAAAAAAACATTTTCATGTGTGTTTGTAGTCTGTTCAGCTTGTTTTACGCGCTGGTTTAAAAAAAAGAAGTGTGTTTGCATTTATTTATAATTATGAAACAGAAGTGCAACACTAAAATCATGTGTAGTTTGTAACATACATGTAGTGGCAACACAGTCAAAGCCGGTTAGTACGATATAACAACAGCCAGATATAAAGACACAAAACCTATATCCGGCCCTATATGCTATATATCAGCCGGATAACGACACGATTTTGAAGTTCCCGGGCATGTCGTACTATCCGGCTTTGACTGTGTGTTGTGTGCAAGGTGTGTGGGAGTATTTTTGGCTTTTACCATTTTGGAATGTATATAAAAAGTTTCTAAATAAAATGAAGTTAATACTGCCATTGTGAAACCCACCCTGGCTTTAGTGTGTCACGTTGGATGGCGAAAGTGGTCAGATTTACTTCTTATTTAGATTGTGTGGTAATGTCTCATACCTCATTCATACCTCAAAGTCATAGAAACCAGTAGTTATAGGTTCTCACTTGCAGAGCCAGGTCTGCTATTTTCAAACTCTTGTCATCAAGTAATGTAAACAAACATTCTACAGTACACAACTATATTTATAATAAATTCAACAAACTTACTCTTCAATTTTCATTTACGTTCCATCTTGTCTCAAGTAACCAACCATCTACGCACACACACATACATTCACAGGCACATTCATCCATTCTTTCAGATATCATCCAGTCTATCAGATAATGAAAAGCACAATCATTAGTCCCCCACACAGACCATTAGCTGATTAGCTAACAGTTAAATTTACCACTGAAAGTCAATACCTGTAAAAAGTTGTCTCAAAGAAGTAATATAATAATAATGTTTCGGCGAATCGGCTCAAAGCGCCGCGAACTGCACCCAACACGCACGCTCACGTGACACACGCATTCACTCTGACGACAAAAATAGTACAAGACAAACACAGGACATTCACGTGGTGCAAAGGGTCAGCTCAGCTACTGAGTTTTCGGAAATTTTGATCGCTTGTATTTGAAATTTATAAAGTGGCCTGAAACCGGTACCAAAGTGGAGGGGGAGGAAGAACCAGAGTACCCGGAGAAAGAACCCCCGGCGGTCCGCCCGAATTAACGGTGACACTTACTAGAAGAGAAAAATCCGACGCCGAAACCAGGTATCGAACCTCGCACCTTTAGCATTGGTGGCAGGCGCCTTAACCACTGCGCCACGGACCACCCCGTACACACACATTTAAGCATTCAAGTATCAAAGTATGTCACACATTTGACATTTGAGCACATACATACTTGACCAACTAATGCACACCTGTACACAAAAATTGACGGCAAAATTAAAAAATAGTAAAGTAATTTTTAAAAAATTAATATGACAAACGAAATAGAGCGGAGAATAAGATTGGTAACAAGCGATACAATCTGAGTAAATGCTCGTGAACCCTAGATGCAAAGTCCATTTCAATTGAGTTTCACGCTTGGCAGTCACCTTTTTGGTCTGAATTGAGTTTGGCATAGCGTGATCGTGACTGGCGATTCAAAACTGCATCCTCTTTTGCTGGTCTTGGGAAAGAGGCAGCTAGGGGTGGAGGGCACTGCACAGGTTTTGTCAGATCTAGTTGAAGTTGAAGCAGTACTAGTAGGCCTACTACTAGTAACTGGAGTCACTGTTGCTGTTGTTGAGGTGCTTGCTGCAATGGCACGCGGACTTTGGATCGTTGGAACAGAGCCAGGCTTTAATGTCCGTATTGTTTTCATCCCAAAGCTCCGCATTAAAGTGGCACTTGGGGGGTAGCAGTCTTCAGCGAAGTGTTTTGCGCAAATTGTTGACGACGCAGTTGGTGTCCCGTACTTCGGACCGAAGTTTACACGCTTTTCCTGCACGAATCTCACCCACTTATTTCGCACGTCTTCGTTTTTTGGAAACCTATGCAATGTTAACCCATCCGCTTGTTTGTTTGTACAACCTCCAACGGCACAATATAGGCCACTGCTCTTCGTTTTCCTGCATTTTGGTAGAGAAGGGGCACTATCAGACTCCATATTGTCTACAGCAGTTGACGTCACGAGCCATGTGGTCACGTGAGCGGGCTTTTCGAAGGTGCAAAAGTTTATTCGAAGTAGATTTTATTCAATATTAAAAAAAGGCAGTATTTTTCGGAAAAAAGTTGTTCGGCATGTGACTTCTTTTATTATGTAGATATTTTGTGCTCAGTTTTATGTTTCAATGATGTTGACCTTTAAAAAGAAAACGAGTCCGGTGCCGTGAGCCCCCCACCTGGATTACGGAGGAGATTAAACAAACCATGGAAGCCAGAAATCAAGCCAAGCGGTACAAAGATTTTATTGCGTTCAAAAGGTTACGTACCAGAGTCAAATACCTTATCCGGGAGGCACAAAAAGCACTGGTAGAGAAAACCATACGTGGCGAGAATCCGTCTTCAATATGGACAGTTTTAAACTTACTAACTAACAATAATAAAAATCATTCTGCAAATACGACTGCCAACCTTTCAGTCCATGCTTTTAACGACCACTTCATTTTAGCCCCGAAATCTTTACTACATGCTAAAGGCTTGGATCAGGTTGAACATGTCGCATTGCAAAAGCTTGCTGACTTTTGTAAGAAATGACTGTTCGTGGACGATTCTTTTTATGTCCCCTTCATCGCTGTACAAAAAGTGGGCAGATCTATCTCTATTCTGTCGAAGCCTATTGAGAAGCATGTACACAAACATCTTCTCGAATTCCTGGAAGAAAAGTCTCTCCTGAATAAATATCAATCTGGTTTTCGCCCTAAACATTCGTGTCACACTGCCTTTGTTCATATGATTGACACTTGGCTGCTCAACATCAACAACAACAAAAAAATGTCTGGTGCTGTCTTTCTAGACTTGAAAAAGCGTTCGACCTTATAAACCACGAAATTTTATTAGAGAAACTAGACTGCTACTTTAACAATAACAGCCCAGGGACAATCTCATTCTTTCGTTCATATCATAGGGGTGATTCAAACTGTGTACACCAATGCTATCTTCTCATCTGAAAAGCGTGTTGAGTATGGCGTGCCCCAGGGATCCATACTAGGACCGTTACTCTTCTGTTTGTTTATACATGATCTCCCACTTCATATATCCAATCCAATTACTGAATGTGACATGTTTGCCGATGATTCAACTCTTCACGCTGGCGGGAAAACTGTACCTGAAATATCAAGCAATCTTCAGCTTAGTCTTCAGGAGGTCTCACTGTGGTGCAAAAATAATCAAATGCTTGTTAATCCATCTAAAACAAAAAGCATGCTAATCACAACACGCCAAAAGCATCAGCTCCGCTCCGAATCACTTATCCTCTCTTTTGATTCAGTTCCCATTGAGCAAGTCAAGGAATATCGCCTCCTCGGGGTAATTGCTGACGAACAACTGTGCTGGTTGCCCCATTTAACACAACTAGGAAAAACATTATCAAAGAAACGATTTTTACTGTCAAGATTAAAATCTGTCTTTAAAACTAAGACACGTAAGCTATTTTTCAACTCTTACATAAAACCTCACATTGACTACGCATCTAATATTTGAGACGGCTGTAGTAAGGCTAACCTTAAGCGGATTAATTCTCTATACAAGCACGCAGTTAAACTGATCCTCCCAATCCCCTCTCTAACTTTGGAGGAAAAGCTTCAGGCAACAGGGCTCCTTCCTTTACATCAACACCTTACATTAAATACACACCGGCTAAATATCTGGATCCCCCTTGGGGGAACCTAGATTTAAATTTCCATGCACTGAGTGGCTGGAACAGTGGATATGTGATACGCCACCCTTCGGGGGGGGGGGGGGGCTTCCATATGCATTGCTTTCAGTCACATTTTTAGCGCCCCCTCTCTTTCCTATTTTTTTTTTTTTTTTTTTTTTTGGTGCTTTGGCCACAGTAGATCTATGATCACTGGTCGATCATGCACATTTCTCTCCCCTGTCAGTGCTATTATCTACTTTACTTTGTAACCTTCCTAAAATATTAGCACTGGCAGTCTCCCCTATTCTTTTCATTAAATAAGTGCGTACTTATGCACAAAGCCGACTGAAAGGGAAAGCCCCCCTCTACCTGGCTAAGCTTTTCACTGAGAGTGAAATGGTTTATAGCACTTCGAGGAACAGTCTCGTCATTGAACGGTCCCGAATTGACTTGTTTAAATCCAGCCTTTCGTACGCGGATGCCTATTTATAAAACTAACTTCCTCCACATATACAGCAAACGAGACATCTTCGGCATTGTTTAGGACGAAAGCATTTAAATACATCTCAGAGCAAACTTGAAAGAAACGTAGATAATGGGTAGACCATCGAAACCGATGATGTCATCATTGTGCATGACTTCTATTTGTGGGTGCGGGTTTGGCTGGCCAAGCCAATCCTGGAGCCACACCTGCGAGGGCAATTGGGGCACTGGAACGTAGCTGTGCGGAGAATCGACGCTGTCTTTCTGCGAGCTCTGGCACTGGTGATCCGTTCGCGCCGATTGTGTTCAAAGAGCGTGCAGGCTTTCCTGGTGGCGGCACGCCAGCCGGCTCTGTCTTGTGTTTGTGCTTCAAGTTCCTTTACCGGGAAGACGCAATGCTTGAGGCTGTCTCTTATGCAGTCTTTGAAGCGTTTCTTTGGCCGTCCTTGCTTCCTGTGGCCTTTTGAGAGTGCACCATGCAGAAGTTGGCGTGGCATGCGAGAATCATCCATGCGTATGACATGACCTGTCCAGCGGAGTTGTGTCTTTAAGATCAAGGCTTCAACGCTCACTAAGCCATCATTGTCCAGGACTTCCAGGTTTGTCACCTTGTCTTGCCATTTGATGCCCATGAGTGAGCGCAGGGATCTCATGTGGAAATGTTCAAGCTGCTTGAGGTGCTTACTGTACAGCGTTCATGACTCACAGCCATAGAGGAGGCTGGGGAGAACTACTGCCTTGTAGACTTTGATCTTGGTGGAGAGCTTGACGTTGTTGTTATTCAACACACGAGTGCGCAGGCGACCCAGGGCTTGGCTGGCTTTGCTGATGCGAGCTGCAATTTCCTTGTCGATAGTACCGTCAGAAGAGATGATGCTCCCAAGGTACCTGAACTGGTCGACAGTCTTCAGCTCGGTGCCTTCGATGTACACTTTGGGTGGGTGGGGGGGGGGGGGGGGGCTCTTGTGCCTGGGGCCGGTTGGTGCAGGACCTCGGTCTTGCTGAAACTGATGGTGAGGCCAAACAGTCGAGAGGCTTCCGAGAACCTGTTGACGATGGTCTGGAGGTCAGACTCCGTGTGCGCCATCAGCACACAGTCATCGGCAAACAGCGCCTCAAGGATCAGTCTCTCGATGGTCTTGGCCCTGGCGTTCAGTCGACGGAGGTCGAAGAGAGAGCCGTCTAGTCTGTACGTCAGGTATACTCCCTTCTCAAGGTCGCGTACTGCATGGGTCAGGACACACGTGAAGAACAGGTTGAACATCACGGGGGCAAGAACACAACCTTGTTTCATACCATTGGAAATGTCGAAGGGTGCGGATGTGTCGCCATTTGACTGGACAACTCCTACCATTCCATCATGGAAGAGGCGGATGATGTTGGTGAACTTCCTGGGGCAGCCGAGCTTTGCGAGGATGACCCAAAGCGCTTCTCTGTTCACTGTGTCGAATGCTTTGGTCAGCTCTATGAAGACAACGTAGAGGTCCATGTGCTGCTCAATGCATTTCTCCTGGACCTGCCTCACAGAGAAGACCATGTCGACTGTGCTGCGGCCGGGTCTGAAGCCACATTGAGCCTCTGGCAGCGCTTCCTCAGATACAGAGCTGATCAGGCGGTTGAGGATGACTCTCGCAAGGATCTTGCCAGCAATGGACAAGAGTGAGATCCCTCGGTAATTGGCACAGTCTGCTTTGCTGCCCTTGTTCTTGAACAGGGAGACGATTGTAGCATCTCTAAACTCCTGTGGCATGTTTTCCTTTGCCCAGATACATGTCAGAATGTTGAGGAAGGCATCAAGGGTCTCAGGTCCAGCTGCCTTGAAGAGCTCTGCGGGGATATCGTCCATGCCTGCAGCCTTGCTGGAGCTAGTCTGGTTGATCGCTTTCTTGAATTCGTCCAGGGTTAGCGGGAGGTCAAGGTCATCCAGTTTCGGCTTTTGGGGAATCATGTCCAGGGCCGCGGGATCGACAGTGGAAGGCAGGTTCAGCAGATTTGAGAAGTGTTCTCTCCAGCGCTCAGTGATGCTGCCTTTGTCCTTTAGCAAGGTGAAGCCGTCGGCGGAAAAGAGAGGGGTTGTGCTGAGTCCGGCAGGGCCGTAGACAGCTTTCATAGCGTTGAAAAACTCTTTGGAGTTGCTGGATTCAGCGAAGTGTTCAAGTTCTTTTGCTTTGCCGTCCCACCAGGTTTCCTGCATGTTGCAGAGCTCTCTCTGGGCTTTTATCTGGATGTGTTTGAAGCGGTCTTTCTTGGACAAGGAGTTGATGTCATCCTGCCACTCGATGAAGGCACTGTGCTTTTGCTCCAGTAGCTTGTTGATCTCTTCATTGTTCTCATCAAACCAATCCTGGTGTACTCTCTGCTTGGGTCCAAGCACGTCTTTGGCAGACTCCGTCACCATCCCCTTGAACTGGTTCCACATTTCAGTTGGGTTGCCAGTCAACGGTCCATGGGCAGTTAGCAGGTCATCAAGGTGGGACTGGAAGTTTTCCTTGACATCCGGGCACTTCAGCTTGGCCAGGTTGAATGAAGGTTGGGTGAGCTTCGGCCTCTTCCTGTGTGCTGGTGCAATGTGCAGGTTGAGGACAGACCGCACCAGCCGATGGTCGGTCCAGCACTCGGCTCCTCTCATGGCTCTGGTGATTCTGACATCACGAGTATCCCGCTGGCGGACAATGACATAGTCTATGAGATGCCACTGCTTGGACCTGGGATGCATCCATGTTGTCTTGTACTTACTAGCCAGCCTGAAGAGGGTGTTGGTGATGGCGAGTCCATTCTCAGCGCACAATGTCAGCAGCAGCAGGCCATTGCTGTTTGTCTTGCCCAGCCCGTGTGGGCCTATAACTCCTTCCCAGCATTCACATTCGCGCCCAACTCGAGCATTGAAGTCACCAAGCACGATGAGTTTGTCACTTGTAGGAGTGGACTTCAGGAGGGAGTCGAGGCTCTCATAGAACGCCTCCTTGTCGTCATCGGCGTTGGTTAGTGTCGGAGCATAGGCACTGATGATAGTGACATGACGGGTGTGGGAGATGGGCAAACGGAGCTTCATCAATCGTTCGCTCATGCCAGTGGGAAGAGGAGCGTGGTGCGGATGGCGAAGCCAACTCCGTGTATCCTGTCTTCATTCTCAGCTTTGCCCTTCCAGAAAAAGGTGTACCCACCCTCAGGTTCACAGATCGAGCCTTCGTCAGCAAATCTGGTTTCGCTAAGAGCCGCAATGTCGATTTTATATCTCGCCAGCTCCCTGGCTACGAGGGCTGTTCTTCTGTGTGGTCTCTTCGTCTGATCTCTGTCCAACAGGGTTCGTACGTTCCACGTACCGAGAATAAGTTTCTTTTTTTGTTTTTCTTTTTCGACCGCATAAAAGGGTGAAACCGCCAACCGCGGTACGCTGACCGGTTTATGTAGGGCAGGCAATGTTTGGAACACCTTTTCTAGTTCCCTCCCTTACTAGGGTGAGCAGTGCTGTCCTGAAGAGGGCTGCTCAGTCGCCTGGGATGCTGCCGAACTTCCCTGCTGCCCCTGGTACAGGAAAGAGCGACCACTGGTCCACAGACCGCCTACGTGCAGGTTCGGAGCTGCGACTCCCAGCAGTAACCTCTACCTGTCGTTTCGCCCGTTCCCCATCGCCGCAGGACTTCTGGAGGAGGCAGAAGAAAAAAGAAGATGGAGTAGCAGATTTGGTGAAGGTGAAGACCCATGCACAAAACCTGCGCGTGAAGGAGATTTTGGTGGAGAAGCTGTTGCGCTGGAGCAACCCCACCCTCTCGGACGCAGAAAACAGAGTCCAGTGGCACGATGAGACGTTACAACTGGTAGCTTCCTTGGCTGCAGTGGATGGCCATGTCTTCTTCTGTGCTCTGACATGCCCTATGCACTCCACAGTGCACTGCTGACCCGCCCTCTTGGCCGTTGAACCCTTGATTGGGTTTCCTCCGCCCAGTCGGCCGGTGACAGACTTTACATGCTAGGATGAGCAAGTCCTGCCTCACCAAGGGTTTGAGACCCCGGGTTTCCCCTCACTTGGTTTAGCCAGCCAGTCGAAGCTGTTGCCCGTGGTGTGGCCGCTGAGCATGCTGCAGCTACGTGGAGCCACAAGTGAGAGTTGAGTGTCAAAGTGGAGACTTAAACTGGTGGACTACTCTCTAACCTTCGAGAGGCGACTTGTCCCCCCATTATAGGTGAAAGCCCCCTCCTTGAATACTCCAGACACCAAAAGAGCCATGTCAACGATTTTATTTTTTAACGCATTGTTGTGGTCCTCCGTTTTGCACTTGTTAGTTTTATATATCTCTCTTTACCGCAGTATATTGCCTGTTCACAAAATTCCTACACAACAGTAGCTGTATCATAAGCGTGCAGTCGCTGTCTATAAACACTCACTTTACATCGCACCCCCCACCCCCTCCAAGACCCTGTCAATTGATGTGTGTAATCTTCAGTGACTTTGAAACTTATATCGAAATGTAACACAAGTGACCTGTAGGTGTAGCCGCTTGTTTGTGCTGTTAACATATTGTTTTAATGTTGCTTTTAATGTTGTAGTTTAGCAAGAACAAACACGACAAGAGGCCTGTGCGCCTATTGTTTCCATCCTTGAGAAATAAAGTATCATTCATTCATTCTCTCTCTCTCTCTCTCTCTCTCTCTCTCTCTCTCTCTCTCTCTCTCTCTCTCTCTCTCTCTCTCTATCTCTCTCTCTCTCTCTTTACTTGTCGGGTTTCTGTATCGAAACCCTGCAGCCACATTTGAGTGGTACGATAGCTTTTTCCACATGATCGATAAAACAGACATTCAGACCAAAAATGTTCTGCTTCTTGGAGATTTTAATATTGACTTTCTTAAAAATCATCCATCATGGGAGTGTACTACTACCTTAGTCGGTCTCCAACAAATGGTGACATCCCCCACCAGAATTACGCCAACATCAGCCACTATTATAGACCATATTTATACCAACAAACCTCTCGCAGTTAGCAACACTCAAGTTGATAATCTGAGTGTCAGCGACCACTATCCAGTTAGCTGCATATGGCTGTCAAAACGTCCCAAAATGAAAAAGCAAGGTCACACGTGCATCACTTATAAATCATTTAAAAACTTTAATAAAAATGCTTTTTTGACTGATTTAGCTGGAGCACAGTTCACGGACGTGTATAACGATAGTGACCCGAACAAAGCATTAGACACCTGGTACCGCGTCTTTCTCGGTGTGCTGAATAAACACGCGCCCCTGAGGCAAAAGAGAGTTACGTACGCCGCCTTACCACCCTGGCTAACTGCGGATCTGATAGAGGCTATGGAACACAGGGACGAGCTCAGAAAAACGAAGCGTTTTGCTGAATACAAAACACAGCGTAATCACGTAAAATAAATGGTTTTAGAAGCAAAAAAAAAAAACCCCCAAAAAACAAACAAAAACAACAACAACAACAAACCAAAATCTCTCTTCAGTAAGGTAGTTAAGCAAAGTAAAGACTCCTCCACTGTATGGCGTGCCATAAATTTGGTAACCAAAGGTACAAATAAAAGTAGTGCGTCTTTACCACCCCACCTCACTGCAAACAGTTTTAACGACCATTTTTTTTTGTCTCTGTGGCGGAATCACTAATGCCATTGGGAAATAAGTCACATGAGTATGTTTGTACAGACAAACTACTAGACTACTGTAACCAGAAAAATAAAAACAACGAACCTTTCATGATACCGCCTATAGCGGTTCATGAAGTGGGCAGATTAATTACTCGGTGGAAAATAAAAAAAGTCATCCGGGCCTGATGAGATCAGCTCAAAACAAGACATCTCTTCCATATATCGTTGAGAGTCTCACGAACATCTACAATCTCTGTATAAATCAAGACTGTTTTCTGGAAGCATTTAAAGATGCAAAAGTAATCCCACTACCAAAATCAAAAGATCTAAGTGAAATTAATAATTTTCGTCCCATTTCATTACTACCAGTTTTGTCAAAGCCTTTAGAGAGGCATATTCATAAACATCTATCTAAATATTTAGAAAAACGAAATCTTATCCATTCATTGTAGTCAGTCTTTAGACCAAACCATTCCTGCCATACCGCGCTGATTAGGATGACAGATACCTGGTTAGCATCTATCAATGAATCCAAACTAACAGGTGTAGTCTTTTTAGACTTCCGTAAAACTTTTGATTTAGTAAACTATGATATACTGATAAAGAAAATCTCATTATACATCAACGGCGCTGCCACGTTCTTCAAATCCTACTTGGATAACAGAAGACAAAAAGTCCTTCTTAATGGTACATATTCTAATCACCGCTTAGTCAAGCATGGCGTGCCCCAGGGCTCTATTTTAGGCCCTCTTCTATTTTGTTTGTTCATTAAAGACCTTTCGCTCACAATTAGCGATCATAATGTTTCATGCGATATGTTCGCGGATGATGCTGCAATACACACTCCTGACGAGGATTTATCTATTATTGATACACGCTTACAAAACACACTACAAGACATTGACAACTGGTGTAGTAACAATTCCATGACCCTAAACCCAGCGAAGATTGAATGTATGGTATTGAGTACCCGTCAAAAGAACCAGCTTGGCTCTCTCTCACTCAGCTTGTCGCTTCAAGGAAAACCCATCAGCCAAGTAACAGAACATCGTCTTCTCGGTGTTACTGTAGATAACCAGTTTAATTTAAATGGCAGTGTCATATTACTAACATATGCAACATAATAACAAAGAAACTTTACATTTTAGCCAAATTAAAATATATCACTGATGTAGAAACAGGTAAACTGTTCTTGAACGCCCACATCAGGTCACATATCGACTATGCTTCTACAGTGTGGGATGGAGCAAGTGAGGTCCAGTTAAAGAGACTGAACTCTCTTCATCGTAGAGGCGCAAAACTTATCCTACCTGACCCTAACTCAACTACCGATAATAAATTGAAAACGTTGGAGAGTCTCCTCCTGAAAAATCATTTAATGTACAATAAGGTAATAATTATGTTCAGAACATTGAATAGCAAAATGCCTAATTATATTAGGAAACTATTTTCCTTTCCATCACGTACGTACTCAAGATCACGGCAATTCATTATTGTACCACGACCTAGAATCGATCTCTACAAGACAAGTTTAGCGTTCTCAATCCATTGCCTGTGGAACACTTTGCCTAGGAAAGTTACAACATCAACAACCCTTTCGTGTTTTAGAGACAGTATTTTCAATTACCTCACGTCATTATCGTAATACTTTCACTGCGACCCTATGTTATTCAGTGTGTGCGTTCACGCGCGTGTTTGTGTGTGTGTGTGTGTGTGTGTGTGTGTGTGTGTGTGTGTGTGTGTGTGTGTGTGTGTATGCGTGTGTGTGCACGTGGTTTAAAAAAAATATATTATTTTTTTTTCCAATATAATATTTTCACACTTTGTGCTTTATTTGTAGAATAGATTAGCAACGGCAAGTTCGAAAAATGGTTGTGCCAGCCAAACCTTTTACCGTACCGTTGTAAAAAAAAGAATCATTGTCATTGTCATTCTCTCTCTCTCTCTCTCTCTCTCTCTCTCTCTCTCTCTCTCTCTCTCTCTCTCTCTCTCTCTCTCTCTCTCTCTCTCTCTCTCTCTCGTTTTAGTTTTTCCCAATTTAATCATAGTATTTTGTGATTTGTGCATTATATGTAAAGTAGATTAGCAACGGCAAGTTCGAAAAATGGTTTCTCTCTCTCTCCTCCTTCTCTCTCTCTCTCTCTCTCCCCCTCCCCCGACGTTCAGACTTTCACAAATACTTAGAAGTGCGCTATTTAGAATCGGTTTTGGACAATTGCACCTTCAGTGGCCAAGACTGACCAAAGACGCCGACTGCCAGGCGCGTGACATACAGAGAAGAACCCACTGAGCTTCTTTGCGCTGACAAGCTAGATAAGTAACGAATGCGCTGACAAGCTAGATAAGTAACGAATACGCTGACAAGCTAGATAAGTAACGAATGCGCTGACAAGCTAGATAAGTAACGAATGCGCTGACAAGCTAGATAAGTAACGAATGCGCTGACAAGCTAGATAAGTAACGAATGCGCTGACAAGCTAGATAAGTAACGAATGCGCTGACAAGCTAGATAAGTAACGAATGCGCTGACAAGCTAGATAAGTAACGAATGCGCTGACAAGCTAGATAAGTAACGAATGCGCTGACAAGCTAGATAAGTAACGAATGCGCTGACAAGCTAGATAAGTAACGAATGCGCTGACAAGCTAGATAAGTAACGAATGCGCTGACAAGCTAGATAAGTAACGAATGCGCTGACAAGCGAGATAAGTAACGAATGCGCTGACAAGCTAGATAAGTAACGAATGCGCTGACAAGCTAGATAAGTAACGAATGCGCTGACAAGCTAGATAAGTAACGAATGCGCTGACAAGCTAGATAAGTAACGAATGCGCTGACAAGCTAGATAAGTAACGAATGCGCTGACAAGCTAGATAAGTAACGAATGCGCTGACAAGCTAGATAAGTAACGAATGCGCTGACAAGCTAGACAAGTAACGAATGCGCTGACAAGCTAGATAAGTAACGAATGCGCTGACAAGCTAGATAAGTAACGAATGCGCTGACAAGCTAGATAAGTAACGAATGCGCTGACAAGCTAGATAAGTAACGAATGCGCTGACAAGCTAGATAAGTAACGAATGCGCTGACAAGCTAGATAAGTAACGAATGCGCTGACAAGCTAGATAAGTAACGAATGCGCTGACAAGCTAGATAAGTAACGAATGCGCTGACAAGCTAGATAAGTAACGAATGCGCTGACAAGCTAGACAAGTAACGAATGCGCTGACAAGCTAGACAAGTAACGAATGCGCTGACAAGCTAGATAAGTAACGAATGCGCTGACAAGCTAGATAAGTAACGAATGCGCTGACAAGCTAGATAAGTAACGAATACGCTGACAAGCTAGATAAGTAACGAATGCGCTGACAAGCTAGACAAGTAACGAATGCGCTGACAAGCTAGATAAGTAACGAATGCGCTGACAAGCTAGATAAGTAACGAATGAGCTGACAAGCTAGACAAGTAACGAATGCGCTGACAAGCTAGATAAGTAACGAATGCGCTGACAAGCTAGATAAGTAACGAATGCGCTGACAAGCTAGATAAGTAACGAATGCGCTGACAAGCTAGACTGATAAGTAACGAATACGCTGACAAGCTAGATAAGTAACGAATACGCTGACAAGCTAGATAAGAAACGAATTGTGTACTTTTTTGTTTGTCGTTTTGAAATATAATAAATTGCAACTGCCATTTCTAAGCGCGTTTCTTTCTCCGTTGGGTTCTAATTTCAGATTGAAAACGAGTTCCCCACACTGCTCTTTTGCACTGTTCGCTCTGAACTGACACCTGTTGATAAATGTGCAAATAAGACTTGAATGTTAAATAGGTATGATAAATTAATTTTCATAGATCTTTTCAAATTTTTGCCACGTCAATTTCAACTGCCAGTCTTTTCAAGTCATTCGAAACCGCTATTGGGCGTCTCTGGCGCAGTCCCAAAATGACTCGATCATTTCCCGCCGGGTAGACCGACTTTGTCACTTGCAGATCTGGTACACCTTGACAACGTCATAAACATTGCCAGAGCAAACCTTTCAGACACCTCGTAACCGCCATTCAGCAGTGTGCCTGACATTATGTACGCGACGTCAATGAATCCATGGAACTTTATTTTACAAAGGTTAAGGTATTGACATCGTCAACACAAGAATTTTACAAACCTGCCGTTGCTAACGACTATACAAGACTGTCTACACGCAAGAAGATATACATGTCTTCTAATCACTCTTTGTGTGTGTGCGTGTGCGCGTGTGTGTGTGTGTGTGTGTGTGTGTGTGTGTGTGTGTGTGTGTGTGTGTGTCTGTGTGTGTGTGGGTGGGTGGGGGGTAGGGGTGTGTGTCTGTGTGTGTGTGAACCCCCTAGTCTTTTAGTTGTGTGTGTTTGTCTGTATGTATGTGTGTGTGTGTGTGTATGTGTGTGTGTGTGTGTGTGTGTGTGTGTGTGTGTGTGTGTGTGTGTTTTGTTGTTGTTGTTGATGGTGCTTTTGTCTTTTGATATCACTGCACTGTATGAAATCTGTATTTAAGCCATGATTTTGCAGCTGATTTTGTGTTCGTAAACACTGTTTACACTAACAAGTTGAAGCTTTCATTTATTTGACTTTTCAGGGCCGAAATTTACTTACAAACAAAAACAAACAAACAAACACTCCTTTTTGTTGTTCCTATTTAAAAATAGAAACAACTTTGAACTGGGGCTCGTCGGAGCGCGTTCCAGAACATGCACATGACGTTTTGGGCGTGCGGGGCCGAATTCAGTTCTGGCAGTTTTGTTCTGTGATTTTTTATCTTGTAAAGCGCTTAGAGCATCGTTGATTTGGAGGTTACGCGCTGTATAATGATGTATTTAGCCTACGTTATTCGCCTTGGCGCTAACATGTTCCTCAGTTACAGTCTAGGCTTGTGAAGGCAACACTTCTGCCGGCGGCAACATTCATGGGTTGTCGTGTATTAATAAATAAATAAATAAATCAGCCATTAAATAGGCGCTTTATCCCAATTGAAAATCGGCTCAAAGCGCCGCCGCGAGCGGAACCCAACAAGCACGCTCACGTGAATCACGCGCATTCCCTCTCCTACGCTGTACGTAAACACGGAACATTCACGTGGTGCTAAGGGCAAGCTCAAGCGATCTACTGAAATTTAAGAAATTCAAATCTGTTGTATTTGAAAGTTGATTAAGTGGGCTGAAATTGATACCAAAGTGGAGGGGGAGGAAAGAGCCGGAGTACCCGGAGAAAGAACCCCCGACGGTCCGCCCGAATTAACGGTGACACTTACAAGAGGAGAAAAGTCCGACGCCGGAACCGGGTATCGAACCTCGCACCTCTAGCATTGGTTGCAGGCGCTTTTACCGCCGCGCCATGGACCGCCCTTCATTCATTCATTCCTCTCGTGTCTATGTCGACGCGTACGTACAGCAGTACGTGTACATTAGGATGTTGTTCTACAATTAGAATTCATCCGGTGAGGACTGGGCGAGACGGACAAGACAGAATCGTTTGTCCTGTCAAAATGAGAATAATAAGTTATTTTCAAACCCATACATGTATGTACAAAGAAGTACCCAACGGATAAAGAAACACGCTTAGAAAAGACAACACAACACAATTTATTAATATTTCGGGTAAGTTGCCACATTCCTTCCTTCCTATGAAGATAAGTAGCGGCTAATCTCTCTGTTTGTTTGTCTATTTTGACAAAGGGTATTTACCCGAAGTATTAATAAATTGTGTTGTCCCCGTCTTTTCTAAGCGTGTTTCTTTCTCCGTTGGGTACTTCTTTGCATTTTAAACGCTTGGCAGTCACCTTTTTGGTCTGGATTGTTTATGTATGTATAAAGCCCGGGTGTTCCGCACCAGCTGACGATGGTTATAACATCAACATCCAGTTTCTTAAAAACACGTACGGTTATCAGTGATGTTTCTGCAGAATCAGTTGTAGAATTGGCTCCAGTTTAACCCCTTCAGTGCCAGTAGTCTGTCTTTCTGCTCAATCTTCGTTAATTCAAGAACAAAAACCCTTTGATGTCCCAGGAACATGGATTCAAAGTGGTGTCTGCAAGAGGCATAGATTCTCATGAGCGCCAGCAACTGCGAGAGCTCATGAGGATTAAGTGGGCTGAAATTGATACCAAAGTGGAGGGGAGTACCGGAGTACCCGGAGAAAGAACCCCCGACGAGAAAACCATCACTGGACTTCAGTTGTTTTACGTGTCCATAGTGCAACACGTAACAACCAATTTTGGTGCCGCGTGACCAGGATGACAGAACGGGTTTGGCAGAACCATCGCAGGATGTCAGAACGAGATGGAAGACAGACCAATAGCAGATTCCAGAACGAGATGGAAGACAGAACTATCGCAGAGGATGGCAGAACGACGCTACGTCAAAAGTACGACGACGCCGAGAACTGAAGACGCCGAACGAGAGGCAGAAAGAAGATCGTGAAACGAGCGTGAAACGAGACTGAGAAGGAGCCGGCCGCAGACGAAACGACCTCGGGCCACAACCACCGTCACCAACGCTGGACAAACAGGTGAGTGACCTTTTTGTGTCATCGCTACAGTTTTGAGTAAGGGCCAGCAATATTTTGTATTTGTAGTGAAAATGGCAGAAGAATATGTACACCCACTTGACCCGGTGTTGGCCGCATCAGGTAGTCAGATAGAGGGGATGTCATCATCCGTTAATGCGCAATCCATCTCACAGCTGATCCCCACCTTCAATGGAGATCAGAAAAAGTTTGCAGAATGGATGAAAAAAAAGAAAGAAGAAAAATATGCTGCACTTGTGAATATAGTTGAGAGGAAAGCCTTGATCGCATATCAGGCGAGTAGTGGGGCGGTGAGCGACTTTATTGGTCGGTTTGTTCAAACCAACGGGAACAATAGTTGGGAAGAACTGAAAAAACAGCTAACGGTCCGATTCGGAGAGTTCAGGGACGAACAGTATGCACTGACCCTCCTACAGAGAGCCCGAACAGTATGCACTGACCCTTCTACAGAGAGCCCGAACAGTATGCGCTGACCCATCTACAGAGAGCCCGAACAGTATGCGCTGACCCTTCTACAGAGAGCCCGAACAGTATGCACTGACCCTCCTACAGAGAGCCCGAACAGTATGCGCTGACCCTTCTACAGAGAGCCCGAACAGTATGCACTGACCCTCCTACAGAGAGCCCGAACAGTATGCACTGACCCTCCTACAGAGAGCCCGAACAGCATGCACTGACCCTCCTACAGAGAGCCCGAACAGCATGCACTGACCCTCCTACTTTGAGCCCGAACAGCATGCACTGACCCTCCTACAGAGAGCCCGAACAGCATGCACTGACCCTCCTACAGAGAGCCCGAACAGCATGCACTGACCCTCCTACAGAGAGCCCGAACAGCATGCACTGACCCTCCTACAGAGAGCCCGAACAGCATGCACTGACCCTCCTACAGAGAGCCCGAACAGCCCGAACAGCATGCACTGACCCTCCTACAGAGAGCCCGAACAGTATGCACTGACCCTCCTACAGAGAGCCCGAACAGCATGCACTGACCCTCCTACAGAGAGCCCGAACAGTATGCACTGACCCTCCTACAGAGAGCCCGAACAGCATGCACTGACCCTCCTACAGAGAGCCCGAACAGCATGCACTGACCCTTCTACAGAGAGCCCGACAGGGGAAAGATGAAAGCGGTGCCCTGTTCGCAGAAAGACTGATATCGTTAGGGGAGGAAGCTTTTCCTGACGAGGATGGTCCAATCAAAGACAGGCAATTGATAGCCTGCTTTATAGACGGACTTACGCATGACCACTTAAAAATGAAAGTCATGCGGGAAGCGCCAGCCACGTTAGAGCGAGCCATAAGCATAGCCGTAACAGAACAGAATTTTCGGCAAATGTTTGATCTTAGAGTGAAACAGAAAAGTACTGTGACCAAATCCACAGTAGACCAGTATCGCAGGGATAGGGAAGAACCCATGGAAGTGGATCACTCTAGAGATAGGGGGGTGTTTTCGATGCAGTTCACCACGCCACAAGGCACGCGATTGCAAGGCTAGGCGGATCAACGCACTCGGTCAGCAAAAGTCGTCTTTGTCACAGCAAAGGTATCAACACGCGCGGTGTTGGCGATGCGGGGGTTACGGCCACCGACAAAGAGATTGTAGGGCTAGGATAGGACAGGAGCGACAGGGAAACTAGAACGTTCTGCACCACGAGAAGCCGGTGAGCAGAACGGGGGAAACAGTATCAACTTAGCGGGGAGTCCAAAATGCATAGTTTTTAAGGTAGGAAGTCAAAAGTTTAGAAGTCTCATAGATACGGGGGCGGAAGTATCGTTGATTAGCGAGAAGTCGTATGAAAAATTGCAAAACAAGCCAGGGCTAGAGAAAAGAAGTGTATCGCTACAGTCAGTCAGTGGGGAAGCGTTAGGAGTTGTGGGCAGTATAGAACTGGACTTCAAAATTGAAAAGCAGTCGTTCAAACATCGTTTTTATGTAGTGAAAGAGATGAATAGAAATTTCATTTTGGGAAACGATTGGCTCGATAAGAACGGAGCACGAATTTATTTTGATTTCAGAAAGGTTAGGGTCGGGAATGCGTACGTACCTTACGAACGAGACATGCAAAGAAGTACCGAACGATAAAGAAACACGCTTAGAAAAGACGGGGACAACACAATTTATTAATATTTCGGGTAAATACCCTTTGTCAAAATAGACAAACAAACAGAGAAATCAGCCGCTACTTATCTTCTTTCGTAGAAGGGATGTGGCAACTGAATCTGACTCTTCTTTCTTCTCTACAGCAGCGAGACGTGGAGTTTGTACGCCCGTCAAGAGCGCAGACTCAACTCTTTCCATCTGCGCAGTCTGAAGAGAATCTTGGGAATCACTTGGAAGGACCGTGTTCCAAACACTGAAGTGCTGGCCCAGGCAAACATTCCTAGCATGTACGCACTCCTTTCACAAAGACGCCTACGCTGGCTCGGTCATGTCTGCCGCATGCAGGATGGCCGGATTCCTAAGGACATCTTGTATGGTGAGCTCGCCTCCGGCACCAGACGAACAGGCAGACCAGCGCTTAGGTACAAAGATGTCTGCAAGCGTGATCTGAAAGCTGGAAACCTGAATCCCGCAGACTTACAAGCCACCACCGCAGATCGTGCCAGCTGGCGGCTCGCAGTGAAGACCAGCATAAAGCTGAGCGAGGAAAGGAGAGAAAGTCAGTGGGAGGAGAAGAGGCAGCGCAGACGAAAGAAAGAAGAGCCAGTGCCCACAGCAACAGTCACAGGCTTCACCTGTAGCAAATGCAACAGACACTGCCGCTCTCGCATTGGACTGATTAGTCACAGCAGGCACTGCAAATCTTAAAAAACGGACTGACCCAGCAAGCGCATATACTCCATTGTCTTCCGAGACAGAAGGATGCCAACAACAAAATTTACCCGAAATATTAATAAATTGTGTTGTCCCCATCTTTTCTATGCGTGTTTCTTTATCGTTCGGTACTTCTTTGCATTTTACACGCTTGACAGTCACCTTTGTGGTCTGGATTGAACAAGACATGCACATATCCTCGTTAGTCAGAGTACACAAGACGAGAGTATTGAAACCACATACAGCGGAGATTTGTCAGGTTAGAATAAAGAGTACACAGTACTTCAGTAAAGAAGAATGTTTAGAAGTCTCTGCGACAGATAGGGGGTTTGTTGCAGAAGAGCCAGGACTATCTTAGATGAGCGGGGTAGTGAGAAACAAAGGCAGGACATTTCCTTTGTTAGTTGTGAATCACACCAACAAAACGTTCAGGCTAAAAAGGGGATGTGTGGTAAGTCAGGTCTGATCAGTATCAACAGGCGTTTGATTTTCTCAAACAAAGTTTGTCCGTAGTTCCTTTGTTGGTATATCCGGACACGAGACGTCCATATGTATTGTACACGGATGCTAGTGACGCATGTATCGGGGCGTGTCTGACGCAAGAAAGTGAGGACAGCACAGGACTCGAGACAGAAAAACCTATTTACTTTCTGTCCCATAGGTTGAGCCAGAGCCAGAAGAAGTGGTCTACCATAGAAAAGGAAGCATTTGCAATCCATTATACATTACAGAAGCTAGACCACTATTTGCAAAATGCGCAATTCGTTGTTCGCACAGATCACAAACCGTTGAAGTATCTCTTAGAGTCATCCATGCAGAATAAGAAGACTTCAGATGTGGGCGCTAGGGATCGCAGGGTACAACTGCACTATAGAGTACATTCCAGGGCCACAGAATGTGTTGGCTGATTTGTTGTCTAGAGTGCCGCAAATAGACGGAAAGGAGTTAGTATCAGAAGAGACGGAAGAAATAGTTACAGAAGTGAGCGACAATGCGTTCCAGATAGGGGTGATTAATTCTAGTGAGTTTGGACCAAAGCAGTTTGCAAGTTGTCAGACGGATGATCCTAGAGAAACTTTAGAAAAGGTAGAGGTGACAGGGTTCGATATGATCACGGAGCAAGACAAGGATCCAGACATTGTTAAGTTGAAAGATCAGCTACTGAACGAGGAAGCACCGGCCAGTGTAAAAAAGGAGGTATTTGTTCATAGAAGATGTCTTATATTTCTTGTCGAATATTGACGACGATCCAGTAGCCAGATTAGTGGTGCCATCCCATTTGGTGGAGCATGTCGTAAACCAGTATCATGACGGAAATGGACACATGGGCCTTGACAAGACTTACAACACCATCAAACAGAAGTATTTTTGACCAAACATGTACAGGGGGTTGAACGAATACATAGGCGGTTGCATTACCTGTTAGCAAAGGGTTTTGCAGAAACAGAAAGCCCCAGTGCAGGAATTGGACGTTCCTCCATATCCTTTTGCGAAGGTTAGTGTAGACATACAGGGTCCATTCCCTACTAGTCTGTCTGGGAACAAGTACATTTTAGGGTTTGTTTGCATTACAGTGGATATCCAGAGTGCTTTCCAGCACCAGATAAGTCGGCAGAAACTGTTGCTCAAATCTTGATGGATGAGATAATTCCTCGACACGGCTGTCCTTTGCAGGTGGTTACTGATAATGGCACAGAAAACGTCAAACGGATCATGAGGGAGGTTCTCAGTGAACTAAACATAGATCATGTCTTGACGAGCTATTATCATCCACAGTCTAACGCTAAGGTAGAAAGATTTCATCGTACCATGAATGATATCATGTCGAAGAAAATACAGGAAGATATCCAAACGTGGGATTTGCACATCAATCATGCGTTGTCGGCATACAGGGTTAGCGTTTCAGAAACGACTCGGCGCTCTCCATTCTTTCTACTGTATAACAGAGACAGTGTTACCATTAGATAACATACTGAGGCCTAGACGGAAATATGTCGGAGAGGACCTTCATAAGGTAGCCTTAGAACAACAGCACAAATTGTTCACCCAGGTGCACCAACGGATAAAGAAATCACAGAAGCGGGGGCAAAATATGCAAACAGACAGGTCAAAAGTGACGAAATCAAAGTCGGGGACCCTTTGTACTATAAAATAATCAAAGGAAAAACAAGCTAGACAGCAAATAGAAACCTTACTATAGAGTTCTCGAGCAAACAACCCCAGTAACGTACAGGACCAGGAACCAGTTGACTGGTGAAGTAGTAAAAGTGCACGCAGAGCACATAAGACTCGCTAAGTTAGATGAGTGGCCTAAACCCTCAGCGGAAACAATTAGGCCCCTCAGAAAGACTAATTATGCGATCACACCGGAAGACAGCTCTTCCAGTGACAGCGAAGATGTAGGCGACTTACCTTCAAGAGAAAGTTGGATCAAAAGACAGCGTAGAGAACGGGAGAACTCGTCTTCAGAAGACGACATACCTCTCATGGAGTTAGCAAAAACGCCAGAACAGGAGACAAAAAGTCGAAGCAGAATTGGCTGATGTTAGCTCGGGCGAAGGCACATCAGATAACTCTGATGATGATAGGATAAAGCATGTGGACGCAATCCTGTCTAGGAATAAGAGTAAAGGGAAACTGTGAAATATCAAGCAATCTTCAGCTTTGTCTTCAGGAGGTCTCACTGTGGTGCAAAAATAATCAAATGCTTGTAAATCCAGCCAAAACGAAAAGCATGCTAATCACAACACGCCAAAAGCATCAGCTCCACCCCCATTCACTTAACCTCTCTTTTGATTCAGTTACCATTGAGCAAGTCAAGGAATATCGCCTCCTCGGGGTAATTGTTGATGACCAACTGTGCTGGTTGCCCCATCTAACACAACTAGGGAAAACATTATCAAAGAAGCTATTTTTATTGTCAAGATTAAAATCTATCATTGACACGAAAGACACGAAAGCTATTTTCCAACTCCTACATTAAACCTCACATTGACTACGCATCTACTATTTGGGACGGCTGTAGTAAGGCTAACCTTAAGCGGATCAATTCTCTATACAATCGCGCAGTTAAACTGATCCTCCCAATCCCCTCTCTAACTTTGGAGGAAAAGCTTCAGGCAACAGGGCTCCTTCCTTTACATCAACACCTTACGTTTAATAAGTGCATACTTATGCACAAAGCACTGAACGGGAAAGCCCCCCTCTACCTGGCTAAGCTTTTCAATGAGAGCGAAAGGGTCTACTGCACTTTGAGGAACAGTCTCGTCATTGAACGGCCCCGATTTGACTTGTTTAAATCCAGCCTTTCGTACGCGGGTGCCTATTTATGGAACTCACTTCCTCCACATATACAGCAAACGAGACATCTTTCATTGTATAGGACGAAAGTTTTTAAAATACATCTGTGAGCAAACTTGAAAGAAACGTAGGTAATATGCCCAAAAGAGTCATGTCAATGATTTCCTGTGGTCCTCCGTTTTGCACTTGTTAGCTTTTACATAATATCTCTCTTTATCGTGGTGTTTTACCTGCTCACTAAATTCCTACACATGAGTAGCTGTATCATAAGTGTGCAGCCGCTTTCTATAAACACACTTTACATCGTACCCCGCCCGCCCCCCCCCCCCCCACCAGCCCCCCCCCCCCCAAAGACCCTGTCATTTTGCTGTGTGTGTGTGTGTAATCTTCATCGACTTTGGAACTTGTATCGGAATGTAACACAAGTGACCTGTGGGGTGTAGCCGCTTGTTTTGTGCTGTTAACATATTGTTTTAATGTTGCTTTTAATGTTGTAGTTTAGCAAGGACAAACATGAAAAGAGGCCTGTGCGCCTATTGTTTCCATCCTTGAGAAATAAAGTATCATTCATTCATTCATTCATTCATTCATTCATTCATTTCTCTCTCTCTCTCTCTCTCTCTCTCTCTCTCTCTCTCTCTCTCTCTCTCTCTCTCTCTCTCTCTCTCTCTCTCTCTCTCTCTCTCTCTCTGCCCTGGGGGACTTGGGTGGGGTAACTACTTTTTAGTTCCCAGGGTCACCCTGGTCAGCCCCACAGGGTGGGTTTTCTTCTGTATTCTGGGTATGTGTTTCTGTCTACCCTTGGTCCATTCACCTGTATTTGCCTTTTTTAAACTCTCTCTACTGTCTGCACTGCCTGTATCTCTTGATATTGGATGTGTGTTGCTAAATGGTCTTAGCTTTATTTGGGCCCCATGTCGTAGGTTTATTTAACGTATTGGACCGGCTGGCGACATACATTCAATGTTCTGTTTATTTTTTTCACAAGCAGTGCAGGCACGTCCTGACAAAGTCTTGTTGCTGTCGGGACGTTAAGCAATGTACAATCAATCAATCAATCTCTCTCTCTCTCTCTCTCTCTCTCTCTCTCTCTCTCTCTCTCTCTCTCTCTCTCTCTCTCTCTCTCTCTCTCTCTCTCTCTCTCTCTCTCTCTCTCTCTCTCTCTCTCTCTCTCTCTCTCTCTCTCTCTCTCTCTCTCTCTCTCTCTCTCTCTCTCTCTCTCTCTCTCTCTCTCTCTCTCTCTCTCTCTCTCTCTCTCTCTCTCTCTCTCTCTCTCTCTGGTTCCAGACTCAGGGAGCGGAGACCAACACGGCCCTGGATCCTCAACACCTGCTGAAGTTGCTGGCTCAGTTTCTAAAGCCGTTTGTCTGAAGGACATTCCGCTACCTCTTTTACTTCCATTGCCAAGTGGTACAGACTTTAGGATGTTTTTCTTGTTCAAACCAAACGAGGAGCGATGGATGGAGGTTTGACCGATCAGCTCTGCGCCGCGCACAGCTGGTCGCTTACTACCTTCCGGCTTTCAGGGTCGATTAGTCCTTCCTACTTGGCGCACTAAGTGAAAAAGGTACGCGCATACACTCCGTGTGTGTGTGTGTGTGTGTGTGTGTGTGTGTGTGTGTGTGTGTGTGTGTGTGTGTATGTGTGTGTGTGTGCATGTATGTGTGTGTATGTGTGCATGTATGTGTGTGTATGTGTGTGTCACGCCTTTGCGGCTAAAGCGGGTAAAAAACCACACGTTACCGCCTTGGCTAAACCAAGAAATAATCGAAGCTATGAGATTGAGAAATGACTTAAGGAGACACAAGCTATTTAGCGAATACAAAAAAACAACGTAACCGTGTCAAGTCTATGGTACGAAGGGCTCAAAAGTCTCTCTTTGAACGAATGATTAAAGAAGACAGAGATACTGCCGCACTCTGGCGTGCGGTTAATCTCGTCACCCGAGGTAACAGCAAGAAATCGTCAGCCATTCCTTCTAGTATTACTGCAGACACTTTTAATAAACATTTTCTGTCTGTTGCCGAGTCAATCATACCCACAAGCGGTAACGCGTCTTACACATGCCCGGAGGCCCTACTTAACTTCTGTAAGCAGAAGACTAAGGACAAACCCCAATTCTCTATACCGCCTCTAGCTGTGTATGAAGTAGGAAAACTGATCGGGTCACTGAAAAACAAAAAGTCATCGGGACCTGACGAGATCAGCCCTAAAATACTGAAACTGTCCCTTCCCTATACAATAGAATCGTTAACGTATATTTATAACTTATGTATCCAACAAAATATGTTTCCATCAGAACTGAAGCAATCCAAGGTTATCCCTTTGCTTAAATCAAAAGATCTGTCTGATGTTAATAACTATAGACCCATTTCAATATTATCCAGCCTTTCCAAACCTCTTGAAAGACACGTGCACAAACACCTTTATCAATATTTGGAGAGTCGCAGTCTTTTGCACGTATTTCAGTCCGGCTTTCGCCCCAAGCATTCTTGCCACACGGCACTGACAAGACTTATTGATGCGTGGCTAGCATCCATAAATAACTCCCAAATAACTGGGTCAATCTTTATTGATTTTAAGAAAGCTTTTGACCTTGTAAATCATAACATTCTTTTGTCAAAACTTCAAGCATATCTCTGCAATGCAGGTGCTGTCTCATTGTTTACTTCATATTTAAGCGGAAGGAAGCAAAGAGTGCTGTCAAATGGATCCTACTCCTCGTATGGTCTCGTCAAAAGCGGAGTGCCTCAGGGCTCTGTCCTCGGGCCATTGCTGTTCTGCATATTTATCAATGACCTTCCACTGCATATTAGTTGCCGGGATATTTCTTGTGACATGTTTGCTGACGACTGCACACTACATACTCCTCACAAAGATGTAGCTGCAATTAGCACGCGTCTGCAGGAAAGCCTGCATGAGGTCACCGACTGGTGTCATTCCAACTCCATGTCCCTGAATCCGTCAAAAACAGAATGTATGGTTATAACCACACGTCAAAAGCACCAGCTATGCCCGCTCTCTCTTAGTCTGTGTATAAACGACAGCCCAATTGAGCAAGTATCACACCACCGCCTCTTGGGGGTCACTATAGATGATCAGCTTAAATGGCAACTGCATAATAATAATGTGTGCAAAAGGGTTTCCAGCGGCCTGTATATGTTGTCAAAATTGAAAACAATTACTGACACAGATACGCGTCTTCTTTTCTACAATGCTCATGTCAAGTCGCACATAGACTATGCATCAACAGTGTGGGATGGTTCCAGTGATGTACATTTGAAGAGGCATAAACTCCCTACATAGGAGAGCTGCTAAGCTTCTATTTCCCGATCCCGAACTCTCAACTGACGAAAAGCTTAAAACTTTAAAAATGCTCCCTCTATCCCATCACTTTCAGTTCAATAAAGGTGTATTGATGTACAAGCTGTACAAGCAATCATGTCCACTGTACTTGAGTTCTTTTTTTCTCAGAACGGATATCTGTAGCATCTAGACATGGACACCATTTCAAAGTACCCCTGCCGCGTATTGATTTATTCAAAACCAGTTTGTCATTCTCGGGAAGTTCATTCTGGAATTCTATTCCTGCAGAAATCAGAAACGCAAAGACGCTCACCTCATTTAGGGTCAGCCTCTTCAAACACCTAGAATCTCTGACGTAATCTAATCATTACAGTACAGGGATAACTTGCGCGTGTGTTCAGGTGTGTGAATGTTTGTGTGTGTGAGAATGTCTGTGTGTGTAATAATAATAATAATAATAATAATAATAATAATAATAATAATAATAATAATAATAATAATAATAATAAATTTATTTCAGTTTTGCAGGCCATCAGGCCCATATGAACACAAAATACAATTTACAACCAGAAAATACAGGAAGGTGGTTGTAAAACACACTCATATAGCATTACATCAGCGCACATAAATAAACAAAAACAAGAAAAATTCAAAGCAAATCCCTCTAATTCCTTAATTTAAGGCAACCTGAAATATACATAGCAACTTTAAAGACCAGTTTATCATGTAGGTTTCCACACAGCAGCTGAACTTTAAGATAGGATGGGAATCTGTAGTAAAACAGTGGAATGTACTTTTTACGTAAAGGGGCATAATAATAAATAATAATTATTTTGGACACTCGAACAGAAAATGACACAAATCTTCAGCCTTATGCCAATCACATGAATTACATTCTGGATTAGTGATGGGTTTTCCAAATCTGGATACTCCGTTTAAAGGTAAACGGTTACATCTAAGTAAACATATTGCCCGCCTGAGTTCACAAGAGTTCAGCTGCCCTATGTAACTGGCTCTAAGTATTTCTGGGTGGTAATGGCAGTATTCTGTGTTTGAGGTAAGGGATGCATGCCAGTCCTGTCGGAAACAATCCATCAGCCGATCTTTGAATATCTGAATGAACAGAGGAGTGTTTCCAACTGACTGCATTTCCCATACATACCCAAACCCGTGCATACACAATAGAGTCTTTATTTGCGTAGCCCAGTTCGATCTACCTGAAGCATCATGCATACATAACATCGTGTAACACTGTCTTGGGTATCTGTTTTCTGACATGGTAAGAAGTCTGCACCAGTACTTCACCATTCGAACATAGGCATCAATATACATAGGGAATCTTCCACACTCACCCAGCGCAATATTGTTTTTTACATCTCTTCCAACACCAAGGACCATTTTACAAACCTTTATATGAACCTGCTCAATTACATCATGTCTCTGGAAACCCCAGACCTCTGACCCGTATAGCACAATGGGTTTAATCTTGACATCAAAAATGTGAAAAACAGTGTCAGCTGGCAAGTTTTGTAATTTGAAGTATAGTCTTTTGATGCCTGCAACTGCTCTCCTGGCTTTTCCAGCTAAGTTTTCTACACATCTAGCCCAGTTCAGAGTAGAGGAAAATATCACACCAAGGTAAGTATAACTGGACTCGACTTGAATCTGCTTGTCAGCATAAAACCATTTTTCACAATTTTTCACAAAACCTCCATTTTTGAAGACCACCACTTTTGTCTTGTCCATGTTCACAGTGAGACCCCATTTTTTACAGTATTTTTCTAAACAATTAATTTTCTTTTGGAGATCTGCTACAGAGTCAGAGACAATGGCTATATCATCAGCATACATAAGAAGGAAAATACCCAGTGGGTCTGCAAAAATATCAATGCCACGTGCACCGCACGATGATATTTCTGTCTCAAATTCTGAAAGAAAGATAGAAAACAGCAGTGGGCTCAACACACAACCTTGTCGCACCCCTGACATGCAATCAAAGTAGTCGGTAACTTTGGTTCCAACCCTTACAGCAGCTTTTACATGTTTGTACATACTCTCAAGTGTCTGAAGCAAATTTCCATGAACTCCTTTACGTAGCAAGAGATACAACAGTTTTGTCCTGTGCACACTGTCGTAAGCTTTAGAAAAATCTACGTACATGGTGTAAAAACGGCCACCCTGCTTGCTAAGATACTTTTGCACTAGTGCCTGTAAGCAAAAAATGTTGTCTATAGTACTGTATCCTTTACGGAAGCCAGCTTGGGCCTCAGGAATACAATCATTCTCTTCACAAAAACGAACCAACCTGTTGTTAATGACAAAACTGTACAACTTACTGATAACGTTCAGAAGAGAAATTCCTCTGTAGTTGTCAACATTTCTAGGGTTACCCTTTTTGTGTAGTGGAAATATCACAGCCATGGTCCAGCTTTCAGGGTATTCCGCACTTTGAAACACACGATTAAACAAAGGATGCAGAAATTTCACAAGGATCTCACCTGCATGATGAAAAAGGTCAGTGGGCAAGCCATCAGGGCCTGATGCTTTCCCTTTCTTCATGTTATTAATAGCACTGCGAATTTCATCCTGCGTGATTTCCTCGTCAAATTTTGCATTATGACAACCATCACAATCATCAGATATATGGTCATTCAAAACACCCTCGGCCTGTCTGCTGAAACCTGAATCATCAACATTCTGATCCACATTTAGCAAATTACGAAAATAATCATACCACACGCGTGGTGAAATGACATCAGAACACAACTTTTTAACGCCAGTCAGAGACTTTATTTTTTTGCCAAAATGTTCTTGAGTTTGCATCATTACATGCATCGTTGAGCTCATTCAAAACCCGTGCATTGTACTCTACTTGTTTTGTTTTACACAACTTCTTAAATTCTTTCTTCATGTCAAGATACTTCCCTAAGTCGTCATGTGTGTTTGTGTGTCTGAACTGCTTCAACTGTAGGTACTTGTTTTGTTTTGCTAACTCGCAGTCCAAGTCCCACCACGGCGGCTGTGCACGGGATTCACCTACCTTCTTACCTGACCTCATTTTGTCAGCCGCCTTCTGAATGAATGCTACAAAACAGGCCGACCCTTCTTCTACACTCGAGTCAAGCGCTGACGAAAAGTGTTGAAACTGAGTCTCCTGATTATCTTCAATGTATGCCTAAAAGGATTCAGCGTAGTTTTCTTTCCAAACAAATTTAACCCCTTCCTCTAGTATTATATCATCATTTAAATCATCATCATCACATGAATAAACAGACTGAATAGAAGTAAACGTGGTTACAATGGGGAAATGGTCTGACTCGCACCTGTCTGCAACAAACATATCGGTCACTAGGTCAAACACGGATTTAGAGCAAATACAGTAGTCCACCACACTTTTGCCTCTGTTGGCCACGCACGTAATTTCTCCCTCACTGTCACCTTTCGTTCTGCCATTGACAATAAACAAACAGTACTCTTGACATAGTTCTATCAGTTTCCGACCAAAACTGTTTACGCCAATATCTTTTGACCTCCGTGGGCTTTGTGGTACATCCTCTAGCAGATCTGTTAATTCCTGTAAAGGCTGCACGTGTGAATTGCCATCAATAAAATCAGTATCAGACAGACCGGCAGTGCGGGCGTTAAAATCGCCACATAATAGCCAAGGCAGCTCAGGGTGAGCACGTAACACTTGAGACATGTAGTTTTCTAACACTTCAAAACCATAAACGTTATCTTCACCATATACAACAGAACGCTCTGGAGCCACATACACAAATGCTGCCAGAACATGAGATGCAGAGTTCAAAACAGACTTACCGATCTTTAGAAACACAATATCCTCAGCTGCCTGCATTAAACGCAACACATGACAGGCTATAGATTTATGTACACACACGGCCACGCCCCCTTTTAACTTTTGTGTACGTGGTGAAAAAGACACCTGATACTCTGGAAAGGTATCCTCTATAACATTTTGCTTACACGACCAGATCTCTGAAAATGCAAAAATTTGACACTTTTCACAGAACTGCCTAAAAGAAACACTTTTCAGCTTATTTACAAGACCTTGGATATTCCATGCCATGATGCGAAACACAGAGCTACCACTTTCATCACTACCACTTTCATCAACACAGTGTGCGGGTGTGGGTTTGAGTATGGGCACTTGAGCGTGTGTGTGTGCAGGTAAGTCGTCCTTTGAAGACACATGGTGGGGGCCCTGGGGGTCTGAATGAGGGACGGGCTGTCTTCTCCTGGTTGCTGGGTCAACATGCCGGCCTGCCCCTCATTTCTGCCCCCTGCGCTCCACTGGCCTCTGGGTAGCAGCGTCGTATGCGTGGGTCTTTCCCTCAACAACGAGGGAGTCGAAGCGGAGGAAGGCCTTCTTCCCCGCCTGCTTGGTCTCCTTGAGGAAGGGTAGCAGCTTGCGGCGCACGTCCCTCACCCGAGGGGTGAAGTCCTCAGAGATGTAGACCCGGGACTTGTTCTCCTTCAGCGTTCTTCGCTCAAACAGGATCCGCTCCTTGTCATTGTACTTGTTGAAGCACACGATGATGGGGTGGGGCGCCTTGCCCCCCCGACTTCAGACGATGGGCACGCTCCACCTCGATCTCCTCCTCTATGCCCATCTCGTCCTTCAACATTGACTTGACAGCTTTTTCACAGTCCGCCCAAGTCTCTGAGCGCCCCTGGGGGTGGGGGATTCCGTGAAAGATCAGATTCTTGCGTCTGCTCCGCCCCTCCAAATCATCCAGCTTATCCTCCAGCTGCGTAACTTTCTCCTTCAACTCTCTGTTTTCTTTCATCACCGCAGTAAAGTCACTCTGAATTTTGTCCATCTGCTCCTGCATTGTAGCTTTCATACTGTCCATCTTTTTGTCCATCACATTCAACATTTTAAACACATCAGCAATGGTCGGCTCAGACACTGCGTTTGCCTCACCCCCGGGCGACTGGTTGTCTTGGTTCCCCTGGCATGTCAAAAGAGTCTGTCGTTTCGGTGGACCTGGGTTCGCTTCGACATCGCCACACCGGAGCAGAAAGCCGACCAAAAACACGAGAATGACTGCCACCGGTCCGCTGACACTGACAGTGCGGTAACGTAGGGCTGCCTTCCTCTGTGTTTTCCGAGCCATGAAGTTTTGAAAAGTCCAGTAAAAGGTACCGCAAATGGCACGAAAAGCTACCGAACTGCTTGGCATGATGAGCTGAATCACCCTGTCGTTGTTATAAAGTCACTCATCTGTCTGTGTGTGTGTGTGTGTGTGTGTGTGTGTGTGTGTGTGTGTGTGTGTGTGTGTGTGTGTGTGTGCGCGAGAGTGAGAGAGACACAGAGAGAGAGAGCGTCTGTTTTTTTTATTTTTTTTTTATTTTATATAATATTACAATGAGCCATAATATCTGAGTGTCAAGAGTACATTGAATACTGCATGTACTATGTATAATGTTTTTGCCTTCATATGTGTGTACGCGATATTTTTGGGTGCGCGCTCACGTGTGTGTGTGTGTTTGTGTGTGTGTGTGTGTGTGTGTGTGTGTGTGTGTGTGTGTGTGTGTGCGTGCATGCTGTGTGTGTGCGTGCATGCTGTGTGTGTGTGTGTGTGTGTGTGTGTGTGTGTGTGTGTGTGTGTGTGTGTGTGTGTGTGTGTAAGACAGAGAGAGAGAGAGAGAGAGAGAGAGAGAGAGAGAGAGAGAGAGAGAGAGAGGGAGAGAGAGAGAGAGAGAGAGAGAGAGAGGGAGGGAGAGAGGGAGAGAGAGAGAGAGAGAGAGAGAAATGAAATGAAATGAAACTTTATTTCTCAACGGATAAAGTAATTAGCACGTGTGCCATTTTTCATACTTGCCGTTGCTACTCTACAAACACAGGATAATAATTGTAATACTAATAGTACCAAATTACACAAAGAAAAATTAGGAAACATTAAACATGAAGAGACATTAAACAAAATTTATTCATTCATTCGGTCATACAAAAAACAAACGAAAAACAGAAGCTACACGCAACGCGCGCGCACTGACACATACACGCTCGCGCGCACACACAAACACGCGCTAATGATAACTTGACCTATATACGAAGCAAATCATTTGGATCATAGTGAAAATTCACTTCAGACAGCAAAAATTATTTGGATTATAATAGAAAGTTGAATTATGTAATTAGGCGATTATTATTAGTATGCACAAACCATACGGCAGCATACACTGATTATACGATATGCACATGTTTGATACGGATACTTGTGGTAGATTATGTATCAGCAGACAAGTACTTGAGGAGGCATTCCTTGAAAGAGGAGAGGGAGCTAGCGTGTGTTATACATGTTGGCAGTGTGTTCCAGAAAGATGCGCCTGAGAAAGATACACTGGTTTTAAAGAGATCTATCCTGGGGCGAGGTGTAATAAAGTTTCGTCTTGAAGTAGAATAACCTGAACTTGCCTTGGTAAAGAGCTTACAAAGATATTCTGAGTGAATCTCATTCCAGATTTTATACATAACCACACCCTTGTTTAAGAGGTGATGCTTTGTAAGAGGTAGCATTTTCAGTTTTTCAAGTCTTTCATCAGTTGTTAGGGCTGAATCAGGCAGGATATGTTTCGCTGCTCTCCGATGCAGGGAGTTAAGCCTCTTCAAGTGTATGTCACCGCTGCCATCCCATATCGTGGACGCATAATCGATGTGGGATTTGACATGTGCATTGTAAAATAACTTGCCAGCATCAACATCGATAAAGTACTTCAACGTTGAAAGCATAAAAACATTTCTAGCAACAGTTTTACATACAGCATTTATGTGTGATTGCCACTTCATCTGGCCATCAACAATTACACCAAGTAATCGGTGTTCCGTGACCTGATTAACGATGTCATTATGGATAGTCAGGCTGAGTGTAAGTGGCTTGAGCTGGTGCTTCTGACGGGTTGCTATCGTCATGCATTCCGTTTTGGAAGGATTTAAAATCATTTGATTATTTGCGCACCAAGTGGAAATTTCGCTCAAACCCTGCTGCAAACGGCCATTTAAAGAATCAATACTCTTGTCCGGGGTGTGAATTGTGGCGTCATCAGCGAATAAATCACATGAAATTTTGTCGCTAGTCAAATGTAGCGGCAGATCATTTATAAAGAGGCAAAACAGAAGAGGCCCTAGGACTAAACCCTGGGGAACTCCCCGTGTTACTAATCCGCTTGAGGAGTATGATCCATTGACCATGACGCGCTGCTGTCTGTCGCTAAGATATGAGGCAAAATGTGGAGTTGTGCCATGGTGGTAAAGAGATTTCTGGCTGTAGTTAATTGAGGAAGAAATGCATTTATTGCCAAACGAACTACCGAAGTACACATTTAGCTTGGAAAGTAGAAGTTTATGGTCCACAAGATCAAAGGCTTTTCGTAAGTCAATAAATACAGCGCTGGTAAATTCGCCCTGATTTATTGAGCGTAGCCACACATCAGTTAGACGTGCTAGGGCCGTGTGACAGCTGTGCTTTGGTCTGAATCCCGACTGAAGGGGGTGGATTAATGTATGATTTTCTAAATATTCCAAGAGATGTTTATGGATATGCCGTTCAAGTGGTTTACTAAGGATGGACAATAGTGATATGGGGCGATAGTTATTAACATCAGTCATAACTCTTGTTTTCGGGAGGGGTATAACCTTGGCTTTTTTAAGTTCCTTTGGGAAAATATTTGTTTGAATGCACAAGTTATAAATAAAGGTTATTGTTTCAATAACATAAGGAATAGCTAATTTAAGTATTTTGGGGCTGATTTCATCTGGCCCGGACGATTTCTTATTCTTCATTGAACTAATTGTCCTACCGACTTCGTGCACTGCCAGTGGTGGAATCACGAAAGGATCAGATCCTGCTGTTCGCGTTCTACAAAAGTCAACTAGTCTGTCTGAACAAGATTAGGGCTGAAAACTTCCTTCTGAAGGGACAAGAGACTCGGCAACTGAGAGGAAATGTTCGTTAAACATGTCTGCAGTCAGATCAGAAGGGATTAACTCATTCTACCCCAGACACACCACAACAAGATATGGGTCGACCATGATAGTTCAAGGGTGATGCCAGAATAGCTTGGCGCTTTTAGGCGCCAAGCTATTCTGGCATCACCCTTAAACCATCATGGTCGATCTGTGTTCTGCACTGCAAAGCACTCTTCAGAGGACAACGGCAAAATTTGGGGATTTCGGTGTTGGGGTAGAATGAGTTAAAGGAGATTTATTACACTTGCCTCCAGTCACTACGGCCATAGCGCGCCAGAGCGTGGACATGTCTTTGTCTTGTTTAATCAAGCGATCAATAAAAGATTTTTGAGCCTGTCGCACAAGAGATTTTACGCGATTGCGCTCACGCTTAAATTCAGTCAAGCACTTCTGCTGTCTCAGATCATCTCTCACCCTCATGGCTTGAATGATGTCTTGAGTAAGCCACGGCGGGAGTGATGCGTGTTTGACGCGTCTCCTCCGCAGGGGCGCATGTTTATTTAAGATCTTAAGAAAGATGGTATACCAAACAGACAGAGCGCTGTCAGGGTCAGATTTACTAAATTCTTCATCAAAAGGTGCGCTGTTAAGATCAAACAGAAACTCGCTTTCATTAAAACTTTTAAAGGAGCGATAGGTGATATACGCATGGCATCCTTTCTTTGCTTTAGGGAGTTTAGTAGACCACGTACAGCGGATGGGAAAGTGGTCGCTGATACTAAGGTTACCGACAGACACATTATGAACAGACTTTGGCTTGGTTGTGTATATATGATCTATGAGTGTGGATGTTGTTTGTGTGATCCGTGTGGGTGAAGTGATTAACTGTTGCAGACCCAACAACGGTAACGTAGAGTCCCACGCATGGCGAGGCTTTAGCATGTCTATGTTAAAGTCTCCCATGAGGATGACATTGGAGTTGGGATTACAAGCTTTATCACACATACTAAGGAAATCATCATACCACTCAAAGTTCGCAGCAGGGTTGCGGTACAGAAGACCAATAAGAAATGATGGAGATTGGGGGGCCTTCAGTTCAAGCCACATACACTCAATATCTTTGGTTTCTAAATCATGTCGTCTACGTATAAAATCTTGAATAGACGAGTAAACATCTCTCTCTCTCTCTCTCTCTCTCTCTCTCTCTCTCTCTCTCTCTCTCTCTCTCTCTCTCTCTCTCTCTCTCTCTCTCTCTCACACTCACACACACACACACACACACACACACACACACAAACATGCGCACATCTCCAGGAGGAACAGATCCTCATGCGCCCTGCAGAAGCTTGAAGATCTATGCCTATTGGAGATGTTTGGAGCGTGCGCGCACGCACGCACTAACACGCACACATGCTTTCAGAAGAGCATACAGGTGACCCGTGTACTTAGTATATCACGTAGCTAGGTAAAGTCAACCTGCTTTCACACAAATTATAGCAAGACTGAACTTGTACAGTGAAGTTCTAGTTTTGTCACCATTTTCTCAAGCCTATGAAGCGAAAGTGAAACTTATATCACGTAAAATATTAAATTACGTAAAAACTAAAACTTACTTCATGACAAATGACTTGACACGAATGTCCTGCGCCCCATATAGAACTCACTGACGCATTGGCAGATCTGCGAGTCTTTTTCAATAGGAGACAATTTAACACCAGAATCAGGTCAAAGACAAAAGGTAGAGACCATTGACAGCGAGGACAGCTTTCATATAGAAGGGACTTTGTGGGTTATGGTTCATCCCATATTGTTTTCCTTACGGCACAACCACATAAATGTTATCTTACTTTACGTAAATTTCGACAACACTATGACTGTGCCATGCTTGCGGAAGATAAAGAAATTGTTTAATGCATAATCTTGGTGCCTTATTTCTAAGGAATCGCAAAAGTATTGCTCTGCTATCTATCTATCCTTGGTCGATCCATTTGGCTCAGTCGAATGAATGCCAGTCGCTTATGGAAATCAGTCGTTCATTTTTCCCACCTGTTTTTACACCTCTGTATCCCTACGTGACTGATCCATCTCCCTTGTCCCATATCATGTACACTATGTGCATATGACTTTGTGGGTGTTGGGGGCTCTGGATAGAGGTAGCACCTTTGCTGTTTGTCGGCTGCGTCCTACATAGGACGGACGGGCATCACTGGTCCTCATCCATCTCCTTAATCTCTCACGTGCTGGTTCCAAGCGCCACACCCTGGCAAACCACCTCAGCTGGTGGGCCAAACCACGTGAGGGGGTGGTGTTCACATCACTAGGCGGATGAGCTGTTTCTGACAGCCAACGGCTAGAGGACGGAGGAGATCAGGTTGGATCTAACGGCCAAATGTGGGGGAGTAAACCCTTCAAATCAGGAGTGGAGCCCCGAAGGCAGACAGCTGCCTGTATTCACGCACTGTTCTGGCAGCTCCTGCAGCCAAACTGGTGCCAAACGTACTGCTTGGCATTCCTTTGGATACATCAGGGAGGCCGAGAGGGGGATCTTGATGACTGGGCATCCCAGGATCTCCATACACTTCGCCCAGGCTTGCGCACTGGAGAGGTCACTCCAGTGACTGACCCAGCAGGCGCATACTCCATTGTCTTCCGAGACAGGATGCCATATATATGAAATCGAAAACATTAGTTCTTAGGACTTACTTCTTCTTATTCGCACACCGACTGCACAACACTCCGACTGACACACACACACACACACACACACACACAAACACACACACACATACACATACACACACACACACACACACGCGCGCGCGCGCACAGAGAGAGAGAGAGAGCGAGAGAGAGAGAGAGAGAGAGAGAGAGAGAGAGAGAGAGAGAGAGAGAGAGAGAGAGAGAGAGAGAGAGAGAGAGAGAGAGAGAGAGAGAAATGAAATGAAACTTTATTTTTGAACGGAAGAAGCAGTTAGCACATGTACCATTTTTCACGCTTGTCGTTGCTAATCTACAACGGTACAACTCTGCTAAAGGTACAAAGCTACTAACATATAAAGGTACAAAGCTACTAACATACAAGTGCACATAATATAACAAGTCGTTCAAAAAAGATGGATAAGGCAAAATGTAGGGCACCGATTATGATTGCTAATATTGTGAATAATAATAATAATAATGGCAACTTATATAGCGCTTATCCTTACATAAGCTCTAAGCGCTTTACAAATAAAGAGTGGGAGTGGAGGGGGTCATAAAACCAAAGAAACAACGGATTCTACAATATACACTCGCGCGCACGCGCACGCACACGCACGCACACACACACACACACACACACACAGGTGCATAATGACAAAGAACTGAGCTACATTGGGGTATCGAACAGGTGGGTCTTAAGGGCAGATTTAAAGGCAGTGAATGAGGAAGAATGTCTGATGTCTATAGGTAGAGAGTTCCAGACAACAGGTCCAACGTGCGCAAAACAACGGTCACCTCTGGTTTTGTATTTGAAGAGCGGGACTCTGAGAAGTCGCGTGTCACTACTTGAACGGAGGGAGCGGGAGGGAGTGTATAGTTGAAGAAGATCAGCGAGATAGGCAGGGGTAGAGTAGTTAATAGCTTTGTAGCACAGACAGGTGATTTTGTACGAGACTCGTTGTTTGACTGGCAGCCAATGAAGTTGTCTCAGAATAGGAGTGATGGGCTGATGCTCTGAGGGGCGGACGATGAGACGTGCAGCACAATTCTGAACTCGCTGCAGTTTCTGAATGAGAAACTGAGGGAGGCCAGCTAAGAGGGCATTACAATAATCAATGCGGGACAAGACTAAGGAGACGACCAGTTTGGTGATAGCTTCAGTAGTGAGGTAATGACGAATAAATCTGATGCGTCTTAATTCCAGAAAAGCAAGTTTGCAGACATGATTTACATGCTCCTTCATTTGAAGATCTTTATCAAGAAAAACGCCAAGATTGCGAACTGAATCGGAAAATGGAATAGGTGCGTCACAAATGCGCATAGAGTCAGGAGAATTGGGCACTAGTCGAGAGGCACCGACAAGAAGAGCTTCTGTCTTGCCCTTGTTTAACTGAAGTTTATTTTCACACATCCAGGACTTAACATCTGAGATACAGTTCTGAACATCTGAAATAGCCTACCTGGAGCTGTTTGGAGGTGCAGATTTCCGAAGTTGTGTATCATCCGCATACATGTGATGATCGGTTGAATGCGATGCGATAACCTGAGACAGAGGCTGGGTGTACAGTGTAAATAGAATGGGGCCCAGGACAGAGCAGCAGCTTTAGAAAGAACGTTCTTGACAGAGACGTCGATCTGACGGAAAGACAGATAAGAGAGAAACCAGGTGAGAGCTTTAAAAGAAATACCAAAGTAGTTTTCTAGACGATGGAGCAAGATGGAGTGGTCCAGTGGTGTCAAACGCAGCTGATAGGTCTAACAGGGCAAGAACTGAGATCTGGTTTTCATCATAGGCACTTAGGAGGCCATTAACGACACCGAGGAGAGCAGTTTCAGTACTGTGCCCGGCACGGTAAGCCGACTGAAGCGGATGGACGAGATTGTTTGACTGTAGGTATTTAGTGAGCTGTGTCAGAACGACTCTCTCAAGAACTTTGGACAGAAAGGGTAGGTTTGAAACGGGGCGATAGTTTTTGAGCTGGTTGGGGTCAAGATTCGACTTTTTCAGGAGAGGTTTGACAACGGCTGATTTGAATTCTGACGAAAAGACGCCTGACTGAAGGGACTGATTTATGATTTTGGTGATGGTGGGCAGAAGAATTCCGATGTTCTCAAACACCAGTGAAGTTGGCATGGGGTCAAACTCACACGTTTTAGGCGGGCATTTCTTAAGAATGTCAAAAACAGCCTGTTCAGAGACGGGAGTGAACTCGACAAAGGGGTGATCAATATGGGGAGGATGGGTGTCAATATGGGCGCACCGCACAGCATCAAGGCTGTCTCGAAAGGACGTCACCCTGTCGGTGAAAAAGCTACGAAAGGCGTTGGCTAAGTGAGCAGCTGGGATGTTGGTGGGAAGGGGAGAGTCAGGAGATCTACCAAGCAAGCTATCAGCAAGGGCAAACAATTTTTTACAAGTGTCACATTCTAGCATCTTGGAGCAGTAAAATCAGTTTTCACTTTCAACATAGTCTGATTGACAACAAGTTTCTTCATGTCATAAATGACAAAAGAAAAAAGAATTTTTTAAAAATTCCTTCTTTCACTGAAATCAAACACGCGCGCACGCTTTTGCCGCACCCACGCACATACACAGAGACTCGCGCACGCACGCACGCGCGCGCGCACACACACCCATACACGTACACGTGCGCGCGGAGGTTAATATCAAGGCTTTAGACGATGAGGATACCCGAACCAGTGAATGAGCTGTTAGATAGCAGGTACTTGAAGAGGCTTTCCTTGAAAGAGGTGAGTGAACCAGTGTGTGTTATGTGCGCTGGCAGTTTATTCCAAAACGGGGCGCCCGAGAATAAGAGTGTGGTTTTAAATAAATCTGTCCTCGGGCGTGGTGTGATGAAGTTACGGATTGATGTTGAATAGCCTCAAGCTGCCTTGGTGAAGAGCTTACACAAGTATTCTGGGTGGATTTCATTCCAGATTTTATACATGACTACCCCTTTGTTAAAGAGATGGTGCTTGTCGAGATGAATCATCTTTAGTTTTTTCTCAAATTTTCGGTCAGTAGAAAGGATCAGGCAGGATCTGCTTCACTGCCCTGCGATGCAAGGAGTTAAGCCTCTTCAAGTGTATGTCACCGCTGCCGTCCCATGTCGTGGAGGCATAATCGATGTGGGATTTGACATGGGCATTGTAAAATAGTTTGCGAGCGTCGACATCAATAAGATATTTTAGCTTAGACAGCATAAAAACATTTCAAGTCTGGACACATTTTTACAGACATCATTGATGTGAGATTGCCATTTCACCTGGTTATGAACAATAACTCCAAGTAGGCGATGTTCAGTTACTTGTGTAATGGTGTGGTCTTGGATTTCCAGGCTAAGCGAACGTAGCTCAGCTGATGCTTCTGACGGGTTGCTATCGTCATACAGAGAGAGAGAGAGAGAGAGAGAGAGAGAGAGAGAGAGAGAGAGAGAGAGAGAGAGAGAGAGAGAGAGAGAGAGAGAGAGGAGAGAGAGAGAGAGATAGAGAGAGAGAGAGACAGACAGACAGACAGACAGACAGAAGAAACAGAAACACAGACAGACATGAGGCAGAAACAGACAGACAGACAGAAGAGGCAGAAATACTGACAGACAAACCGACGAACATAAACTCTCAAAATGGAGCTGATTATTTGATTATGCAGACGCTTCTATTTCATGCCCAACTCTATTTAACAAATCATGTAACAAGAATCTGACATTCACTGTCAGTGTTTCAGTGACTCTTACCCTTTTCCGTAGGAATTACTCACTCAAACAAACAGAACGGTATGACACGCCAACATTTTCAATTTATACCATGGAAGTATCCTATTTTTAACCGACTAAACAATACAAATGAAAACAATACAATATAAGAATCTACCATGTATTCTAATGCCAAGTGTACTTTTGTCACTAACCAAAGTACAAAACAATGTGCTATTTGTACAAGCTGTCATACCGGTCCATCCACGTATCATATCAGTGCTGGCACAACAGACTTAACTTGACCAGAATCTTCAGTTTAGACAGAGATGAAATTAGAGCTAAACATAGATGTCTATGTATATGTACGAAAAAGGCAGAAGTCATCCTTACCTTCATTTCAAAGACAGAGGAGGGTGTGTGTGTGTGTGTGTGTGTGTGTGGGGGGGGGGGGGGGGGTCTTGAACAACACCAGAGTCTGTTTCTCCCGTTAGCTGCTTGTCCGATCCACTGTCATTGATGTTTAAACAAGATAAGTTTGGTCAGCTGCTTTCTGACTTTTGGGCCGGTTGCTTTGTCCGTGAGACGCTTCCCCAGGTGGTGGAGTTTCGTCTTAGAATAACATTTGGCCCCCGTCATTGTGTGTGAATGCAAACGTAAACTGTCTCTGCCGCTAGTGCCAGAAACGCTGGCGCCGGCACTCCCAAGATGGCGACCGCTTAGCGTGCTGGAATCACCACTCCCTTTGTGTACGATCTATGGTGTGTGTGTGTGTGTGTGTTTGTGTGTGTGTGTGTGCGTGTGTGTGTGTGCGCGCGGGCGTGCCAGCTTGCGTTCATGAATTGAGTGTGTGTATTTTTTATTACATGGTATTTATATGGCGCATTTCTCATATTTATAATATAACTCAATGCGCAGAGTGTAGCCGCGAACTGAACCCAACAAGCACGCTCACGTGAATCACACGCATTCACTCACACACTGTACGTAAACACAGAACATTCACGTGGTGCTAAGGGCAAGCTCAAGCGAGCTACTGACGGTATTTGGAAATCGTTTTGTATTTGAAATTTTTTTATTAAGTTGGCTGAAACTGATACCAAAGTGAAGGGGGAGGAAGAGCCGGAGTACCCGGAGAAAGAACCCCCGACGGTCCGCCCGAATTAACGGTGACAGTTACTAGAGGAGAAAAATCCGACGCCGGAACCCGGAATCGAACCTCGCACCTTTAGCATTGGTGGCAGGCGCCTTAACCACTGCGCCACGGACCGCCCAGTGGATGTGTATGAATGCGTGCTTTTGTATGAGTGTGTGTGTTTGTGTGTGTGTGTGTGTGTGTGTGTGTGTGTGTGTGTGTGTGTGTGAATTGTGCGTGCGTGTGTGTGTGTACATTGCTGGAAATGAGTTATGTATCAGACCATTGTAGTGTTTGTGATTATGTGTGTGGATAGTCTGTAGTTCCGATATAGCAACGTGAAGTTTGAAATTAGGTCTTGTAACCAAATGCTTTTACCGTTGTTCATTGTTCATTGCTCTCTCTCTCTCTCTCTCTCTCTCTCTCTCTCTCTCTCTCTCTCTCTCTCTCTCTCTCTCTCTCTAACACACACACGCACGCACGCACGCACGCACGCACGCACGCACACACACACACACGCACACACACACACACAAAACACACACACACACACAAACACACACACACACACACACACACACACACACACACACACACACACACACACACACACACACACACAGAGTCTGCGGCAAGGGATGTGTAGAGAAATACGGTAGAAATTACTCCAAAGTCTGAGAGAAAAAGTCAGTTTTTAACTTTGCTGTGAACTGCGTAATGGGGGAGGCATTTCTCAGCTCAGTCGGTAAGGAATTCCGAATTAAAGGAGCAGTACATCTGAAAAAGCGTTTCCCGGCAGATTTGAGATGGAACTTGGGGACTTTGAGAAGTTTCTCTCCGCAGCGCCTGACATGTGCCCGAGGACTCTTCACGCAATGGATGGCATGAGCAACATGCAGTCTATCCCGCTTATCATCATTTCCGATATTTAGAAAAATTCGGATATAGCAACACTGTTACCGGAGGTCCCGACAGCACTCTTTGTATGTCACTCACTTCGCTTATAACACACGTCGGATATAACACAGGAAACACTGGGTCCCTGGCGACTTGTTATTAACACGGGAAACACTGGGTCCCTGGCGACTTGTTATTAACGCGGGAAACACTGGGTCCCTGGCGACTTGTTATAGCCGAAGTGTACTGCCGTTCTTGTGATTTGAACGTGGGGCAAGTTGAGATGTACTACATCCATATGACGGCCTGGCGGCGATGGAACTACCTTTCGACCCACGTCACGAGAGTCTCAGACGAGGGGAACAAACACCGCGTCCGTTAGCAGTTTCTGAAAAATCACTTCTTCGCCGTGCGTTGGCATTTCTCAGCAATGAAACTTTGGCTGAAAGTGACCGCCATAAACCATCCAGTGCTGTCACGTCACCGCGAAGTGTGTGCTGCTTTTTCGTGCACTGACGTGCAATTACACTGACGCTTGACTCATTCAGTCCGACGCACGTATTTCCCAAATTTCGGAGGCGTCATCTAACGACTATTCACCTGTTGCAGGAGATGGATCGACCATGATAATTCACGGGTCGATCCATCTCCTGCTGTAGTACGTCAGGGCTGAATGGGTTAAAGCGTTCAGCTTCATGTCGTCCTTGGCTTGCTAGAGTGCGCCGTTACAGCGGGTTCTCAATGTTGTCTTGCTTCAGATAAGACTGATCTACCCATCTTGTCACAATCTGTGTGAATCAATAGGCACGCGTACTAGGTTTGGTTGATTAGTTCGCGTTTAACTTCCACGGCACCGGAGTGATAATGGACGGCCCTGACGGGCGGGTTATGGGGGACAGGGAAATCTATCGTCTTTTGACCTTTTGACCCGTTACTACCTCCATACCAGCCGCCGCTAGAAACGGTGTCAGACAGATAAGCCACCGATAGCCCGTCTGACCGGTATAGATCGTGCCAGCAAGATAGCCCGTCTGACCGGTATAGATCGTGCCAGCAAGATAGCCCGTCTGACCGGTATAGATTGTGCCAGCAAGATAGCCCGTCTGACCGGTATAGATCGTGCCAGCAAGATAGCCCGTCTGACCGGTGTAGATCGTGCCAGCAAGATAGCCCGTCTGACCGGTGTAGATCATGCCAGCAAGATAGCCCGTCTGACCGGTGTAGATCGTGCCAGCAAGATAGCCCGTCTGACCGGTATAGATCGTGCCAGCAAGATAGCCCGTATGACCAGTATAGATCGTGCCAGCAAGATAGCCCGTCTGACCGGTATAGATCGTGCCAGCAAGATAGCCCGTCTGACCGGTTAAGATCGTGCTAGCAAGATAGCCCATCTGACCGGTATAGATCGTGCCAGCAAGATAGCCCTTTTGACCGGTATAGATCGTGCTAGGAAGATAGCCCATCTGACCGGTATAGATCGTGCCAGCAAGATAGCCCGTCTGACCGGTATAGATCATGCCAGCAAGATAGCCCGTCTGACCGGTATAGATCGTGCCAGCAAGATAGCCCGTCTGACCGGTATAGATCGTGCCAGCAAGATAGCCCGTCTGACCGGTATAGATCATGCCAGCAAGATAGCCCGTCTGACCGGTATAGATCGTGCCAGCAAGATAGCCCGTCTGACCGGTATAGATCGTGCCAGCAAGATAGCCCGTCTGACCGGTATAGATCATGCTAGCAAGATACCCCGTCTGACCGGTATAGATCATGCCAGCAAGATAGCCCGTCTGACCGGTATAGATCATGCTAGCAAGATAGCCCGTCTGACCGGTATAGATCGTGCCAGCAAGATAGCCTGTCTGACCGGTTAAGATCGTGCCAGCAAGATAGCCCGTCTGACCGGTATAGATCGTGCCAGCAAGATAGCCTGTCTGACCGGTATAGATCGTGCTAGTAAGATAGCCCGTCTGACCGGTATAGATCGTGCTAGCAAGATAGCCCGTCTGACCGGTATAGATCGTGCCAGCAAGATAGCCTGTCTGACCGGTATAGATCGTGCCAGCAAGATAGCCCGTCTGACCGGTATAGATCGTGCCAGCAAGATGTCCCGTCTGACCGGTATAGATCGTGCTAGCAAGATAGCCTGTCTGACCGGTATAGATCGTGCTAGCAAGATAGCCTGTCTGACCGGTATAGATCGTGCTAGCAAGATAGCCTGTCTGACCGATATAGATCGTGCCAACAAGTTAGCCCGTCTGACCGGTATAGATCGTGCTAGCAAGATAGCCTGTCTGACCGGTATAGATCGTGCCAGCAAGATAGCCCGTCTGACCGGTATAGATCGTGCCAGCAAGATAGCCGTCTGACCGGTATAGATCGTGCCAGCAAGATAGCCGTCTGACCGGTGTAGATCGTACCAGCAAGAGGCCTACATCTTGCACTGTGTGACGAATTGAACACTATTCTACGGCACCGAAGCGCACACACACATAAGCATGCGCACGCACAGACACAGGTACACAGTTTCTGAAAAGTATTAATTTAGCGCACAGGCATGGGATGCTCTCTGCGATATCAACCACATCTGAAAACACGGGTGGCAAAAAATATGTGCTATTTCCTACTACACGTGTAACAGACGTGGCTACTTTCGCAAAGAGTATCCCATGCCTGTGATTCAGTGCGCGGGGACATTTCTCAGGAATTAAAACATGACCAGAACGTTTGTGTAGACTGAAATGTTAAATGCGCCAGCGAGGACAGCAGGAAAACGCTCGTTCACTAAAAGGAAATAAAGCAACACGCTCACGACCGCCACCAGAGCAACCTGCATAACAACAAAACGTACACAGTTACAATCACACCAGCCAAGTGCAGGACATGACGAACATCACAATACGCTCACCAGGAACGGGAAAAAAATAACTATACTGATACATATTAAAGGTTATGCATTGCTACACTTTAATTTCAAATAAGTTAGTACAATACATATTCTTTTAAAACAATAAGAATGAATCATATTGATAACATAATTGAACAGTTTGAAAATAATGTTGCATTTGATTATATTCAAGATTCAAGAAATACACTGTCCATAAAAGGATATGTCAGACGTTCTCAGACATTTGTGCACTTTTGATCTATGTGTATTTCAGAGGAGCAAAGGCGAAGCACATGCCGATAGGCACACTTCTAAAAAAACAAACAAACACACACACACAAAAGTACAGACGATTATTATAATGGCAAATCAGTAAAATAAATGGAAGAAACACAAAAAAGCAGGTCTACTGTTCTTCTGCTTCTCCGCTTCGACCTTTTGAATCTAAAAATAAATATAAACCTATTTTAATAAATGTACACCTATTTTAATAAATATACTCCTATTTTAAATATACACCTATTTTAATAAATATACACCTATTTAATAAATCAACACCTATTTTAAGAAGGCGTTCAGCAGCAAGGATACAGTTTCTGAGCCCAGCGCCCGTCTGCAGTGACACTACACACAACAAACTTTGTGGTTGTCGGCACAAAAGAAAATAGTTGCGTGCGTGCTCAGAACCCGTTGATGAGATTTCAACCAAACAACGACTTAAACATTCTGAATGGAGCAGAAACAACATTAACGATTCCACTTGCCGCTCGTTTAATGAAGCCTGACTCTTCTTGCGTGGCGATGGCGTCTTCCATCCGATTGAGTTCGGCCTCGTACGCTTGCTGCTTCCTGGCTAATTCTTCCATTTCCTCTTCTCTTCTCTCTTCCTCCAACCTCCTCTTCTGTTCAAGCTTCTGCTCTAGAAGTTTACGCTCACGCGCGGCTTCTGTCTGCAGCTGCATGCTAACAGAATTGTCTTCTTCAACCTTCTTCTGTTCAACCGTCGTCATCTTTCCTGAGCTATATGCTTTTTCCATTTCCTTTAGCTTCTGTCGGTGTTTAATCCTCTCCTCCTCAATCAGGGCTTCTATCTGCGTCTCGCGCTTTTCAAATTCTTTTTTTCTGTTTCTCAGCCTCTTCTTCAGCCTGCTTGGCCTTCACCTCGAGCTCCCTGATGTATTGCTCTCTCTCCAAGTCACGCTGAGTGACCGCTTCAAGTCGTCTGGCCACTTCTTCTTCCAGACTCTTGCCGATCATATCATACTTGGGACAAGTGTATGGCAAATCTTTGTATTCTGCCTTCATGTTTCGCACCTCCTGGAAAAGTCGGTCGACTTGAGGCTGTGTGTTCTTGGCCATGTTGTTGAATACCAGAGCCCTGTTGCTGCACTCCTGAACAACTTGAACAAGGTTCTTTGGCGCGACCAACAACAGGTCAGACAATTTTCCCCCTCTTTATCTAACTGGTCTCCCCCTGTGAATAACACGATGATGTATCTCGTGATATTCTCATCAAACAAAACTTTCAGCCTTTTGTAAACCCCAAACTCCTCCTCAGTATACCGGCCAAGCGTGAGGACGTGGAGAATGGCATGAGGCCCCGTATGCATGCAGGCCACGGCTTGGACGATGATGGTGCAGATCTCCTCTTGTGTCTTGGACGTGTCGTACAGGCCAGGGGAGTCCATGATCTGTGGACGACAACATTCAAACATTTCGCACATGTCCTACATAAAGAGAAATCAAAAGGAAAACAGCAAATCCGAATGTTTTCTGGTATAAAATATGCAAAATATTGCTGAGGTAGGCAGTTACGGTTCTTTCAATTTCCGCCTGCACACAGGAGAACAGTGTTTGAAATGCACCGGTCAAACACAAATTTATTCAAAAGATTCGACGCTTTATTTGCTCATGCGGAATAACGTCTGACACATTAATTAGAGTATGACACAATAATATATCATAAAACAAATGCTCAACCCTCAGCTGGTGCGTGAGATAGGCACGGGAAAAAATATGAGGGCCATAACTTGTTGGCTGCTTGCACAAGAACCACATTTTGAGGATGACACAATGATGCCTGCACATCATGAAGCGGATACTTCCACTTAAGTTCCATAAACACGAATCTGATACGAATACGACCCGAACCCGATGCGGTGACGCAGTTTTCCTTCAAAAACTGCGTCATTTTCGTTCGAAGCCGGATGCAAATTCGTTTCCGCATCGGGCATATGGAAACACACAAACATGGAAAGGACTTCTCACAAACCAAATAGGTGAGGCTAGCGCTAGCAGAATTGTATACAGACCAAGGGGAATTACCCAGCGCTGGACAGACAAACAGTTAGATCCCCTGCCCCGCCTATCAGGCACCTAATCGCCAGCCCACAGAGAAATACACAAGTATAGAGCAAGACGATCATCTACATCCTCAAAAAAGATGCATCAGGTCTCGCTTATAACCCATGTCTTTCTCCGGAACTTAGGAAGTTCTTGCTCTGTACTTGCGTATTTCTCTGTGGGCTGGCGATTGGGTGCCTGATAGGCGGGGGCAGGGGATCTAACTGTTTGTCTGTCCAGCGCTGAGTAATTCCCCTTGGTCTGTATACTATATGAAAAGGACTTGAACGAATCTTTCTGTTTCGGACCCACTTCGGATTCGGATCGAGTTGGTATCGGATTGGTGTTTATGGGTCTCCGCATCATATTTATGCTTGCAGTACTGTTACTCTGGACGAGCAGGAGAGTCACAGTTAGAGGATGGTACATGCACATCAAGACACGCATTATCTCACCTGGATCAGCTGTCCTCCTTTTTGGGAACGTTTCAGATCGCACTCTGACGTACAGGAACTGAAGTTGAGGCCGCTGGCAAATAGTTTCTCGCCGAAAATCGTGTTGCCGGTTGTGGTCTTCCCACTTCCCGTCTTTCCCAAGAGGAGAAAACGAAATTCCTCCACTGCAAACTGAACTTGGGATATAAGCAAAGTGAACTTGGGATATATCCAATACCAAAGGTTCTGCGGCTCCTTTACTCATTATATCCGAAATGGTCGGAACATTAGGAAAAAACGTTGCTGCTGTGAAATTGTTACGAGCGTCTCTACTGTAAGCAAGTTGTAAGATGAGATCAAGATATGACCAATAACATAATTGTCCGAAACCATTTTTCTTAACAAGAGCTTCTTTGGCCCATTCTCGCAAGGTGACCACCAAGTGTGACACAAACTCAAATTATTAAAATGTTTTGAAACTTCACTATTTTAATATCTGTGACATGTTTTATTATTCTAGTGCTGTCAGAGCCATTCAAATGTCCAAAATCTGAAGTGATCTGAGGTTACTGATGACATAAATTATTATCCATACAACAATAAAAATAGGTATATGTGTGCATCTGTAACCCCAGCACGGAGAGAATCAATATTATGATCAAAATGATACCAGAAAATTGTACATTCGTTTACTGAGATGTATTTTGAAAAAAAAATCTCATGTCATCAATAACCTCCAATCCTTCAGCTTCCGATTGTTTTACGTTACATTACGCAAAATCGACTCATCAAAAACTTCAAAACAACAACAACAACAACAACAACAACAACAACAACAACAAACGAACAAAAACAATGCCTGGTATCGGTAATCGAGGTTTAAGCGTTGCGTTTTAAAAGAAGAGATTTGAACATGATACGTCATATACTAGTGAATAGAACATGACACGTTATATACTACGCACAATAACCCACAGATTGTTTGGACAAATGTCACTGTTCAAGAAAAATGAAACAAATTGCAGGTAGTTACCACACTCGATCAGTATTTGTCCATAACAGTGCGTGGATTAGATTGTTTTGCGTCGACTGTGTCACAGAGTGAAAATTATGATAGCTAGGGTTAATAGGGAGGATAAGGGTTAAAAAGGTGGGATCGAAGTCCAGGTACGAGGTAGTGAGCGAAACGGAGTATAATCGTAATCCGCAAGGCTTGACCCAGAAAAACACGGCCACGTGGATACTGGTTATCTAAGAACCGGGTGGCACGAGTGTCCACAACAAAGGGAAGGTCGGTCGAGTGTAAACTCTGACTCAAGACTTTTGGTCGCGTCCACATAAGAGCATGAAAGGTCGGTTGATTGGGGAAAGCAATGACGCAGGACACATGTAACTAGAGGTAATTAGAAATGTATATAAAGAATGGTCGGTGTGCGTTTCGAGGAGAGCTCCGTTGCGGAAGTGACACGCTGTGGCATCCTCGAGACAACACACCGACCACCATCATGATTTCAAGTCGACGCCTCGCATTGTTAGGTGAGCATGACTTGAGTTATCTTTGTATCCCATGCTAGAAGTAAATATGAGGATGTAAACTCTTTACTCTCTCCTTATGTCTGTGAATGCTTGGAGGGTGAATGATCCTGTTTGTAATTCGTAGTGTGCTCTGATTGTCACTGTTACATGTTGTCTTGGTTAGTCGTTGTGATGTTAGTTGTCGTGTCATTAGTTGTTGCATGTGATGATTAGCTAAGGTACATGAGTCTGACATGACGGAAGCCTGATTAGTGTCCTCAGCCACCGTACCTCTCAGATAAGCGAGTCGGCACCAACTCTTTGGTCGTACTACGAACTGACACTGTAACGGTCAGCCTGATAGGCGGCGCTTTGCGCACTTATGTAGTAGCGGCTTCCTAAGGAGATACGTACTCTAGAATCCCCAAGAGTATTATCAAGTCATTGACATGTTAATTGGTTGATCCTTAAACGGCGGAGCGATAACTGTGTGTAGATTCAAACGTTGCAAGAAATAAAGTGTACTTTGATAAAAGCACGGTATGCAACCATACATGAAAATACCACTAAAATTACATATCACATAAAGACGCTGAAAAATGAGAGTTCCAGCCAGCTGACCCATGCATTGATCAACCTTCCCATCTACTCACCCACGTACCCATTAATAACCATTATTCTCACCTTTCTGTGGTTTTCCTGCAAATAAATTTTTGACGCCATGCGTAAATCCCTCGAACATGGAGCGAGTACTTTTGACATGGCCTGCCTTAGGCTTAGCCGGCATTTCCTCGTTTGCTGGACCTGCCCAAAGTAACAACACTAACGTTCAGGTCAAGTAAGGTGACATAAGATCAAACGAGAGCTGCCACACCTGAGCTGAGAAGATAAATGAATAATTTCACCGCCAAAGAAGCACTCATGCATGATTGTTGTTTTCTAAGAAGAGCACAGGCAGACGGTCATGTACAAATATCTCAGATATTTTATGGCTTGTTTGGCGTGATTTATTGATTTTGTTGTTACTTTAAGAGTTAGAGCTCGTAATGTCACAGTCCAAACAGTCTTGAACTGATGTACTTGTCTTGGTGTAATTAAAACCAAAAGGTTATTTTAACTGTTTGCCTACTAAATAACTTTTGTGCATTATCCACTCTGCCACTGAATCTTCTGTTAAGAGTTTAGTTCTGGATCCTGTGTGCATACCATGTAACGGCTTGTAAGGACACATTCTGCACAAAGGTTTGCCAAGCGCACGGACTGCAAGCGAACCTTGGCAGGACGGATCTCGCCGCCCACAGTGTGCTACAGGAAGTTGTCTCGTGGCGGCTGGAGCCGTCAGTTGTAGGCAAAGAGTGCTACAGGAAGTTGTCTCATGGCGGCTGGAGCCGTCAGTTGTAGGCAAAGAGTGCTACAGGAAGTTGACTTGTGGCGGCTGGAGCCGTCAGTTGTAGGCAAAGAGTGCTACAGGAAGTTGTCTCATGGCGGCTGGAGCCGTCAGTTGTAGGCAAAGAGTGCTACAGGAAGTTGTCTCGTGGCGGCTTGAGCCGTCAGTTGTAGGCAAAGAGTTAAAGAGTATATGACGTCTTTGGCAGTCTTTGTCTGAAATATTTGACAGAGTAAGTAGAGGATGCTTACCGCTGGGAGCTGGTTCCATGGATCTTTGACCTGCCGACTCCCTAGGAGTGGTATCACGGACTTTAGGGGAAACCACAGGGGGAGGCGCCACCTTCGCCCTTGCCGACGTCTGCTCAACGCCATAAGCATACCCTGGGGCTTCACAGAGCGTCTCCAGAGCCTTCCGCAGTTTGAGACACTGCGCGCCCTTCAGCAGCTTTGGCTTCTGTATGATATTGTCGAAATCTTTGAAATCGTCAACCGTCAACTGACGCAGACTCTCCATGTCGAAGCTTTTTTCTTCTAAAACGTCCACAATAGCAGACGGCAGTTTCTGGCGTTCCGCCCATTCTCGCAGCTCTAATGAAGCAAAACGAAAACAAACAAATAAACATCGTATACAAAAGAAAGGTGAGTCGATTTAAATAAAGAGCAATTATTATTTATGGGACCTACTCCAGGCAAAAATGGATTATTTCATTCAGCCCGGCGCACATATTTCCCAACTGTTGGAGGAATCATCTAACGACTATGCACCTGTTGCAGGAGATGGATCGACCATAATAATTCAAGGGCAGTGCCAGAATAGCTTGGTGCCGACAGGCGCCAAGCTAATCTGTCACTGCCCTTGAATTAACATGGTCGACCCATCTGCTGCTGTAGGGCGTCAGGGCGGAATGGGTTAAAAATTGTTCAAACATGTCCATAATACGTCTTTGCTTATGAAACGTGAATTTCGTCAAATGAAATATGTTTAGATCTTCTTCTTTTTTAACGCATTCTGCCCATGACACACCACAGCAAAATATGGCTCGACCATAATAGTTCAAGGGTGGTGGCAGAATAGCTTGGCACCTATAGGCGCCATGCTATGCTGCCACCACCTTTGAACTATCGGGGTCGATCTGTCCAAAGACAGTACATAATGTACTGTCTTTGATCTGTCTCCTGAATTGTAATGCAGTCCTCAGAGGATAACTCCAAAATGTGAGTATTTCGTACCTCGGGCACAGTGAGTTAATCACTGGTGAAATAGCCTCCCTTTACCTTGAGAATGGGCGAGAACGGGGAAAAGGCAAAGACCAACGACAACAACTGTAAAGAGTTATAAAGAAGACAATAAGCAACAAAACATGCACCTAACATTCGAATATCTCGACAAAAAACATGAACCGTTAGATACACGCATTTGTGCTATCCGTATGGAAAAAAAAGCAAAATAGCAAAAAAATAATTTAGGCAATGTGGAAGTTTTCTGTTTTCAGATTAGTATAGACTAGTGATTGTGTTAATTTCAGCGTCCAAACAGTCGCCCCAAACCTCCAAACCGTCAGGTAAAATATCTAAGACAAATTTTCACTGCACATATAGCTTCTTACCTCCAGGTTTAGCCATATTATTCACCTGAATGCACGATTACGAAATAAAACCTGTTGCTATAAACACATGGCTTGCTGAAGAACACAGTGCGCATGCTCACCGACAGCTGCGTTCCCGTCCGTTGGCTTCGATTCCGTTCGTTGACTGTCGATGGCGCACAAACTTTGCTGATGAGGTTGTGTTGGCGCTAAATATATTTTGGGTCCTTACACTCTAAGAAAGGCTATGTTAACTGTAGATTTGAGGGCATGCAGTGTAAGCTGAGCAGATAAGTTGCTTGAGGTGAATCGTTTCCGTCGTTAGACAGGAACAAAAACATCTCAATTTGAAACGCATGATGTATGTTTCTGCGTTGCGGAGTGTATGGGGAGAAACATTTATCTCATGGTACAAAATTGGTTCTCATTCTTGTAAGTCCCTACTCTCTCTCTCTCTCTCCCTCCCTCCCTCTCTCTCTCTCTCTCATCTCTCTCTCTCTCTCTCTCTCTCGCTCTCTCTATTTTTCTCTGGCGTGCACGCGCATTATGTCCGGTTGAACGTGTCCCTCTTGACGTGTTAGTTTGTTTCACGGAATGTGATACAGCACAAGGTGTAACGTGTTTCGTTGTTTGTGCAGGACAGTATGTATATATCCAGAGACGTGGCGGTACTTGTGCATGTCCGCGCTTAACCCCCTTTCCCCGACCCGTGTATGTTCAGTGTCAACCCTCCCCTCTCCCACCATAACCCCCTTTCCCTGACGCGTGTATGTCCAGTGTCTCTCTCCCCCCCCACCCCACCATAACCCCCTTTAACTAACCCGTGTATGTCCAGTGTCTCTCTCCCCAACCCCCACCATAACCCCCTTTAACTAACCCGTGTATGTCCAGTCTCTCTCTCCCCAACCCCCACCATAACCCCCTTTAACTAACTCGTGTATGTCCAGTGTCTCTCCCCCCCCCCCCACCATAACCCCCTTTAACTAACTCGTGTATGTCAAGTGTCTCCTCCCCCCTCCTCCCACCATAACCACCTTTCCCCGACCCTCTGTATGTCCAGTGTCTCCCCCCCCCCTCCTCCCACCATAACCCCCTTTCCCCGACCCCCTGTATGTCCAGTGTCTCCCCCCCCCCTCCTCCCCCCATAACCCCCTTTCCCCGACTCCCTGTACAGTGTCTCCCCCCCACTCCTCCCACCATAACCCCCTTTCCCCGACCCCCTGTATGTCAAGTGTCTCCCCCCCCCCTCCTCCCACCATAACCCCCTTTCCCCGACCCCCTGTATGTCCAGTGTCTCCCCCCCCCCTCCTCCCACCATAACCCCCTTTCCCCGACCCCCGTGTATGTCCAGTGTCTCCCCCCCCTCCTCCCACCATAACCCCCTTTCCCCGACCCCCTGTATGTCCAGTGTCTCCCCCCCCCTCCTCCCACCATAACCCCCCCTTCCCCGACCCCCTGTATGTCCAGTGTCTCCCCCCCCCCCTCCTCCCACCATAACCCCCTTTCCCCGACCCCCGTGTATGTCCAGTGTCTCCCTATAATGTGCTGGTCACAGGAACATGGAAACATTTGCAAAGTCCACGGGAGCAGTGACGCATCTGCTGCCATTTCGGTTTTAGGTTTTGTGTCTTCCTGGCGCTCAGCCTATCTCACCCCAGCGTTGTCCTACTTTTGTCTACCGTATTGAAAATAGAGGAGGGGCTGATCCAAATGATAGAAGCGCTTTACAAGAACGCCTGCAGCGCGGTTCTACTTAACAATCAGTCAGGCGAGTTCTTCAGGACGACGATCGGTGTCCGTCAAGGATGCCTGCTCTCTCCTGTCCTTTTCAACATATTCCTGGAGAAGATCATGCAGGAAACCCTCCACGACCACCATACTTCAATCTCTATTGGTGGCAGATCCCTGTGCAATCTTCGATTCGCAGACGACATTGACCTCATGGCAGGCAGCAATAGTGAGCTGCAAAACCTGACAGACAAACTTTCAAGTAGCGCAGGGTCTTATGGCATGGAGATCAGTACGGATAAAAGCAAAGTGATGATCAACACCACAAGCGACAGCAGCAGCAACATTCACATGAACGGCCAGAAGCTAGAAGAGGTCAATAGCTTCAAGTACTTGGGAGCCACCCTGTCCAAAGACGGTAGTTGCATAGCAGAGATCCGTATCAGGATAGGTACAGCAACATCCGCAATGGCCAGGCTGGACAGGATATGGCGAAGTAACTCCATCAGCTTCACCATCAAGTACAGGCTTTACAAGTCCCTCGTAGTGTCTATTCTACTCTACGGCTGTGAGACTTGGACGCTGCTTGCAGACTCAGAAAAGAAAATCCAGGCCTTTGAGAACAAGTGCCTGAGGAAGTTGCTCCACATCTCGTACCGCGAGCACAAGACCAACGAATATGTACGGAGCATCGTCACTTCCCTGGTGGGCCCACATGAACCCCTTCTGGCAACCGTGAAACGGCGCAAGCTTGCTTGGTTTGGCCACGTGACCCGACACAACACCTTGTCCAAGACTATCCTCCAAGGCACTCTCGAAGGAAGTCGTCGGCGAGGTCGTCAGAGAAAGAGTTGGGTCGCAAACATAAAAGAATGGACCGAACTCGAGATGCCAGACTTGCTTGCCACCGCCCAAAATAGAACTCAGTGGAGAGCACTGTCTGTTGCTGCTGCCTTTCAGTCCCCCCAACGCCCAGTTCGGGCAAGGGACTGATGATGATGATGATTGAAAATACGGTAGACTTTGAAATGGGGCTGGACGGAGCGCATTCCGGAGCATGCACGTGACATTTTTTGCGTGCGGGGCAGAAATTCTGGCAAAGAAGTAACACGATAAAAATGACGTCACGTCTAGCCAAGCAAACCTTGCTAGATAACGTATTTTTGGCGCCAAGCGCCGTGTGTGCGTGCGTGTGTGTGTGTGTGTGTGTGTGTGTGTGTGTGTGTGTGTGTATGTGTATGTGTGTGTGTGTGTGTGTGTGTGTGTGTGTGTGTGTGTGTGTGTGTGTGTGTGTGTGTGTGTGTGTGACAGCGTCTAGAGCCCGCGTTTGAGGACGGACAAGCTTGAGATTAAGGATTTTTAGGATATTGTTCCTAAAAGAATTATCTCGACATTTAATTTTTTTTATTGGCGAGAAAATTTCCGTTTCACAAAAACTGGTTGATCCACACTGGAGTCCGTAATTTTTCTTTTTTTAATAGATATTTTGGGTATATGTAGATGAAAGAGACATTGAATGAATTCGTTAACCAGCATTGTAGCTCTAGAACGTTTTGCGTGATAATTAATTTTTTTTTAAATATAATTTTTTTATGTTTTGGGGATTAATTTAATGAATTGTTTGGGTTAATTTTAAAACAATTGAATCATTTTTACGAAGAAAAACAAACAAACAATCTTCTCATTAATAATCGCATGATTTTCGTATACGGTATTTACATAAGCCTGCAGTTTGTCTCGGCTGTTGGGTACGATTAGGTCAGTTGTGACCTGTATGCCCTAGGTGTGAAAATCAGATAATTTTCTGCACCACTTTTTCGGAGCCATTTGTAAAACAGCTAACATAACTTTAATTTTTCTTTTACGAAAAATACTATCAGAAACACAACATCAGCATTGGCACCTGGAATGTCAGAACATTAAGAACGCCTGGTAAGGTAGAGGAACTGATACACGAAATGAACAGATACCACTGGACCATCCTAGGACTGTGCGAAGTACGATGGAAGAACCTTGGGGAAACATCAACCCAGGAAAACCACAAATTGTATTACAGTGGCAGAGAAGACAAACACGAACAGGGTGTCGGATTAATCGTCCACAGACATCGTGAACACTGTCATGAGTTGTCGGCCAGTCTCCAGTAGGCTTATCACCATACGCTTGAGGGCAACCCCATTTAATATCACCATTGTACAAGTTTACGCCCCAACAACAGACTATGGCGATGAGGAAATAGATGGCTTCTATGACCAACTGCAAGAAGTCTTGGACCAGACCCCCAAGAAAGACATTCTTGTTTTGCAGGGAGATTGGAATGCCAAACTAGGAGAGGATGCTGCTAGGAACTGGAAAGGCACATGCGGACGCTACTGCAAAGCAGAGATCAACGACAGAGGCCTAAGGCTCCTGGAATTTGCCAGCTCAAATGATCTAAAGCTAATGAACCCGTTTGGCCCACACAAAGCACCCAAAAGGTGGACATGGTACAGCCCGAACGGAGAACACCATAACCAAATTGACTACATCATGGTGAAGAGACGCTTCCAAACCAGTGTGAACATTGCCAACACAAGAAGTTTTCCAGGAGCAGACATTGGAAGCAACCATGACTTAGTGATGATGACCTTCCGACTCCGCCTAAAGAAGGTCAACAAGCAGGGTCCCACCAGAATCAAGTTTGACCTCGAGAAACTGAAAGAGCCAGAGGCAGCGGAAGCCTTCCAGGCAAAGATAGGAGGGAAATTCGCGCCACTGCTACTTCTAGGTGCAGAAGACACGGATGTGGACACACTGATCTACACATTTAACACTGCTGTAACCCAAACAGCCAGTGAGATCCTTGGCAAACACCGACAAGCAAAGAAACCTTGGGTTACAGCTGACATCTTTGTTCTATGTGACAAGCGTAGAGAATTAAAACAAAAGAAATCAGAGGTAGAAGCAGCTAAACAATACAGGGTGTGGCATGCTGCCCTTTGGTCCACCATGAAGCTATACAACATCAATGCCAACCTGATCAAAGTCATAGGAAACCTTTACAACAAGGCCACTAGCGCAGTCTGTTTCAACGGCAAAACAGGAAACTGGTTTAGGACTAAGGTCGGAGTCAGACAAGACTGCTTGCTCTCACCTACTCTTTTCAACATCTTCCTGGAAAGAATCATGACAGACGCTCTGAAAGATCATGAAGGAACTGTCAGTATTGGAGGCAGAACAATCACTTACTTGCGCTTTGCGGACTACATTGATGGCCTTGCAGGAACAGAGAAGGAGCTAGCTCAGCTGGTGGAAAAGCTGGACAGTACAGCCATTGCGTATGGGATGGAAATCAGTGCAGAAAAGACCGAACTGATGACAAATAACACCAGTGGCATTGGCACCGACGTCATGGTTGGAGGCCAAAAACTAGAAACAGTTAATAAATTCAAATACTTAGGAGCCATTGTGTCAGATGAGATATCAAAACCAGAAATACTGTCCAGGATTGCCCAGACAACAACAGCACTGACAAGATTGAAGACCATAATTATGGAAGGACAGAAACATCACGCTCTGCTCCAAGATCAGACTGATGCGCTCCTTAGTCATCTCAGTGTTCTTGTATGCCTGCGAGTCATGAACCCTCACAGCAGACCTTGAAAGCCACTGAAATGAGATGTTTTCGAAGGCTGCTTGGCATTTTATACAGAGATCACATCACGAACGAGGAAGTGGGAAGCAGAATCAGGCAAGCCATCGGGCCCTATGAAGACTTATTAGCCATTGTGAAAAAACGCAAATTGAAGTGTATGGGCATGTCACGCGTTCAGCAGGGCTTGCCAAAACAATCTTGCAAGGCACTGTGCAAGGAGGACGAAGGAGAGGAAGACAGAGGAAAAGATGGGAGGACAATATCTCAGAGTCGACAGGACCAAGGCTGGGTGATACGCTAGGAATGGCAGAGAACAGAGAGGAATGGAGGGAGCTGGTTGCCAAGTCATCAGTGGTGCCCAACGGTCGGCAAGACTACGGGATATAGATAGATAGATAGACTATCTTACTAATACCCGCATGATTTTTCATAAATTAAACAGTGTTTGCATAAGCCTGCTGTTGTCCCGGCCCTGGGGTAAGAATAGGTCAAATTGTGACCGGTAAGCTCTATGTGTGAAAATCAACAAGAAAATTGCAATGTTCATTCTCTGATACGTCAAATGTTAGTACTGCAATAAGTGACGTATAACATCGAGTCGTCACTATGAACACGGCGTCGTGGGACTAGTTTTTGCCATGACGTGAAGCTTGATGTGACGCCATTTCTCTGCTTGTGCTATTCTTCTTCTTCAGAATAGCTAGACCACAGAGCTTTGAATGGCGGGAATCGCCGTGTGTCCGTCTTTATTTCTGTGTGCCAGCGTGTGTGGTTCCGAGGGTGGGTTAGAGTAGTAGGAGACGGATTCCTGTCGCTACACAAGCCCACAGAGCGTACTAATGGCGGGAAGCGCCGTGTGTCCGTCTTTATTTGTGTGCGCCAGTATGTGTTGATTAGAGGTTGGCTTAGAGAGGAGGGAAATGTATCAGCATTATAAGCCTGAAAAATATGAACAACCCTAAATGTTTCTAAAAGATAAACGCATATCAGCTCCAAACAATACTGTAGACTTTGGGATGAAATCCTCGTCTTGTTCTTTTGTTTCGCTACAGCTCTTTATTGTTTTCTCAATAATAATAATAATTATAATAAAATAACGTGGGAGCTACTGAGAATCTATACTTCTTGCAGTTTGGAGGCGTTTAAATTAAACGCAGTACATTTACAATAGTTTAGACCTGTTTTCTGCTGGCATGTCCATAGTGTTTGCATTTGACCTCGTAATCAACGTTTCTTTTTTAAAAAAGGTGGGGGGATGGATTGTTTTCGAGAAAAACGAAAACAAACAACACAAGAAAAAAGTAATAAAATAAAATAAAAATCGCACACAAACAACCAACTCAATTTGGTTTACACTGTGTGCAAAATGCATGTGATCCGAGACGTTCTGCGGGAGGTGGTTATGAGCATTTTCTGTTGAGCGACAGGTTTGAGATGTCGTCACAAAATGTGAGCACATGCGAAATGTCACGAGGTTGCATTCACCCACCATGGATTTGTGTCACTGAACAAAGCACTCATCCCTTAGTGACCTCCCATATTTCATAGTGCACTCAGCTCTTAGTGACCTCCCATATTTCATAGTGCACTCATCCCTTAGTGACCTCCCATATTTCATAGTACACTCAGCCCTTAGTGACCTCCCATATTTCATAGTGCACTCAGCCCTTAGTGACCTCCCATATTTCATAGTGCACTCAGCCCTTAGTGACCTCCCATACTACACAGACCACATCAATACTGGGACCCGCTGTTAGCAGCCCGCTGGCCCAGCTCATCCGCAACGACCTAGACAGTGTAAACGGTTTCTGAAAAATCCATTTTTCACCGCACAAGGACATTTCTGAGGAATAAATCCTTCGTGAAAATAATCAATTATTCACGGAGCACGATCGTGGATATCAGTCACACGTCATAGCTTGTTAGTGCCTGCTTTCTCCGGGACATGCATTCACCAGAAACTGTCACGAAACGCGATTTATATGAGACCACTAGAGAGGTTTGGAGCGTTTCATTTGTAAGTAAGTCAACTCATGTAACCGTAACATTTATACAACATCGATCGTACTGTACAACGTCACGCGTGTTTATCAACACCGTCAGTGATGGGATACGTGGAACAGTTTCTTTAACTCCTTCTACCCCAAGACCGAAACCCTCAAATGTTGCCCTTGTCCTCTGAAGACTGCATTGCAGTGCAGGACACAGATCGACCATGATAGTTCAAGGGTGATGCCAGAATAGCTTGGCGCCTATAGGAGCCAAGCTATTCTGGCATCACTCTTGAACTATCCTGGTCGATCCTTATCTTGCTCTGGTGTGTCCGGGGTAGGATGAGTTAAAGCGATCAGCTCCAAGACAGACTTTGACTGCCACAATTTGCTGACACAGCAGTTTATCATTGTTGCTCAACTAAGATCTTTCCGCCATTCCTGTCACAGTCCACGTGAGCGGCCGCACGTAGCAGAGGTTTTCTGCTGTTTTATGTGCGGGAGAGTTCCTGTCGTTACGCTCAAAAGTGAGTGGAAATGCTCGGGTACATGCGCCTGTTGTGAAAAGAAGGGTAGAAGAGTCTCAGCTGATGCATGACAAAAGCATTGATACTCGGCTGTGTCGGCCAATCTCAGCAGTCAAAGCCCGCCAAGGAGCAGACCGCTTTCAGTCCAGCTTTACTGTCAGACATAATTAGTCTATACAGCAGGTACTACAATACACGGGGAAGTGGCGCAGTGGTTAAGGCGTCTGCCTCCAATGCCAAAGGTGCGAGGTTCGATACCGGGTTCCGGCGTTGGATTTTTCTCCTCTGGTGTCACCGTCTGGGCAGTGGGCAGATGTTCACATCTGCACGGGACATAGACGACCCCGGCCCCCACGAGTCCCCTGCTGCCTTGCAGGCCTGGCCGCTTGGCTGCGGAAAGGCTAAGGGAGGAAACCCCTGACATCAAAGCCCCCGTGTCTCCGGGGAAGGCTTTTGAGCCAGAGACTAAGACAAGGACAGTCTGATATAAAACCTACGACCCGAGGACCTCGATGCCACCGTCCCAGCTTGCTAGGCCATGGCAAACGAACCAAGGGTTTAAAGGGTGGGGCCAGTACTGCGCACACTGCACTCCACCAAAAAGCTCCACCGCGCAGGCTTTAGGAAACGCCCACGGACTATGACACTGAACTTTCCAAGTCCTGTAGCGATGGGCAAGGGGCAAAACGGCAGGTGAAAGATGTCACTGGAAGCCGCAGTCTCAAACCTGCATGCAGGCGGTTCAGGATATTGGTCGCCTGATGTTGACCTGGGGATGACAACGTCACTCGGCACACCCTGAACGACCAAGCAGCCTTCTCTAGGGACAGCACTGCTTGCTCCACACGGAGAGGGGCCTAGAAAAGGTGGCCTAACCAAAGCTCATCCCCTCGTAACCCCAGTTGGCTAGCCGCGGTCAACGGGCATCTTCTCATGTGGTCAGAAAACAAGAAAAAACAATGGATCCACTCTCATGACGACCACGACCGGACTCAACGTAGCATGCTGGAACATCCGAACCATGCTCGACACAGCAGACAGCGGACGCCATGAACGTCGCTCCGCCCTCATTGCCCATGAATTGCGGAGGTTAAACATCGACATCGCCGCGCTCAGCGAAGTACGCCTTCCGGAGGAAGGCAGCCTCCAAGAACTTGGCGCTGGCTACACCCTCTACTGGTCAGGCAGGCCTGCATCAGAAAGACGGCTCTCAGGCGTGGGCTTCATGGTGAAGACCCCCATTGCGACTAAGTTGGAAAACCTACCAACGGGTCACTCCGACCGCATCATGTCCATGCGCCTCCCACTGAAACACCAGCAATATGTCACCCTTCTCAGTGTGTACTCCCCAACCCTCCTGGCAGAGCCTGCAGAAAAAGACAAGTTCTACTCTGACCTGCGCAGCCTCCTGCAGAGCACCCCTGCAGACGACAAAGTCATCATTCTTGGCGACTTCAACGCCAGAGTCGAGTGGGCCAAGACTCTGAAGCCTGGAAAGGAGTCCTCGGCAAGCATGGCGTTGGGAACTGCAATGACAATGGTCGCCTACTGTTGGAGCTCTGTGCAGATCTGCAACTTGTCATCACCAACACTACTTTCCAGCAAAAGGACAGTCGAAAGACCACCTGGATGCATCCTCGCTCCAAGCACTGGCACCTTATCGACTATGTCCTAGTGCGTCAGAGGGACCGCAGTGACGTCCTCCTCACCAGAGTGATGCCCAGCGCAGAGTGCCACACTGACCACCGCCTTGTTCGCTGCAAACTCAGGCTCCGCCTCAAGCTGAAACCCAAGAAGGTGGCCCCCCCCGCAAGAAAAAGCTTGATGTTGCCAGTCTTCAGCGTGACGACAAGAAAGCTGCCCTTCAGGCCGATTTACAGCGCATGCTCAAAGACACAGTTGATCCAGCAGACTCCTCCCCTGAAACACTCTGGGAACAACTGAAAACTGCTATTGTAAAATCCTCTGTGGAAGTCTTGGGCTTTGCTAGAAAGAGGAACAAAGACTGGTTTGACGAAAACGACGTAGAGATCCAGGAACTTCTAGCAAAAAAAAAAAAAGAGCCGCCCACCAGGCCCACCTAGCCCAGCCTTCCTGCCCTGTGAAGAAGTCTGCCTTCCGCCTCATCTGCAGCAGTCTCCAGCTCAAGCTTAGAGAGCTCCAGAACGAGTGGTGGTCCAGACTCGCACAGAGGACCCAGCTCTGCGCTGACAACGGTGACTACAGGGGCTTCTACGAAGCACTGAAAGCAGTGTATGGCCCTAGGCACCTGGTACAAAGTCCCCTGCGAAGCGCTGATGGACAGGCACTCCTCACAGATAATACCTCCATCTTGAACCGCTGGTCGGAATACTTTCAGGACCTCTTCGGCGCTGAACGCACTGTTCAAGAAACAGTCATCCTCCAAATCCCGCACCTTCCACTAAAGGTTGAATTGGACGAACCGCCCACCGCCGAAGAGACCCTCACAGCCATCCACCAGCTCAAGAGTGGCAAAGCAGCAGGCATTGACGGAATCCCGCCAGAGATCTGGAAACATGGAGGCCCAGCACTGCACAACAAGCTCCACGATCTCTTTCTCTGCTGCTGGGAAAAAGGAACACTACCAAAGGATCTCCGTGATGCAGTCATCATCACCCTGTACAAGAACAAAGGAGAGAAGTCTGTCTGCTCTAATTATCGTGGAATTACCCTGCTGTCCATTGCCGGGAAAATTCTCGCAAGGTTGCTCCTGAATCGGCTGGTACCTGCCATCGCTGAAGACCACCTCCTAGAGGGCCAGTGTGGCTTCAGAGCCAACAGGAGTACCACCGACATGGTCTTTGTGCTGAGACAGCTTCAGGAGAAGTGCCGCGAGCAGAACAAAGGGCTGTACTTAACGTTTGTCGACCTAACAAAAGCGTTTGACACTGTGAGCAGGCAAGGTATGTGGCAGATCCTGGAGCGACTAGGTTGTCCCCCAAAGTTCCTCAAAATGATCGTCCAGCTCCACGAGGACCAGCAAGGCCAGGCCAGACTAAACAGTGACCTCTCAGAACCGTTCCCCATTCGCAACGGCGTGAAGCAAGGCTGCGTGCTGGCACCGACCCTCTTCACCATCTTCTTCAGCATGATGTTGAAGCAGGCCACAGTGGACCTCGACGATGACGACGCAGTGTACATCAGGTATCGTCTCGATGGCAGCCTGTTCAACCTCAGACGACTGCAGGCCCACACGAAAAGCCTAGACCAACTGATTCGTGAGCTGCTCTTCGCTGATGACGCTGCCCTCGTTGCACACACAGAGAGAGCCTTGCAGCGCATTACGTCCTGCTTCGCAGATGCTGCCCAGCTCTTTGGACTTGAGGTCAGTCTGAAAAAGACAGAGGTCCTTCATCAGCCGGCACCCAAGGAAGAGCATCGCCCTCCCCACATCACCATCGGCGAGTCCGAACTGAAGTCTGTACACCAGTTTACCTACCTTGTCTGCATCATCACGTCAGACGCCAAGCTGGACAAGGAGCTGGACAACAGGCTGGCAAAAGCGAACAGTGCTTTCGGGCGACTATTCAAGCGGGTGTGGCACAATCAACAGCTGAAAAAAGGCACCAAGATCAGCGTGTACAGAGCTGTCGTCCTCACCACCCTGCTGTACGGTTCCGAGTCCTGGGCCCTCTACCGCAGCCAACTACGACTCCTCGAACGCTTTCACCAGCGCTGCCTGCGTACCATCCTCAGCATTCACTGGAGTGACTATGTCACCAACGTCGAGGTCCTTGAACAGGCGGAAACTGTGAGCATCGAGGCTTTGCTGCTGCGGACACAGCTTCGCTGGGCGGGGCACGTCTCCAGGATGGAGGATCATCGCCTACCCAAGATCACTCTGTTCGGCGAGCTCGCCACTGGACACCGAGACAGAGGGGCACCAAAGAAGAGATACAAAGACTGTCTCAAGAAGTCACTTAGTGCCTGCCAAATCGACCACCGCCAGTGGTCTTCGCTTGCTGCGGACCGTGACACCTGGCGCTCCACCATTCACAAGGCAGCCGTCTCCTTTGAGGACTCTCGCAGAGCTAACCTTAAGGACAAGCGGCTCAGAAGAAAAAACAGAGTTGTCGTAACTCAGAACCCTGACCAGACCTTCCCCTGCAGCCACTGCGGTCGAACCTGCCTGTCCCGGATTGGCCTCCGCAGCCACGAAAATGCCTGCAGACGACATGGGCAAACCCTATAGAATCTTCGTTCGCGAAGTCAAGCCAAGAGACAATACAATACAATACTATACAATACAATACAATACAATACAATAAAGTACAATGATACATAAGAACGTCTATAAAGCAGGGATGCACACCATTAACCCTGTACTGCCTGCAGCAGGCCGCGTTAAGATTCTCAGTAAAGTGTGATAACAACACACGTCGTGCAAACATTGTAAGAACTTGCCGACTAATGGACTTCCCACACCGAATGAAAGTCCTGATAACAAGTAAACAAGTGTGTAAGCGGCAAACGTCATCGTCAGCATTACATGTGTGCGTTGACTCCTGCATGTGCGTATATTTCACTACGCTCCTCCAGCGAAGCACACACTCAGAGCGAACGCACCCAAACCGGCGCACACGCACACACACACACACACACACACACACATTCTCTCTCTCTCTCTCTCTCTCGCTCTCTCTCTCTCTCATTGTCTGTCTGTCTGTCTGTCTGTCTGTCTCTCTCTCTCTCTTTCTCATTCTCTGTCTGTCTCTCTCACACCCAGAACGCTTGCACACACACACACACACACACACACACACACACACACACACACACACACACACACATACACCCCCCCCCACACACACGCACACACACACAGGTGCACACACACACACACACACACACACACACATTCTCTCTCTCTCTCTCTCTCATTCTCTGTCTCTCTCACACCCAGAAAGCTTGCACACACACACACACACACACACACACACACACACACACACACACACACACACACACACACATTCTCTCTCTCTCACTCATTCTCTGTCTGTCTCTTTAGTCTTTCACACCCAGAACGCTTGCACACACACACACACACACACACACACACACACACACACACACACGAACACACACACATACACACACACACACGCACACACACACACGCGCACACACACACACAAACACACGCGCGCGCGCGCACAAACACACACATATTATACAGTTTCTGAAGAATGTCACATTCAGTGTGAGGGGACATTTCTCGGGAATGAAGACGTGATCAGAACTTTTGTCCGTGTGTTGACAGCACCAGGCCTACTGAATACTCAGGACCAGGCCTACTGAATACTCAGCACCAGGCCTACTGAATACTCAGCATTGGATATTGCGGGTCGATGTCATAATCAGTATTGACGTTCAACGGAAGAGGTCGACCGATGCTCTTAATCGTCATCCGAACCCCTTAACGGCGCCACCCAGCTGCAAGAGACATATACCCTCATGGGCACTTGCAGTCGCAAGAGGCTTTATGTCTCTTGTTGGTGATAGATAGATAGATAGATAGATAGTTACAAAGTAAAGTAGGTTATAGCACTGTCAGGGGAGAGAAATGTGCATGATCGACCAGTGATCATAGATCTACTGTGGCCAAAGCACACACAAAAAAAAAAAGATAGGAAAGAGAGGGGGCGCTAAGAAAGTGACTGAAAGCAATGCATATGGAAGCCCCCCCGAAGGGGGGCGTATCACATATCCACTGTTCCAGCCACTCAGTGCATGGAAATTTAAATCTAGGTCCCCCCAAAGGGGGTCCAGATATTTAGCCGGTGTGGACAGCTGTTTCGGTCTTTGCGACCTCTTCAGCACACCATCGGCAATACTGGAGGAGGCAGGAAATTCTGCCTACCTGCAATGACAACCACATTTTACTGTGGTGTCTGCAGGGGCATACATTCCATGCCACCACCTAGAGTTAAATTTCCATGCACCCTAAAAGAGAACCTACCAAAAGGGGGGAAGGGGTTGCAGTCGATATTGTAGTGATAAATGAAAAGAAAAGGGGAGACTGCCAGTGCTAATATTTTAGGAAGGTTACAAAGTAAAGTAGGTTATAGCACTGTCAGGGGAGAGAAATGTGCATGATCGACCAGTGATCATAGATCTACTGTGGCCAAAGCACAAAAAAAAAAAGATAGGAAAGAGAGGGGGCGCTAAGAAAGTGACTGAAAGCAATGCATATGGAAGCCCCCCCGAAGGGGGGCGTATCACATATCCACTGTTCCAGCCACTCAGTGCATGGAAATTTAAATCTAGGTCCCCCCAAAGGGGGTCCAGATATTTAGCCGGTGTGGACAGCTGTTTCGGTCTTTGCGACCTCTTCAGCACACCACAGTAAAATGTGGTTGTCATTGCAGGTAGGCAGAATTTCCTGCCTCCTCCAGTATTGCCGATGGTGTGCTGAAGAGGTCGCAAAGACCGAAACAGCTGTCCACACCGGCTAAATATCTGGACCCCCTTTGGGGGGACCTAGATTTAAATTTCCATGCACTGAGTGGCTGGAACAGTGGATATGTGATACGCCCCCCTTCGGGGGGGGGGGGGGGGCTTCCATATGCATTGCTTTCAGTCACTTTCTTAGCGCCCCCTCTCTTTCCTATCTTTTTTTTTTTTGTGCTTTGGCCACAGTAGATCTATGATCACTGGTCGATCATGCACATTTCTCTCCCCTGACAGTGCTATAACCTACTTTACTTTGTAACCTTCCTAAAATATTAGCACTGGCAGTCTCCCCTTTTCTTTTCATTTATCACTACAATATCGACTGCAACCCCTTCCCCCCTTTTGGTAGGTTCTCTTTTAGGGTGCATGGAAATTTAACTCTAGGTGGTGGCATGGAATGTATGCCCCTGCAGACACCACAGTAAAATGTGGTTGTCATTGCAGGTAGGCAGAATTTCCTGCCTCCTCCAGTATTGCCGATGGTGTGCTGAAGAGGTCGCAAAGACCGAAACAGCTGTCCACACCGGCTAAATATCTGGACCCCCTTTGGGGGGACCTAGATTTAAATTTCCATGCACTGAGTGGCTGGAACAGTGGATATGTGATACGCCCCCCTTCGGGGGGGCTTCCATATGCATTGCTTTCAGTCACTTTCTTAGCGCCCCATCTCTTTCCTATCTTTTTTTTTTGTGTGCTTTGACCACAGTAGATCTATGATCACTGGTCGATCATGCACATTTCTCTCCCCTGACAGTGCTATAACGTACTTTACTTTGTAACCTTCCTAAAATATTAGCACTGGCAGGCTCCCCTTTTCTTTTCATTTATCACTACAATATCGACTGCAACCCCTTCCCCCCTTTTGGTAGGTTCTCTTTTAGGGTGCATGGAAATTTAACTCTAGGTGGTGGCATGAAATGTATGCCCCTGCAGACACCACAGTAAAATGTGGTTGTCATTGCAGGTAGGCAGAATTTCCTGCCTCCTCCAGTATTGCCGATGGTGTGCTGAAGAGGTCGCAAAGACCGAAACAGCTGTCCACACCGGCTAAATATCTGGACCCCCTTTGGGGGGACCTAGATTTAAATTTCCATGCACTGAGTGGCTGGAACAGTGGATATGTGATACGCCCCCCTTCGGGGGGGCTTCCATATGCATTGCTTTCAGTCACTTTCTTAGCGCCCCCTCTCTTTCCTATCTTTTTTTTTTTTTGTGCTTTGGCCACAGTAGATCTATGATCACTGGTCGATCATGCACATTTCTCTCCCCTGACAGTGCTATAACCTACTTTACTTTGTAACCTTCCTAAAATATTAGCACTGGCAGTCTCCCCTTTTCTTTTCATTTATCACTACAATATCGACTGCAACCCCTTCCCCCCTTTTGGTAGGTTCTCTTTTAGGGTGCATGGAAATTTAACTCTAGGTGGTGGCATGGAATGTATGCCCCTGCAGACACCACAGTAAAATGTGGTTGTCATTGCAGGTAGGCAGAATTTCCTGCCTCCTCCAGTATTGCCGATGGTGTGCTGAAGAGGTCGCAAAGACCGAAACGGCTGTCCACACCGGCTAAATATCTGGACCCCCTTTGGGGGGACCTAGATTTAAATTTCCATGCACTGAGTGGCTGGAACAGTGGATATGTGATACGCCCCCCTTCGGGGGGGCTTCCATATGCATTGCTTTCAGTCACTTTCTTAGCGCCCCCTCTCTTTCCTATCTTTTTTTTTTTTGTGCTTTGGCCACAGTAGATCTATGATCACTGGTCGATCATGCACATTTCTCTCCCCTGACAGTGCTATAACCTACTTTACTTTGTAACCTTCCTAAAATATTAGCACTGGCAGTCTCCCCTTTTCTTTTCATTTATCACTACAATATCGACTGCAACCCCTTCCCCCCTTTTGGTAGGTTCTCTTTTAGGGTGCATGGAAATTTAACTCTAGGTGGTGGCATGGAATGTATGCCCCTGCAGACACCACAGTAAAATGTGGTTGTCATTGCAGGTAGGCAGAATTTCCTGCCTCCTCCAGTATTGCCGATGGTGTGCTGAAGAGGTCGCAAAGACCGAAACAGCTGTCCACACCGGCTAAATATCTGGACCCCCTTTGGGGGGACCTAGATTTAAATTTCCATGCACTGAGTGGCTGGAACAGTGGATATGTGATACGCCCCCCTTCGGGGGGGCTTTCATATGCATTGCTTTCAGTCACTTTCTTAGCGCCCCCTCTCTTTCCTATCTTTTTTTTTTTGTGCTTTGGCCACAGTAGTTCTATGATCACTGGTCGATCATGCACATTTCTCTTCCCTGACAGTGCTATAACCTACTTTACTTTGTAACCTTCCTAAAATATTAGCACTGGCAGTCTCCCCTTTTCTTTTCATTTATCACTACAATATCGACTGCAACCCCTTCCCCCCTTTTGGTAGGTTCTCTTTTAGGGTGCATGGAAATTTAACTCTAGGTGGTGGCATGGAATGTATGCCCCTGCAGACACCACAGTAAAATGTGGTTGTCATTGCAGGTAGGCAGAATTTCCTGCCTCCTCCAGTATTGCCGATGGTGTGCTGAAGAGGTCGCAAAGACCGAAACAGCTGTCCACACCGGCTAAATATCTGGACCCCCTTTGGGGGGACCTAGATTTAAATTTCCATGCACTGAGTGGCTGGAACAGTGGATATGTGATACGCCCCCCTTCGGGGGGGCTTCCATATGCATTGCTTTCAGTCACTTTCTTAGCGCCCCCTCTCTTTCCTATCTTTTTTTTTTTTTGTGCTTTGGCCACAGTAGATCTATGATCACTGGTCGATCATGCACATTTCTCTCCCCTGACAGTGCTATAACCTACTTTACTTTGTAACCTTCCTAAAATATTAGCACTGGCAGTCTCCCCTTTTCTTTTCATTTATCACTACAATATCGACTGCAACCCCTTCCCCCCTTTTGGTAGGTTCTCTTTTAGGGTGCATGGAAATTTAACTCTAGGTGGTGGCATGGAATGTATGCCCCTGCAGACACCACAGTAAAATGTGGTTGTCATTGCAGGTAGGCAGAATTTCCTGCCTCCTCCAGTATTGCCGATGGTGTGCTGAAGAGGTCGCAAAGACCGAAACAGCTGTCCACACCGGCTAAATATCTGGACCCCCTTTGGGGGGACCTAGATTTAAATTTCCATGCACTGAGTGGCTGGAACAGTGGATATGTGATACGCCCTCCTTCGGGGGGGCTTCCATATGCATTGCTTTCAGTCACTTTCTTAGCGCCCCCTCTCTTTCCTATCTTTTTTTTTTGTGTGCTTTGGCCACAGTAGATCTATGATCACTGGTCGATCATGCACATTTCTCTCCCCTGACAGTGCTATAACCTACTTTACTTTGTAACCTTCCTAAAATATTAGCACTGGCAGTCTCCCCTTTTCTTTTCATTTATCACTACAATATCGACTGCAACCCCTTCCCCCCTTTTGGTAGGTTCTCTTTTAGGGTGCATGGAAATTTAACTCTAGGTGGTGGCATGGAATGTATGCCCCTGCAGACACCACAGTAAAATGTGGTTGTCATTGCAGGTAGGCAGAATTTCCTGCCTCCTCCAGTATTGCCGATGGTGTGCTGAAGAGGTCGCAAAGACCGAAACAGCTGTCCACACCGGCTAAATATCTGGACACCCTTTGGGGGGACCTAGATTTAAATTTCCATGCACTGAGTGGCTGGAACAGTGGATATGTGATACGCCCCCCTTCGGGGGGGCTTCCATATGCATTGCTTTCAGTCACTTTCTTAGCGCCCCCTCTCTTTCCTATCTTTTTTTTTTTTTTGTGCTTTGGCCACAGTAGATCTATGATCACTGGTCGATCATGCACATTTCTCTCCCCTGACAGTGCTATAACCTACTTTACTTTGTAACCTTCCTAAAATATTAGCACTGGCAGTCTCCCCTTTTCTTTTCAGATAGATAGATAGATAGATAGATAGATAGAGAAGTACAGTACAGTGGAGCATCGTGTGGGAGAAGTGGGGGAGGTAAAGTACAGTACAGTGGAGCATCGTGTGGGAGAAGGGTGGGGGGTGGGGGTGGGGGGGGGGGTAAACTACAGTACAGTGGAGCATCGCGTGGGAGAAGGGGGGGGGGGGTAAACTACAGTACAGAGGTGCACCGAGCATGTTCATTATTTTGCGGTAGAATGGAGCATTGCCTGTGTGCAAGTGGTCTTCGCTTGCTGCGGACCGTGACACCTGGCGCTCCACCATTTACAAGGCAGCTGTCTCCTTTGAGGACTCTCACAGAGCTAGCCTTAAGGACAAGCGGCTCAGGAGAAAAAACAGAGATGCCGCAGCTCAGAACCCTGGCCATACCTTCCCCTGCAGCCACTGCGGTCGAACCTGCCTGTCTCGGATTGGCCTCCGCAGCCACGAACAAGCCTGCAGACGTCGTGGTGAACTCCTATAAAATCTTCGTTCGCGAAGTCATGCCAAGAGGGGGAACATTGCCTGTGTGAGAAGAGGTGTTGGGGGGAGATATGGGGGGGGGGGGGAGGGTGAGTGTTAGGGCGTGTGTGTGTGTGTGTGTGTGTGTGTGTGTGTGTGTGTGTGTGTGTGTGTGTGTGTTGGGGTGAGGGGCGGAGGTGGGGGGTGGAAGGAGGGGGGTAAAGGCTTGGATCACGAAGACTTTGTTCTCTCAGTCATATTTCATACGATTTAACATTCCAGCGGTCACGATTATTTAACATTTGTTTGTTCACAAATCAACAATCAGGACGAGGCGCGGCCTAAGCCCGTATTCATCAGTCACATTAACTTGAATCCAGGCAATCACGAGACGCCATCTTAACCCTTTCACTGCCCAGACAACGGAACACGATCCAGCTGCAAGAGACACAGCTCCTGATGAGCCGCCACAAATATGAGGCCTGATGAGGATCTATGTCTGTTGTCTGTGTTCAGGGAACAGCGTGTGAGGCCTGATGAGGATCTATGTCTGTTGTCTGTGTTCAGGGAACAGCGTGTGAGGCCTGATGAGGATCTATGTCTGTTGTCTGTGTTCAGGGAACAGCGTGTGAGGTCTGATGAGGATCTATGCCTGTTGTCTGTGTTCAGGGGACAGCGTGTGAGGTCTGATGAGGATCTATGTCTGTAGTCATCACTGTGTTCAAGGGACAGCGTGTGTTGTTTGGTGTTAAACTGACACGTATTACACAAACAAAATGTGGGGCGTGCACTGGCAATGTAGGGGTTGACACGTATACCTGGCGGCGTCCTTCACTGTCACACTTTCAGCATCAACAAGAAAACACTGCTTCCACCGTGGTAGCTGATGGAAGAGCATATGAGAGGCACCAAACTAATTTAGGAATAACCGTCTAGCTATCACACATTCATATATCTTCAGATGGTTAATAGGTAGACGGTTATTGCTAATTAGTTTAGTGCTACCCCGTGCTCCTTCATTATACTCTACCTTTCCCCCGCCACTTACATTTTCATTGTGATCCAGCCCACCACCCCCCCCCCCCTCTCTCTCCCCTCCCTACCCCTCGCCCATTGGTTATACCGCCTCTGGTATTATAAATGACGATGATGCCCTTGACGGGCTGAGTCGCTTTTGATTTAGTTTGTAAATTCCAGTTTGAAACGTGAGACCCTTATATTATCTACGCCAACATGTCAACGGAAAAAACGTCGCGGACGTTGAAAGCGTGTTTTATAAATACTGACGTGTTATACGCTGATGGCGCATACGGAGTCTGACCTCCAGACCATCGTCAACAGGTTCTCGGAAGCCTCTTGACTGTTTGGCCTCACCATCAGTCTCAGCAAGACCGAGGTCCTGCACCAACCAGCCCCAGGCACAAGAGCACACCCCCCCCCCCTCCCCCACCCAAAGCGTATATCGAAGGCACCGAGCTGAAGACTATCGACCAGTTCAGATACCTTGGGAGCATCATATCTTCTGACGGTACTATCGACAAGGAAATCGCAGCTCGCATCAGCAAAGCCAGCCAAGCCCTGGACCGCCTGCGCACTCGTGTGTTGAATAACAACAACGTCAAGCTCTCCACCAAGATCAAAGTCTACAAGGCAGTAGTCCTCCCCAGCGTCCTCTACGGCTGTGAGTCATGAACGCTGTACAGAAAGCACCTCAAGCAGCTTGAACGATTCCACATGAGATCCCTGCGCTCACTCATGGGCATCAAATGGCAAGACAAGGTGGCAAACCTAGAAGTCCTGGACAATGCTGGTTTAGTGAGTGTTGAAGCCTTGATCTTAAAGTCACAACTCCGCTGGACAGGTCATGTCATGCGCATGGATGATTCTTGCATGCCACGCCAACTTCTGTATGGTGCACTCTTAAAAGGCCACAGGAAGCAAGGACGACCAAAGAAACGCTTCAAAGACTGCATAAAAGACAGCCTCAAGTACTGCGTCTTCCCGGTAAATGAACTTGAAGCACAAGCACAAGACAGATCTGGCTGGCGTGCCGCCACCAGGAAAGCCTGCACGCTCTTTGAACACACTTCAATCGGCGCGAACGGATCACCAGTGCCAGAGCTCGCAGAAAGACAGCGTCGACTCTCCCGCCACACCCGCACCCACAAATAGAAGTCATGCACATGACGACATCATCGGTTTTCGATGGTCTACCCATTATTAGTGTGGTTGCAGTAGTGTACTTTTTGCACGTGCGTCACACAAAACTCTTCCCAATTTGTTTCTTTCATAAAAGCCACAGATTAGACTTGTCAACGAGATTTAACCCCACGGTCGCATTTCCCAAATTTTGGAAATGTTACCTAAAGAATATGTACCAGTTGCAGGAGAAGGATTGACCATGATAATTCAAGGGTAGTGCCAGATTAGCTTGGCGCCTTTAGGTCATGGTCGATTCATCTCGTGCCGTAGGTAATCATAATTAATAATAATTACGGTATTTATAATGCGCTTATCTTATAATAATTATAACTCTAAGCGCACACTCACAACTCGCATACGCACGCTTTAGACAATGACTCACGTACAACAAATAGTGAAAATACATTACGACAGTCAGCTTGGGGTGGGCAGTGTGGTGATGTAGTGCTAGAACTGTTGAAAGAGGTGAGTTTTCAGGGCGGACTGGAAGGAGGAGAGTGAGTGTTTTTGACCGAGAGAGAGTGGGAGAGTTTTCCAGGTGGTTGGACCGTATACTGAGAAGGAGCGGGGGCCGAAAGTGCTGAGTTTGGTGCGGGGGATGAGGAGGCGGAGAGGGTCGGAGACGGAGCGGAGGGAGCGGGAAGGAGTGTAGGGATGAAGTAAGTTGGAGAGATAGGTAGGAGCGTAGTTGTTCATGGATTTGTAGCAGAGAGACAGAATCTTGTATTGGATGCGTTGGGGGATGGGGAGCCAGTGAAGGAGCTTGAGCAGGGGAGTGATGTGGTCGGATTTTTTCTTTCTGAGGACGAGGCGGGCAGCATTATTCTGGACGCGCTGGAGAGTGAGAGTGGTGGAGTGAGGAAGGCCGGAAAGGAGAGAGTTGCAGTAGTCGATGCGAGATAAGATGAGAGAGACAGCAAGTTTGGTGACAGCTTCGGTAGTGAGGTATTTTCTGACCTGACGAGTTGGAAATAACATGCCTGGGCATCAGGACTAAATGGGTTAACGGATATGTCAGTCGTTATTGTCAATTACTTTGATAGAGCACATTCAAAATAAAAAGCAAATAAGAATAATATTCGTTGTTTCAATCAGTCCACGACAAATTTTGTCTGTTGGTCCAATCGAGACGTCGCTAGAACACACGAGCAGCTTCAGCCGCTAGCGAGTTAGAAACCGTCGAGATGTGGCCAAAGTCCAACATGTTTCTGCCGATTTATACAACGAATTGTCTCGAGTCACTTCAAGCATTCGATAACGATGAGCAGGGATGGACAGAAATTGTTAAGCGGCACTTACTTGTGAGATCCTACTTTTGCGCAGACACTTTCTCGCAGGGTCAAAATTAAAAATGTAACAAACTGGAGAACACCGTTCCGTCATTCACTCGACCCGGCGTCATACCACTCAAGTCTACTGATTTGACTTGTTCACAAAGAGAGACAACTGTCTCTGGTGATGTTCTTTGCACTCTGTCGTCCTACAGTCTGATCACGAAACGCGATAGCGTTTGAGCCCAAACCACTAAGCCAACGCGAACACACACCGCTAAACGCAGAGGAGTGAGTTTACAGAAACGATAGTTAATATATTATCACAGAGATTCACCGGCGTCAGACTCATTATCGGCCGCTGCTACAGTCACTTGGATTGTTGTTTACGGTAGACAGCACCCACATGAACACGCCAGCCCGTCACACCATGAGCGGAGTTTGTGTAATTTGATTTTATAGCATGTCAAAAAACGCTTCTAAAAAAATTCAGACCGCCGAAACTTTGGCGTGAGGAAACATTTTTGTGTATGGCAGAACATCAATGAAAAGTACTGGGATGAGAAGGAAAGAGTGTAAACTAGGCCATTTTGCAATTGAAAGGGTAAAATTTAACGTTTTTGTGTCATTTTTCAGCTCCCGAAAATCAAGGCAAATAGCACTGTTTTCCGCTCCACCAGCAAAAATTCTACTATCCAAAATCTCTCAGAACATTGCCTTTTGGGCTTACCTCAACTCAGGTACTTTAAATAAGACTTTAATCAGACATACAGACACAGATAACACAGACACACTGACAGACAGACAGACAGACAGAGACACACATAGCTGGATGGATAATCAATATGAGAGAGACGCATGTATACACACTAGGCGAGTGATGCATAAAATCGCGAAAACAGCATAAATATGAAATAAATCTCTGTATTGTTTATTAGCTTCTAATCAGTTCTACAGACAAACAGACTACAACAGGAGTAATATTTCATGGTAGAAGATATAAGGCAAGGTTCTTTGTGAAAATTTGTTCAAAGGTACAGCGGGTAGCGACAGTCAGGACCCTCAGCTGAACGTCTGCTAAATGAACCTACTAGCCATTGGAAAGTTGTTTTTTTTTAAATAAAATGAAAAAGACAACCTCGCTCACTTATTGACCCGTTGTACTCCAGGCCGATAACAGTTTGCATCTTTCCTCTCAAGACAATCCAGGAGATAGATCGACCTTGATAGTTCAAGGGTTGTTCCAGAATAGCTTGGCGCCTATAGGCGCCAAGCTTTTCTGGCATCACCCTTGAACTATCATGGTCGATCCAAATCTAGCTATGGTACGTCAGGGTTAAGAGTACTGAGCTGTCCCGGCATTTCTTGAAACTGTTACTTTCAACTAAACCGTGACCCGAAAGCTTCCACGCCTTTCCCAGCAGCTGTGCCCAACGCCTGGAAGAATGTCTTGTCCTCCTCACTTTTGAGTCGCTTTTGTATTTCCCCCATGACGAACTGGTAATGCTTCTCTTTCTCCTGAAGCTTGGCGTTATCAATCTTCAGTTTGGTCATTTGTTCCTTCATGTCATCCAGGTCTTTTTTCAACCTCTCCCTTTCAGTCTTCTCGTCTTCCAACATCTTCTGTGTTCTCATCGCCTCGGCCGCTTTCATTTGGTCGACGACTGAAACAGAAAAGATGGAATGGATACAGCGCAAGTGGCCAGATTTACAGATTTACATATAATCCTCGTATATTCAAGTCAGATGCTACATTTCACTTCTAAGCTGACAAAATTTCAAAAAATTTTAAACCACACAAAAAAAATCTTAAAATTAAAAAGCGAAGTTGAAAAGCTTAACTCATTGTGCCCGAGGTACGAAATACCCACATTTTGGAGTTATCTTCTGAGGACTGCATTGAAATTCAGGAGACAAATCGGCCATAATAGTTCAAGGGTGGTGGCAGAATAGCTTGTCGTTGATTGGCGCCAAGGTATTCTGCCACAACCCTTGAACTATCATGGTCAAACCATATCTTGCTGTGGTGTGTCGCGGGCAGAATGAGTTAAATATGCATCCAAAACGAGACTTGCGCATAGTTAAGATTTGATCCCGTCTCTGGTTTACATTTTCCACGGCTGATTCAAAGTGCGACATTCTTACGTTTGAAACTGGTACCACTGCTTCAGCACACATTAAACAAGTAGGATTTACCTCTCATTATGTACCATTGTCTTCACACCACCACCACAAAATGTCACATTTGTCATAGAGCATGAATTTTCCTTATTTTTTATAAGGCTTTTTATTTTTTATAGATATGTCCAAAAGAACTAGTGAAATTAAAAATATAAAACAAATGTAAAACAAAAAACAAACAAACAAACAAACAAACGAACAAGCAAGCAAACAAAAAAAAAAAAAGAACTAGAAGGATTGTAAACGCACCTTTTGCGCTACTCGGACCGCAGCAGGCCATGTCCACTCTAGTCTTGCTGGTCCACTCTAGTCTTGCTGGTTCCTTTCTGCAGGTTGTGTCCAAGTGACCGATCTGTTGGGTTGTATGCCAGTTTATGTTGGGAGCACAGTGGATCACAATCCCGCTCAATCTTGCGTTCATGGCAACACACCATGGAGACGCACGGCTGTATGCTAAACAATTGATTGACTGAGCAAGAAATAAAATCTGCCCTGGTGTGGCAAATTCCAATGTAGCCATTTTCTCAGAAATCGAGACTCGCAATGTGTATAACGTTGAAAAACGTGCCTTCCTCAAAAATGGACGTACAGGCTTTAGCGGGCAGGGCAGAAATCTCAGAAACCATGGCATATCAAACCACAAACCACAGGTGGGGCAAGCCTTGGAATAGTTAGTTAGTTGGTTAGTTAGTTAGTTAGTTAGCGAGCTATTAGTTAGTCCCTCAGTCAGTCAGTCAGTCAGTCAGTGAGTCAGTCAGTCAGTCAGTTATTTAGTTAGTTAGTTAGTTAGTTTGATAGTTAGGTAGTTAGTTAGTTAGTTAGATAGATAGTTAGTTAGGTAGTTAGATAGTTAGTTAGTTAGTTAGATAGTAAGTTAGGTAGTTAGTTAGTTAGATATATAGTTAGTTAGATAGATAGTTAGGTAGTTAGTTATTATGATTATGACCGAGGAGGGGACTACGGCCATCTCACGGCGGAAATGCATGCGTAGGATGTTACAGTATCGGTACTAAGGGAAACCTCTCAACGCTGGACAAACAGATCCCTTCATCCATTCCTTCCTGCACAACAGACCACACCACGTGACCACGTGCGTCGGGTTTAACCCATTGACTGTAGGTAGCGCTTTTTGTCGCGGTGATTCATACTGGGATCATGACGACAAGAACCCGTACCGACAGTCAAAGGGTTAACGGTGCTGTGTATGGCGGAGCGTCTTCAACTTCAGTTGAATTTTGTGGTGTGAACATTGACGAGCAAAATATATGCGACCCTCATACCAACAATGTCGCATTTCTTTTGCTGGTTAGTATATCTGTTGTGGTCGGAAGCTTTCCCGGCAGATCGGCTACCCGACAACCTTTCCGCTTGCAAGATAAGGATACAGATGTGGCTTGCTTAAGATGTAACATGTAACGTGTAACGAGGTTTCATTTCTTGTGCTGCTGGGTGTCCCACAGTTTGTCTTTGCATTGGCGGGGTAAATGAGTGCACATAATTATGTCATGGCGCACGGTCCTTACGGGGTCAAGAGGTCACAATGATATCTGAACCATCTCCTTTGTTTAGAAAAAGAAAAATGTGTAAACTGGATACTGAGGACAGGTTGTGTGTCACCTAAAATGTAACTTGACATTCAGAACAGGTTGTATGTCACTACACTGGACATTCAGGACAGGTTGCGTGTCACAACACTGGACATTAAGGACAGGTTGTGTGCCACCTAAAATGTAACTGGGCATTCAGGACAGGTTGCGTGTCACCTAAAATATAACTGGACATTCAGGACAGGTTGCGTGTCACCTAATATGTAACTAGACATTCAGGCGTGTCACCTAAGCTGTATCTGTGCGGGACACCAGTGAGCTCCCCTGCGTCTTTCTTACCAACGAGACTATACGTGTCAACGTGGACCACCCTTACCACATTGATCCTTGAGGTTGAACATTTGGGAGTGGTCTTCTGTAGGCTGCATTGGCATGCAGCCTTCATACCATCACTCCCAAATTCATAGGACTTAAATAGTCTGAGGGTGGTTCTAAAATACATTAGCGCATAATGGCTCTAGGTTAATCTGGTCTCACCCGTGAACATTAACGGTCTATACTAACCCTGGACGAGGTCTCAGTCGTTGTTTTAGGGGCTCCGTGACTGACGACGATTCCGTTTCCTGAGAACTGAAGGCAGACAGATGAGGTGGCGTGTTACGTATTTTGGATCATCACACTGTCGGAAAGGCGAAGTTCACTGTAGATCTCATGGCGCACTCAGTACGTTAACTCATTCGAGACGTGCCGCCGCCGACTACGCGGCATAAGCCGGGTGTACACATGGAGCAGGCATGAGCCGCGTATCCAGATGCAGCACGTCTTGAATGAGTTAAACGGACCAGTTGCTTTTGCGTGAATCGTTTCCGCTGTAAGACTGAAAAAAACCCTCCATTTTGAACACGTGACGTATTTATCTCGGCCGCAGAAAGTCTAGAGAGAAATGTTTAGCTCGTGTTAAAGGATTGCTCATTATTTATCTTTTTCTACCCGTAGAGAGTTCTCAAGGAGTACAGCATTTACAAAAATATATATTACTACAAGAATGTGACATCCGTGAAATATGTATTACAAGAATATGCCTACATTTTGCTGTCAAGCGACGTAACGGTCCATTTGTTACCGTCATTATAGATCATGACATGGAATTATCTCACGATCGTGTGAGCACAATGGCGGTAGCTCTCCAATTGTCACATTGCAGCAGCTGGTAGTAGCTTGTGTGGTCACTAAAGCCCTCTACATCAGTCTATACTGGCACAGAAGCGCTAGGAAAGTAGTTTTGGTTCCTCCCATTTAAAAAAAATAAAATTCTCTCGTTTAGCGCCAGGCCACGAGTCAAACGCAAAATTCACATAGATGGCACCCCGAGCGTTAGATTTAGCGCTAGGAATACAAGATATGTTTTGACTGATTTAGGAGACTGATATCACGATTATAACAAGATGGGATGAACCATAACCCACAAAGTCCCTTCTATATGAGAGCTGTCCTCGCTGTGAATGGTCTCTACCTTGTGTCTTTGTTACGTGGTGGAGTTGTAGTCGAAGTATGATAAACACACCAGACGCACGCACGTAAGAGTTCTTTAAAATAAACCTCGTTCAGCTGCAATCCGTCACACGTGGCTTAAGGATGTAGACAATACTGGAGTAACAGTTCCAACAATATTTAATTCATCGATGCGATATCCACACAGTAATGCACTTTCAAATGCACAAACTACTGAATACAAAGTCTCTTCTGCGATGTCCTCACTGCGACACAAAGTTTCTCATACACAGCGTCTCTCGCAATAAACTACGTGTCTCTACAACTGACAAAGCAAGACAATGTACTAACTGGCTTTCCCAGCGCCCTCCTTATATACACTATCAAAATCTAGAATCTTCTACGGAAATCATATAACTCAACCAATCAGAACGAAACGCGCAGCCGAAACTCATTAACATGAATTTTCCAGAAACAATATAATAGGCTACAAAAATACGGCTGCTCACTTCAGCTCTAAATTCTAACGTATAATTAAGACACATAAAAGTATGGTATCCCTATCTATGATAGCTCAAAAAGGTACGAGAACATTCACCAAACAAAATAAAAGCTGCTCACTTCACGCGCACAATGAAAACAAAAAGTAGCGAAAATGTTGCGATGTCACCTAACCGACGTGACACTTACGAGGCCACTAGACAGTGCGACCCTTCTACAACGCACCGGACTAAACACAACAAAACGAAATCGGCTCTACTCACGAACAAAAGAAAATCTTACTAAAAAGGCACGAAATCATAACCGTGATAGCTCAAATAAACATCGGGTCGTTACCTACGAATAACACATGTACGCTCTCACAGGATAACACAACCACAATCGTAACAGTCTTTGACCTGATTCTGATGTTGAATTATCTCCTATTGAAAAATTCTCGCAGATCTGCCAATGCGTCAGTGAGTTCTATAAGGGGCGCAGGACATACGCGCTATTGATTTGTCAAAAATCATTTGTCATGACGTACGTTTTAGTTTTTACGTAATTTATATTTTCGCTAGAAGTCATTTTTTTTTTTTTTTTTTTTTTTTTTTTTTACTGTTTTATATCTTTCTGAAAAGAATTATTTTGACGAAAGATGTTGAAAGGATACAAAGCTGGCTAACGAACTCATCCAATGTCTTTCTCCAAACTATCCATATGCATAAGTTCAAGTAAATAAACAAAAAATACGGACTCAAATCTGTATCAACCGACTTCCTGTAAACGGTTGTTTATGTCTTCAATGAGACATTCAATTACAATATGCTCGGAGGCTCTCTTAGCCACCCACTTAAGAAAGTATTTCGCCAAGTTTCAAGCTTGTGTGTACAGAAATATCGGAGATTTCCTTGTTTACATACATACGCACACACACACACACACATGCATATATATATATATATATATATATATATATATATATATATATATATATATATATATATATATATATATATATATATATATATATATATATATATACATACATACGCACATACATACATACATACGCACATACGGCGCTTCGCGCCAAATGTACGTTCAGCAGCGAGGTTAGCGTAACTAGACATGACGTAATTTTTATCTTGTTACTTCAATTGTTAGAGGTTTAGCCTGCCCGCCTTTGACATCATGGACATGTAATTAAATTCGCCCCACCGCGACCCGTCCTAAAAAGTCCCTTCTATAAATAGAAGAGACTTAAGAACGTCATGATTGCCGGATGAAGGCCGATTCGCGACGGACGGCTGTAGTGCTCTATAAGATGTATTGCTCTAGAGGATGTATTGGTCTTGTAACGCACGCAGACGTTCAACCGGTCGCACGCACAGACTCACAAATACAACCGGCACATACACAACAATTCTAACTCTCAGTCGGACGCATTTGTGCAGTATAAACGCAAAACATTTCTTCTTTTTTCTGTGGCCCCGTTTATAATCCTAACTAACAAAACGTGAACTCAAAAATACTCTAACAAGATACACAATTCTCAACACTAGCACATCGCCCACACATCCACACACAATGTAGTAAAGGCCAGGTTAGGTAAACTGTCCTCATTATCCAACCTGCTCAACTGGTGTTATCGCTTTGTCCTCACGACACGTTCCTCGTCATCCCCATGCTAGCTGCTCATGAAGTGGGTTTACTCATAAGTAACCTTCCAAATAAAAAGTCCTCGGGGCCTGATGACATCAACCCGAAAATACTTAAACTGTCTCTCCCATACATTGTAGAATCCTTAACTTACATTTATAATCTCTGTATCCAGCATAACACTTTTCCTAACGAACTTAAATATGCCAAAGTAATTCCACTTCCAAAAACAAAAGATCGTTCTGACCCTAATAACTATCAGCCTATTTCTTTATTATCTGTTTTTGCCAAACCACTGGAAGGGCAAGTTCATAAACACCTGCTTGCTTACCTAGAAGACCCGAAGCTCCTCCACCCTTTCCAATCCAGATTTCGCCCGCAGCATTCATGCCACACAGCACTTACACGCCTTGTTGACACATGGCTCGAGGGAATGAATAAGTCACAGTTAACAGGAGTAGTCTATCTAGATTTTAAGAAGTCTTTTGAACTGATTGACCACACTATTCTGACTGCTAAGCTTCACAAATACCTTCATAACGGAGACGCAGTTGCTTTTTTTACATCTTACCTTACTAATAGAAAACAAAAGGTTCTTGTTCATGGCTTACACTCCTCTCTCAAATATGTAAGTTTCAGTGTGCCCCAGGGGTCTGTATTGGGCCCCCTGCTGTTTTGCTTATTTATTAACGATGCACGCCTTGAGACAGACTGAAGGTTTGTAATAACTGAAGGTTCTTGTTCATGGCTCATACTCCTCTCTCAAAGATGTAAGCTTCCGTGTGCCCCAAGGGTCTGTACTGGGCCCCCTACTGTTTTGCTTATTTATCAATGATTTGCCTCTACATATTACTTGCCAAGATGTACAATGCGACCTTTTTGCTGACGACACCTCAGTTCATACTACTAGTAAAGATATACAGGTAATTTCTGACAACCTACAACAAAGTCTTCATGAAGTATCAGCTTGGTGTATAAACAATTCTATGGTTGTTCATCCAGTCAAAACGAAATCGATGGTAGTCGCCACGCGCCAAAAAAACAGCAGATAACGCCTCTATTACTTAACCTTTCACTTAAAGGTAGTCAGGTAGAACAGGTAAATGAACATCGAGTACTGGGGATTACAATCGACAGTCAGCTAAAATGGCAAGCTCATACAGACGCCTTATGCAAAATAGTAGCAAAAAATCTCTTTATATTATCAAAACTGAAATATTATACTGATTCAGATACCCGTAAACTAGTGTGTGTGTGTGTGTGTGTGTGTGTGTGTGTGTGTGTGTGTGTGTGTGTGTGTGTGTGTCGTTTGTGTGTGTGTGTGTGTGTGTGTGTGTGTGTGTGCGTGTGTGCGTCGTTTTCGCCTGCGCATTGAGTTATATTATAATATGAGAAATGCGCCATATACATACCATGTATTATTATTATTATTATTATTTTAAGTCTGAAAAAGTGGTGCAGAAAAGTATCTGATTTTCACACCTACGGCATACAGGTCACAAATGACCTAATCGTACCCGATGGCCGAGACAAAATGAAGGCTTATGTAAAATCATGCGATTATTAATGAGAAGATTTCTTTTTTCGTAAAACAATATACAATTGTTTTTTAGATTAATTCCAAATAATTTCTGAAATTAATCTCAAAAACGTGATTTTTTTTTTTATAAATATTTAATTATCAAAAAGTTCTAGAGGTACAATGCTGGTTAACAAACTCATTTAATATCTCCCTTTTATCTAGCTATATGCAAAATATCTAGTAAAAATAAGAAAAATTACGAGACTCCAGTGTGGATCAACCGGTTTTTGTGAAACGGCCATTTTGTCGCCAGTGAGCCAAAATATTAAAAATAAAACTTCTTCGAGATTATTCTTTTAGGGACAATATCCTAAAATTTAAAGCTTGCCCGTCCTCAAAAGCGGGATAGTCCACACACACACACACACACACACACACACACACACACACACACACACACACACACACACACACACACATACACACACACACACACACATACAGCGCTTAGCGCCAAAAAGACGTTCTCCAGCAAGGTTTGCGTAGCAAGACGTGACGTCATTTTTATCTTGTTACTTCTTTGCCAGAATTTGTGCCTCGCACACCAAAAACGTCACGTGCATGCTCCGGAATGCGCTCCAACGAGCCCTATTTTAAAGTTGTTCCTACTTATAAATAGAAGCAATGAAAAGGCAAAAATGGTAGACTGCATGAGTTAAACGTGTTGATCTTTTATGGCAGGACGTAAGGTTTGTTCTACTTAAGGTGTAAGTATGAGTATGCCCAATTAAGTTTTATGATTCCTCACAATCAAAACAATGATATGAAAATACTTAGTTTCCAAATGTCCACCACGAGATCATCACTTTTTCCGCCCCCATTGTTTGCCTTGTTCTTCTTGTGCAGCATTCAATTGCTTGGTGGGCGTCTGTAGAGTTGTAGGGTGCCATGAAGTCGGCAAGAGGTCGGCAGCGGGTTCTCAAATTGTCACCTGGCCAGAATTGCCGGCGGACTGCTCTTCTGTGCCACATTCTCTAGACCTAGTCTCTTGAGTTGAACCCGCACTGCGTAGATGGAAGATGGTGGCCTGGCTCTTCCTGTCCAATTGCTGCTGGTGTCGTCTGCCCCGCGGGTTATAGTCGCCGTTCTGCTGTTGCCAATCACTCTGTTGCTTGCACTTGAATAGTGTCTTGGTTTCTTTACAGGCGGTTGTGATTTTGAGGTAGTCTGGCGCCTGCTTTGGCCAGCCTGTCACAGTGTCAGCCTCTTTGTTACCAGCTACTCCAGAATGCGCTGGAATCCACTGTAGCGCTGCTTTGTGGCTGTTGGACAGGGCACGCGGTCTGTCTTGAAGCTGCTTAGTGAGATCAGTGAATCAGAGTGTTTGGAGAACTGACAGCGAGTCGGCGTGAAAGACAATGTTCTGTCTTCTGCTGCCTTCCCCTAGCTAGTGTTTTGCTGCTGCGATGAGTGTCGGCAGATCTGCTCCATAGTTGGTGCTGCGGTCACCAGCCGGTAAAGAGAGGGAGGTAGTAGTGCGGTCTGCACAACACATGTACACGCCACTTCCTCCGTTCCACATGGCGTCTTATGCAGACCCATCTGTATAGATACGAGCTCAGCTGCTGTGAGGGTAGGGTCCGTGCATAATCTCTTGGCTTTTATGTCGCGATCATTCCTGCAGGAACCGCAGGATTAAAATGCACTTATAACTGCAAAATGCATCAACCCGTAATCCATACCAGCCGCTAGAAACGGTGTCAGACAGATATGCTGCCGACAGCCCGTCTGACCGGTGTAGATCATGCCAGCAAGATAGCCCGTCTGACCGGTGTAGATCGTGCCAGCAAGATAGCCTGTCTGACCGGTATAGATCGTGCCAGCAAGATAGCCTGTCTGACCGGTATAGATCGTGCCAGCAAGATAGCCCGTCTGACCAGTATAGATCGTGCCAGCAAGATAGCCTGTCTGACCGGTATAGATCGTGCCAGCAAGATAGCCCGTCTGAACGGTAAAGATCGTGCCAGCAAGATAGCTTGTCTGACCGGTATAGATCGTGCCAGCAAGATAGCCTGTCTGACCGGTATAGATCGTGCCAGCAAGATAGCCCGTCTGACCGAAGCTGACAGGTGTAGACCATGCCAGCAATAGACACATCTTGCATTGTGTGTTGCGAATTGAACACTTTTCTACGGCACCGAAGCGCACACACACATACGCACGCGCACACACAGACACAGGTAGACAGTTTCTGAAAAGTATTAATTTAGAGCACAGGCATGGGATGCTCGCTGCGACATCGACCACATCTGAAAACACGGGTGGCAGAAAATATGTGCTATTTCCTCCTACCCGTGTTACAGACGTGCTTACTTTCGCTAAGAATACCTCATGTCTGTGATTCAGTGCGCGGGGACATTTCTCAGGAATTAAAACATGACCAGAACTTGTGTGTAGACTAAAATGTTTAATGCGCCAGCGAGGACAGCAGGAAAACGTTCGTTCACTAAAAGGAAATAAAGCAACACGCTCACGACCGCCACCAGAGCACCCCGCATAACACAAGGTACACAGCTACAATCACACCAGCCAAGTGCACAATACACTCACCAGCAACGGAAACAAACAAACTATACTGATACACATTAAATACTATGCATTGCTAGACTTTAATTTGAAATAGGTTAGTACAATACATATTCTTTTAAAACAATAATAATTAATCATTTTCATAAACATAATTGAACAGTTTGAAAATAATTCTGCATTCCATTATATTCAAGATTCAAGAAATGCACTGCCCATAAGAGGATATGTCAGACGTTCTCAGACATTTGTGCACTTGTGATCTATGTGTATTTCAGAGGAGCAAAGGCGAAGCACATGCCGATAGGCACACTTCTAAAAAAAAAAAAAAAAAACCCACAACAAACAGAATACGGATGATTATTACAATGGCAAATCAGTCAAAGAAATGGAAGAAACACGAAAAGCAGGTCTACTGTTCTTCTGCTTCTCCGCTTCGACCTTTTGAATCTGAAAATAAATATACACATATTTTAATAAATCTACACCTATTTTAAGAAGGCGTCCAGCAGCAAGGATACAGTTTCTGAATCCCGGGGCCAGTCTGCAGTGACACTACACACAACAAACTTTGTGGTTTTCGGCACACAAGCAAATGGCTACGTGCGTGCTCAGAACCCGTTGATAAGATTTCAACTAAACAACGACTTAAACAGTCTGAATGGAGCACAAACAACGTTAACGATTCCGCTCGCCGCCCGTTTAATAAAGCCTGGCTCTTTTTGAGTGGCGATGGCGTCTTTCATCCGATTGAGTTCGGCCTCGTACGCTTGCTGCTTCCTGGCTAATTCTTCCATTTCCTCTTCTCTTCTCTCTTCCTCCAACCTCCTCTTCTGTTCAAGCTTCTGCTCTAGAAGTTTACGCTCACGCGCGGCTTCTGCCTGCAGCTTTATGATGACAGAATTGACTTCTTCAGCCTTCTTCTCTTCAAAGGTCGTCATCTTTCCTGAACAATATTCTTTTTCCATTTCCTTTAGCTTCGTTCGGTGTTTAACCCTCTCCTCCTCAATTAGGGCTTCTCTCTGCCTCTCGCGCTTTTCAAATTCTTTTTTCTGTTTCTCAGCCTCTTCTTCAGCCTGCTTGGCCTTCACCTCGAGCTCCCTGATGTATTGCTCTTTCTCCAAGTCACGCTGAGTGACCGCTTCAAGTCGTCTGGCCACTTCTTCTTCCAGACTCTTGCCGATCATATCATACTTGGGACAAGTGTATGGCAAATCGCCGTATTCTGCCTTCATGTTTCGCACCTCCTGGAAAAGTCGGTCGACTTGAGCCTGTGTGTTCTTGGCCATGTTGTTGAATACCAGGGCTCTGTTGCTGCACTCCTGAACAACTTGAACAAGGTTCTTTGGCGCGACCAACAACAGGTCAGACAAGTTTTTCCCCTCTTTTTCTAACTGGTCTCCCCCTGTGAACAACACGATGATGTATCTCGTGATATTCTCATCAAACAAAGCTATCAGCCTTTTGTAAACCCCAAACTCCTCCTCAGTATACCGGCCAAGCGTGAGGACGTAGAGAATGGCGTGAGGACCCGGATGCATGCAGGCCACGGCTTGGACGATGATAGTGCAGATCTCCTCCTGCGTCTTGGACGTGTCGTACAGGCCAGGGGAGTCCATGATCTGTGGACGACAACATTCAAACATTTTGCACATGTCCTACTTAAAGAGAAATCAAAAGGAAAACAGCAAATCCGAACGTTTTCTGGTATAAAATATGCAAAATATTGCTGAGGTAGGAGGTACGGTTCTTTCAATTTCCGCCTGCACACAGGAGAACGGTGTTTGAAATGCACCGATCAAACACAAATTTATTAAAAAGATTTGACGCTTTATTGGCTCATGCGGAATAACATCTGACACATTAATTAGAGGATGACAGAATAATATATCATAAAACAAACGCTCAACCCTCAGTTGGTGCGTGAGAAAGGCAAGGGAAAAAATATGGAGGCCATAACTTGTTGGCTGCTTGCACAAGAGCCACATTTAGAAGATGACACAATGCTGCATGCACATCACGAAGCATGTGCTTTGACGTAAGCTACAGTTCCATGAACACGAATCTGATACGAATACGATCCGAACCGGATGCGGTGACGCAGTTTTCCTTCAAAAACTGCGTCATTTTCGTTCGAAGCCGGACGCGAATTCGTTTCCGCATCGGGCATATGGAAACACACAAACATGAAAAGGACTTGACCTTTCTGTTTCGGACCCGCTTTGGATTCAGGTCGGGTTGGTATCGGATTGGTGTGTATGGGTCGCCGCCTTTAGCCATCACGTTTATGCTTGCAGTACTGTTTCTCTGGACGAGCACAGTCAGCAAGACAGACCGATAATGAGCCGGGAGGGTGTTTTCTAGGTCAGTCGTGTGACCAAGCACTGACCAATCACCAAATAGGAATTTTTCATGATGGCGGCTACTTTCGATATTAAAACGCTGTCCCCATGGTCACAGAAATGTATTCATTAAAATTCAGTATCGTTGTAACTGTCAAAGTCCGGGTTTGTAAACACTCTAGCGATGATTTCTGCTTATCCTCATAGCAAATATCGGGTCCTCAACTCGTCGCATTTTAAACTGGATGACAGTACAACGCATTGTAAATCAGAACGAAACACAACACTGTGTACTTTGCATTTAGTTTCTCATGTGGACTCAAGCCCTAGCATATAGACGTTAACATCGGCAGAATCTAAATTTTATTCCGAATCATATTCTTGCCAACAAGTAGCAGTCGCTCGCCCTACCTTTCTTTCCCATAGGACTCTTCAGAGCCACTGTTTTGGGCTGATGTGAACGAAATAAACTACAGTTTAAAACGAAATTTTTGCAATGACCCAGACGAGTATCCAAAGTTGTTTTAGTTGTCAGAGTTACATTTTCAAACTCGGAGGGTAACATCCTTATGTGTGATGTCTTTTTGGATGTTGCTTACTGACAACACGGACACGCCTTTCGAGACTGTGAATAGGGGTACCTTGCATTCATTTAGTTTCTCTTGTGGACTCTTTTCGAGACTGTGAATAGGGGTACCTTGCATTCATTTAGTTTCTCTTGTGGACTCTTTTCGAGACTGTGAATAGGGGTACCTTGCATTCATTTAGTTTCTCTTGTGGACTCTTTTCGAGACTGTGAATAGGGGTACCTTGCATTCATTTAGTTTCTCTTGTGGACTCTTTTCGAGACTGTGAATAGGGGTACCTTGCATTCATTTAGTTTTTCTTGTGGACTCTTTTCGAGACTATGAATAGGGCTACCTTGCATTCATTTAGTTTCTCTTGTGGACTCTTTTTGAGACTGTGAATAGGGGTACCTTGCATTCATTTAGTTTCTCTTGTGGACTCTTTTCGAGACTGTGAATAGGGTTACCTTGCATTCATTTAGTTTCTCATGTGGACTCAGATCCTCGAGCACAACTCAAAGTAAAATGTGTAGGAGGAGATATTTGGCTGCATGTAGGTAGGTGACATGTGGATGTTCAGATGGTATTTATTCTTTGAGAAGCATATTCTTCACCCCCTGAAATCTGAAATGGTTAGCAGAGGTAATCTAACATAAAGAAGAATATCTCCACAACGAGTGGTTCAATTTTGAAGGTTCATATATCATTTTGTTTCTAATGTTCAACAGTGTCCAAATGTATAAGCCATTCTAAGACTTGAACAGTTCTTCACCGTTATTTTTTGTTGTCACCTGCAATTAGTGTACCTGACAGAACGAACCACATGCAGCAGAAAAAGAAATGAGAAGAAAAACACTATTTTCAAAACTAGAATTAATCACGAACCCGATGCATCTATGTTTCGTTTGGGAAAGTGTAGTTTTTACACAAAACATAGCGACTGAACAAAGTGGCCAAAATGCCACACAGCCATTGCGAAATACCCACTGCGCCATCAGCCATCCATAAGGAACTACTTTTTAATAATAATAATACTAATTACGGTATTTATAAAGCGCTTATCTTATAATAATTATAAATCTAAGCGCGCACTCAACTCGCGCACGCATGCGCACGCTTTTGACAATGACTCACGTACCACAAATACATTACGACAGTCAGCTTGGGGTGGGGAGTGTGATGATATAGTGCTAGAACTGTTGAAAGAGGTGAGTTTTGAGGGCGGACTGGAAGGAGGAGAGAGAGAGTGTTTCTGACGGAGAGAGAGTGGGAGAGTGTTCCAGGTGGATGGACTGTAGGCGGAGAAGGAGCTGGGGCCGAACGTGCTGAGTTTGGTTCGGAGGATGTGGAGGCGGAGAGGGTCGGAGGCGGAGCGGTGGGAGCGGGAAGGAGTGTAGGGGTAAAGTAAGTTAGAGAGATAGGTAGGAGCGTAGTTGTTAAGGAGATTTATAGCAGAGAGACAGAATCGTGTATTGGATGCGTTGGGGGATGGGGAGCCAGTGAAGGAGTTTGAGCAGGGGAGTGATGTGGTCGGATGTTTTCTTTCTGAGGACGAGGCGGGCAGCATTGTTCTGGACACGCTGGAGAGTGAAAGTGGTGGAGTGAGGGAGGCCGGAAAGGAGAAAGTTGCAATAGTCGATGCGAGATAGGATGAGAGAGACAGCAAGTTTGGTGGCAGCTTCGGTAGTGAGGTATTTTCTGATCTGACTGATGCGACGGAGGTGGAAATAACATGCCTGGGCCGTGGCGGAGACGAAGCTGGTCATGGAAAGAGAGGAATCGAGGAAAACGCCGAGGTTCTTGGCCGAGTCAGAGAGGGAGATGGGGGTGCTGTCGAGTTGAAGGTGGAGCGAGGGAGGGAGCTGGTAAAGTTTCTGGCGAGTATTATATAGTATGGTATAACATGCATGTCATAGACAGTACTGTTGGCATCTTCATTAGACTAACTGTTAAAACACTTTTAATCATGTCACACCTCTCGCCACACCACACATATCATGCATACATATCTCAGTATACAGTAAGAGTCCAGATATTTCAGTAATTGTTTTTATTTTCAATGCACTTATTGTGTGTATATGCTATCATTGTACGATCCATTAGGACTTTAAAAAATCATGTTGTTGTTGTTTTTTTTTAAATTTAAAACAGAAAAAGTGATTACAATTTACATACACTTATAAAAGCTTTTAATTACATGCACTACTTGGTGTTACAAACTGTAGGGCTGTTTGAAGGCTGTGAAAAGGCAACAGTAAAGTGACAGAGACACATATAACTATGTCCCCGAATTATGCAAACAGTCCAGCATTTTTGGTAATAATTCAATTTGCAATTGATTAAGTGCACATTTTAAAGTTAAATATATTGTCAAATATACAGATTATTTAAAAAAAATTATTTGTCTAAATTTGTTGTACGTTCCGATGCCTAATCAGAACTTGTCATTCCATGCGCTAAGGCACACTGAGATTCTGAGCTTCAAGTTTATTAAATTTGTTCTATGTCAACTTCGGTTCTCCAACACATAACTGAGAAATTAGGAAAAGAAAAAATTCCTCAAACACTATAAAATAGCTCTGTATTCTCACTTGCGCAGAAGTTACAGTACACAAGCAGTAAATTCATCCATTACGTGAAATACTGATACATGTACATGTGTATAAACATGACAATTATTTACACACATACATCATGTGCTCTCTATGTCCCGTAGTCTTGCCGACCGTTGGGGCACCACTGATGACTTGGCAACCAGCTCCCTCCATTCCTCTCTGTTCTCTGCCATTCTTAGCGTATCGCCCAGCCTCAGTCCTGTCCAATCTGAGATATTGTCCTCCCATCTTTTCCTCAGTTTTCCTCTCCTTCGTCCTCCTTGCACAGTGCCTTGCAGGATTGTTTTGGCAAGCCCTGCTGAACGCGTGACATGCCCATACCACTTCAGTTTGCGTTTTTTCATAATGGCTAATATGTCTTCATAGGGCCCGATGGCTTGCCTGATTCTGCTTCCCACTTCCTCGTTCGTGATGTGATCTCTATATGAAATGCCAAGCAGCCTTCGAAAACATCTCATTTCAGTGGCTTGTATCCTCCTTTCAAGGTCTGCTGTGAGGATCCATGACTCTCAGGCATACAAGAACACTGAGATGACTAAGGAGCGCATCGGTCTGATCTTGGAGCAGAGCGTGATGTTTCTGTCCTTCCATATGGTCTTCAATCTTGTCAGTGCTGCTGTTGCCTGCGCAATCCTGGACAGTATTTCTGGTTTTGATCCCTCATCTGTCACAATGGCTCCTAAGTATTTGAATTTATTAACTGTTTCCAGTTTTTGGCTTCCAATCATGACGTCAGTGCCAATGCCATTGGTGTTATTTGTCATCAGTTTGGTCTTCTCTGCACTGATCTCCATCCCATACGCAATGGCTGTACTGTCCAGCTTTTCCACCAGCTGAGCTAGCCAAAATAGGAGAGGATGCTGTTAATAACTGGAAAGGCACATGCGGACGCTACTGCAATGCAGAGACCAACGACAGAGGCTTAAGGCTCCTGGAATTTGCCAGCTCAAATGATCTAAAGCTGATGAACACGTTTGGCTCACACAAAGCATCCAGAAGGTGGACATGGCACAGCCCGAACGGAGAGCACCATAACCAAATTGACTACATCATGGTGAAGAGACGCTTCCAAACCAGTGTGAACATTGCCAAGACAAGAAGTTTTCCAGGAGCAGACATTGGAAGCGACCATGACTTAGTGATGATGACCTTCCGACTCCACCTAAAGAAGGTCAACAAGCAGGGTCCCACCAGAATCAAGTTTGACCTCGAGAAGCTGAAAGACCCAGAGGTAGCGGAAGCCATCCAGGCAAAGATAGGCAGAAAATTCTCGCCACTGCTACTTCTAGGTGCAGAAGACACAGATGTGGACACACTGATCGACACATTTAACACTGCTGTAACCCAATCAGCCAGTGAGATCCTTGGCAAACACCGACAGGCAAAGAAACCTTGGGTTACAGCTGACATCTTTGCTCTATGTGTGACAAGCGTCGAGAATTAAAGAAGAAGAAATCAGAGGTAGAAGGAGCTAAACAATACAAGGAAATTAACCAGGATATCAAGAAAAGCATGAAAAAGGCAAAGAATAAGTGGATTGAAGATCAGTGTAAACACGTAGAAGAAAATCTGAACAAAAATAATAGAAAAAAAGCATACCAGCTGGTGAAAGACCTGACCAGTGTAAAACAAGGACGCTCCTCGATCATTCAAGATAGTGAAGGGAACTGTCTTACGGAAGACCAAGACATACTGAAGAGATGGACAGAGTACTGCTCAGATTGGTACAACCACCGAGCTACAGGGGACCCAGGCATACTTGTTCAGATTTTCTTCTACGTGTTTACACTGATCTTCAATCCACTTATTCTTTGCCTTTTTCATGCTTTTCTTGATATCCTGGTTAATTTCCCTGTATTATTTAGCTCCTTCTACCTCTGATTTCTTTTCTTTAGTTCTCGACGCTTGTCACAAGCACTTCCGTTGTGCAGTACATAAGTAAACAAAAAAACACAAAGACCAATCCACATAGTAAGTGTGACCTTGACCGTTACAACAGGTCAATGATTTGAGCAAGTGTTCAAGTGTCTCAACATAAGGGTTGACTTTTGTACCAGCGAAATGTATGCATTTTTCACAAATCTCTCAACCGTCCATGACCCTTGACCACTGTTAGGGGTCAGCTTAATTAGTATGCCAAGAAAGGTTTTATCATCAGCTACATTTATGCCAAACTTGACTAAAACGTTTGCAAAAATGTTGATGAAAACTTAAATTCTATCAAAAACAGGAATTTTCACACACTTGCCAGCCTCGTGACCCTTGACCTTTCTAATGAGTCATTCAAATTTACATGCATAGAAAGGCCTTACTATCAGGTATCTCAATACCAAGTTTGGGTTTGAAGTTGAGAATAGTATTTGAGAAAAAAACAGCTTACTGTATGAGAAAATATGGCTATTTTTTACCCATTTCTGGAAACCCCTCCCCCTCAAAGACCCTTGACCTTAGTGAGGGGAGTACTAAATTAATAAGTGCCGCGAGCAGAACAAAGGGCTGTACGTAACATTTGTCGACCTAACAAAAGCGTTCGACACTGTGAGCAGGCAAGGCATGTGGCAGATCCTGGAGCGACTTGGCTGTCCCCCAAAGTTCCTCAACATGATTGTCCAGCTACACGAGGACCAGCAAGGCCAGGTCAGACTCAACAATGACCTCTCAGAACCATTCCCTATTCTCAACGGCGTAAAGCAGGGCTGCGTGCTGGCACCGACCCTCTTCACCATCTTTTTTAGCATGATGTTGAAGCAGGCCACAGTGGACCTCGATGATGACGATGCAGTGTACATCAGGTATCGTCTCGATGGCAGCCTGTTCAACCTCAGACGACTGCAGGCCCACACGAAAACCCTAGACCAACTGATTCGTGAGCTGCTTTTTGCTGATGATGCTGCCCTCGTTGCACACACAGAGAGAGCCCTGCAGCGCATCACGTCTTGCTTCGCAGATGCTGCCCAGCTCTTTGGACTCGAGGTCAGTCTGAAAAAGACAGAGATCCTCCATCAGCCGGCACCCAAGACAGTGTATCGCCCTCCTCACATCACCATTGGCGAGTCTGAACTAAAGTCAGTGCACCAGTTTACTTACCTTGGCTGCATTATCACGTCGGACGCCAAGCTGGACAAGGAGCTTGACAGCAGGCTGGCAAAAGCGAACAGCGCTTTCGGGCGACTTTTCAAGCGGGTGTGGCACAATCAACAGCTGAAAACAGGCACCAAGATCAGCGTGTACAGAGCTGTGGTCCTCACCACCCTGCTGTATGGTTCCGAGTCCTGGGCCCTCTACCGCAGCCAACTACGACTCCTCGAACGCTTCCACCAGCGCTGCCTGCGTACCATCCTGGGCATTCACTGGAGTGACTATGTCACCAACGTCGAGGTCCTTGAACAGGCTGAAACTGTGAGCATCGAGGCTTTGCTGCTGCGGACACAGCTCCGCTGGGCGGGGCATGTCTCCAGGATGGAGGATCATCGCCTACCAAAGATCACCCTGTTCGGCGAGCTTGCTACTGGACACCGTGACAGAGGGGCACCAAAGAAGAGATACAAAGACTGTCTCAAGAAGTCACTTAGTGCCTGCCAAATCGACCACCACCAGTGGTCTTCGCTTGCTGCGGACCGTGACACCTGGCGCTCCACCATTTACAAGGCAGCTGTCTCCTTTGAGGACTCTCACAGAGCTAGCCTTAAGGACAAGCGGCTCAGGAGAAAAAACAGAGATGCCGCAGCTCAGAACCCCGGCCATACCTTCCCCTGCAGCCACTGCGGTCGAACCTGCCTGTCTCGGATTGGCCTCCGCAGCCACGAACAAGCCTGCAGACGTCGTGGGCAACTCCTATAAAATCTTCGTTCGCGAAGTCAAGCCAAGAGAGAGACTAAATTAATATACAATTACATAGAAAGGCGTTATCAATAGATGCCTTTGAGCCAATGTGAATAAAACGTTGGCATAACTTTGATAAGCACTACAATTCTATCAAAAACTGGCATTTTTCACACATTGCCAACCGAGTGTGACCCTTAAACTTTCTCAGGGACTAAATTAATATGTATGAAAAGGTAAGACCCTGAGGTATCTCTGTAACAAATTTGGGTTTCAAGTTGAAAAAAAATATTTGATGAGAAACAATTTCTGTCAAAAATATGGCTATTTTATAACCCTTATGTGGACCCCTTGTGACTTTGAATTTTGAGAGAAGTCCCTGTTTAGAAAGGTCTCGCCACAATCTTTGGGCCAAGTTTGAAATCTGCGACTTAAATAGTCTGTGAGAAAATGCTAGTGTTAAAGTTTAGCACTGACAGCAGATGCCAGACAGATGACGCATGGCCTATTACATACTCACTTGCGCTATTGCACGTGAGCCAAAAATGATAGCAACGTAACTATTTGACACTAGACTACCAGTTTTAACAATAGTACATGTGACCATGACTATCATAACACAAACTTAAACAAAATGGAAACAATTTTCAATGAAATAACCTGCATGTGACTTTTACCATGGTTCCCCCCAACCCCATATTCATGGCTCCAAAAGCAGCGTTGTTAAAATATAAGCCAGTGTGATGGTTTATTCGTAGCGTCAATTTGCCAATTTGAAAATTATCAGTGATTACAGATGAATGAAGTCTTAAGTCCCCACCACCACCACCACCCACTCCCCCTCCCCCCTTTTTTGTGTCTTGTTGAACAGCATTCACGTACACAAAATACACGTATTTGGTTGCTTGTTTGTACATTGTTAGTCTCTCTACAGACCTGGCCTGAAACACTGATTCATAGGACTTCAATGATTGGCCAGAATGATAGAGGGTTTTACCGTCCTATTTTTTAACAATTAACAAGAAAGACAAAGCCAATCTTGCTCACGAGTATTACCGAAGTACATATGTGTGACCTTTGTGACGAGGGTTGGCTTCTGCAGCAGCAAAATCCATGTTTTCTGAAAATGTAAGCATTTTTCACACATCTGTTAACACCCCCCCCCCCCCCCCCCCGTGACCCTTGAGATGAGTCGACTAAATTAGTATGAATAGGAAGGTCTTATCATCAGCTATATTTTTACCAAATGTGGCTGAAAAATTTGCAAAAATGTTGGTAATACCTGCAATTGTATCAAAAATCGGCATTTTAAACACATTTGCCTGCCTCTTGTGACCCTTGACCTTTGCAAGGCGTCATCCAAATTAGTATGCATAGATACCTCTCACCATCAGGTATCTCTGTACCAAATGTGGGTTTGAAGTTGTGAATAGTATTTGAGAAAAAAACATCTTTTGTCAAAATATGGCTATTTTTTTACCTATTTCCTGAGTTCTCGTTACCCTTGACCTTTCTGAGGGATCAACCAATTTAGTGTGCATAGAAAGGTCATCCCATCAGTATCTCTGTAGCAAGTTTGGGTTTAAAGTTGTGAATAGTATTTGAGAAAAAAAAACATCTATTGTCAACATATGGATATTTGCTGAGCCCTTCGTGACCCTTGACCTTTCCGAGGGGTAATCCAAATTAGTATTCATAGATAGGTCTCGCCATCAGGTATCTCTGTACCAAATGTGGGTTTGAAGTTGGGAATAGTTTTTGAGAAAAAACATCTTTTGTCAAATTATGACTATTTTTCAACTACTTCCTGAGCTCTTGTGACCCTTGTACTTTCCGAGAATGAACCAAATTAGTATGCATAAAACGGACGTATCTTTGTACTAAGTTTGGGTCTGAAGCTGTGAATAGTATTTGGGAAAAAATAAATTATGTCAAAATATAGCTATTTTTACATATTTCCTGATCCCCTGTGACCTTGACCTTTGTGAGAGGCCACTCAAACTGGTATGTTTAGAATGGTCTTGCCACAAAGTATCCTTGGGCCAAGTTTGAAGGATCTGGCTTGAAGAGTCTCCGAGTAAATGCCAACGTTAAAGTTTACCACGGACGATGATGACGGTGGACGGACGAACGACCACTGGCCCAAAATATATAATCACTATAGAGTCATGTTATTTATATTTTCCTACACAAAAATACATAAATCATTACCCATAAAAGCAGTAGTAGGAATTTCCTCCAGTTACTGCTCAACGTTTTAATTTCTAAAGAGGCTGCATTCATGTCATTCTCACGGGCGATACATCCTGTTGCACATTCCAGGAAGTGAGATCGAAAATGCGACAGATCGGGACTGGAAAGACCGTCTGACTTGGCGTTGTGGATAGAAAACATGTTTGTTTGTTTTATTTTCTAACGATTGCTAAAAAGATTAGCTGATGATAATCAGAAACAATCTGTCTTGGGAATCTTCAAAGGTAGGATTTTTCTGTAGGAAAATCTAAATATAACATTAACTCAGCTGCACGTTGGATTTGCATATCTGATCTACCTTGGTGCTATTTACAACTACTGTGGTTAAGAGGTGACCATTTAGTGAATTTCTCAATGACCATCCCATGCCTGTGACTGTAATCCATCCCTCCATAGATCTGTATGTGCTTGACATAGTCCACGTGTTTGTCAGACTCTGGGTAACTTTGTACTGTCAGACACCACCAACATCTGCCAAGAGAAAAAAAAAAGCATTCAGTCAAGAGGTAGCACTTATATCACAATACGCATAACGGCTAACACAAGGTCAGCACCTGAAACAACTGCTGCGTACCTACCCCCTCATTCTGCACTGACCAACATCTGATTGACTTTACGTAAGCTCAAACTAACAATGTCAGATTGGTGTATAGGTTTTGCCTACAGAGTACAAAAATGAAAGTAATGACTGCGGCTTGGATAGTCTCCAAGAAAATGTCAACGTTTTAGTTTACTATGGACGACAGAACTCAGACAACAGACGGACAGCCACTAGTCCAGTACTAACTGTTGTAGACCAGACGGACAGTCACTAGTTCAGTACTAACTGTTGTAGACCAGACGGACAGCCACTAGTCCAGTACTAACTGTTTTAGACCAGACGGACAGTCACTAGTCCGGTACTAACTGTTGTAGACCAGACGGACAGCCACTAGTCCGGTACTAACTGTTGTAGACCAGACGGACAGCCACTAGTCTGGTACTAACTGTTGTAGACCAGACGGACAGCCACTAGTCCAGTACTAACTGTTGTAGACCAGACGGTATTTCAAGGTGAAGTACATTAAAGGTTGACCAACTTACTGGTTAGTGTCAGTCATACAGCAAGTTGCAGACCCACAAAAAACAACAACTTACAAATAGATATTTTTTATCATGCCTGTTCGTTGGCACCCTCGCAGTCGCAGGCACACAGGTCTGTTCAAGGCGGACAATACAGCATAGAGATGTGGCAATGTGATAGAGAAGACTCCTGATGATACCAGTAAAGCAGTCATGTAGCATTGGCAGCCTGTACTGATTTGACACCAACCAGCTTGCAGCAGTAATTCGTGTTTCTGAAGGGAGTCAGTATGTGTCCTAATACAAAGAAAAAGTTCCTGGCATAAACTAAACACAAACACAAGAAACAGTCCCTGTCTTTACCCATATCATACTGAGCCTAAAACTTTCAAAAGCCTCACCTTTGTACACTGCCATATATGCAAGCTACGTTACAGATAAGGATATACCGATGGTTTTAGTTTAAGGGTGGTGCCAGAACAGCTTGGCGCCTTGAGGCGCCAAGCTATTCTGGCACTTGCTTAAATTCCTTGGATTCCTCGTGAAACAAAGGGCCTCTATTATGGCACTACCCTTGAACTAGCTTAGTCAAAACTTATTTCACACTCTGGTGTATTCCAAATGATAAGGGTTACACAAAGTCTGTGCCTTCTCCTTCAACTGACCCCCCCTCCTCCCCCCGCCCCTCCCCCCTCCGCATTTACCAAAAAATATTAGTCCATTACAGATATTTGACCTATCATGCCTGTTCATTGGCACACTTGCTGGTGCACAAGTCTGTTTAGGCGGACAAAACAGTAAACGGATGTAAGCAGCAGCCTGAACTGTTGACACCAACCATCATGCATGAGTGATTCTCATTTCTTGTTTTTGGAGGCAGCCAACATACATCCTAATATGTACAAAGAAACAGTTCCTGTCATAAACGACTGTAGATCTATACTTTGGTAACTGCGGTATTCACAAATACTTATCAGCACAGCAAATCACTGAAACACTAATGTCCCCATCTGTTCTTGTACACACACACACACACACACACACACACACACACACACACACACACACACACACACATACACATATATATATAACATACATATATACATATATATATATATATATATATATATATATATATATATATATATATATATATATATATATATATATATATATATATATATATATATATATATACCATAATTTTCCACTAAGAGTAATAATCAAAAAGTTTATCAGCTTCACAGCTTAACAAATGGGGAAAGAGTCAAAAGACATAATGGTATGTACGTCAGAAGTGCTAGTGCTAATTTTGAGGGATATGGACTTCCAGCTCTCGTTGATTTCGTCCAGGTGGGTGTGGGCCGGGGGTTGATGGCTGGGGGGATTATGTTTTGACTGTTTGTCGCTGATGCTCGCGCCTCGCTTTGATCAACCTTTCGTCACGTCCGTCCGCGCCTTGGGAGGCTGGGTCGTTTGGGGAGGGGGGGGGGGGGGCGGGAGTCGTGGTGTGGCTTGGTTAGATGTACTTAACTAGTGGGTGTTTGTTAAGTTGTTAAGTAGGTGTATCGTGTACTTGGTGGTGGTGGACCTTGTTTTTCGGTCGGGGTTTACGAGGCCTTCTAGGGTTAGTGGTGTGTTTAATTTATCTGCTAGCAGGGTTCTGGTTTGGTCTATGTTCGGACAATCCAGCAGTACGTGTTCTGTCGTGAGTATTTGGCCACATGTGCATACTATTGGGTTGGGGTGGACTAGGTATCTCTCGCCCCCCAAACGAAGTCAGAATCATAGCTCAAGACATAAAAAAAGAGAAAGAAAGAAAAAAGAAAAAAAAAAAGGGGGGGGGGGGGGGGTTGTTACACAAACGCACTAGTTTTGGCTACTGTGAAACAGTAGCTTTATGCATCAATCGTAGCTCCTTGGTACATGCATGTATAGCATTAGCAGCAGCCAACACACACAAGCAGCAATTCTGTCCACTGGCGACTTTCATACGACGTCTCCGGAAATTATTTTTACAAATTCGTTAAAAATTATTGTAAATTTTCATTTCTTGAAAGATAGCGCTATTCTGCATTGTACTTAATTGCCATATTTAGCCCCAATTTAAAAACAACAACAACAACAACAACAACAAAAGGGCAGAATCCGGACTTGAAAAAATGTGAAACCGGTTTAGTCATGTCCTCTAACGTCCTAACGATCATCTCATTTAAATCAAAACTCGCTCAACAGCCGATGTAACGATCTCCGGCGCATTTGTTTTTAAAAACAGCCGTTTACTGCTATATACCAGGATGATGTGAAGATCTTTACCTTGTAAAATTTGATTCAAATTCTGCTCAGTTAAGCTTCGAGCAGGCCGGTCGAATTGATAGCGCATTGATGCTCTGCGTGAAGCGGACAAAATAAAATCTGCAGCAATTTTCTCTGCGTGAACGCTTAAAAGTGCCCAGATCGAATTTTCGTTTAATTTAATTTTTTAATACATTTAACATATAAAGACATTTTATCTTAAGGCAAAAAATGGAAAAAAAATCCTTTCTTGATGTTTTTACTTTTCGTCTGCTTTCGGTCTGCGTACGGATATGACTTCAAGCTTGATTTTGTTTACTACTCTAGGGGTACATGCTTTAGGAAGCCTGAACTGGTTAAACACGGACTCTCAGAAGTTCGCAATGAATGAACTGGACGCACAGAAAGCCAGCCTGCACATTTATGTAGCCTGGAACAATCTATCGCATTTGGATGAGAATAAACTTGGCGAGAATGTGACCGCCTTCACTGACGTTGTCAACATGCAAACCGGGTAGGTTGAATAACCGCATAGAACAAAGGGACGGAGAGACTGTCGTCAAATTAACGGGTTGCATTCGATTCATGTTGAACTGATGGATTACGGATCGAAATGCGATTAATAATTTACATGCATTTAAATGTATGTGATTTTCGTTCTAAAAGTACACCTATATTGCATGTAAAAATTAACCGTCACCACCAGTGTCAGGCAAAAACTGAAGATGTGCCTAAAAGTAGCAAGTTTCAATGAACAGAATGATGTATTTGACCCCCCATATCGTTTACTCCTGGCCGAGAAAGCCATTGCAGCAAAACCAACACAAATCGTATTCTTAGGTCTAAATTTGGGCTCTTTTTTTTTGCGGGAAATGAGTCACGTGACCCGTTTTTACGGCTTGCCATTGGCTGCAGGGGGGATTCCTTTATAATTTTGGGCGTCAGATCGAGGCTCATTAAACATGCATGGCGGAATTTCCTGAGGAATGGGGATTTATCATGCAGACTGGCAGGAGAGTCACATTTAGAGGCTGATACATGCACATCAAGACACACATTATCTCACCTCGATCAGCTGTCCCCCTTTTTTGGAACGTTTCAGATCGCACTCTGACGTAAAGGAACTGAAGTTGAGGCCGCTGGCAAATAGTTTCTCGCCGAAAATCGTGTTGCCGGTTGTGCTCTTTCCACTTCCCGTCTTTCCCAGGAGGAGGAAACGAAATTGCTCCACTGCAAAGTGAACTTGTGGTATAAGCAATACCAAAGGATCTGTGGTTCTTTTACTTGTTATTATCCGAAATGGTCGGATCATTAGGAAAAAACGTTGCTGCTGTAAAATTGTTACGAGCGTCTCTACTGTAAGCAATTTGTAAGATGAGATCAAGATATGACCAATAACATAATTTTCCAAAACCTTTTTTCTTTACAAGAGCTGCTTTGGCCCATTCTCGCAAGGCGACCACCAAAGTGACACAAACTCAAATTCGAAACTTCACTATTTAGTGTCTGTGACATGTTTTATTATTCTAGTGCTGACAGAGCCCTTCAAATGTCCAAAATCTAAAGTGATCTGAGGTTACTGATGACATAAAATAGTATCCAGTACAACAATAAAAATAGGTAAATGTGTGCATCTGTAACCCTTGCACAGAGAGAATCAATATTAAGGTCAAAATGATACCAGAAAATTGTACATTCGTTTACTGAGATGTATTTTGAAAACAAAAATCTCGTGTCATCAGTAACCTCCAATCCTTCAGCTTCCGCGCCGATTTATTTACGTCACATTATGCAAAAACAACAACAACAACAACAACAACAGCAACAACAAACGAACAAAAACAGTGATTGGTAATCCAGTTTTAAGCGTAGCGTTTTAAAAGAAGAGATTTGAACATGATACGTCATATACTACGCACAAAAACCCAAGGACTGTTTGGACAAATGTCACTGTTCAAGAAAAATGAAACAAATTGCAGGTAGTTACCACACTCGATCAGTATTTGTCCATAACAGTGCGTGGATTAGATCTTTTTGCGTCGACTGTGTGCAGATTCAAACGTTGCAAGAAATGAAGTGTACTTTGATAAAAGCACGGTATGCAACCACACATGAAAATACCACTGAAATTACATATCACAGTAGACGTTGAAGAACTAAAAAATGAGAGTTCCAGCCAGCCGATCCATGCATTGATCAACCTAATTCCCATCTACTCACCCACGTACCCACTAACAACCATTATTCTCACCTTTCTGCGGTTTTCCTGCGAATAAATTTTTGACTCCATGCGTAATTCCCTCGAACATGGAGCGAGTACTTTTGACATGGCCTGCCTTAGGCTTAGCCGGCATTTCCTCCTTTGCTGGACCTGCCCAAAGTAGCAACACTAACGTTCAGGTCAAGTAAGGTGACATAAGATCAAACGAGAGCTGCCACACCTGAGCTGAATAGATAAATGACTAACTTCACCGCCAAAAAAAAAATTGTAATTTTTTAAGAAGAGCACATGCAGACGGTCATATACAAATATTTCAGATATTTTAAGGCTTGGTTGGCGTGATTTATTGATTTGTTGTTACTTGTAAGAGTTAGAGCTCGTAATGTCACAGTCAAAAACAGTCTGGAACTGATGCACTTGTCTTGATGTCATTGAAACCAACAGGTTATTTTAACTGTTTGCCTACTAAATAAATTTTGTGTATTATCCACTCTACCACTGGATACTTCTGTTAAGAGTTAAATTCTGGATCATGTGTGCACACCAAGTAACGTTTTCTAAGGACACATTCTGCACAAAGGTTTGCCAAGCGCACGGACTGCAAGCGAACCTTGGCAGGACGGATCTCGCCGCCCACAGTGTGCTGCAGGAAGTTGACTCGTGGCGGATGGAGCCGTCAGTTGTAGGCAACGTGTTAATGAGTATATGACGTCTTTGGCAGTCTTCGTCTGAAATGTTTGACAGAGTAAGTAGTGGATGCTTACCGCTGAGTGCTGGTTTCATGGATCTTTGACCTGTCGACTCCATAGGAGTGGTATCACGGACTTTAGGGGAAACCACAGGGGGCGGCGCCACCTTCGCCCTTGCCGACGTCTGCTCAGAACCACCATCATAGCCTGGGGCGTCACAGAGCGTCTCCAGAGCCTTCCTCAGTTTGAGACACTGTGCGCCCCTCAGCAGCTTTGGCTTCTGTATGATATTTTCGAAATCTTTGAAATCGTCAACCGTCAACTGACGCAGACTCTCCATGTCGAAGCCTTCTTCTTCTAAAACGTCCACAATAGCAGACGGCAGTTTCTGGCGTTCCGCCCATTCTCGCAGCTCCTCTTATGAAGCAAAACCAAAACAAACAAATAAACATCGTAAACAAAACAAAGGTTAGTTGATTTTAAAAAAGAACAATTAATATTTATGGGACCTACTCCAGGCAAAAATGGATTAGAATTTCTTTAAACATGTCCATAATATGTCTTTGCGTGTGAAATGTAAAATGAAAAATGTTTAGATCTTTTTCTTCTTTTAACGCATTATGCCCGCGACACACCACAGCAAAATATGGCTCGACCATGATAGTTCAAGGGTGGTGGCAGAATAGCTTGGCGCCTATAGGCGCCATGCTATTCTGCCACCACCCTTGAACTATCATGGTCGATCTGTCCAAAGACAGTACATAATGTACTGTCTTCGATCTGTCTCCTGAATTGTAATGCAGTCCTCAAAGGATAACTCCACAATGTGAGTATTTCGTACCTCGGGCACAATGAGTAAAATCACTCGTTTCCCTGTATGAAAAATAGCCTCCCTTTACCTTGAGAATGGGCGAGAACGGGGAAAAGGCAAACACCAACGACAACAACTGTAAAGAGTTGGAAAGAAGACAATAAGCAACAAAACAGTGCGTCAAATGGTTGTTGTGATGCGTCTAGTGTAGTAGTGTAGCGTCTGTGCTTGTCGCTCTCGCTCTCAGCTCCCACCGCTGGCTAGCAGTTCTGCGAAAAGGAGAGCAGAGTATGTCAGTCTCTCCCTGCCAGTACACAGCATCTCCAACAACAAGCCTCATGTAGTGCCTTCTCGTGGCGACTCACGGTAACCGAGCATCTTACGGACTCGGGCTGGACTACAGAGGACTAGGAGGAGGTCTGGCCCCCAGACATGCGGCATGCAGGCCCATCGATGTGTGGACAAGCCCTGATGTCCATGAACCAGATCCCCAGCTATGGGTAAATAGCCCCACTGCCTTGTGGGTGCCTTGGGAGAGGCAAAGGCTAGGGGAGTAAACCCTATACAAATTCGGGCAGGGATGCTCGATAGCCTTGGTTGGCATATCTCCTTCGAGAAGGAAAACTCCGAGGAAAAACCTGAGTAGATGGGACTCATAAGCCTTGATCGGCAACCCATCTAGGAGAAGGACACTCCAAAACAAAACCATCTTGTGCTCCCAGGAAAGGCCTTTTGTCCAGGAGTTAAGGGTGAGGTAACCCCGACAAAAAACCCGAGTGCTGGACGGAGGTACTGGGCTGCACAGCGCACTCTAATAAACCACAGTACCACGCATATACAGCCATATGAGACTTGGAGATGGATTTAACAGAAATGGTGCTCGCCCTGTGGAGTCTCACCAGACAGCTGCAGTACCGGACTATGCGCCTCTTCGGAGCCCACCCCCAGCGACTGGAGGACCTTCCCGTTTTCAGGAGCCAGGGGACGGGGAAGTAGAGCGACTGGCCATCGAAAATACAAGACCAGAGACAAAGAAAAACCCAATGTAAACATCATGCACTGGAATGCAGAAGGGGTTACCAACAAGAAAACAGAAATAGAGCACTTTTTGCATGAAAACGGCATAAACATCTGCTGTATACAAGAGACACACCTGCAAGAAGGGAAACCCTTTAAGGTCAGAGGATATCAGGTCTTCCGAAGTGATCGCCAAGGGAGGAAAAAAGGGGAGTTATGACCCTAGTTAGAAACAACCTGAATGCCAGCGAAACCAGGAGATTCATGGAAAAGGCGGAATACATCCAGGTTAAGGTAACCACCAGTGACAGCACCCTTGAACTGGGCAACTACTACTTCCCTAATGATAAGCTGCTGTTCCTCGACACTATCCAGGTCCCGGACAGTGGATTCCTCATCACTGGTGACTTCAACAGCCAGTCCCAGAGTTGGGGATATGACACACTGGACAAGAGAGGAGAAGACATTGAGGAGTGGCAAGATGAAAACCATCTGATACTTGCCAATGACCCTCAGGACCAACCTACCTTCTTCTCTCGCCGCTGGCACACCACCACTACACAGGACCTGCCGCTTTGCCCTGAAGATGTTCATAAGCGCCTTAGCAGAACAGTAGGACCACAGTTAGGAGGAAGTGACCACCGCCCTATCCTCCTCTCCCTAAAAGGAAGCACAGCAGCAAGCTCGCCACACCGGCCAGGATGGAACTATCGAAAGGCAGACTGGCGCTTGTTCAGTATCTGAACAAATAAGCTAATGCAAGACCTCGCTGTGTCTGGAAGAAACACCAACAATGTGGTCAGAGATTTTAAAGACATTATCAGTAAGGCAGCCAAGGAAACCATACCTCGAGGGGTCCGGAAAAACTACACCCCATACTGGACTGCAGATCTTCAGAAAGCACACGACAACCTCACTAGGGCCAGAGAAGACGCTCAAACCAACCCCAGCCAAGAAAACAACATCAAGCTACAACACAGTAAGGCCCAGTATCTGAAGATGAAGTTGGAGTGCACAAGAAGAAGTTGGAGAGAGAAGACTGCAAGACTGAACATGGAGAGGGACACCACCAAGTTGTGGAGACTGACCAAGGCGTTGAACGATGAGGGCACCAGGGAACAGAAGATCCCCCTGGAAGAAGAAGAGAAAGCACTGACTGGTAGGAAAGCTGCAAACATATTTGCACAGATCTATGCGAAAGAAAGTAACATCACTGTCCCACGAATGCTTGAGAAAGAAATCAGACAGGAAGAAAGAGAGAGAACAAGAGATGCAAACATCCATAATGCAATGAAGAAAGACATCACCCTTCCAGAACTGAAAATGGACATCAAACAGCTGAAGAAGAAAAAAATCCCCAGGTCCAGACAGCACCTCAAACGAGATGTTACAACACATTGGCAACGCTGCCTTAGCTGGAGAGGAGGACAGGTACCCCAGTGCTGGAAGGAAGCCAGGATGATCCCAAATTTGAAGAAAGGGAAGAATAAGTCCAAAGCCCTGAGTTATCGCCCCATCAGCCTGACAAGTTGTGTGTGCAAGACCTTGGAGCGCATCATCAACAAGCGCCTGCAATGGTACCTGGACTCCGAGAGCATTATCGTGCCAGAGCAAGCCGGCTTCAGAAGCTACAAGAGTACAGAAGACCTGACAACACACCTTGCACAGGTCATAAAAGATACCTTTTAAGATCAGAAGGTGACATTAGCTGCCTTCATTGACCTACATAAGGCTTTCGACAAGGTCTCCTTGTGAAACTCCTTCGTAGTAGCATCCAAGGGAACATGTATCGGTGGACCAAGTCATACCTGCACAATCGCAGAGCCCGTGTGACAGTGGATGGGTACTGTGGCCAAAAAGTGCTGCTGCGTCAGGGGGTGCCACAGGGGGGAGTCCTGTCACCGACCCTGTTCATACTCTTCATCTGCGACCTTGTGCCAGAGCTACCAAAAGGAGTCCACGCAGCCGTGTACGCAAATGACCTGGTACTCTGGTGCACAGAAGAGTATGCAACAACTGCTACATACAGGATGCATCTAGCCCTGGACAGGCTGACAGACTGGACCAACAACTGGTGTGTGACCATCAACACAGAAAAATCATCAGCCACACTCTTCTCTCTCCCCAACAAAGCAAAGGCTGGCAACCTAACACTGGGCAACACCCCGCTGCGGTATGATGACCAACAGACATACCTGGGCGTCACCATTGACAAGAGGTTGACGTGGACGCCGCACATCTGGAACGCAGATGCAAAAGCTAGAAGAAAGCTGAACATCATGAGGAAGCTGGCTGGGACACAATGGGGAGCCAATGAAAAGATCCTCAAAATGTATATCAAGGCACAGTGAGACCACACCTTGAGTACTGATCCAATGCATGGTTGACGGCAGCCCAGTCACACCAGCAGACCATTGACAGAGTTCAGAACCAGGCACTGCGTATCATCACCGGCGTAATGAGATCCACATCAATTAAAAAGATGGAAGAGACAACAGGCATTCCACCCCTACGCATGAGAAGAGATTGCAAAGCCTTGATACAGTTCACAAAGGTCAAGTCTTCCAAAGACCACCTTATGAACGCCAGGATGAAACAACCAACCTCAGGGAGACTGAAAAGATCAAGCTTTGTGAAGGAGAGGAGAGCACTGCAGAGAAAACACCATGCAAAGCTCCCTGCGCAGGTAGAGGCTCTGAATCATGCTAGTGACCTTCCACCCTGGGAAAATAAGCCAGAAAACATCACCATCTCTTCCACGGTAACCTACATCACCACCAAAGATGAGCACAGCACTGTGAGCAAGAAAGCACTGACACTGGCCATGCTCGAAGAAAAGTATCACCAGGAAGCATGGATACCGGCATACACCGATGGATCAGCCTCAGATGCAGTTCAGAATGGAGGGGCTGGGGTGTACATTCAGTACCCAAACGGAAAATGGCAGGCAGAGGCAGTACCAACAGGCCTTCACTGCAAAAATTACAGAGCTGATGTGGAAACCCTGGTCCACGCTGCAAACACCCTTAGTTGATGAAAATGGAGTCAGCTTCACAGAGATGAAGACTATCATTAAGTCTGTGTACAGACCACCACAACGGCCTCTAGACAGTTACCATCAGCTGACCAGACAAGAGCAGGTGACCATCTTCTGTCTGAGGACCGGGCACAATCGACTCAATTTCCACCTGCACAGACGCTACCACCTCGTGCCATCTCCCCTGTGCCCTTGTGGAGAAGCAGAGCAGACCACAGAGCACATCCTCAAGGACTGTGGGAACCACCAGTTGCTGAGGGAGGAGATATGGCCGAAGCCCGACACTCTACAAGAGAAACTGTACGAGACAGTGTTGGCGCTACAGAAAACCACAGATTTCATTTTGAGAGCCAAACTCCAAGTGTGACGGCGTTCGACAAGAAGAAGAAGAAGCAACAAAACATGCACCTAACATTCGAATATCTCGAGAGAAAAAAAACATAAACCGTTAGATTTTGAATCCGCATGATTCAATAGAGCTTCAGCAAACATCCTCTTTGATCCGTATGTTTCTGTTGACTTTTCTCCTTCAGAAACTTCAAAAACTAAAACAAAACAAGTTGTTTGATGTTTATATTGAATGCTATTTGTGGGTAACAGAGACCGAAACCTCTGCCATAGACACATCTGCAAAAAGTAGCGCGATAATGTCTAATGTGGCTGTGATATGATTTAACTCAGCAGATTGACTCAAAGTCCCTTTAGAATTACCTACAGCCCATCTTAGTTGTTTATAGTTTTTATATGTTCCATTAAACCTCTTCTTAAACAGGATATACAGTTTTACAAATAGATATGAATTTAGCTGATCTGTTTTCGTTGCAGCTCACTTGGCGTCTTTGGTGTCATAATATGTTTATTATGCTATAGATTTATTTTATTTCACTTACTTAGATGTGTGTGCACACTTAGTAGAATGACTGCTATACATATGTGTGTTTTGTTATTTTAGAGTCTGTTTGATTGTGATGTATGTATGTTTTATGTGTTGATGTGTTGATGTTAATATGGACGCTCGTCAGTTATGCCGCAAAAAATTTCTAATGTTTATGCATATGGCAATAAAGTTTATCTTATCTTATCTTATCTTATAAACATACATAATCTAATTTCCGTTCATGATATCACAATTCTCACGTGCCACACAATCCTGTAGAAATGATTGGTAATTTCCGCTCAAGAGTTAATAACACAAATTCCGTTTCGAACGAAGCAGGAAGGAATCTGATACACGCATTTGTGCTATCCGTATGGAAAAAAAGAAAAATAGCAAACACTTTAGGCAATGTCGAAGTTTTCGTTTTCAGATTAGTATAGAATAGTGATTATGTTAATTTCAGCTTCCAAACAGTCGCCCCAAACCCTCCAAAGCGTCAGGTAAAAAGTCTAAGACAAATTTTCACTACACATAATTATAGCTAACAAAAAGGACAAAAACCAAAAAATGTATGACCGTCTTCATTCTAATAACTCGATTCTTCTTACCTCCAGGTTCAGCCATATTAGTCGCCTAAATGCACTATTACGAAAGAAAATCTGTTGCTATAAACAAATGGCTTGCTGAACGCACACAGTGCGCATGCTCACCGACAGCCGCGTTGTCCGTTGGGTCGATTTTGTTCGTTGACTGCCAATGGCGCACACACTTTGCTGATGAGGTTGTGTTGGTGCTAAAGATATTTTGAGTCCTCACGCTCTAGGAAAGGCTATGTTCACTGTAGAGTTGAGAGCACACTGTGTAAGCTGAGCAGATAAGTTTCTTGAATCGTTTTCCTCGTTAGACAGGAACCAAAAAAGGTCTCCATTTAAAACGCAAGATGTATTTTTCTGCGCTGCAGAGTGTTTGGGGAGAAACATTTGGCTCATGGTACAAGATTCGTTCTCATTTTTATAAGTCCCTTCTCTCTCTCTCTCTCTCTCTCTCTCTCTCTCTCTCTCTCTCTCTCTCTCTCTCTCTCTCTCTCTCTCTCTCTCTCTCTCAATATATATATATATATATATATATATATATATATATATATATATATATATATATATATATATATATATATATATATATAATTTTTCATTCAATTCTGAGAATGCTGCGCTAATGCCATGGAATTCCAGGCTGGTAAGCTTGCATTGTATCATCAGGACATCAGCTGTCCTTTTTGTGACTGCATCGCTTACTAGTTCTAGAAAAGAGAGGGTTAGTGGGAGAGAAGGAATGACAGACCTATCATTTTGAGCCTCCCACTGAACACCTGCTACTTAAAGCAGTAGGGACTACCCCCAGGCGTCCCGCCATCCGCTGGAGAATATCCAGACCTCCCCCCGAGGGGGGATGCTAGAAAATATTCCCAAACAGATATTGGACCTGCTGAGTAGATTTTAAGTTTTTTGCCGCCTACGACCGGGGCGACGCCTTAGTTACGAATAAAGAATAATTGCACCACAAAATTGCCTAGGTGTTGCCTTTTCAAAATTAGTCTGTCTTCTTCCACTGCAACACCTCATAAAGCTTTAGGGATGCAATCCGCGCTATACTGGCGATGCTACCAGTAAATTCTGGAGGCGGCTTCTAGTACTTGCGTTGTGTTTGCAATTTCAGGTTAGGCCGTATGCCTAGCTGAAGAGCCCCCCCCCCTCCCACCCCTCCCCTTGGGGCGAAACCGGTCGTAGGCGGCAAAAAACTTAAAATCTAATCAGCAGGTCCAATATCTGTTTGGGAATATTTTCTAACCCCCTCGGGGGGAGGTCTGGATATTCTCCAGCGGATGGCGGGGCGCCTGGGGGTAGTCCCTACTGCTTTATGTAGTAGGTGTTCAGTGGAAGGCTCAAAATGATAGGTCTGTCATTCCTTCTCTCCCACTAACCCTCTCTTTTCTAGAACTGCAACAATCCCACACCGTCGATGCGTAGTTTATATGTGACATGATGTGTGCATTACTGAACAATTTTCTGGTTTCATTATCTGTAAAATACTTTAATTTCGATAACATAAAGACATTTCTAGAGGCCGTTTTATACACATTGTCAACGTGCATGTGCCACCTGAGCTGATTATCAATTGTAACCCCCAATAGACGATGTTCGGCTACCTGTTCTATGATGTCGTCGCCGAGTAATAAATTAAGCTTTAATGGTTTCAACTGATGCATTTGACGTGTTGCAATAATCATAGATTTTGTTTTAGTAGGATGCAGAATCATAGAGTTGACTTTATACCATGCGGCTATATCATCGAGACTTTGTTGAAGGGCGTTTTCAACTACAATTATGTCTTTGTTAGCTGTGTGGATTAAGGTATCATCTGGGAACATATCACACTGTGCTGCTTCGTAAGTTAGACTTAGAGATAGGTCATTGATGTAAATACAAAATAAAAGAGGACCTAAGATTGACCCCTGCGGAACTCCGAGTTTAACATCTTTAGTAGAAGAGTAGGCTCCATTTACAATTACTTTCTGCTTCAACGAAACAGCCATGTCGTTTCGAAATAATGCTTAAGTTTAGAAATCAATATTGTATGGTTCACTAAGTCGAAAGCCTTTTTAAAGTCAAGATAAATAAGAGAGAGAGAGAGAGAGAGAGAGAGAGAGAGAGAGAGAGAGAGAGAGAGAGA
>BTPG01000005.1:6161566-6229066 GCA_036245525.1 Semisulcospira habei
GAGAGAGAGAGAGAGAGAGAGAGAGAGAGAGAGAGACTGACTGACTGACTGAAACTTTATTTATCAAGGATTGAGATATTAGGCGCACAGGCCTTTCTTCCAATCTGTCCTTGCTACATCTACTGACATATAATAACAGGCAAAGCTACATTACACTCACAAACAACATCGAAAGTAATGCGAATTACAACAACACTACAAACAGCAACAATTATTTAACAAAACGCACAGGTACCCATACGAAGATTTTAGCACGTGTCATAATATCCGTTTGCGGGAGCCCTCCCCAGACACTCCCACCCGGGGGGCACGCAAGTATACTTTCACTCGAATGACATGCTAAGCACATCGTTTGAATAAACTGTGCACCGGCACTGCATCCCCTGACCAGGTCTATACGGGAAGCACCCCCACAAACGGCACGTGAGCGCAAATGGTACGATAAAAAATAATAGTTGCATAAAAAGAAATTAAAATATATTATGTTTTGACAACATGAGATAATTAAAGTTACGTTGCCTTGGATAAGTGCTTGTACAGTTTTGCTTTAAACGCAGCTAGGGAATTAACTTGTTGTAAATGCAGAGGAAGAGAATTCCACTGGAAACCACCTGAGTATGACAAACTGGATTTACACAAATCAATGCGGGGCCGTTTTATGCTCAGGTTGCTCCGAGAGGTGCTGTATCTCTTTTCAGTAAGAGTAAAGAGTTCCGATAAGTAGTCGGGGGCCTTACCGTTAAGAGCTTTGTGCACTAGTACGCACTTGTTAAATACTAAGTGTTTGTCAAGAGAAAGGAGCCCAGCTGCCTCAAGCCTCACCTCAGTGGGTAGAGATGAGCTAGGAATAATAAGTTTGGCTGCTCTCCTGTATAGCGAATTTATTTTCTTGAACTGGACCTCGCTGCAGCCATCCCAAACTGTTGAGGCATAATCAATGTGGGGCTTGATGTATCCATTAAAAAATAGTTTACGCGTGTTCAGATTAATGACCGCTTTCAGTTTAGACAGTAAAAATAATTTCTTTGAAATTGTCTTTCCGATGTGTATGAGATGAGGCTGCCAACTAAGTTGGTTATCTACAAATACCCCTAGTAAACGGTGCTGTTCTACTTGCTCTGTGGGGACAGCTTCGAATGAGAGGTTTAGAGGCGCGGGTTGCAGCTGGTGTTTCTGACGTGTTGTGACTAGCATGCTTTTAGTTTTAGCTGGATTGACTATCATTCTATTTCTACTGCACCATTCAGATATTTCTTGTAGGCTCTGCTGGAGGCTGTTGGTTATATCAGCTACAGTTTTACCGGATGCATGTAGCGTCGAATCGTCAGCAAACATGTCACACTCAGCACTAGCACATGTGAAGTGTAGTGGTAAATCATTAATAAAGATACAGAATAACAATGGGCCCAGAACCGAACCCTGAGGAACACCAAGTTCTACCTTACCCTCTGAGGAATAGTTACCATTTACATAGACGGCTTGTGTTCTCGCAGAAAGATAAGAGTTAAAGAATGAAAGGGCTGACGGGCTGTTGTTGTTGAAATAAACATTAAGTTTCCTCAGCAAAATTTCATGATTTATCAGATCGAACGCTTTTTTCAGGTCCAAGAATACCGTGCCAGTCATTTTGTTATTGTTGATGTTTTCTAGCCATGAATCAACCATACGTACTAATGCTGAGTGGCATGAGTGTTTGGGTCTAAACCCGGACTGGAACTTATTTAACAAGGACCGTTCGTCGAGGTACTGGAGGAGATGCTTTTGAATATGCTTCTCAAGTGGCTTTGATAAAACAGACAGAAGAGAAATGGGACGAAGGTTATTTACATCAGTAGTATCTTTATCTTTATCTTGGGTATAGGAGAGAGAGAGAGAGCCGTTTAGAGCGTGATGTACGTCCAATCTTCTGCGATTCACCTGGTATGGCGGTGGGGAATAACAACTCTCAAACTATTCACCCCAAATAACAGGCGGTTTAGTTTGGGGTCTAACGTCCACGGCACCGGAGTGATAATGGACGGCCCTAGCGGGCGGGTTATGGGGACAGGGACAGCTATTGCCTATGGAGTACGACCTGAATACTGATCAATTCAACCGCACTGCAACTGTGCCGTCTCGATTTACCAGGACCTCACAACGGACATGCTATGTAGAACAAGTCCGTCTTTTTAGCACGAACGCAAGAAGTAACGACTTTCAAACAATTCACCGATATTAGAGCAAAGAATTAAACGGTGACAGTCAGTGATTGAATACGGCATAATTGCAACAGACACATAGACATGTCTACATTTTGGGAGAAATAGCAAACATTGACCTAACCTATTTTTCTATCCGATGCTGTTGATCTGATTTTTGAAAAGTTGTTCCTGCGCCGAGCGAACGAGAGAGAGAGAGAAATGAAATGAAATGAAATGAAACTTTATTTTCCAAGGATAAAAGAATAGGTGCGCAGACCTGTTTTCATTCTTGTCCTTGCTACACACTACAAAACAAAATAACGTACACACACACACACACGCGCGCCGGTGTGCAATTGCCGCGTGCACAGGCTTGTGCCAGATTAGCTTGTAGCCTACAGGCGCCAAGCCAAGCCTGCACAACCCTCCACACACACACACACACACACACACACACACACACACACACACTGACACACACATCAGTATATCATGTACACATACATTCTTTCGCTTAAAACTATACTACAGCAAATATAAAAAGTATAAAGGATTTTGTACATAAAACCGGTATTGTTCTCATCATAAAAACCAACACGGCGGCTCACTCTAACAAACATAAACAGGCATACACACACACACACACACACACACACACACACACACACACACGCACACGCACACACACACTCGCACACACACACACACACACACACACACGCACACACACACTCGCACACACACACACACACACACACACACACGCGCGCGCGCGCGCGCGTGCGCAAGCACGTAGGGATGCGCGCGTGCACACACATACACTTGCACACACTGACACAGATAAACACACACATGCGATAGCGGCCTCCCCGCGCCACTAAACCGCGCACAGCTAGATGCTAGTCTGCCATGGCTAGACTTGTATAGCGATCCCGCAACCACCGCGCGCGCGGGTCGACGCGAAGAAACCACAGCACTGCCACGCCTCGCGAGCGCCCAATGCTGTGTCTATCGACGGCATCCCGTCTGGCCAGCCGAGTCCATGGGGTCATGGATATTACATAATGCGGCTTGCTGGAATGCCAGCGGTATATTACATGCGTTCATAAATTTTTAATGTTAGAAGAGAATGCAGACTATCCGGGAAATGCTGCATAAGGCATGGAGTGCTACATGTAAAAATAAAAATAAAAATACAAAATAAAAGAAAAATTAAGTTTTGTCTAGATGTTTGAGCAGCTTGGTCTTGTAAGTTTTAAGCGATGGCGCGGCTCTAACATCCGCAGGAATGGAGTTCCATAACTTTGCACCAGAATAGGACAACGACGACCTATAAATGTCTAGTCGAGGCATCGGTACAACAAGATTGTTCCCTGGTGTTCGACTGGACCTCGTATGAGCAAAGTGGAACAAACTATTGAGATAGGCTGGTGTTTCTGAGAGGGTGATTTTGCGCATGAGCACCAACTTATTATACTTAAACTGTTTTTCAAGTGGCAAAATGTCTAACAGCTTGAACTTATTGTCAGTATTAATGACTTCTGAGGGTCTGTCAACAATAAGTTTAATGGCTCTTCTGTGGAGCGAGTTCAGACTTTTTAAATTAGCATCGCTACTACCGTCCCAAATAGATGAGGCATAATCCAAATGTGACTGAATATGGGCATAGTAGAAGAGTTTCCTTGTTGGCTCATCAGCAAAATGTCTCAATTTCGACAGGAGGAATACATTTTTAGATACTATTTTACACAGTTTAGTAATGTGGCCTTGCCAGCACAACTTGTCGTCTAAGTTGATTCCAAGCACGCGCTGTTCTCTGACTTGCTCCACAGGCTGGCCATTAAGTGTTAGTTGAAGGGGAGGGGGGTTCAACTGATGCTTTTGCCGTGTGGTAATCAGCATGCATTTGGTTTTAGTGGGATTAGGTATCATGGCGTTATTTCTGCACCATTCAGATACCTCATTTAAACTGTCTTGGAGAATCTTCACCATACATGTTACGTCTGATGACGAAACGTCCAGTGTTCCATCGTCTGCAAAAAGACTGAAAGTTACACTGGAGTCAGATATATGTAATGGAAGGTCGTTTATGAAGACAGAGAACAATAATGGACCAAGAATCGATCCCTGTGGTACTCCGTGCTCTATCACCCCTTCAGGTGAGTTTTTACCATTCACGTAGACATACTGCGTACGCCCATGCAGATATGACGTAAGGAAGGCAAGTGTGTCTGCGCTTAGTTGATAGACATTAAGTTTTTGAACTAAAGTTTCATGATTGACGAGGTCAAATGCTTTTGAAAGGTCCAAAAATACTGCTCCAGTCATTTGACTGCTATTTATGGCAGTAAGCCATCTGTCAACAAGGTGTACCAATGCTGTGTGACAGGAGTGTTTCCGCCGAAAGCCAGATTGTAATGGATGTATGAGTTTGTGTTTTTCTAGAAAATGTTGTAAGTGTGTGTGAATGTGTCTTTCTATCGGTTTCGACAGTGTTGACAGTAGCGAAATGGGCCTGAACTTGTTAGGGTCGGCAAGGTCTTTCGTTTTAGGTAGTGGGATCACTTTGGCTGTTTTTAGAGAAGATGGAAATATCCCCTGCTTTATGCAAAGGTTGTATATATATGTCAAGGTATCTAAAATATACGGTAGGGCCATTTTCAGAACTGAGCTACTAATACCATCATGGCCAGACGTACGTTTGTTCTTTAAGTACGAGATGGATTTTCCCACGTCGTATATCGTTAACAGCGGAATGCTGAATGACGTGTCAGGGTCCAGCCGTTCTGCACAAAACGTCTTTAGCTTTTCGGACACAGCTGAAGACTGACCAGAATATGTATTTTTTAGCAACGTACTGGCAGCCGAGAGGAAATGCTGATTCAAGATATCAGCTGATAACTGTGTACATTGTGCGGTATTTTTGGACCTCGTAAAAGCATTGATCGCTCGCCACACAGATACGACATCTTTCTTTCCGTTCATAAGACGGTGAAAAAGTGACCTTTGAGCTTTCCTCACTAAATGTTTAACATGGTTTCTTTGCCTTCGATAAGCAATAAAATCCTTCTTTCTTTTATAGTCATCTCGGAGCTGCATGGCATCCTTGATTTCCTTACTTAACCAGGCGGGAAGCTGGGGGTTCTTCACCCGTTTCTCTCTGAATGGAGCGTGTTTATCGAGAACACCAAGGAACAATCCGTACCACTCAGACAAAGCATCGTTGGGGTCATTATGGTAGTACACTATATCAAAGTGTGTGCTACTTAAATCACAAAGAAATGTTTCCTTGTTGAAGTGTTTAAGTGATCTGTATCTAATAGTCGTGTGCTGATGTTTTCGGAATGAATTATCCGCTTTTAATGCCAAGCAACAGCACACCGGGTAGTGATCGCTAATCCCTACCTGAAGCACGTCTACTGCCATCACCCTTGATTGAGTAGTTGTATATATGTGGTCTATAAGGGTGGAGGAAGTTGGACTAACACGAGTTGCTGTTTTAACTAGCTGCTTTAAACCAAACATAGACATGGTGCACTCCCAAGCAGGGTTATTCAAAAACATGTTAATATTGAAATCGCCTAGGATCAAAATTTCAGAGCTGGACTGTCTGACCTTATCCATCATGGCGATAAAGTCGTCGAACCATTGAAATGTTGATGCTGGGTTCCTGTAAATGTACCCGACCAGCACGGGGCTGGATTTGTTTGCCCTTAACTCAACCCAAATGCATTCTACGGTTTTTGACTCCAGGTCCCCACGCCTGCGAGTAATACCGCTAATTGAATTATGAATGTATACTGCAATACCCGTATGTCCCGGGTATTCAGCATCGCGGCGCAGTACAGTGAAGTCCTGGATAGAAACGGCCTCATCGCTGATGTTACGATTGAGACGCGATTCCGTTACACCAAACAAGTGAAATGGATTGGATTGACTCAAGAGCACACACAGATGGGGAACTTTGTTAGTTAAATGATAAACATTTAAATGGCCAATATGTAACTGGCGATCATACACCATGATTGCTAATGTATGTCAATACCAAAGAGTACAAATAAAAAAGCTTATAAATGATACAAAGGCAAATAAGAGCTCAAATAATAAAACAAAGCAAAAGAATATCAGTCCGCTCTAACACACAGAATGTGGGAGGCAAGTGAAAAAAAAAAAGAGTTTCTTCTACGCATTCACTGATATAGACCACACTACCGGTCACTAACGGTCACTAACAGGGACTAATCCCTTTAGCAAACTTCAACAGTCAAAGCTAAACGACCCCGCTGCGCGATAGGGGAAATAAAGTCAGCGCTGCGAAAGGACACAGATATGATCGTAGTGTGAATATACGTAGAGCACTAGTAGAGAAAGTGTCACGGTGCACAAGTACTAGTGCTATAAGCGTCACAAATCGCACAGAGTGAGAAGATCGGTATTCACGAATACTGTCGGCAGAAGTCAAAAGGATGACAATGTTAATATTGGACCACGTGCAGTGGTTGAAGTTAAAAACAAATGAATACGTCTCTGCGCAAACACAATAATTATGAGCAATGAGACGCAAGAAAATCAATTCGATATTGTTCAGTGTTAGCCTGGAAAGTAAAGCACAAAGTTATGTAAGGAAGAGTAACTGAATGTTCTGGAAATGAGTCTAATACACACGCACGGGGTGGCTGTACTGTGCCCACGGTTCCTGCTGTGCGTATGGCGTGTATGCGAGCGGGGGGACGCTGAAAGGATACGTTGGTTGCGTCATGCTGAAGTGTCCCCATGGTCCGGCCTCGCGATACTGTGGAAATGCCTCGCGATACTGTGGAAATGCGGCACTGTATGGTGGTAGTGGCGGTTGCTGCCACATAGGATACTGGCCCGGCATTTGTTGCTGATAGCTACATTGACTCTCTGCTGTACCACCAAATCTGGATTCGCTGTACTGTGATTCCAGACTTGGTGCTACAGCAGAGGACACTGACAGTCCGCCTTGACTCCCCGGTGCAGCACCGAAGCTGGATGCACCACAGAGCGATTCCAGGTTGGGTGCTGCAGCGGACACTGACTGTCTGCCGGCTGCGACATTAGCGTAAGTGTTGGTGGTGCCAGCGTGTCCTTCACGTCGCTGACGGCGGTGACGGTCACCACCTGCAGGCTGGTTGTTGGGAGTGGTGACGTCAGTAGCTGGCCCTCCTCTCTTTATGTTGAGGGCCAGACTGATGGTGCCCTGGCGACTAGGATGGATGGGGTCACCGCGCCTGTAGAATTTTCTACGCGGCAACCCATCAACAGCAGTAAAGACCTGAGTGTTGTCTATCAGTGTGACACCCAGCTTTCTGCACACATGGAACAGGTTACTGTTGGAGGCGGTGATGGCCCTATACAGCTGGTGTCTACTGTCGGTCGGCAGGATGGAGGATGCCTGCAGACGAGCGCCGGGAAATACCCGCCTGCATTCCCGGACGAGCTGTTCCCACACAGCGCTGGTCACTTCCTTCTGTTTGCAATCGTTGATCCCCACGTGGAAGGTCACCAGTGCCACCGCTGTGTGGGACGCGTGTTGTCGCTGGAGCCAGTTCAGCAGGTGGACAGTCCGCAGGCCAGAGACAGATAATACGTCTACTTTTTCTATAGGGTAGGTGGGCATCTTCTCTGCCTTGATGTTGCGAACAACAGAGTCTCCAATGACCAGCGTGGTGGTGTCACTCTGCACTGAATGTCGCAGTATTTGCTCATCTGGAGACATTTTGTTATTACGCTGCTGCTGGCTGCTGGCGTGGTCATACCCGTTGTTGACCTCAGGCAGGCCGCCGGTAATCCGTACTGGTATGAGTCGCTCTGGGCTCTTCTCGGCTGCACTCACAGCCTGTACCGTGGCCAGTTCTTGCAGAACGGGTGGAGGGGAGGGGTGACAGGGAGCAGCGATTGCGCTGCCCGTTACCTGGCGCGGAGACGCACAGATATCAACATTGGCAGACAGGTCAGTTTGAGTGTTACCACTCATGGCAACGTCTGAGTTGTTGGACGCAGTGGCTGATTTCTTTTTCAACTGTTTTTGAATTTCCCTCAGGCGCTGCTTGTGGCTCTGTTTGGCGGAGGATAGCTGGTTGACAGTGCCGTCTGTGGCGTGTTGAGCTGTCTCCACACCAGAGAGAGAGAGAGAGAGAGGTCTGTCTATCAAAAAGGGTCTGTCATTCCTTCTTCTCCCACTACCCTCTCTTTCTAGATATAGTGAGCGATGCAGTCACAAAAAGGGCAGCGGATGTCCTGATGACACAATGCAAGCTTACGAGCATGGAAATTCCATGGCATTAGCACAGCAAGAACATTCTCAGAATTGAAATGATAAATTTTAATTACGTCCCTTGGAGCTAATTTGATTGAGTGCATTTTTGGCTTTGGGCGACGCCTATGTTTAAAAGTAAAGAATATATATGTCCGGTTGAACGCGTCCCTTATGACGTGTTACTTTGTTTCACGGGCTATGAGGATACAGCACAAGGTGTAACTTTGCTTCTTACTTGTGCGGTTACTTGTACAAGACAGCATGAATATATCCAGAGACGTGACAGTACTTGTGTATGTCCCTCCCCCCCCCCTCCCCCTCCATTCCTGTAGGCCTACATAATGTGCTGGTCTCAGGAACATGGAAACATCTGTAAAGTCCATGGGAGCAGTGACGCATCTGCTGCCATGTCGGTTTAAGGTTTTTGTCATCATGGCGCCCAGCCTATCTCACCCCAGCGTTGTCCTAATTCTTACATTAGCGTTGCCTCCATGTCCAGGGCAAGCGGTTCTTGATGTGTGAATCGGTCGTGTATGGAACGAACAACTCTAGATGTAAACATAGCATTTTGATGTTCAAGTAAAAGATGAATTCGCTCGCTTTGTGTGTTTGAGGTACGTGTCACCTTTTCTTTTCTTTCGAGGCACAGTTTTTTCCCTCAAGAAAATAATAATAATAATAATAATAATAATAATTATAATAATAATAATAATAGTAATAATAATAATAATAATAGTAATAATAATAATAATAATAATAATAATAATAATAATATATTTATTTCAATAATAATAATAATAATATAATAATAATAATAATAATAATAATAATTTTAATAATAATAATTTAATAATAATATATAATTTTAATAATAATAATAATAATAATAATAATAGGATTGCTGCTTCTTTCAGTTTGGTGGCGTTTACATTTTCGTTAAATAATCCTTAAACACAACACAAGTACAATAGTTTACACCTGTTTTTTGCTGTTATTTCCAAAGTATTTGCATTTAACCTCATAATCAACATTTTTATTGTTTGTTTTTTTTCGCATGAATTGTTTTCGAGACAAACGCAAAAGAAAAAAAAATTTGAAGAAAATAAAAATCGCACGCAAACAACCAACCTACGTTTGTCTAGATTTAGTTCAGAATGCATGTGATCCGAGGCGTTCTGCGGCAGGCGGTTATGAGCATGTTCTGTTGAGCGACAGGTTTGAGATGTCGTCACAAAATGTGAGCACATGCGAAATGTCACGAGGTTGCATTCACCCACCATGGATTTGTGTCACTGAACAAAGCACTCATCCCTTAGTGACCTCCCATATTTCATAGTGCACTCAGCTCTTAGTGACCTCTCATATTTCATAGTGCACTCAGCTCTTAGTGACCTCTCATATTTCATAGTGCACTCAGCTCTTAGTGACCTCTCATATTTCATAGTGCACTCAGCCCTTAGTGACCTCTCATACTGCACAGACCACATCAACATTGGGATCCGCTGTTGGCAGCCCACTGGCCCAGCTAATACGCAACGACCTTGACAGTGTTAAACGGTTTCTGAAAAATCCATTTTTCACCGCATAAGGGCATTTCTGAGGAATGAATCTTTCGCTGAAAATAATCAATTTTTCACGGAGCACGATCGTGGATATCCGTCACACGTCATAGCTTGTTAGTGCCTGCTTTCTCCGGGACATGCAGTCACCAGAAAGTCTCACGAAACGAGATTTATAGGAGAAGACTAGAGAGGTTTGGGGCGTTTCATTTGTAAGTATGTCAACTCGTGTAACCGTCACATTTATTGAAGATCGATCGTGCTGTACAAGGTCACGAATGTTTATCAACACCGTCAGTGATGGGATACGTGGAGCAGTTTCTTTAACCCCCTGTACCCCAAGACCAAGATCCCCAAATGTTGCCGTCGTCCTCTGAAGACTGCAGTACATTGCAGGACCCAGATCGACCATGATAGTTCAAGGGTGATGCCAGAATAGCTTGGCGCCTGTAGGCGCCAAGCTATTCTGGCATCACCCTTGAACTATCATGGTCGATCCTTATCTTGCTGTGATGTGTCTGAAGTAGAATGAGTTAAAGCGATCAGCCCCAAGGCAGACTTTGACTGCCACAACTTGCTGACACAGCAGTTTATCAGTGTTGCTCAACTAAGATCTTGCCGCCATTCCTGTCACAGTCCACGTGAGCGGCCGCACGTAGCAGAGGTTTTCTGCTGTTTTATGTGCGGGAGAGTTCCTGTCGTTACGCTCAAAAGAGAGTGGAAATTGTCGGTACGTGCGTCTATTGTGAAAAGAAGGGGAGACAAGTCTCAGCTGATGCATGACAAAAACACTGATACACGGCTGTGTCGGCGAATCTCAGCAGTGAAATCCCGCCATGGAGCAGACCGCTTTCAGTCGAGATTTATTGTCAGACTACGTCTATAAAGCAGGTAATACAATACAATACAATGCAATACAATACAATACATAAGAACGTCTATACAGCAGGTACTGCACACCATGAACCCTGTACTGCCTGCAGCAGGTCGCTTTAAGAGTCTAAAGGTGTGGTAACAACACACGTCGTGCAAACATTGTAAGAACTTGCTGACTAATGGACTTCACACACGGAATGAAATTCCCTGTCGCCAGTATACAGACTATTCGGTATCTGATCTGAGCGGTGACTACAAGTACATTTAACCCTCTGGCGGTCGGTAGCGCTTTTCCTTGAGGAATCATCGCGACGAAATGCGCTACCGACTGCCAGATGGCAGCAGTCGGCCTTCCGTACCAGCCACTAGAGACAGTGTCTCAGGCACCATGACGGACCCACATGCACAGCTGATATCCTCTGATCGAAGCACCGAACGGGAATAAGTTATAAGTCATCTTCAGCATTACATGTGTGCGTTGTCTCCTGCATGTGCGTATTGTTCATTAGGCTCCTCCAGCGAAGCACGCACTCAGAGTGAACGCACTCACACACACACACACACACACACACACACACACACACACACACACACACACACACTCACACAAACACACACACACACACACACACACACACACACACACACACACACACACACGCACACATTCTCACTCTCTCTCATTCTCTGTCTGTTTTTCTCACACGCAAAACGCTTGCACACATACACTCTCTCTCTCTCTCTCTCTCTCTCTCTCTCTCTCTCTCTCTCTCTCTCTCTCTCTCTCTCTCTCTCTCTCTAAATCAATAAATAAAAACCTGATGTCTGGAGCTGTTTTCTTAGACCTACAAAAAGCATTTGATCTTGTCGACCATGACATTTTCTTAAAGAAGCTAGCAGCATACCATATAAGTGAAACTGCCATAGCATTTTTTAGATCATACCTAAAAGACAGAAAACAAAAGGTATATACCCATGGAGAATACTCTAAACAAGGACAAGTTAACTACGGTGTCCCCCAGGGGTCGATCTTGGGGGCCTCTTCTATTTATAATATTCATTAATGATTTGCCTTTGCATATTACTAACACTGATGTTAATTGCAACCTGTTTGCGGACGATACGAGCCTCCATGTTTCGGGTAAAAAAAAACAGCTGACATTAACATTAGCTTACAAAGTAGTCTCAGCGAGGTTTCCGACTGGTGTAGAGAGAATCATATGGTTCTTCATCCAGGAAAAACAAAGAGTATTTTAATCACTACACGACAAAAACACCAACGCCGACCACAGCCGTTACATTTACAACTGAACGCTAAACCGATAACAAGTCACAGAGCGTAAATTCTTGGGAATACACGTTGATGAACAATTATGTTGGGAGACGCATATAAATACAGTCTGTAAAACCATTGCTAAAAACACTTTCCTGTTGTCCCAGCTTAGACAAGTAACGGATACACATACTCGTAAACTGTTTTTTCATGCCCATATCAAGTCTCACGTTGATTATGTCTCCACAGTGTGGGACGGTTGTAGTGATGTTCACATGAACAGGTTAAACTCTGTATATAAAAGAGCTGTCAAAATGATAGATACGCGGCCCATTCCTACCATAGACAAATTTAGACATCTAAACATTCTCGGCCTGCGTCAACAACTTAATTTCAACAAATGCATCCTCATGCACAAGATATTAAATAACATGACACCGCAGTATCTAACCACCAAATTTGTGCCACAGCAAGAACGCGAACGGTCCTCAAGGAACAATACTTTACCCCTACCTCTGCCTAGAATTGACCTCAAATTCTATTGTCAACTTCAATCTCCAACTTGCTACAGAGATACCGGATAATAGGTCCTTTCTCTGTATACTAATTTGGTTGACCCTTAAAAGGTGAAGGGTCACAGGAGGTCCAGAAATATGTTGGTGTTTTGGCTGTTGTTTTTTTAAGCAGCCAAATTTCCACAAATTGTTCTTTTTTTCTCAAATACTATTATCAACTTCCAAAGCAAACTTGCAGAGATACCCTAGAGATGGTAAAACCTTTCTAGGTATCCTAATTTGGAAGATACCTCGAAAAGGTCATGGGTCACAAGATTATTGAAATTGCATACACACGCAAAGTTTTTATCCTGACAAAGTAGTAATGGTTAGCCATCCTGACATGTGGATGTGATTCCTCTGCCACGTTAAAGAGTACGTCGCAGAGGTGTCGCATCAAGATCATCGCATGTGCACGCACGCACAAAAACACCCAAACCACCTCCGCAGCTAAAAGAAAGGTAAAGAGAGCTGCAGAGGAGTGAGTGAGGAAGGATTTGTTACAATATACTAAAAAACTTTGACGTCATGTATGAGGTCACGAAACCAATCGCGCCTTTTTCAGAACCTTCCAGCTTAATCTAGGTCGGACTTTGCTACAAGCCAACACCGGTGCACTTTATTATTAAAATGATCCTCAAGTGGCCGGAGGGTGCATGAACATCTATGCCTCTTGAGGATGTTTGCAGCGCGCGCATGCACTCACGCACACGCACACGCACACATATCGACGCGCTTTCAGAAGAAAATGCAGGTGTACTTAGTATAGCATGTAGCTATGTAAAGTCAACCTGATTTCACACAAATTATACTCACAAACCTGATTGAGGCGTCTTGTGATTGCCTGGATCCAAATTAGTGTGACTCATAAATACGGGCTTAGGCCTCGCCTCGTCCTGATTGGTGATTTGTGAAAAAACAAATGTCACATGATCGTATATTATAAATATGAGAAATGCGCCATATAAATACCATGTATTATTATTATTATTAAAATGAATAAAGCGATCATGCAAATATGAAAGAGCATTGTTGTTCTGACGTTGCTTTGTTTACATACACGAATGTTTTTGTCAAGCTGCAGCTGTTTGTGCAAAGAAAGAAAACAATGTAGGGGGAGGAAACTCATGGAATTCATCGTCGCCAAGAAGCTTAACCCCCTCGCTGCCGAGAAAATGGTGATCACGATCCAACTGCAAGAGACATAGATCCTCATGAGCCCCCGCGACTGCGAGGGCTCATGATGATCTATGCCTCTTGCTGAGACCAATTTGTACTTACGTTTCTTGCACGGTGTTGGCTTTTGGTCGTTGAAGGAACCAAGAGTTCAGAAACGAAAACTGCAGGTACAGAGTACGGACTGTGGCAGTGAAGGGGTTGAAAGGGATCTAGTTGACCGCCCAGCCAAGGTGGCCTCACAGCACAGGGGAAGACGCGGCTGCGTTTTGTCTACAACGTCTACGAGGGATCTGGAAGGAAGGAGGAAGCAGTGGCAGTGGCAGTGGCAGAGGTAAAAGGTACGGCCACTCGTGTGCAGTATGCTGAAGAACACTTCGCGCGGTATTGGTAGTGTTCTTAGTATTGGTAGTGTTCTTAGTATTGGTAGTGTTCTTAGTAAAGACATTTGAAAATAAAAGTGCTAATCATATACCCTTTCGTTTCATTTCTCTGTTTCTCGCCCTTGTCAGCTTTGATCCGATAATCAATAGACCGAGACTCCATAAGCATAAACTGCCGTACAGGTGTCAAGTGGTCTGTTGATAAATTACTGTCCTCTTCACAATGCTGAGTGCAGCAAAACACTCTGGTGACAAGCCTGCCCGTTCTTGCAACCTAAATGGAAAAAAATGAGGTGGAAGGGTGGGGGTTAGGTGGAGATATGGGTGTGGAGAGGGTGGTGGCCGGGTGGTGCAGAAGAAGTGTTGGGAATACCACTCTGTGTTTGTAACGTTTATGCCGTTATGTGAGCATGAGTGCGCGTGTGAGATTTGAGTTACAGTTTAACGGTTTATGTCATTTTTATCCACTATGGATCGGGTATCGTAACTTCAAAACATACCAAACTGGATTGTAAGTCGTCATCTGTTTCAACAGAGCGTCAAGGTCACCGAACACCACCCAACCCCACCCTTCCTCTCGTCAACACGGTCAATACAGCCTTGCCGTTCCGCGCTCGATACTGGCATTGCATGCCGGGAGTGCAGACATGTTGACAGTTGCAACTATGACGACGGTGATTTAGAGAGAGAGAGAGAGAGAGAGAGAGAGAGAGAGAGAGAGAGAGAGAGAGAGAGAGAGAGAGAGAGAGAGAGAGAGAGAATCAACGAATCAATGAAACTTTAATTTTACAACGGTTTAGGCATTGACATCGTCATCGACACAGCCATTTTACAAACCTGCCGTTGCTACCAACTACAAGACTAACTACAAATATACATACATAGAGAGAGAGAGAGAGAGAGAGAGAGAGAGAGAGAGAGAGAGAGAGAGAGAGAGAGAGAGAGAGACCCAATTTTCCCAAGGCAAGGACCCAATTTTCTGCGGGATTGACGCATAAATTTTAGGGGGAGACCGGGGCAGGTTGATACACAGATACACAAACGTTTCGTTTCATTTTCACACATGCCGTATTCCACACAAGGTTCCCTCAGTTCAGCTCAGTTCAGTTCAGTTCGGCTAAGTTGAAATCTCTGTGTTCAAAAAAGGTCCATACGCCATCCGCCCCACCAAAAGACATTTTCCACGAGTTCCTTTCGATATGGTCCCAATATTGATCTGGTCCACTACGGATCTCTCGCGTCCTGTTCAAGTCTGCCCTTTGCCCCTCTCCACACCTCTGCTCCGGAGCCGGTGGACTGTGTGGTGCCCTTCGCTCCTTGTCCCTAGATATGCATTTTCAGGTTTCTCACCACGTCTGATCTGCCCAATCGTAGTCCCTGTGTGATTTCTGCTATGCCAGCGAGGGTGTCTGGTCGATCTCTATCCCGGACTCCATCATGTCCTGAGTAGCAGACCTTAAGGACGTGGACGATGTTAACCCTCCTAGCCCCAAGACCCGCCGTGAGATGGCCTTAGTCGCCTGCTCGGCGTTAAACCCAAATAACCATCCTAGCCCCAAGTACCCATTCCTCAAATTATGGAGGTGTTGCCTAATGACTTGTACCAGTTGCAGGAGATGGACTGACCATGATAATTTAATGGTAGTGCCAGATTAGCGTGGCGCGGCGCCTTCAGGCGCCCAACTAATCTGGCACTATCCTTGAATTATCATGGTCAATCCATCTCCTGCTGTATTGAGTCAGGGCTGAATGGGTTAAGCAAGATAATGCTGTAATCCGTTTATCACACACAGAACATACAATGCGCAACAATAGACGGCAGCCTTTGCACAATAACTCATTATAACCGATGTGGGACAGGTTGATACTCCCCAGGGCAGGTTGAGACGCTCAGCAGAGCAGGTGGAGACAAAGGTAGAGCATACGGGACACTCAGCTCTCGCCAAGGTTACACACACATAGCTTACGTCAATGTTACACACACACATAGCTTACGTCAAGGTAACACACACATAGCTTACGTCAAGGTTACACACACATAGCTTACGTCAATGTTACACACACATAGCTTACGTCAAGGTAACACACACATAGCTTACGTCAATGTTACACACACATAGCTTACGTCAATGTTACACACACATAGCTTACGTCAAGGTTACACACACATAGCTTACGTCAATGTTACACACACATAGCTTACGTCAAGGTAACACACACATAGCTTACGTCAATGTTACACACACATAGCTTACGTCAATGTTACACACACATAGCTTAAGTCAATGTTACACACACATAGCTTACGTCAATGCTCGATTATAGATTACAAATAGTACTGAAGCATTTTTTCCACAATTAAACGCAAATATGAGACAGATGCACACACACACACACACACACACACACACACACACACACACACACACACACACACACGCACGCACGCACGCACGCACGCACGCACACACACATAGAACACACACACACACACACAACTTTTGGCAGGACCAAAGATCAGAATAATCAAACAATCTAGGGCACATTGACACAATCATTTTGGTGCATGTTGAAACAATAATGATTTTTTTTTCAAACTATGAAGATACACAAACCGCTGTGGTTGAAGATTCCTGAACATTTGCTGCCGGGCGTGTGGAGGAAGACGGGAAGGTGGGGGGGGAGGGGGAGGGGGGGGCCTGGTGGTGTAGTGGATGCTTGCAGATGTGATGCTGGCGGAGAGGAGAGAGCTGCGTGTGCACTTGATTAACCCCTTAACTGCCAAGAAAGGTGAACACCACCCAACTGCAACAGGTACAGATCCTCATTAGCCCCCGCAATGAGGATCTATGCTCTTGCTGAAGCCATGTTCCTTGGAAGGTTTCGGCTTTTGGTCGTTGAATAAACAAAGATGTCAGAAACGTCGACTGACAGGGAAGGGGTTAAGCGGATGACAGCCTGGTGTAGGGAAGGGGTTAAGCGGATGAGATAGCCTGGTGTAGAGAAGGGGTTAAGCGGATGAGATAGCCTGGTGTAGGGAAGGGGTTAAGCGGATGAGATAGCCTGGTGTAGAGAAGGGGTTAAGCGGATGACAGCCTGGTGTAGGGAAGGGGTTAAGCGGATGACAGCCTGGTGTAGAGAAGGGGTTAAGCGGATGAGACAGCCTGGTGTAGGGAAGGGGTTAAGCGGATGAGACAGCCTGGTGTAGAGAAGGGGTTAAGCGGATGAGATAGCCTGGTGTAGGGAAGGGGTTAAGCGGATGAGACAGCCTGGTGTAGAGAAGGGGTTAAGCGGATGAGATAGCCTGGTGTAGAGAAGGGGTTAAGCGGATGAGATAGCCTGGTGTAGAGAAGGGGTTAAGCGGATGACAGCCTGGTGTAGAGAAGGGGTTAAGCGGATGACAGCCTGGTGTAGGCTCAGACACTGTCTCAACATGTCACGTCTCCACCTACTCAAAGTAGTTTTACCTGCCCCAAACCACGCAGTATTCAAGTATTCTAAATGTACCGCAGTGTTTACTAAACCTATATAATAATAATAATAATAATAATAATAATAATAATAATAATAATAATAATAATAATAATAATTGCGGTACTTATAATGCGCTTATCTTATAATAATTATAACTCTAAGCGCGCACTCACAACTCGCGCAAAATGACTCACGTACCGCAAATAATAATAATAATAATTAACAAGGTGGGGCGGTCCGTGGCGCAGTGGTTAAGACGTCTGCCACCAATGCTAAAGGTGCGAGGTTCGATTACGGGTTCCGGCGTCGGATTTTTCTCCTCTAGTAAGTGTCACCGTTAATTCGGGCGGACCGTCGGGGGTTCTTTCTCCGGGTACTCCGGCTCTTCCTCCCCCTCCACTTTGGTATCAGTTTCAGTCCACTTAATCAAATTTCAAATACAAACGATTTTGAATTTCCAAAAACTACAGTAGCTCGCTTGAGCTTGCCCTTAGCACCACGTGAAAGTTCTGTGTTTACGTTCAGTGTGTGAGTGAATGCGCGTGATTCACGTGAGCGTGCTTGTTGGGTTCAGTTCGCGGCGGCGCTTTGAGCCGATTTTCAATTGGGATAAAGCGCCTATTTAATGCGCTTATTATTATTATTATTATTTGGGGCAGTGGGCAGATGTTCACATCTGCACGGGACATAGACGACCCCGCCCTCCACGAGTCGCCTGCTGCCTTGCAGGCCTGGCTGCTTGGCTGCGGAAAGGCTAAGGGAGGAAACCCCCGACATCAAAGCCCCCGTGTCTCCGGGGAAGGCTTTTGAGCCAGAGACTAGGACAAGGACAGTCTGATATAAAACCTACGACCCGAGGACCTCGATGCCATCGTCCCAGCTTGCTAGGCCATGGCAGATGAACCAAGGGTTTAAAGGGTGGGGCCAGTACTGCGCACACTGCACTCCACCAAAAAGCTCCACCGCGCAGGCTTTAGGAAACGTCCACGGACCATGACACTGACCATTCCAAGTCCTGTAGCGACGGGCGAGGGGCGAAACGGCAGGTGAAAGATGTCACTGGAAGCCGCAGTCTCAAACCTGCATGCAGGCGGTTCAGGATATTGGTCGCCTGATGTTGACATGGGGATGACAACATCACTCGGCACACCCTGAACGACCAAGCAGCCTTCTCTAGGGACAGCACTGCTTGCTCCACACGGAGAGGGGCCTAGAAAAGGTGGCCTAACCAAAGCTCGTCCCCTCGCAACCCCAGTTGGCTAGCCGCGGTCAACGGGCATCTTCTCCTGCGGTCAAAAAACAAGAAAGAATAACGGATCCACTCTCATGACGACCACGACCGGACTCAACGTAGCATGTTGGAACGTCCGAACCATGCTCGACAAAGCAGACAGCGGACGCCCTGAACGTCGCTCTGCCCTCATTGCCCATGAATTGCGGAGGTTAAACATCGACATCGCCGCGCTCAGCGAAGTACGCCTTCCGGACGAAGGCAGCCTCCAAGAACTTGGTGCTGGGTACACCCTCTACTGGTCAGGCAGGCCTGCATCAGAAAGACGGCTTTCAGGCGTGGGTTTCATGGTCAAGACATCCATTGCGACTAAGCTGGAAAACCTACCAACGGGCCACTCAGACCGCAACATGTCCATGCGCCTCCCACTGAGACACCAGCAGCACGTCACCCTTCTCAGTGTGTACTCCCCAACCCTCCTGGCAGAGCCTGCTGAAAAGGACAAGTTTTACACTGACCTGCGCAGCCTCCTACAGAGTACCCCTGCAGACGACAAAGTCATTATCCTTGGCGACTTCAACGCCAGAGTGGGCCAGGACTCTGAAGCCTGGAAAGGAGTCCTCGGCAAGCATGGCGTGGGGAACTGCAATGACAATGGCCGCCTACTGTTGGAGTTCTGTGCGGAGCAGCAACTGGTCATCACCAACACTACTTTTCAGCAAAAGGACAGTCGAAAGACCACCTGGATGCATCCTCGCTCCAAACACTGGCACCTTATCGACTATGTCCTAGTGCGTCAGAGGGACCGCAGTGACGTCCTCCTCGCCAGAGTGATGCCCAGCGCAGAGTGCCACACTGACCACCGCCTTGTCCGCTGCAAACTCAGGCTCCACTTCAAGCCAAAACCCAAGAAATGGGGGCCCCCCAAGAAAAAGCTTGATGTTGCCAGCCTTCAGCGTGACGATGTGAAAGCTGCCTTTCAGACAGATTTACAGCGCAGGCTCAAAGACACAGCGAACCCAGTAGACTCCTCCCCTGAAACACTTTGGGAACAACTGAAAACTGCTATTGCAAAATCCTCTGCAGAAGTCTTGGGTTTCGCCAGAAAGAAGAACAAAGACTGGTTTGACGAAAACGATGTAGAGATCCAGGAACACCTAGCAAAAAAAAGAGCCGCCCATCAGGCCCACCTAGCCCAGCCTTCCTGCCCTGTGAAGAAGTCTGCCTTCCGCCTCGTCTGCAGCAGTCTCCAGCGCAAGCTCAGAGATCTCCAGAATGAGTGGTGGACCAGACTTGCACAGAGGACCCAGCTTTGTGCTGACAATGGTGACTACAGGGGCTTCTACGAAGCACTGAAAGCAGTGTATGGCCCCAGGCACCTGGTACAAAGTCCCCTGCGAAGCGCGAATGGCCAGGCACTCCTCACAGATAATACCTCCATCTTGAACCGCTGGTCGGAATACTTTCAGAGCCTCTTCAGCGCTGAGCGCACTGTTCAAGAAGCAGTCGTCCTACAAATCCCACACCTCCCAGTAAAGGTTGAGTTGGACGAACCGCCCACCGCTGAAGAGACCCTCACAGCCATCCACCAGCTCAAGAGTGGCAAAGCAGCAGGCATCGATGGAATACCACCAGAGATCTGGAAACATGGAGGCACAGCACTGCACAACAAGCTCCATGACCTCTTTCTCTGGTGCTGGGAGGAAGGAACACTACCAAAAGATCTCCGTGATGCAGTCGTTATCAACCTGTACAAGAACAAAGGCGAGAAGTCTGACTGTTCCAACTATCGGGGAATTACCCTGCTGTCCATTGCTGGGAAAATCCTTGCAAGGCTGCTCCTGAATCGGCTGGTACCTGCCATCGCTGAAGACCAACTCCCAGAGGGCCAGTGTGGCTTCAGAGCAAACAGGAGCACCACCGATATGGTCTTTGTGCTGAGACAGCTACAGGAGAAGTGCCGCGAGCAGAACAAAGGTCTGTACGTAACATTTGTCGACCTAACAAAAGCGTTCGACACTGTGAGCAGGCAAGGCATGTGGCAGATCCTGGAGCGACTTGGCTGTCCCCCAAAGTTCCTCAACATGATTGTCCAGCTACACGAGGACCAGCAAGGCCAGGTCAGACTCAACAATGACCTCTCGGAACCATTCCCTATTCTCAACGGCGTAAAGCAGGGCTGCGTGCTGGCACCGACCCTCTTCACCATCTTTTTTAGCATGATGTTGAAGCAGGCCACAGTGGACCTCGATGATGACGATGCAGTGTACATCAGGTATCGTCTCGATGGCAGCCTGTTCAACCTCAGACGACTGCAGGCCCACACGAAAACCCTAGACCAACTGATTCGTGAGCTGCTTTTTGCTGATGATGCTGCCCTCGTTGCACACACAGAGAGAGCCCTGCAGCGCATCACGTCTTGCTTCGCAGATGCTGCCCAGCTCTTTGGACTCGAGGTCAGTCTGAAAAAGACAGAGGTCCTCCATCAGCCGGCACCCAAGACAGTGTATCGCCCTCCTCACATCACCATTGGCGAGTCTGAACTAAAGTCAGTGCACCAGTTTACTTACCTTGGCTGCATTATCACGTCGGACACCAAGCTGGACAAGGAGCTTGACAGCAGGCTGGCAAAAGCAAACAGCGCTTTCGGGCGACTTTTCAAGCGGGTGTGGCACAATCAACAGCTGAAAACAGGCACCAAGATCAGCGTGTACAGAGCTGTGGTCCTCACCACCCTGCTGTATGGTTCCGAGTTCTGGGCCCTCTACCGCAGCCAACTACGACTCCTCGAACGCTTCCACCAGCGCTGCCTGCGTACCATCCTGGGCATTCACTGGAGTGACTATGTCACCAACGTCGAGGTCCTTGAACAGGCTGAAACTGTGAGTATCGAGGCTTTGCTGCTGCGGACACAGCTCCGCTGGGCGGGGCATATCTCCAGGATGGAGGATCATCGCCTACCAAAGATCACCCTGTTCGGCGAGCTTGCTACTGGACACCGTGACAGAGGGGCACCAAAGAAGAGATACAAAGACTGTCTCAAGAAGTCACTTAGTGCCTGCCAAATCGACCACCACCAGTGGTCTTCGCTTGCTGCGGACCGTGACACCTGGCGCTCCACCATTTACAAGGCAGCTGTCTCCTTTGAGGACTCTCACAGAGCTAGTCTTAAGGACAAGCGGCTCAGGAGAAAAAACAGAGATGCCGCAGCTCAGAACCCTGGCCATACCTTCCCCTGCAGCCACTGCGGTCGAACCTGCCTGTCTCGGATTGGCCTCCGCAGCCACGAACAAGCCTGCAGACGTCGTGGGCAACTCCTATAAAATCTTCATTCGCGAAGTCAAGCCAAGAGAGATATTATTATTATTATTAAATACATTACGACAGTCAACTTAGCGTGGGGAGTGTGGTGGTATAGTGCTAGAACTGTTTAAAGAGGTGAGTTTTGAGGGCGTACTGGAAAGAGGAGAGAGAGTGTTTCTGACGGAGAGAGAGTGGGAGAGTGTTCCAGGTGGATGGCCCGTAGACAGAGAAGGAGCGCGGGCCGAAAGTGCTGAGTTTGGTGCGGCGGGTGTGGAGGCGGAGATGGCCGGAAGAGGAGCGGAGGGAGCGGGACGGAGTGTAAGGGTGAAGTAAGTTGGAGAGATAGGTAGGAGCGTAGTTGTTCAGGGAATTGTAGCAGAGAGACAGAATCTTATATTGGATGCTTTGGGGGATGGGGAGCCAGTGAAGGTTGAGTTGGTTGAGAACAATCTTCTCAAGAAGCTGGGACAGGAAAGAGAGATTGGAGACTGGGCGATAGTTCTTGAGATCGTTTGGGTCTTTTTTTTTTGTTGTTGTTGAGGAGAGGACGGACGATGGCGGACTTGAAGATATCGTGGACGGAACCATTCTTTAGAGATGTGTTGAAGATGTTGGTAATGAAGGGCAGAAGTTTTGGAAGGCCGTCCCGTTAGAGAGAAGCTGGGAGGGGGCACGTCTCACCTAGACACGTTGATATGCAAAACGTAATCGTCAATTGTTTTCTTGATTATCAAACAAAGATGCGTGCATCAGCCAATCGTTATCTCTTATATTAACAGTTTTTAACATTTGAGACATTTACTTACTCTTGCTAGACAAGCCTCACTTCCTTCAGCTAAAAGTACGTGCGTTTAATTCCGCTAAACTGGCGGCTGTTGTTGACCAAGTGTTGCAAAACTAGCAGCGGAAAATATATCCTGAACTAGATCATTAAAGCTGGCCTTATTTTGAGGTGTCTCACCATGCCTCATGTCTCACCTTGCCCCGGTCTCCCCTGAACGACAGCTGCGTACAACAGCCCACTGTTAGCAGGAATCAAAGTGTTTAGGTGAGACGTGATCAACGTGTCTAGGTGAGACGCCAGTTTCCTTTCGTGAAGACTTGGATACTAGCGGCACAAAGAGCTTCGTGAGATTTGAAATATTTTGAATACGATGATATCAAGCGACGTCTTTAGTTTTTGCAATTAGATCGACCATTTTCTTGCATGTGTTTTTTCCTGCTTGCCTTGCAGCCAAAACAAACTGCCGGGCACAGTCATCTCTAGACTTCTGTGTGGCATTAAATTGGAAAATACATAAACGAAGTGAAATAAAGAAACTACCAGATGATGGCAGCCAAGAAAGGTAAGTACAGGGGAGTATTTTGTAACGTCATTTGCTGTTTGTGGGTATTAGTCTTATTTGTTACTTTTTTATGTTTGAAGTAGACACTAATCAGTTTACCACACACTTATATTGGTCAGCCTTTTAATCAAGCCGGGACCTCTGGTCTCTGATAGGCCCAAATGCGCTCCATCCCATTTTGGGTTCTTCTGTAACAGATTTAAGTTAACCACTACAGTGACGAGGCGAGAGAGAGGAATAGGCCGGGAGGGGGGGGGGCGATGCCAGCGTATCCTTTAATCCCTCCTGTTTATTTGGGCCATACCTCGTCTTTAGTCCTACCCATATAATATAATATAATCTTGGGTCATACATCATACAAGCTAAAAGGTAAACAGCTCAGTACAACTTTTCATATGACCTGGGATGGACGGAATACTGATCACACACAGTGTTCCCCGTTTTGTTTCCCATCATATCGTAAATGATGTTCAGAACTGCTCTGTATGTTTTATCGGTAAAATACTGCTAGATTCCAACCCCCATCCTTCCTTGATTGAGTTTTGGAGGGTTCTGGCACACCCTTTTTGGAAATCTCCCTACCCTGTTGCCTTTGCACCTCACTAATTTCAAGACACAATGTCGCGTGATTATCAGAAAATACTACGATCTGCTATCGGCCCGGTCCCACGGCTTCACTGACACACATTTAACTCATTCGGCACGACGGAAGTATTTCCCAAATTTTGGAGGCGTCATATAACGACTATGCACCAGTTGCAGGAGATGGGTCGACCATAATAATTCAAGGGTAGTGCCAGATTAGCTTGGCGCCTGTCGGCGCCAAGCTAATCCGGCACTGCCCTTGAATTATCATAGTCGACCCAACTCTTGCTGTACTGCGTCAGGGCTGAATGGCTTAACTGATTGACTCCGAGTCCGCCTGTAGGTATGTGTCAACAAGCTCCTTTCCCCGCAGTGACACTCCCGCATGGTATCTTGTAATCTGACCTCACGCCATGATGCACATTTCTACGTGTCTTTCCGTGAATGGATGATCTTGCATTAACTCTTTTCTACAGGAATCATGGCGATAGAAACCGCTACCGTCAAGCAAAGGGTTAAGTGTACATCTAACGTCAGTTCAGGCAGTCACAGGAAAAACATACGTAGGACTCTTCAGTGAGGCTGAATTGGTCACTATAGTGTACGTTTTAGGACACCGTACCCCGTGTACACTGTCCGATGTTAAACTGTTCAGAGACACACTGTCTTGTGTCAAACTGTTCAGAGACACACTGTCATGTGTTAAACTGTTCAGAGGCACACTGTCTTGTGTCAAACTGTTCACAGGCACACTGTATTGTGTCAAACTGTTCAGAGGCACAGTGTCTTGTGTCAAACTGTTCAGAGGCACACTGTCTTGTGTCAAACTGTTCAGAGGCACACTGTCTTGTGTCAAACTATTCAGGGGCACACTGTCTTGTGTCAAACTGTTCAGAGGCACACTGTCTTGTGTCAAACTGTTAAGAGGCACACTGTCTTGTGTCAAACTGTTCAGAGGCACACTGTCTTGTGTCAAACTGTTCAGAGGCACACTGTCTTGTGTCAAAACGTTCAGAGGCACATTGTCTTGTGTCAAACTCTTCAGAGGCACACTGTCTTGTGTCAAACTGTTTGGCACATTGACTTGTGTCAAACTGTTCAGAGGCACACTGTCTTGTGTCAAACTGTTCAGAGGCACATTGTCTTGTGTTAAACTGTTCAGAGGCACACTGTTTTGTGTTAAACTGTTCAGAGGCATACTGTCTTGTGCCAAACTGTTCATAGGCAATCTGTCTTGTGTCAAACTGTTCAGAGGCACACTGACTTGTGTTAAACTGTTCAGAGGCACACTGTCTTGTGTCAAACTGTTCAGAGGCACACCGTCTTGTGTCAAACGTTCAGAGGCACACTGTCTTGTGTTAAACTGTTCAGAGGCACACTGTCTTGTGTTAAACTGTTATGAGGCACACTGTATTGTGTCAAACTGTTCAGAGGCACACTGTCTTGTGTCAAACTGTTCAGAGGCACACTGTCTTGTGTCAAAATGTTCAGAGGCACACTGTCTTGTGCCAAACTGTTCAGAGGCACACTGTTTTGTGTCAAAACGTTCAGAGGCACATTGTCTTGTGTCAAACTCTTCAGAGGCACACTGTCTTGTGTCAAACTGTTTGGCACATTGACTTGTGTCAAACTGTTCAGAGGCACACTGTCTTGTGTCAAACTGTTCAGAGGCACATTGTCTTGTGTTAAACTGTTCAGAGGCACACTGTTTTGTGTTAAACTGTTCAGAGGCACACTGTCTTGTGTCAAACTGTTCATAGGCAATCTGTCTTGTGTCAAACTGTTCAGAGGCACACTGACTTGTGTTAAACTGTTCAGAGGCACACTGTCTTGTGTCAAACTGTTCAGAGGCACACTGTCTTGTGTTAAACTGTTCAGAGACACACTGTCTTGTGTTAAACTGTTCAGAGGCACACTGTCTTGTGTCAAACTGTTCAGAGGCAATCTGTCTTGTGTCAAACTGTTCAGAGGCACACTGTCTTGTGTTAAACTGTTCAGAGGCACACTGTCTTGTGTTAAACTGTTCAGAGACACACTGTCTTGTGTTAAACTGTTCAGAGGCACACCGTCTTGTGTCAAACTGTTCAGAGGCACACCGTCTTGTGTCAAACTGTTCAGAGGCACACTGTCTTGTGTTAAACTGTTCAGAGGCACACTGTCTTGTGTTAAACTGTACACGGTGTACGCTGTCCGGCGTCAAGTTATATCAAGCTATTCAAATCTCGCTTCCAGCGAGAGGGCTCACTAAACGTACCTCGGAACCACCGGCCGTGTGGACAATTGGCATGGATCCATATTATGCCACACATGACGAAAGGGCTCATGACAATCATTGAGACGCCAGAGGTACTTGAGGGTGTATTCTTACATTTGTATGGTGTTTGCTGAATTTTCATTAATGATTGCAGACAAACACAACTATTTATTAGTGATTTTCAGCAAGGTTCACGCAGGACTGTTTTTCTACAATTGTTTACAATAATCTACTGCCTCCTACAGGGTGTAGAGTGTTCATGGAGAAGTAGTACCTTTGACTTTTCAGCCAGCAGCGCCTCTTGGGGCAGGCGGGAGCACTGGTCTTCACATGGCACTCAACTCTCACAGCTGGCTCCAGGTCCTTTACCTAGCCACACCCCGGTAACCGCTTCTGCTGGCGGGCGAAACGTTGTGAGGGGCTGACGCGTCTCTCAGTCAGTTGAAATACTTGGAGAGGAGACGGGCGCCGCCAAGTTCGCCTAAGCCCATTGAAAGGACTGATGGACAAGCAACAGAATAAGAATAACATGCCGGATCGGTCGGGGCCCGGATCACCAACGACCGCGCACCCCATTGGAGGTCTCCAGGGTGGGGGCGACAAGTGTGTTACTGGAACCAAACCCACCATCAAGCTGCCCACGCAAGGAATAACTATCGGAACTTGGAACGTTCGCACACTCTACCAGTGCGGCAAAGTGAAGGAACTCACCCACGAGTTAAAGCGCTATCGCTGGGACATTGTAGGACTTGCAGAAGTTCGATGGACAGGCTTCGGAGAAACAACAACAGATGAAGGCCATAAAATCTGGTTCAGCGGAAAAGAAACCAAGCACGAACATGGCGTAGCTTTTATCGTAAGGAAAGAGGTGGCTGGAACTGTCATCAGCTGCACCCCCGTGTCAAGCAGACTAATCTCCATCCGCATCTCCGCCCGACCGCACAACATCACTATAATACAAGTATACGCTCCAACAGCAGATCATGATGATGAGGAATTAGAAGAATTTTACGAACAACTGGACAACATCATCAAGAAAACACCTAAGAAAGACATTCTGACTGTCCTCGGTGACTGGAATGCAAAGATCGGCCCTGACGCTTACCAACAATGGGCAGTAACAGCTGGCAAGTTTGGCCTTGGAGAAACAAACGACAGAGGCCTGCGACTTTTAGAGTTCGCACAGAGTCACCGTCTTACCGTTGCTAATACCCTCCATCCACACAAGAAGTCAAGAACAGTGACATGGCAATCGCCAGGAGGCCTGGTCCATAACCAGATTGACTTCATCTTGCTGCCTCGACGATTCAAATCCAGCGTTAACAAAGCACAAACGAGGTCCTTTCCTGGCGCTGATATTGGCAGCGACCACAACCTCGTCCTTACTAGCCTCAAGTTGAAGCTGGCATTGAAACGAGACAGCAAGAGTCCTCGCATCCGATTCGACCTCGAGAAGCTAAAAGACCCGGAAGTAGAAGAGGTCTTCCAAGCCCAGGTGGGAGGCAGATTTGCAGCCTTGGCTACTTTGGACTGGGACGTAGACACCCTTGCTGGAAATATAAAAGAGGTGTTACTTTCTACAGCAGAAGAAGTGCTGGGGAAGCAGAGGAAGCGCAAACAGCCCTGGGTCACCGATGACATCCTCGATCTCTGTGATGAGAGGAGAGCCTGGAAGAAAAAGAGAGGCCAAGACCTCACATCAGCAAACAAGTACAGACTTGTCAACAAGAAGATCAGGAAGAGGATGAAAGAAGCCAAAGAAGATTGGATTGAAGACCAGTGTCGTAGCGTGGAAGAGGGCATGGCAAACGGCAACAGCAAGAAGGCTTATGAAACGCTAAGGACCCTCACCAAGACTCAACAGCGAACAGCCACAGTCATCGAAGACAGCAGCGGCCAACTCCTTACGGAAAACACTGCTGTATTAAACAGATGGACTGAGTACTGCCGAGACTTGTATAACTACAAGTCTGAGCCAGACACCAGCATCCTCCAAAACAACCAGGCTGGGGCCAGGAAGGCCGAAGACCTGCCAGTGTTACCTGAAGAGGTGGAAACAGCTGTACGCGGCCTGAAGGGAGGAAAGTCTCCAGGTGTAGACAACGTACCTGCTGAACTGTTGAAACATGGAGGAGAAGTAACAACGAAGGTACTCACTACACTCTGTCAAAAGATCTGGGAGCAAAAGAAATGGCCAGTAGAATGGACACAGTCTCTAGTGATCCCGCTCCCCAAGAAAGGAAACCTGAAACAGTGCCAGAACTACAGAACTATCAGTCTGATAAGTCACCCTAGCAAAGTAATGCTTAGAATCATTCTCAACCGCCTCAAAACTTTCGCCGAGGAACTGCTGGCAGAAGAACAGGCTGGCTTCAGAGTTGGAAGAAGCACTGTAGAGCAGATTTTCAACTGCCGCGTCCTGATCGAGAAACATCTGCAGCATCAGCGCGAACTCTACCACAACTTCATTGATTTCAGGAAAGCATTTGATCGCGTCTGGCACGACGGACTCTGGCAAGTCATGAGATCGTTCAACATAGAGGAGGGGCTGATCCAAATGATAGAAGCGCTTTACAAGAACGCCTGCAGCGCGGTTCTACTTAACAATCAGTCAGGCGAGTTCTTCAGGACGACAATCGGTGTCCGTCAAGGATGCCTGCTCTCTCCTGTCCTTTTCAACATATTCCTGGAGAAGATCATGCAGGAAACCCTCCACGACCACCATACTTCAATCTCTATTGGTGGCAGATCCCTGTGCAATCTTCGATTCGCAGACGACATTGACCTCATGGCAGGCAGCAATAGTGAGCTGCAAAACCTGACAGACAAACTTTCAAGTAGCGCAGGGTCTTATGGCATGGAGATCAGTACGGATAAAAGCAAAGTGATGATCAACACCACAAGCAACAGCAGCAGCAACATTCACATGAACGGCCAGAAGCTAGAAGAGGTCAATAGCTTCAAGTACTTGGGAGCCACCCTGTCCAAAGACGGTAGTTGCATAGCAGAGATCCGTATCAGGATAGGTACAGCAACATCCGCAATGGCCAGGCTGGACAGGATATGGCGAAGTAACTCCATCAGCTTCACCATCAAGTACAGGCTTTACAAGTCCCTCGTAGTGTCTATTCTACTCTACGGCTGTGAGACTTGGACGCTGCTTGCAGACTCAGAAAAGAAAATCCAGGCCTTTGAGAACAAGTGCCTGAGGAAGTTGCTCCACATCTCGTACCGCGAGCACAAGACCAACGAATATGTACGGAGCATCGTCACTTCCCTGGTGGGCCCACATGAACCCCTTCTGGCAACCGTGAAACGGCGCAAGCTTGCTTGGTTTGGCCACGTGACCCGACACAACACCTTGTCCAAGACTATCCTCCAAGGCACTCTCGAAGGAAGTCGTCGGCGAGGTCGTCAGAGAAAGAGTTGGGTCGCAAACATAAAAGAATGGACCGAACTCGAGATGCCAGACTTGCTTGCCACCGCCCAAAATAGAACTCAGTGGAGAGCACTGTCTGTTGCTGCTGCCTTTCAGTCCCCCCAACGCCCAGTTCGGGCAAGGGACTGATGATGATGATGATGACTGCCTCCTACACTGGCGCCGGAATGGCGCGAATGTGTGAAAAACGAACGTCAAGCTATCAAAAGAGACTAGATTCTTAAGCGCTTGCTTTGCCGTTGAGATATGGAGTAACTGTCACGGGTGTCAGAATATGTGTAGATCTATTCTCCTTGCAAACTTACGTCGGACCCTAGCAAACTCAAATCATAAAGTAGTGCCCAAAACGTGCGCTGGCCCTGCCAAGCAAAAGAAGGTAGTGCACAGACAGGGAGTGACACACAACGAATGTACATTAACCCATTGTAACCCAAGACCCAAATTCTTGAATTGTGCCGTTGTCCTCTGTAGACTGCATTGCCCATAGGCGCCAAGCTATTCTGGCATCACCTTTGAACTAGCATGGTCAATATGTGTCCTGCACTGCAATGCAGTCTTCAGGACAACGGCAACATTTAAGGATTTTTCGAGTAGAATGCGATAACTGATGGGCCCGAGGACCTTTGCTTACTGAGTTCCTGCTATGCCGGGCGACACAATAACTCATCCTACCCCAGACACACCACAGCAAGATAAGGATCGACCATGATAGTTCAAGGGTGATGTCAGAATAGCTTGGCGCCTACGGGCGCCAAGCTATTCTGGCATCACCCTTGAACTATCATGGTCGATCTGTGTCGTGCACTGCAATGGGCAGTCTTCAGAGGAGAAGGGCAACATTTGGGGATTTCGGTCTTGGGGTACAATGAGGTCACTGACGGAGACAGAACCCCAGATCAGGGATTGCACGTGACCGAGCAGACTTACCTTCATAGCGTCATACACACACAACGACAACGTACAAAGTCTTAAAACCGCGCATATTTTGTGAAATCTCCTGTTTGTCCTGTTTACTTTGCTGTTTATAAGGTGACATTTGGTTTTAAGGGAAGTTGACAGTATGGCGGGGACCGAAACTAGAGGCCTTTTGTTATATCCTGGCTTTTGTTTGAGTCCATCATGTTAGAAGCGGCGTAATGTTTGACAAGTCCCTTCTATATGAGAGTTGTCCTCGCTGTCAAGGGCCTCTACCTTTTGTCTTTGACCTGATTCTGATGTTGACATATCTCCTACTGAACAAGATGAGGATTTCATCCCAACGTCTACCGTATTGTTTGAAGCTCACATGCGTTTATCTTATAGGAACATTCAGAGTTTTTCATAATTTTTTTTCAGCTTATCCTGCTGATCCATTTCCCTCCTTTCTAAGCCAGCCTCTAATCAACACACACGCCGGCACACACAAATTAAGACGGACAGACGGCGCTTCCCGCCATATTAGTACGCTCTGTGGGCTGGAGTAGCGACAGGAATTCTAAAGAAAAATAGCACGAGCAGCAAAATGACGTCACTACACGTTTGACGTCGTGGTATCGCTTGTCTCATGACGCCGTGTACACAGTGACAAAATTGATGTTTCACGTCACTCATCCGAAAGGCACGCAGCCTCTTCAAGGGCTGACTGTTTTGTTCCACACAGCCTCTTCCAGGGTTGACTGTTTGATTGGAGTATATAGTGGATTCAAAACTTGCAAAAATAAATTAATTATTATGCAAAATGTTGAAAGGTACAAAGCTGGCTAAAGAACTCATGCAATGTATTTCTCCAAACTAGCTATATCCAAAATTTCAAGTCAATATGTCAACAATTACGGACTCTAATCTGGGTCAAACGACTTTCTATAAAAAGTCATTTATGCCTTCTATGAGACATCCAGTTACAACATACTCCGAAGATCTCATGGCCACCCCTTAAAATAAAGTATTTCGCCAAGTATCAAGCTTGTGCGTGCAGCAGTATCTGAGATTCTCGTGTCTACATACATACACACACACACACACACACACACACACACACACATGAACACAAAACCCTCAGACTGGGTGACCTACCATTTTATGTGAAAATGGGTTCCCATATTTCTATTTATTCTAGGGCTCTGGAGTTGATGCCAATGTTTAGAACTCACCTTATAACTAAGCTCTACAACTTAAAATAAAATAGACATTTTCTAGAAACAGAGCCACTGGATGGAAAAAAAATGGGTGTTTACCCCAAAAGTGGGTGCCTCTCACACAAAACTGGGATTACAGTGAAAATACCTCACTAAAGATACCTTTGGTTGATTTTACTATTATGATTGTTTGAGTGGGGTTGTAAGGGGATTGGGGGGGGGGGGAGAAGTGTGTGTGTGTGGGGGGCGGGGCGGGGGGGGGTGGGGGCGGGGGGGGGAGAAGTGTGTGTGTGGGGGGGGCGGGGCGGGGGGGGGGTGGGGGCGGGGGGGGAGAGGGGTCATCACTTTTGGTTTATAGAGCTGCTCAATGCACTCTTATGAATGAAAGAGTTTCATTATCAGTGGAATCAGTAGGTCATTTCAGAGGCGCACACTGAGTTGCACGTCAAACCACTCACAAATACTCATTTGGAGTGCACCAGATGGATCCAGTTGGCAAAGTCCCACATTCCACACTATAGGACAGCTAAGACTGAAAAGCAATCGCGGCGTTTATGGCGCGGTACAAGGTTTAAAACTAAGAAAATGTTGTTTTTAGAAGCGTGTCGGGCAAAAGTTTTTATGAAAACTGTTTTAAAACCTCTTTTAACTCAACTTTTCTTAATGTTAAAAGTGTTTTATTGTACATTACTTAACGTCCCGACAGCAACAAGGCTTTCTCAGGACGTGCCTGCACTGCTTGTGAAAAAACAACAACTAAACAGAACATTGAATGTATGTCGCCAGCCGGTCAAATACATTAAATAAACCTAACACATGGGGCCTACATAAAGCTAAGACCATTTAGCAACACACATCCAATATCAAGAGCTACAGGCAGTGCAGACAGTAGGGAGAGTTTTAAAAAGGCAAATACAGGTGAATGGACAAAGGGCCGACAGAGACACATGCCCCAGAATAGAGAGAAAAACCCACCCTGTGGGGCTGACCAGGGTGCCCCTGGGAAATAAAAAGTAGTTAACCCCACCCAAGTCCCCCAGGGCAGACCCGGGTGGGGTTAAAAGTGTTTTAATTTACAAGCATGTCGTAACTGATATGCATCTATTCCAACGTATAGTGCTGGATATTTTTCCCATCCTCGCCTTCTCTCGGGCTTCGCTCAACACTCGACTTTCCAGTCCTTCCCTGAAACACCCCCAACCGGTCTGCCCTCAACACTCGACTTTCCAGTCCTTCCTTCAAACACCCCCAACCGGGTCTGCCCTGGGGGACTTTTTAGTTCCCAGGGGCACCCTGGTCAGCCCCACAGGGTGGGTTTTTTCTCTATATTCCGGGGGCATGTGTTTCTGTCTACCCTTGGTCCATTCACCTGCATTTTCCTTTTTTAAACTCTCCCTACTGTCTGCGCTGCCTGTGGCTCTTGATATTCGATGTGTGTTGCTAAATGGTCTTAGCTTTATTTAGGCCCCATGTCGTAGGTTTTATTTAACGTATTGGACCGGCTGGCGACATACATTCAATATTCTGTTGAGTTTTTGTCACTAGCAGTGCAGGCACGTCCTGAGAAAGTCTTGTTGCTGTCGGGACGTTAAGCAATGTACAATCAATCAACCTTCCTTCAAACGGACAGCATTCACACAAATAATACTTTACTATTACATCAGAAAATGGCCCATCCAAGCCTGCACTCTTTTAACTGCACTAAACGACTGACTGGTGCAGACGATGCATGAAACGACGCTGACTCTGTGACGTCATTTCCATTCAATCAATTTGTGCATACAATCCAAAAGGAGATGCGGCATTGATAACATCGACAAACCTACAAAATAAAGCAACAGGTTCAACCAAAAGGTCGGGCAGGACAAAAGACAATGAACAGCAGCCTCACCCAAAGTCTAAACGTCCTCTCTTACAATGCGCACTCATACAATCACTTCACTTCTTAGCAACCGGCGCACGAATATAATTATAGGCTAAGTCAAACTAAAACAGAAGATAGTGGCGAAAAACCCTTTAAAATAGAAACAAAGAACGACGTTTCAGATCAAATATTCTTCATCTGACATGGAAACAAACGTAGAAAACGTATAGGCTAAGTCCCTGGTGAACGTATACATGAATCTCAAATCTGCCACTAGACATCACCTTTCTCCACATCACCCCGGAAGTACATTACAACTCAACACTTTTTTTAACAAAACAACCACACCCTCAAATAACAAACCTAATTCTGTAGAAACATAAACAATTTACTCCCTGAAACAACAAAATATCCCCCCTGACCCATATCAGCTATGAAGTTATTTATAGCTAGCTGAGAAGGGTGATGTAATACATACACGCTCATTTTCAGGGTTCTGTGTGCACAATACACACACACACATTGCTGGGAGGGACAAGTTTTCAAACACACTACCGGCGTGTCTGTTAAACACAAAAGTGCATGTGTTAACGCCAAAATGAGAAAAACGGATTTTTTTACTTTTTATGAATCTTTACCGCAAGACAATGCAGAAACAACCCTCAGAATAAATGGGTGTCTGACTTGGAAACCCAGAATTATACACATACCCAGTTTCCATAAGGATGGTAAAGACAGTCACCCGTTTTAGCTCTTTCGTCTACATACACACACACACACACACACACACACACACACACACACACACACACACACACACACACACAAACACTCACACACACACACACACAAACACACGCACACACGCACGCACGCACACATACACACACACACATATGCACACACATACGCACATACGGCCTTTCGCGCCAAATGTACTTTCAGCAGCGAGGTTAGCGTAACTAGACATGACGAAATTTTTATTTTGTTACTTTAGTTGTCAGAGGTTTAGGCCTGCCCGCCTTTGACACCATGGACATGCTATTAAATTTGCCCCACCGCGACCCTTTCTAAAAAGACCCTTCTCTAAATAAAAGGAACTTAAAAAGAGTTAGTTAGTTAGTGGGGTTTAACGCCGAGCAGCGACTAAAGCCATCTCACGTCGGACTTAATAAGACAAAATGCATGTTTGGATGGGACTTTAATGAAGGTGTTGTATCCGACGTTGCTATATGCATAATTTAATAATAATAATAATAATAATAATAATAATAATAATAATAATGAATATTTGTTACGGGTCTCGTTCTGTAGAAGACTCTCTAGCACCTCCCATTACGTCACTTCCACAGTCACCCCTCGCATGTTTTCTTTCACCTCCGATATTGAAAAAACGTGACGCTTGCTTTTGCTGTGATTGTGCTGCACTGTCGGTATCAAATACAGCGGGCACTATTTGACTGGGCGTGCATGTGATTGAATGAAACACTTCACAATCCTGTCTCTTCTCCGTACGTTGTCTATTAGCCACACTGAACCATGAATCTTCTCCGTACGTTGTCTATCAGCCATACTGAACCATAAATCTTCTCCGTACGTTGTCTATCAGCCACACTGAACCATAAACTTCTAACTCAGTCTCAGCAAGCTCGTCTAAACAAACGAAAGCCAGCTCTTAGATGTATCCGTTTTAGAAAGTGAAACCCGAAATGCATATGTTAAAAAAAAAAAAAAAAAAATGTTATTTGAACGCTTAACTTATTCTACCCCAGACACACCACAGAAAAGATAAGGATCGACCATGATAGTTCAAGGGTGATGCCAGAATAGCTTGGCGCCTATGGGCGCCAAGCTATTCTGGCATCACCCTTGAACTATCATGGTCGATCTGTATCCTGCACTGCAACGCAGTCTTCAGAGGATAATGGCAATGACATTTGGGGATTTCGGTCTTGGGGTACAATGAGTCAACTCACAGTATGGGTACAGGCGCACTCAAAATCTGCGGCGGCACTCACAGCCTGGACACGTCAGCATGCAATAGACCGACCCCATTTTATTTAAATATTTGGCTGCGCCCCTTTAGTCGGGGTCCGGCAAGAGTGCAACGCGCGCTTCACGGGAAGAGCGCGAGTGTAGTCTACTCGCTTAGAAAAGCGCGCTATTCCTCGTTAATTTTTTTAACCATTTGTTAGGATGGCATATCTTCTAATGTAGACCATTATTGGAGCTGTAAAATAATCAATACAAACTTGGTATTGGGTTTAATCAGTGCACACTGTGTATTGGGTTTAAGCAGTACACGGCACTAGGTATTGGGTTTAATCAGTACAAACTAGGTATTGGGTTTAATCAGTACACACTAGGTATTGTGTTTAATCAGTGCACACTAGGTATTGGGTTTAATCAGTACACACTAGGCATTGGGTTTAATCAGTACACACTAGGTATTGGGTTTAATCAGTACAGACTAGGTATTGGGCTTAATCAGTACACACTAGGTATTGGGCTTAATCATTACACACTAGGTATTGGGTTTAATCATTACAGCATGTGGAGATATTGTTAGTCAAAAGATAATGTAGTTATTCGACCCTAAATTTAGCATTTTATGACATTCGTCAATCGTCTCATGAGTTTTCGCCAAATCAAGTTGTGATTTTTAATTTAAAAAAAAATAAAAGGTAGAGCTTTGAAATTTGCACGACCACACATTTTTATGCGCTCTTTCCGCCCACAACACCATGGAAGCCTACTACAGTCATTTAGAACAGGCTATCTGAAAACGCAGAGCGTGGATGTTCAATTATGGGTGCAGACGCCATTTCCAGACGATAATGAAGAAAATGTACTTTTATCCCGTGCATGGATTTGTTGTTTTCAGTGCTAATGACCGTAACAGATTTTGAAGAACAAGTGTTATGGCATGAGGCTGTGTTTTGTGTGGCGGTGTATAAGCAAGGCCAGCGGGCCACAGTCACTGTTAGCTTTATTGGACTGTTCGGTGCAAAACAATGGCTGGCCTTTCCACATCCGTGGCCGTGTGTAACCCTTCACACACGCACAGGACGCAGTCAAGAGAAACTATATTGCCAAAACACACACAATACAAATCTATACTTATGTTCCTTAGACGATAATGACAAGTGTTAGCAGAGCTTGTTCGGGGTGGGCATTGTGTCTAGTGAAGGGCTGGGGCCCGAGGGAGCTGGAAGAAGTCGTTCCTACAGCTTTTGCATGGGCTTCAAATCACAGTGCTATCCCTTTACGCCAGTATTCAAAGAATAGAGCAAAATTAGGTCTATGCTCTGACACAAAAGAAAAAACACAAGCTAACACACACACACACACACACACACACACACACACACACACACACACACACACACACACACGCACGCACGCACGCACGCACGCACGCACGCACACACACACACACACACACACACACACACACACACAATTACGGCGCTCAGCGTGCCAAAGGCATGTTCTGTAGGTTGGCGTGCCGCATGACGTCATTTATGACTATTTCAAGAAGCGTCAGGCCACGTCAACCCACACGACATTTGCATTGGGCACACTTGCTATTGAAAGCTGGCTAGACGCTATTATTGAAGAGACAAGGACTTCCAGCTGGCGCTGATTTCGTCCGGGGGGGGGGAGGGGGGAGGGGTTACCTCTGAATGTCTGTCGCTGATGCCCGCGCATCGCTAGTTTGTTTTTAAAATCTAGTATCATGGCCGCCCGCGCCCAACAGGGGTCGAGTCGTGAGGGTGGGGGGGGGGTGGGGGGGGAGAGTTGAGTCTCCTTCGTTTTTGTCATTACGGGTCGTTTGTTTAGATGTGTTTGATCAGGGGGTGTTTGTTAAGTAGTTGTATTGTGTGGTTTGTGGTGGTGTGCCAGGTGTCTGGGGTGGGGTTTATGAGACCTTCCAGTGTAAGGGGTGGGTTTAATATGTCTTCTAGTCTAGCTCTGGCGTGGTTTATGGTTGGGCAGTCTAGGAGTACATGTTCTGTTGTGAGTGTGTGGCCGCATGTACATATGACTGGGTTGGAGTGGACCATGTATCTCTCGCCCCCTAATCTGATTCTTGTTAGTCGGGTTTGGTCTTTCCTTTTGCCTGCAAGTAGGATGGGTACGTTGTTTAGAACCCTCGTGAGGCCTTTACGTGTACCTCTTTTTGAGTGATGGAATTCCTTTTCCCATAGGTTTTGAAAGGCTGGCCGGAGGGCGTTTGATCTTTCGGCTGCCGACAGGGGTAGGTTGAAGAAGGTCGATTCTTGGTCGAGGCCTTTCTTCGCTATTTTATCTGCTTTCTCATTACCTGGGATCCCTAAATGGGAGGGAATCCAAATGAACTTAATTTCCTGGCCTAATTCTATGAGTTCCGCTACTCTCAGTCTAAGAAGATATGTTAGGTCTTCTCGGGAGGAGTCCAGGTTTTGGATCGCCTGGATCGCTGATAGGGAATCAGAGGCTATAAGAATTTGTCTGGCTGCCTTCAGGTCTGCTATTATTACATTGATGGCTCCTAGGATTGCCGTAAGTTTGGCTGTGAAGACCGCCGTGTGGTCCGGTAGTTTGATGGCTCTGCTATTGAAAGCGCTCCGCCGCGTCCGTTGATTGATTGATTAATTCCGAGTTTAACGTCCACGGCACCGAAGTGATAATGGACGGCCCTGACGGGCGGGTTATGGGGGACAGGGAAATCTATTGCCTATGGAGTACGACCTGAACACTGATCAATTCAGGCGCGCTCCAACTGTGCCACTTTGATTTACCAGGACCTTTCAACAGACATGCTATTGAGAAAATCCGCCTTTTCCCCCTGGATTGCGAGTCCAGCTACCGGGGCCGGGACGGGGAATCGAACCCACGACCCGGCGATTCCCTTCGCTCTCCTGCTCCGACGCTTAACCGCCTGAGCTATTTCGGACTCTGCGCCGCGTCCGTTTAAATGTTGTTCCTATTTTATAATTAGCGGTGGGGAGTCGGGGGGAAGGGGGGGGGAGGGGGGGAGGGATTGGTGGAGGTGGGGGTTTGGGGTTGGGGGGGGTGCATTTACCACTTGCCATTCTTTATTAGTTGTCAACAAAAAAAAAAAAAAAAAAAAAAAAAGGAACGGCTATCCCGCCAGCTCTTTCCTGGTGTGTTTTTCAGGGGCTGAGTTCCGCGAGTACCGGTTCCTGATGGTAGGAAAGTCCGGGAGCGGCAAGAGTTCCACCGGCAACACCATTCTGGGTGAAGACAAGTTTCCCACTGGCACGGGCATAGCTGCCGTCACCAAGACATGTGAAGTTCGCAAGGTCAACAAGAAAAAATTCTCAGTTGAAGTAAGGGAGTTCTTTCGAAGTAGTGTATGATATTCGTAACTACCGTATGTTCATATTGTAGTGATGTAATAAACGTGTTCTGAAAATAAGTCAATTTGTCTTCTTTCAGTCGCCTTACACGTTTTCTCATTGGCCTGGCTCTTTTCGGGTTTTTTCCCCTGGTCGTTTGATCTCGACTCCCTGATTAAATGTTACGATGACAACATTACTCGCTCAGCAAAGCGTTCTCTTTCTCTCTCCCCCCCCCCCCCCCCTCCCCCCCCCCCCCCCCCCCCCCCGCAAAAAAAGAAAGTCTGGCCAATCACATTTCTCAGTAAAACATACCCTAATCTTGATTGAGTCAAACCTCTAAACAAAAATATGCCAATCAATAAATAACGTAAGGGCTACACAGCAAAACAAACTATATGTAGGTGTTCTGCGATGCCGCTGGTACCATTTTCATACAAAACATAACTGATTAATTGGGTAAGTTAGATAATCTCAACGACAGGAAAATTCAGCTGAAGCTAAGGCCCTGTCATGTACTGGCCACATATGAAACGACGAAGAAACAAAACGTTTGTGTTACGCAACAACATAACTATATGCACGCGTTACGTTCGGCCTATATTACCAATTTCATACAAAAGAATGACTCAAAATGCGTTATATTAAAAAAAAAATACCTGAGAGAGAGAAATTCCACGCAAATGCTGTTCGCGCAAGGTTGTTGACCGACAGTCGGAAGTATGGAGATTTACGTCCCCTGAATCTCTACGTCACCCGTAAAGTTTGGGGGCCCTTTCAAGGGTACACATCACGCTTATATATTTTTTTAATTTTTTTTTACAGTTGAAGACAAAATCTTGGTATTACGAGTCAGGCTTTGCTAGTGGTTCTTGTCGCCTCTCATCCCCACCCGGGTCTGCCCTGGGGGACTTGGGTGGGTTAACTACTTGTTAGTTCCCAGGGTCACCCTGGTCATCCCAACAGGGTGGGTTTTCTCTCTTTTCTGGGGCATGTGTTTCTGTCTACCCTTGGTCCATTCACCTGTATTTCCCTTTTTTAAACTCTCCCTACTGTCTGCGCTGCCTGTAGCTCTTGATATTGGATGTGTGTTGCTAAATGGTCTTAGCTTTATTTAGCCTATTAGACCGGCTGGCGACATACATTCAATATTCTGTTTATTTTTTTTTTTATTTTTTTCACAGGCAATGCAGGCACGTTCTGAGAAAGACTTGTTGTGTTGCTGTCCGGACGTAAAGCAATGTACAATCAACCAATCAATCTTGTCGCCTCTCAGGTCCAGTCAGGGGTCAGTGTCGGAGGTAAGAGTCTCTGGCTAAAGCCCTCGACTTTTACTTCCGATATTGACCCCCATGACGAGACCCGACAGGCGACGGGAACCACTGGCAAAGCCTGACTCGTAATACAACTAATAATATTCCTTTCCCAACACAGTGACCTGCGGGCTAGTCTGTCAGATTTGTCTGAGGACGCAGTGTTAGGAAGGAAACATTTATCAATGGGTGGTGGTCAAATTCGAGCCGAGATATGCTTTTTAAAGAGGGGTTTGGCTCCGAGGCTCTGCCGAGTAGCCAGACAGGTGTGTCAAAGCAAGCCTCGGCTCATATTTCACCACCACCCATTGATTAAACCTGTAAACATATTTATCTCACTGTCGTGTGCTCCCTGTTTGATATTGTGCCGATTTGAGGGTGAAATTGATTGGAAAGAACCTACACAAGCGTTGTGCTAATCTCGGCTTTTCTTATCATATTTAAAGGGCCTCCAAAACATGCGAACAATTCTTTATCGAGTTTTACTGTGACGTCAACACATATGTACTGCGTTCAGCAGTAATGATGCACCTGAATTCACGTCCAATGTGGCCCTGGTCTGAGTGTAGGGTTCCACGGGACATCCTAGAATGTAGGGCACAGTCGCGGGACATGATTCAGAACTTTTGACGTCATCTGACACATAGACAGCACACATTGTACTCAGCTTATTACCATACAAAAAAGACGTGTATAAAGATCACAGAAAACCCCGCCGCCAATGGGATAAAAAGAATATATTCATTTTTTTTCCACAAGTCAAGTGTGTTACACAATAAACCTGAGTGACTGAGTGTAATCGTAAAGTGTGTGTGACTGTAAAGTGTGTGTGACTGAAAAGTGTGTGTGATTTTAAAGTGTGTGTGACTGTAAATTGTGTGTGACGGTAAATTGTTTGTGACTGTAAAGTGTATGTAAAGTGTGTGTGACTGTAACGTGTGTGTGACTGTAAAGTGTGTGTGACTGTAAATTGTATGTGACTGTAAAGTGTGTGTAAAGTGTGTGACTGTAAAGTGTGTATGATTGTAAAGTGTGTGTGACTGTAAATTGTGTGTGACGGTAAATTGTGTGTGATTGAAAAGTGTGTGTGATTTTAAAGTGTGTGTGTGACTGTAAAGTGTGTGTAAAGTGTGTGTGATTGCAAAGTGTGTGAATGTAAAGTGTGTGTGACTGTAAAGTGTGTGTAAAGTGTGTGTGACTGTAATGTGTGTGTGACTGTAAAGTGAATGCGGGTGGAGAGAACACAGAGTTACTTGTATCCTGGACCAAAGACAATAATATGATGATGCACTTTGTTTAGCGGTTTGCATGTACTACGTATCCACTTGTATCTTGGACCAAAGACAATTAATTGGCTGAATCGCGATTTATATAGAAATTTGAATATTTAAAAAAATCGTTTGTGGTTGTTTGCAAGATCTTCCTTTTTTCAGATCGTGGATTCACCGGGGCTGTTTGACCCTGAGAGAGACAACCAGGAAATCCGTGAGGAAATCGTCAAGACGACCGTAGCCCTACACCCCGGTCCTCACGCTGTGCTCTACGTCCTGAAAATTGACCGCTACACCCCAGAAGAATTCAAAACGTACCAGCAGCTGAAAGAGCTGTTTGATGAAGACATCGTCAAGTTTACAATCATCGTATTTACTGGCGGTGACCGGCTGAAGAAAGGGAAGCAGGCCTTAGAAGACATCTTGGAAAGCGCTGGTCCGAATTTCAAGCAAGTGCTGGAGGAGTGCCAGAACAGAGTTATCGTCTTCAACAACGAGGACAGCAAGAAGAACAAGGAGGCCAAGGTGAAGGAGCTGCTAGAAATGTCCCAGAAGATTACCAGAGCCAGTGGCGAGCATCCCTACCGATGTACAGTGCAGGAGAAAGTCGGAGACAAGCTTGAGGAAACGGTCACAACGAACGTGGAAGAGCTCATTGCCTCAGACCCCAGATTGAAAAAGTTCTTCAGTGAGATGGAAATGGAGATCAGAAAAACACAGGAGCTTGCCGAGGACAGCCAGAGGAAAATGGAGATGAGCATGATGCGAAGAAAACAGTTAGAGGAAGTGGAAGAGGCAAAGCGGCTGGCGAGGGAAGAAGAACGAGAGAGAAAAGAGAAAGAGGAGGAGGAGAAGGCACGACGTCAGGAGGAGATCCGCCTGGAGAAGGAGCGTCTGGAAGTTGAGAAGAAGAAACTGGAGTTGGAGAAGGAGGCCAGACGAGAGCGGGAGGCGGCGGAGAACCACAGGAAGCGACAAGAGGAGCTGGAGCGTCAGCGTGACGCGGAGCGGGAGAAAAGACACCTGGAGGAAATGGAGCGCTACAAAAAGAGTGTCGTGACTGGGAGCCAGACTCACTGGGTAGCAGATGTTGCGGGTGGGGCGTTCAAAGCAGTAAAAGGCTGGTTAGGATTTTAGGCACAGAGTTCTAACAAAGGGCTTGTTTGGATGGGAGGCACAGATTATAACAATGGGCTGGTGAGGACGGTAGACACAGATTATAACAATGGGCTGATGAGGACGGTAGGCACAGATTATAACAATGGGCTGATGAGGACTGTAGGCACAGATTATAACAATGGGCTGGTGAGGACGGTAGACACAGATTATAACAATGGGCTGGTGAGGATGGTAAGCACAGATTATAACAATGGGCTGGTGAGGAAGGTAGGCACAGATTATAACAAAGGGCTGGTCAGGATGGTAGGCACAGATTATAACAATGGGCTGGTGGGGATGGTAGACACAGATTATAACAATGGGCTGGTGAGGACGGTAGACACAGAGTTCTAACAAAGGGCTTGTTTGGATGGTAGGCACAGAGTTCTAACAAAGGGCTTGTTTGGATGGTAAGCACAGATTATAACAACGGGCTTTTTTGGACGGCAGGCACATATTATAACAATGGGCTGGTGAGGATGGTAGGCACAGATTATAACAATGGGCGGTGAGGATGGTAGACACAGATTATAACAAAGGGCTGGTGAGGATGGTAGGCACAGATTATAACAATGGGCTTGTTTGGATGGTAGGCACAGATTATAACAAAGGGCTTGTTTGGATGGTAGGCACAGATTATAACCATGGACTGGTGAGGATGGTAGGCACAGATTATAACAATGGGCTGGTGAGGATGGTAGGCACATATTATAACAAAGCGCTGGTTTGGATGGTAGACAGATTATAACAAAGGGCTGATGAGGATGGTAGGCACAGATTATAACAATGGGATGGTGAGGATGCTAGGCACAGATTATAACAATGGGCTGGTCAGGATGGTAGACACAGATTATAACAATGGGCTGGTGAGGGTTGTCACGTGGTAGTCGTAGTCGTAGTATGATGAAGCAATCGCACCAGACGCACGCACGTAGGGTTCTTGTAAAGAAACTTCACTCAGCTGCAACTCGTCACAGGTGGCACAAGGTTGTAGACCACACTGGAGTAACAGTTCCAACAGTACTTTATTCTCACGATGCACTCTCAGCACAAGTAAATGCGTCCACAAATGCATCCACACTTCGGTACACTGTCTCTCTACTATGCATCCACAATTCTGATACACTGCGTCTCCCATACAATGCACACACATAATTCGCTAACACCCCCTTTTATACCATTACAGATTTTCAGAATAATCCAGCGAGTTACACAACTAAACAAATCAGAAAAGAAAACATAACCAAAACTCATTAATATTCCTGAAAATAACACACTAGATCTGCCTACAATCTTCCACGAACATTGCGTAAATGTTGCAAAAGTGTAGCCAACTAGTTTACTACAAACCTTTGACGTCATATTTGAGGTCAATAGAAAGGTCGCGACTCTTCCCGACCGTTCCAGTCTAATGTAGGTCAGATTTTGGTACAATGTAGCGAAAATACGCGTCATTCTAGCTACACAACAAAAATCGATCGTAACTCGCCATGCAAAAGAAAACAAATCCTACTAAAAAGGTCACGTGATTCTTATTCAAAATAACTCAACTGAACACCGGATCTTTCCTATGATCAACACACATATGCCCTAAGAAGAATAACACAACCACACACGTAACCAATGGTAGAATATAACAAAGGGCTGGTGAGGACTGAAGAATATAACAGCGTGCTGGTGAGGATGGTAGAGTATAACAAAGGGCTGGTGAGGATGGTAGAATATAACAAAGGGCTGGTGAGAACGGTAGAACATAACAACGTGCTGGTGAGGATGGTAGAATTTAACAACGTGCTGGTGAGGATGGTAGAATATAACAACGTGCTGATGAGGATGGTACAACATAACAACGTGCTGGTGAGGATGGTAGAGTATAACAAAGGGCTGGTGAAAATGTTAGAATATAATAAAGGGCTGGTGAGGATGTGAGAATATAACAAAGGGCTGGTGAGGATGGTAGAATGTAACAACGTGCTGATGAGGATGTTAGAATATAACAACGTGCTGATGAGGATATTAGAATATGACAACGTGCTGGTGAGGATGTTAGAATATAACAACATGCTGGTGAGGATGTTAGAATATAACAACATGCTGGTGAGGATGTTAGAATATAACAACATGCTGGTGAGGATGTTAGAATATAACAACATGCTGGTGAGGATGTTAGAATATAACTATGTGCTGGTGAACATGTTAGAATATAATAAAGCGCTGGTGAGAATGTTAGAATATAACTAAGGGCTGGTGAGGATGTTAGAATATAACAAAGGGCTGGTGAGGATGTTAGAATATAACAAATGGCTGGTGAGGATGTTAGACTATAACAAATGGCTGGTGAGGATGTTAGACTATAACAAATGGCTGGTGAGGATGTTAGAATATAACAACGGGCTGTTGAGGATGTTAGAATATAACAACGTTCTGGTGAGGATGTTAGAATATAACAAAGGGTTGTTGAGGATGTTAGAATATAACAACGTTCTGGTGAGGATGTTAGATTATAAAAAAGGGCTGTTGAGTATGGTGGACACAGACTATAACAAAGGGCTGGATCGTCAGTAAGGGAATATTCAACAAAGAAAGAAACAAGGTTAACAACACACACAAATCAAAGCTGTTTACTAAATATTCGAAGTGGACATGCAATCCGTCAATTACTTTCTTGTTTTGTCACTAGGATCGCTGTTATTAAAAGACAATGTAAACAGCTAATTGTTTGTACAGTCACGCACTTCAAAAAGGACACATTTGAGGGATTACAACTGGGGTAGAAAAATTATTGAGACAAAATGTTTTTTTCTTGTTTGGAGCAAATGACTCACTTTAACCCATACCATCCTGAGGCTGAATTTGTTTAATTTGCTGATATTGTCCTATTAAGGTTACATTAAAGATTGAAGAGAAATCAACCATTCTAGCTCAAGGGTGGTGCCATAATAGCTTGGCGCCTCAGGCGCCAAGCTATTCTGGCATCACCCTTGAACTATCATAGTCAGACTATATCAAGCAATGTGTATCAGGAAGAGAAGGTTTAACGTCTGTGCCACACTACGCCCCAGTAGTAGCAGCACGCCCCAGTAGTAGCAGAACGCCCCAGCAGTAGCAACATGCCCCAGCAGTAGCAGCACGCCCCAGCAGTAGCAGCACGCTCCAGTAGTAGCAGCACGCCCCAGCAGTAGCAGCACGACTGATTTATTTGTCTGTACGTGTAATTGTCGATAACTGGTTTGAAATCACACGGACAAGGTTTGAAGAGCTTGACAGCAGCGGGCAGGCATTGTGTCTAGTGAAGGCCTGGAAAACTAGGCAACTTACAAAAGCCATCTTCTGCATTGGTTTGGAACTGCGAGGTCTATAGGTTTGATTCCCCCAGTAAATGCTCGCTCTAGATATGTTCGTGGAGGTTGTCTTGTAAGCCTCGGAATTTCAAATCCCGTGTAGAGCGTCTAGAAATGACATCTGCATGTTCCCTAGTTTCCTAGACTCATTGCCCACCCCACCAAAGCTTTCGTAGATCCTACCGCCTTTCATTGCAGTTTTAACAACATAGGGATAGACTCCAATTTTATATTTCGCAAAAGCAGTCTTTCTTCTCTTTGTCCTTAAACCACGTGCTCGTATGAAAGGAGACACGCAGTCACGGATTTAAAAAAGGGTAGCCATGTTTGCACTAAACACTTACATTAAAGACTGGCGTGTGCTCGTAGACTGTGATAATAATAATAATAATAATAATAATAATAATAATAATAATAATAATAATAATACATAGTTCTTTATAGCGCTGTTCTCCAGGAAAACACTGGAATCACTGCGCATGCACAACAGCACACCCTCTCTCTCTCAGACACACGCACAATTATACACTACTGTAAACCACCCGATCCCTTCCCAACACCTTACATTCACTTCCTCTAGGATCAGAATAAAAGGCAGCCAACAGTTAGCTAAAGAATGAGCTAAGTGTTAAATGCCCGACTGAAAAGAAAAGTCTTTAAGTGAGCTTTGAACTGTGATCGGCAAGTACGAAAATTTACATAGTCACTGACTGTGTTAATATCTTCACTGTTGTAAAATAAAGATTCATTGATTCATTAATGACACAAAATACAGCCTCTTGCCCTAACGTGTTCTCGTCACTGTCTGTTGCGGTAATTAGCACTGAGAACAAAAAGATCGGTGCGGGTGCTCGAAAATTAGTATCCATAGTCTTGTCATCATTGTGGTAGTGTTATGAGCACCATAATTGAAATCCTATATTTGTGTTTTCAGACAGTCTGAGCTAAATCACTGTAGTAGGCATTCCTTTTTTTACTTTTTTATTTTTTTTATTTTTTAGGTTCATGGCATTCGCTTCATGTAGCTTGAACGTGTACTTGGCCGACATACTCCATCATGATTTGTTAATTTATACCACCATTTCAGAAAATAACTGTATAATGAATTTGTGGATACATACCCGTCGTAGGATTTTCATCAATAATGTAATAGCATGCAAATTTAGTTAGCCAAAGCCATCGAGGATGCGATGTTACATGAGATGGATCGACCATGATAATTCAAGGGTAGTGTCAGATTAGCTTGGTGCCGACAGGCGCCAAGCTAATCTGGCACTACCCTTGAACTAATAATAATAATAATAATAATAATAATAATAATAATAATAATAATAATAATAATAATAATAATAAATAAATAAATAAATAGTTCTTGTATAGCACTGTTCTCCAGGAAAACACTGGACTCAGTGCGCATGCACAACAGCACACCCTCTCTCTCAGACACACGCACAATTATACACTACTTTAAACCACCCCATCCCTTCCCAATCATACTCATGGTCGGTCCATCTCCTGCTGTAGTGCGTCAGTGCTGACTGGGTTAATGTAAAACGTCTCGTGGCAATGGATGCTTATCAAAATACAACATTCTTTTTCTGCGTTGATATATTGTTCATGTGCTCATATTATAATGAAATAAACGAATAAACATTGAAACGTAAAAAAACATGACTTCCAAGGTATGAGTGTGTTGATAGTCTCGCGCGATGAATCCCTCAACGTCGATCGATTTCTGCAGGTGTACACGTTTGCCATGTTCAGCTTGACTGCGTGCAGTGATATTGGATCCACTCCGTGTCTAATGGCTTACACTCCAGATCGACACGACCTGCAAAACCGGTTTTGGCGCAGAGGGTGAGGAATACATACCAGAATTAAAAAAGAAAAAAAGGTTGCACGTTTAACTGCATGATCACAATACATGCTGGTGTCACAGTGACAATAAGCCAAGTACTGAGCTGTCGACTAACGCCAACCGTGTGCAATTTCACATTCAATAAAAACATGGTCTTCTGTATGTAATAATAATAATAATAATAATAATAATAATAATAATAATAAAAATAATAATAATGGAGATTTGTTAAGCGCTTATTATAAAAGTAGCTCTAAGCTTTGATACAATGAAAAGGCTACCACTCACACGCACACATAGACAGACACGCACACACAGACACACAACATATCGGTGTAATTGTTTACAAGTGTGTTTGTGTGTGATTGTCGAGGCCACGTTTGCCAACTGTGGAGGTACCACCTAAGGACTAGGTGGCAGTTGCTGTAGGACTATCGGTACTCAGGGAAATGTCTCTCAACGCCGGACAAACACAGAGTTAGATCCCTTCATCCATTCTCTCCTGCACAAACGACGACACCACATGCATACAGTTTAACCCTTGGGCTATGGGTAGTGCATCTTGTTGAGAACGTTCCCGCTGGAATCATCGCGACAAAAACCCCTACCGACAGCCAGAGGGTTAATGATGCTGTATTGTGCGGAGCGTGTTGTACTGAAGGTGTATTGTGTGGAGCGTGTTGTACTGACGCTGTATTGTGTGGAGCGTGTTGTACTGAAGCTGTATTGTGTGGAGCGTGTTGTACTGAAGCTGTATTGTGTGGAGCGTGTTGTACTGATGCAGTATTGTGTGGAGCGTGTTGTACTGACGCTGTATTGTGTGGAGCGTGTTGTACTGACGCTGTATTGTGTGGAGCGTGTTGTACTGAAGCTGTATTGTGTGGAGCGTGTTGTACTGAAGCTGTATTGTGTGGAGCGTGTTGTACTGACGCTGTATTGTGTGGAGCGTGTTGTACTGACGCTGTATTGTGTGGAGCGTGTTGTACTGACGCTGTATTGTGTGGAGCGTGTTGTACTAAAGCTGTATTGTGTGGAGCGTGTTGTACTGAAGCTGTATTGTGTGGAGCGTGTTGTACTGAAGCAGTATTGTGTGGAGCGTGTTGTACTGACGCTGTATTGTGTGGAGCGTGTTGTACTAACGCTGTATTGTGTGGAGCGTGTTGTACTGAAGCTGTATTGTGTGGAGCGTGTTGTACTGAAGCTGTATTGTGTGGAGCGTGTTGTACTGACGCTGTATTGTGTGGAGCGTGTTGTACTGACGCTGTATTGTGTGGAGCGTGTTGTACTGAAGCTGTATTGTGTTGACGTGTTGTACTGAAGCTGTATTGTGTGGAGCGTGTTGTACTGAAACTGTATTGTGTGGAGCGTGTTGTACTGAAGCTGTATTGTGTGGAGCGTCTTGTACTGAAGCTGTATTGTGTGGAGCGTCTTGTACTGAAGCTGTATTGTGTGGAGCGTCTTGTACTGAAGCTGTATTGTGTGGAGCGTGTTGTACTGAAGCTGTAGTGTGTGGAGCGTGTTGTACTGAAGCTGTAGTGCGTGGAGCGTCTTGTACTGAAGCTGTAGTGTGTGGAGCGTGTTGTACTGAAGCTGTATGGTGTGGAGCGTGTTGTACTGACGCTGTATTGTGTGGAGCGTGTTGTACTGACGCTGTATTGTGTGGAGCGTGTTGTACTGAAGCTGTATTGTGTGGAGCGTGTTGTACTGAAGCTGTATTGTGTGGAGCGTGTTGTACTGAAGCTGTTTTGTGTGGAGCGTGTTGTACTGAAGCTGTAGTGTGTGGAGCGTGTTGTACTGAAGCTGTATTGTGTGGAGCGTGTTGTACTGAAGCTGTATTGTGTGGAGCGTGTTGTACTGAAGCTGTATTGTGTGGAGCGTGTTGTACTGAAGCTGTATTGTGTGGAGCGTGTTGTACTGAAGCTGTAGTGTGTGGAGCGTGTTGTCCTTGGCTTGACTTCGCGAACGAAGATTTTATAGGAGTTGCCCACGACGTCTGCAGGCTTGTTCGTGGCTGCGGAGGCCAATCCGAGACAGGCAGGTTCGACCGCAGTGGCTGCAGGGGAAGGTCTGGCCAGGGTTCTGAGCTGCGGCATCTCTGTTTTTTCTCCTGAGCCGCTTGTCCTTAAGGCTAGCTCTGCGAGAGTCCTCAAAGGAGACAGCTGCCTTGTAAATGGTGGAGCGCCAGGTGTCACGGTCCGCAGCAAGCGAAGACCACTGGTGGTGGTCGATTTGGCAGGCACTAAGTGACTTCTTGAGACAGTCTTTGTATCTCTTCTTTGGTGCCCCTCTGTCACGGTGTCCAGTAGCAAGCTCGCCGAACAGGGTGATCTTTGGTAGGCGATGATCCTCCATCCTGGAGACATGCCCCGCCCAGCGGAGCTGTGTCCGCAGCAGCAAAGCCTCGATGCTCACAGTTTCAGCCTGTTCAAGGACCTCGACGTTGGTGACATAGTCACTCCAGTGAATGCCCAGGATGGTACGCAGGCAGCGCTGGTGGAAGCGTTCGAGGAGTCGTAGTTGGCTGCGGTAGAGGGCCCAGGACTCGGAACCATACAGCAGGGTGGTGAGGACCACAGCTCTGTACACGCTGATCTTGGTGCCTGTTTTCAGCTGTTGATTGTGCCACACCCGCTTGAAAAGTCGCCCGAAAGCACTGTTCGCTTTTGCCAGCCTGCTGTCAAGCTCCTTGTCCAGCTTGGCGTCCGACGTGATAATGCAGCCAAGGTAAGTAAACTGGTGCACTGACTTTAGTTCAGACTCGCCAATGGTGATGTGAGGAGGGCGATACACTGTCTTGGGTGCCGGCTGATGGAGGACCTCTGTCTTTCTCAGACTGACCTCGAGTCCAAAGAGCTGGGCAGCATCTGCGAAGCAAGACGTGATGCGCTGCAGGGCTCTCTCTGTGTGTGCAACGAGGGCAGCATCATCAGCAAAAAGCAGCTCACGAATCAGTTGGTCTAGGGTTTTCGTGTGGGCCTGCAGTCGTCTGAGGTTGAACAGGCTGCCATCGAGACGATACCTGATGTACACTGCATCGTCATCATCGAGGTCCACTGTGGCCTGCTTCAACATCATGCTAAAAAAGATGGTGAAGAGGGTCGGTGCCAGCACGCAGCCCTGCTTTACGCCGTTGAGAATAGGGAATGGTTCTGAGAGGTCATTGTTGAGTCTGACCTGGCCTTGCTGGTCCTCGTGTAGCTGGGGAAGGCTTTTTCTCCGGGGAAGGCTTTTGAGCCAGAGACTAGGACAAGGACAGTCTGATATAAAACCTACGACCCGAGGACCTCGATGCCATCGTCCCAGCTTGCTAGGCCATGGCAGATGAACCAAGGGTTTAAAGGGTGGGGCCAGTACTGCGCACACTGCACTCCACCAAAAAGCTCCACCGCGCAGGCTTTAGGAAACGTCCACGGACCATGACTCTGACCATTCCAAGTCCTGTAGCGACGGGCGAGGGCGAAACGGCAGGTGAAAGATGTCACTGGAAGCCGCAGTCTCAAACCTGCATGCAGGCGGTTCAGGATATTGGTCGCTTGATGTTGACCTGGGGATGACAACATCACTCGGCACACCCTGAACGACCAAGCAGCCTTCTCTAGGGACAGCACTGCTTGCTCCACACGGAGAGGGGCCTAGAAAAGGTGGCCTAACCAAAGCTCGTCCCCTCGCAACCCCAGTTGGCTAGCCGCGGTCAACGGGCATCTTCTCCTGCGGTCAAAAAACAAGAAAGAAGAACGGATCCACTCTCATGACGACCACAACCGGACTCAACGTAGCATGCTGGAACGTCCGAACCATGCTCGACAAAGCAGACAGCGGACGCCCTGAACGTCGCTCCGCCCTCATTGCCCATGAATTGCGGAGGTTAAACATCGACATCGCCGCGCTCAGCGAAGTACGCCTTCCGGACGAAGGCAGCCTCCAAGAACTTGGTGCTGGGTACACCCTCTACTGGTCAGGCAGGCCTGCATCAGAAAGACGGCTTTCAGGCGTGGGTTTCATGGTCAAGACATCCATTGCGACTAAGCTGGAAAACCTACCAACGGGCCACTCCGACCGCATCATGTCCATGCGCCTCCCACTGAGACACCAGCAGCACGTCACCCTTCTCAGTGTGTACTCCCCAACCCTCCTGGCAGAGCCTGCTGAAAAGGACAAGTTTTACACTGACCTGCGCAGCCTCCTACAGAGTACCCCTGCAGACGACAAAGTCATCATCCTTGGCGACTTCAACGCCAGAGTGGGCCAGGACTCTGAAGCCTGGAAAGGAGTCCTCGGCAAGCATGGCGTGGGGAACTGCAATGACAATGGCCGCCTACTATTGGAGTTCTGTGCGGAGCAGCAACTGGTCATCACCAACACTACTTTTCAGCAAAAGGACAGTCGAAAGACCACCTGGATGCATCCTCGCTCCAAGCACTGGCACCTTATCGACTATGTCCTAGTGCGTCAGAGGGACCGCAGTGACGTCCTCCTCACCAGAGTGATGCCCAGCGCAGAGTGCCACACTGACCACCGCCTTGTCCGCTGCAAACTCAGGCTCCACTTCAAGCCAAAACCCAAGAAATGGGGGCCCCCCAAGAAAAAGCTTGATGTTGCCAGCCTTCAGCGTGACGATGTGAAAGCTGCCTTTCAGACAGATTTACAGCGCAGGCTCAAAGACACAGCGGACCCAGTAGACTCCTCCCCTGAAACACTTTGGGAACAACTGAAAACTGCTATTGCAAAATCCTCTGCAGAAGTCTTGGGTTTCGCCAGAAAGAAGAACAAAGACTGGTTTGACGAAAACGATGTAGAGATCCAGGAACACCTAGCAAAAAAAAGAGCCGCCCATCAGGCCCACCTAGCTCAGCCTTCCTGCCCTGTGAAGAAGTCTGCCTTCCGCCTCGTCTGCAGCAGTCTCCAGCGCAAGCTCAGAGATCTCCAGAATGAGTGGTGGACCAGACTTGCACAGAGGACCCAGCTTTGTGCTGACAATGGTGACTACAGGAGCGTGTTGTACTGAAGCTGTATTGTGTGGAGCGTGTTGTACGGAAGCTGTATTGTGTGGAGCATGTTGTACTGAAGCTGTATTGTGTGGAGCGTGTTGTACTGAAGCTGTATTGTGTGGAGCGTGTTGTAATGAAGCTGCAGTGTGTGGAGCGTGTTGTACTGAAGCTGTATTGTGTGGAGCGTGTTGTACTGAAGCTGTATTGTGTGGAGCGTGTTGTAATGAAGCTGTAGTGTGTGGAGCGTGTTGTACTGAAGCTGTATTGTGTGGAGCGTGTTGTACTGAAGCTGTATTGTGTGGAGCGTGTTGTACTGAATCTGTAGTGTGTGGAGCGTGTTGTACTGAAGCTGTATTGTGTGGAGCGTGTTGTACTGACGCTGTATTGTGTGGAGCGTGTTGTACTGACGCTGTATTGTGTGGAGCGTGTTGTACTGAAGCTGTATTGTGTGGAGCGTGTTGTACTGAAGCTGTATTGTGTGGAGCGTGTTGTACTGAAGCTGTATTGTGTGGAGCGTCTTGTACTGAAGCTGTATTGTGTGGAGCGTGTTGTACTGAAGCTGTATTGTGTGGAGCGTGTTGTACTGAAGCTGTATTGTGTGGAGCGTGTTGTACTGAAGCTGTATTGTGCGGAGCGTGTTGTACTGAAGCTGTATTGTGTGGAGCGTGTTGTACTGAAGCTGTATTGTGTGGAGCGTGTTGTACTGAAGCTGTAGTGTGTGGAGCGTGTTGTACTGAAGCTGTATTGTGTGGAGCGTGTTGTACTGAAACTGTATTGTGTGGAGCGTGTTGTACTGAAGCTGTAGTTTGTGGAGCGTGTTGTACTGAAGCTGTATTGTGTGGAGCGTGTTGTACTGAAGCTGTATTGTGTGGAGCGTGTTGTACTGAAGCTGTATTGTGTGGAGCGTCTTGTACTGAAGCTGTATTGTGTGGAGCGTGTTGTACTGAAGCTGTAGTGTGTGGAGCGTGTTGTACTGAAGCTGTATTGTGTGGAGCGTGTTGTACTGAAGCTGTATTGTGTGGAGCGTGTTGTACTGAAGCTGTATTGTGTGGAGCGTGCTGTACTGAAGCTGTATTGTGTGCTATATACAATGACGAGCAAAATAAATGCGGTATCTTTGGAATCATTGGAAACGCTTTCCCATGATATCCAAAATGCCGCATTTCTTTTGCTCGTTTGTATATTTGTTGTGGTCGGAAGCTTTCCCGGCAGATCGGCTACCCGACAACCTTTCCACTTGCAAGACAAGGATACACATGTGGCTAGCTTTATGTATATAAACCACGGGGAATCACAGCGCTGGACAGACAACCGTTAGATCCCCTGCTCCGCCTATCAGGCACCCAATCGCCAGCCCACAGAGAAATACGCAGGTATAGAATAAGACGATCATTTGCATCCATCATTAGAGGATGGAAATGATCGTCTTATTCTATACCTGCGTGTTTCTCTGTGGGCTGGCGATTGGGTGCCTGATAGGCGGGGGCAGGGGATCTAACTGTTGTCTGTCCAGCGCTGTGATTCCCCTTGGTTTGCATACAATTCTGCCAGCGCTAGCCTCACCTATCTGGTTTGTGAGTAGCTTTATGTATAGCCTTTATGTATAGCCTTTTGGTATAGCCTTAAGCTATGTTCCACGAGGATCCATTCCTCGTGCTGCTGGGTGTCCCTCGCTTTGTCTTTCAGTGGCGGGCTACATTATTGAACATAATGATGTCATGGAACATTTTGCCTAACTGAGTTGAGAGGATGCAACAATGTCTGAACCATCTGTTTGCTTAGAAAAATGAAATTTGTAAATTTGACACCAAGGGCAGGCTGCGTGTCACCTAAACTGTAGCTGAGCGGGACATTAGTTACAGGGCCACTGCGTCTTTGCTACCAGCGAGGCAACATACGTGTCAACGTGAACCACCCTTACCACACTGATCTTTGAGGTTGAACATGTGGGAGTGGTCCTCTGTAGGCTGCATTGGCATGCCGATTGTCATGCAGCCTTCATACCATCACTCCCAAATTCATAGGACTTATCGGCCATGATAGTCTGAGGGTGGTGCTAGAATACATTAGCGCATAAGGTTAATCTGGTCTCACCCTTGAACATTCACGGTCTATACTAACCCTGGACGAGGCCTCACTCGTTGTTTTGGGGGCTCCGTGACTGAGACGACGATTCCATTTCCTGATAACTGAAGGTAGGCAGCTGAGGTGGCGTGTTATATATTTTGGATCTTCACACTGTCGGAACGGCTAAGTGCACTCTAGATCTGATGGCGCACTCTGTTAAGCGGATCAGTTACTTTCCGTCGCAAGAAGGAAGAAAATTCTCCATTTTGAACAGGTGATTTATTTATCTCGGCCTCAGAGAGTCTAGCGAAAAACGTTTAGCTCGTGTTACAGGATTGCTGATCATTTACCTTTTTCTACCCATAGAGTGCCTTGTCAAGGAGTACAGTGGATTATAATATGACGTCAAAGAAATAGGAACTAAAAGAATATGACGTAATTTTGCTGTCAATCAACGTCAATATTTCTTGTTACCGTCATTAACTATGATGACATGGAATACACTTTTATCTCGCACAATGGCGGGGGATCAGCTGTGAAATCTTTCACGTCGCAGCAGCTGGTAGTGGCAGTTTATAGTGGCACTGGACCCCTACATCAGTTTATAGTGGCATAAGAGCGCCAGGAAAGTAGCGGTTTAACCTCCTCCTTTTACATTTTTTTTTTCTGTCGTTTGGCTCCAAGCTCAGAATCCAACACACAATTCACACAGGCGGCACCCCGAGCGCTATATTTAACGCGAGGGGCACAAGCCAGGTCTTGACATTATAAGTTATTATGATTTAGGAACCTGATACCACGATTTATACAAATGTCGAGATGGCCAGATAACAGCCGAGACACGATACACACTACACTGCTCCCGAAGCAAATGTCTAGAGAGCGTGAGAAAGCGAACGCATGAGTGAGTCAACAAACTTCGCTCTTCACTGAGCCCTCCACTCCCCTCCCCCCACCCTCTCGCGTCAAACAGCTAGAACAGCCACTGACAAATCGACTTTTCAGCTTTCACTTCTTTTCTCAGTGTGCTAAATAGTATGCGTTTAGAATTAGAAACTCTACCATGTTCAACCATACCGTTCTTGAAGTCTGCTTGTGCTCGATAAAGCAGGAGGACAGGGAAGGGAGGACTGATATTGGGCGGGTTGAGTCCCATGTCACTGTAACCCGTTCAGTGCCATCTGCCGCAGATCGTGTGTACGTCATCTTCATTAATTCAGCGCCAACAGTGCCATCTGCCGCAGATCGTGTGTACGTCATCTTCATTAATTCAGCGCCAAGGACCCCCAGCCGACACAGGAACACGGGTTCCCAAAAGTGTCAGCAAGAGGCATGAGACCCGCAACTGCGGTAAGTTAATGTAACTGCCGGGGCTCATGAGGATCTATACCTCCTGCAGATGGGCGTTGTTCACATGTTATCGCACTGAACGGGTTCATCGGTAGTGCTGTTAGCCGCCTTCGACACTATAGATCACTCTATCCTCCTCCACCACCTTCACCACTCCTTTGGCATCACTGACTCTGCTCACTCCTGGTTTCTCTCCTACCTCTCCGACAGACAGCAGTCCGTCACCATCGACGGCGTCTCCTCTAACCCAGTCACGCTCTCCTGCGGCATAATAATAATAATAATAATAATAATAATAATACCGTTATTATATAGGCGCTTTTTCTCAATTTTTGGGGAAATCGACTCAAAGCGCCTCGCCTGAAACCCAACACACACACTCACGAAACAGACACGGATTTACGCCATTTAAGACAAACACAGTATAAGACAAACGAAGGGCCAGTCAGCTACTGAAGTTACAGAGAATTTTGATCGCTTGTATTTGAAATTTGTAAAGTGGCCTGAGACCGGTACCAAAGTGTGGGGGGTGGGGGGGTCCACAGGGGTCCGTCCTGGGCCCGGTTCTTTTCACACTCTACACCTCTCCCCTGTCTAACATCATCCAGTCTCACCACATACACCACCACCTCTACGCTGACGACTCACAACTACTAGACAAAGACAAACTCGACAACACTCAGTCACTACTGACTCGCACGGCTGACTGCTATGAAGACGTGAAAAACTGGATGACAGCAAACAAGCTCAAACTGAATGACGGAAAAACGGAAGCCATGCTGGCAGGCACTCGCCAGAAACTCTCCCAGCTCCCTCCCTCTCTCCATCTTCAACTCGACAGCACCCCCATCCCCGTCTCTGACTCGGTCAAGAACCGCGGCGTTATCCTCGCTTCCTCTCTTTCCATGAAAAGCTTTGTCTCCGCCACGGCCCAGGCAAGCTATCTCCACCTCAGTCGCATCAGTCAGATCAGAAAATACCTCACCACCGAAGCTGCCACCAGACTTGCTGTCTCTCTCATCTTATCTCGCATCTACTATTGCAACTCTCTCCTTTCCGGCCTCCCCCACTCCACCACTTTCACTCTCCAGCGCGGCCAGAACAATGGTGCCCGCCTCGTCCTCAGAAAGAAGAAATCCGACCACATCACTCCTCTGCTCAAACTCCTTCACTGGCTCCCCATCCCCCAAAGCATCCAATACGAGATTCTGTCTCTCTGCTACAAATCCCTCAACAACTACGCTCCTGCTTATCTCTCCAACCTACGTCATCCCTACACTCCTTCCCGCTCCCTCCACTCCGCCTCCGACTCTCTCCGCCTCCACATCCCTCGCACCAAACTAAGCACTTTCGGCCCCCGCTCCTTCTCAGTATACGGTCCACCCACCTGGAACACCCTCCCACTCTCTATCCGTCAGAAACACTCTCTCTCCTCCTTCCAGTCCGCCCTCAAAACTCACCTCTTCCAACAGTTCTAACACTATAACATCACCCCACTCCCCACCCCAAGCTGACTGTCGTAATGTATTTGTGGTACGTGAGTCATTGTCTAAAGCGTGCGCATGTGTGCGCGAGTTGTGAGTGCGCGCTTAGAGTTATAATTATTGTAAGATAAGCGCATTATAAATACCGTAATTATTATTAGCCAATCATACCCTGACATTTCGCTCAAAGGAGCAATATTTCTTGTTGCAGTGTGTCAGGGATATAAATGTCACAGTGCCCTGCAAGGATTGTGAATACATTTAGTAAGTTACACTTGTTGCCTTTGATCCCAGGACCAGCGAGGTTTTGTTTGCGCGAAACGACTCCCAACAACGAACGAGAGCGAAGTCACGGGGGATAACCAGCCTCCACAGTCAGCATAGACAACAGTCCAAACATCGCCAAGAGGCATAGATCCTCATCAGCCTCACAGATCCTCATGTTGCTGTACTATGGACACGTAAAACAACTGAAGTCCGGGGATGGTTTTCTCTCGTGTTTATTTCAGTCTAAAGAGCATTGTCTGGGGTTTGGCAAGATCAACCACAGATCACAATTCGATCGTTCTCTCTAGTCGCTCTCCCTTCTAGTTTCTCCCATCTTCCCCCCCCCCTACTTCACTCTCCTCTCGCTGTGTTCCCTCTCTCGTTGTGTGATCCCCACGTTGTGTGCATCAGTATGTATATACCCTTGGCCTTATCAATCATCTTCCCACTTAGGGCCCGCCCCCCGTTACTTAGATGCCATACATTTCCCATATCGTAATAGTTCCTGAGGGCCGGTCCGTTATCTTGATTAGGGCGGCCCGGCGTGCCGGTGGTCCCGTTAATTCGATACTATCCATTTCCCATATTATAATAGTTCCTGAGGGCCGGCCCGTTATCTTGATTAGGGCGGCCCCGCGTGTCCGGTATTTACATTCAGACACTGCCCATATTGCACGACGCCTTAAACTACATCCGGATGCCACATGCGGAGGCATGTGTAGTGTAACAATGTTCTCCGGTTGACAGATTATACAATGTCTGTCAACATGACCAGTCGTGATGTTTTTCTAATGCAAAAACAGGCAGTGTGTAATCAATGTAATAAAACACACAGATTGTAATCATGTAATTGTGTATTTTGGGGTTGTTGTTTTTAGCCCGTGCCTGCAGTGCGTGTTTCTGGTTTCTGGGAAACGCCCTCACTTTGGTGTCGATAGTGATATTTGCCGCCATGGTGCTGGCGCCAAGCTAATCTGGCACAAACCTTGAATTATCATGGTCGATCCATTGCTGGAAGAGGTACACATAGTCGTGAAGTGGCACTTCGTACATTTAGTAAATGCGGCTAAGTTTGAGTACATGTTTGGGAAAAGCGAGATGTTCAATGTAATACACTGACAGGCTAGCTTTTCACAAATATTGACTGACTGTTTTGTCGGTTGAGCAGAATGATAGATGACTGTACTCTGCACGCAGTCATCAGACGAGTCGCTGGAACACGTTGTGTGCATGATGCCATTTCACACATTAGTATCTGGAGGCCAGTGACTTCATTGCGGTAAATTCTGAGCAAATTTCCAATGATAGCTGTCAGTCTTGCAGATTTCTTCAACAATCAGACATAGGCCGCAGAGTAACAACAGACAAATCTTCTCCAATCAGACATAGACAACAGACAAATCGTTCCAGACCAAGAAGAAAGTTACCATGCTGCGGGACACACTGGATTGTCACCAATACACACTATCTTTGTCCTTTTCATACAGTCATAGTTGACAGCCTGAACAGTTGACAGCCTGAACAGTTGACAGCCTGAACAGTTGATACCCTGAACAGCTTACTATAAACGATTGTTTATGTCTTCAATGAGACATTTGGGGAGCTGGGTGGCTCGGTGGTAACAGCGTTTGCCTCCAGACCAAAAGGTCCCGCGATCGAATCCAGCTTGGGTCAAAATTTGCTCAGACCCTTTTTCGTTGTCCCCGTCTTTGAAATCACCCTCGTGGTGGACAAAAGACGTTAAGCCCTAAACATTTTTAACATTTTTCAATGAGACATTTAATTACAATATGCTCGGATGCTCCCTTAGCCACCCACTTAAGAAAGTATTTCGCCAAGTTTCAAGCTTGTGTGTACAGAAATATCGGAGATTCTCTCGTTTTCATACATACGCACACACATACATACGCACATACATACGCACATACATACGCACATACATACATACGGCGCTTCGCGCCAAATGCACGTTCAGCAGGGAGGTTAGCGTATAGGTCACGGAGGCCCCGTGTTTTTAAAAATAATTTTTGTCTTGTTTGAAAATATGCAGTTGGGCTGAATGTTGGAATTTGCTGGAAATTTGTGATTAGCTGAGAGGCCCCGTGTTTTTAAAAATAATTTTTGTCTTGTTTGAAAATATGCAGTTGGGCTGAATGTTGGAATGTGCTGGAATTTTGTGATTAGCTGAGAGGCCCCGTGTTTTTAAAAATAATTTTTGTCTTGTTTGAAAATATGCAGTTGGGCTGAATGTTGGAATTTGCTGGAAATTTGTGATTAGCTGAGAGGAGACATGTTTGGTGCTTTGATTCATACCATCCTGAGCTTATCCCGTGGACAATTGTGGGCCTATGTTGAGTTGCCTTTGACGTAGTGATTTGAGGGGCACGCTGATTTCAGCTGTGCTTGGGTGTGGGGTTGGTAAGGAACCAGTTTCATAGCCAAGAAATGAGACGGGTGATGTGCTGTTTTTTTTTTTTAATTTTGTGCATGGCAAATGTGCAGCTGGTGGGCGGTGTGCATATATAGGTCTTATCATCAGGTATCTTTGTGCAAAGTTTGGGTTTAAAGTTGTGAGCAGTATTTAAGGGGGTGTGGGGGGGGGGGAAGCATCTTTTGTCAAAAATATGTCCAATTTTTCACCTGTTTCCTGATCTCTTGTGACCCTTGACCTTTGTGAGGGATCAATCAAATTAGCATGCATAGGAAGGTCTTACCATCAGGTATCTTTGTACCAAGTTTGGGTCTGAAGTTGTGAATAGTATTTAAGAATTGTTTTTTAACCTATTTCCTCATCCCCTGTGACCTTGACCTTTGAAAGAGGTCACTTAAATCAGTACGTTTAGAAAGGTCTTGTCACAAAGTATCATTGGCCTAAATTTGAAGACTGTGGCTTAAATAGTCTTCGAGAAAATGCCAACATTAAAGTTTATGATGGATGGACGACCATTGGCCCAGGACATACTTTTGCTTCACACATGAGCCCAAAGGCATGCACTTTCGAGACAATTCTACCAAACAATGCACGCCGCCGCCAGTATTGTTGACAGTAGTGGTGGCTGTATGTATAAGGGGGTTGATAAAATTCCACAATTATGTACTGATGCCTATAAAATACTCGTACTGCGCACAAAAAGTATATTACACCACCACACAGTCTATCGAGCAAACTACTTGTGTGATATGTAAACGTACACAGACAGATTAAAACCAAAACGCTTCACCGAGTATATATCAATCCCTTGACTGCCTGTGGACGCAGATTGTTATTTTGAAATCTTTCAAAGCGTTCTGTCCGCCCAATGAACAACGATACAAAGTGGTGTCAGCGAGTGACACAGATCTTCATGAACCCCCACACCTGTGGAGGCTCACCAGGATCTACGTCTCCTGTGTTCACGTTTTTTCTGGGCAATGAAGGGGTTGAAAAAAAAATTGTTTATATACGTGCACCATCAAAGATTTAAACCCTTTTAGCCCCACGGTCCCATTCCCAAATTTAGGAAGTGTTACATATCAACTGTTCCAGTTGCAGGAGGTGCATTGACCATGATAATTCAAGGGTAGTGCCAGATTAGCTTGGTGCCTGAAGGCGCCAAGCTAATCTGGCACTACCCTTGAATTATCAGGGTCAAATCAATCTCCTGTAATGTGTTGGGGCTAAAAGGGTTAATATGATTTATATACACCTTTTTCCCAAAGAAAAAGACAGCAAAATGAAATCTAACATAAGACAGCCAAAACGAATTTGGACAAAAGACAGTCAAAATGAAATTTGACAAAAGACAGCCAAAAACAGCCAAAATGAATTTAGACAAAAGACAGCCAAAATGAAATTTGACAAAAGACAGCTAAAATGAAATTTGACAAAACAGCCAAAATGAATACTGACAAGACAGCCAAAATGAATTCGGACAAAAGACACCAAAAATGAAATCTGACAAACGACAGCCAACATAAAAAGGCTGACATATACCTGTTAAAATAGTTGCAGGTTTGTGCAACAATGCAACTCAAATCTCATGGTTTGTGGAGAATTAGAACAAAAATTGACAAAACAGTTTTAAATGCACAGCTTAGCACAGTTCAAGAATAACAGGATGGGATGAACCCACAAAGTCCCTTCTATATGAGTAAGGATCTGTACCTTTTGTCTTTGACTTGATTCTGATGTTGAAAAATCTCCTTTTGAAAAAGCCTCGCATATGTGCCAATAAGAATAATAATACGAGTACTTTAATATCTAGGAAAAGAGAAATTCGTTTGGGGTACATTTAATATAACAAATAGTACAAACAAGACATAAAAACATTCCAACATAATTATGAACATTTCCTCTCGCATTTACACAGCTACAAATTCCAAATGGATATAAGTATACACTACCAAATCTTTACACATAGCTCTTAAACATCTCACACAAAACATCTTTTATGAACTGAACTGAGCTGTACTTATACATTCACACCCACCTCTACATATGCATAAGTAATACACGCATTTCAACCTAATCCTAACTGCTTATTATACAAACGTCTCAATACGGTATTATACAGTATTACATAAGCTGCATAATTAAAATCTACATTAGTAAAATAATTAGTGGGTAAACAAACAGTAACAAAAGTCCCAATATGTCCATGTTCACCACCAGATAAAACACAATATAATCACTAGTGCCAATGCATCATAGTGAACTCTACAAGAGGTACGCGCAGTACATACGCGTCATTGGTTTGTCGTGACATATTTTGTTGTTGTTACGTAATTTAATATTTAACATGATATGAGTTTCGCTTTCTCTTCAAGACTTGGAAAAATTGTGACAACACTAGATTTTCACGGTCAATCTTGCTATAATTTGTGTGAAATCAGGTTGACTTTACCTAGCTACATGATATATTAGTACACCTGCATGCTCTTCTGAAAGCACGTTGATGTGTGTGTGCGTGCGTGCATGCGTGCGCTCCAAACATCCTCAAGAGGCATAGATGTTCATGCACCCTCTGGGCACATGAGGATCTATGCCTCTAGAAGATGAACGCAAATGTGAGAGAGCGAGCGAGTGAGAGAGAGAATTACATCATATTTAGAGTATGTCTGCATGGTGACGGAGTTGCCTCTTTTACGTCACTGCCACTGTCTGACTTTCTCCAGATGTCAAAGTTTTTTAATGTTTAAATTTATTTCTGAAAAGAATTAATTTTTACTAAAGAAGTTGAAAGGGTACAAAGCTGGCTAACGAACTCATTCAATGTCTTTCTTCAAACTAGCTATATCGTGTCACCTGAATGCTCTTCTGAAAACGCAACGATGTGTGTGTGTGTGTGTGTGTGTGTGTGTGTGTGTGTGTGTGTGTGTGTGTGTGTGTGTGTGTGTGTGTGTGTGTGTGTGTGCAGAGATGGGTTTCAAAGTGTACCTTAATGTGTCCTGAGATGTTTAAGCCATGTTCCCCGAAAATCCTTAGGAACACACCAGAGATATAGCCGATGGCGCAAGGGTACCCCGTTCACGCTCTTCACAGGTGCTAAAATGAGGTTGAGAAACATTTTCCTCTAAACAAATCAGAATTTATCCCAGAAGCCCAAATCAGCAAAATTATGTTAAGGTAGACCTTTTGCATCCTCTGCAAACAAAACAGGATAAAAAATATTGAATATCTGGCTCACAGTGAAGGTATTTGTACATCTAGTAAACAACCATTTCCACAAAATCGCAACTAAAGACAAAAATAATGTGTCAGATGCCTTCAGACATTTTCTATAGCACTGACAGTCCAGTGTTAGGCTTACATCATTAAAACAGGATGTCGCAATTATTATAAACTTGACTAGGTGATGCTGTGACCACTGTGAGTGCCACAGTGGTTGATTTTGTATCCCTACCCCCAAGTTGTAAAAATGCACAAAATTAATTAGAACAAAATACTAAATTTATTCCATTTCATTTTGACCTCGCTTTACCTATTAAGTTTCAATAATGTGAGCATAAAGTGCAAGAAAATTAGGAAAGCCGGCATCCTTTGCGGTACATTCGTTTACATTTCCCATTTAAAATTGCCGAATTGGGAAAAATACGTTTGTTTCCGATGCCCTCAGAAATTTTGTATACAACCGATAGGTCTTTGTTAGGTTTTATTGGTTAGGATAGAGTACCACAGTTACTCCCAACCTGATTTTATGATGCTGTGATGCATTTAAGGGCCACAGTGGCTGAATCTGCTGCCCTACCCCCATTTTACCAGTAAGCAAAGGAACGCAAAATACTCATATAAATTGCTTACGTTATACTCCTCTGTTTAAATATTTTTTGTTGCCAGTTTTCTTAACAAAATATGCATATTGAGCAAAAAAATTGTGATCATTTCATTAATTTCAATGTGACCCATCAATTAAATTGTAACTATTTTTAACTGGCTGGTCTTTTAAGTGATATTTTACTTAGCGTAAGGCTGGCCTAGTAAGATCTTCCCTCTTCCTTTCATTTATTTTCGTGTAGAAATGTGTAAATATGAATATGCGCAATAAAGTTTCATGGTTCCTAACAGCCAAAACAATGTTATCAAAATACTTAGTTTCCACATGTCCACCACGAGATCACCACTTCCAAGTTCTTCTTCTGCACCGTTCAATTCCTTGATGGCTGTCTTTAAATCTTATATTGTTCTGGCTGCCAATAAGTGAGCTGTCAAGAGCTCGGCAGCATGTTTTCAGAGTTTGGTGTACAAGGGCGTGTCTTCTGGTCAGAACTGCCAGCAGAATGATTCTCTGTATGGACAGGTTTGGAGAATGTGCTAAGGATACTGATTTTCTACGCCAAATTCACATAGGGCTGTTTCCACATGACCCAGTCTAAGGAGGTGAGTCCACTACAGAGTAATCAGTGCGTAGATGAAAGATGGTGGCCTGGCTCTCCCTGTTCAGCTTGTTAATGTCGTCTGCCCACGGGCTGCGACTGCCATTGTGCTGTTGCCAATTACTTTGTTGCTGTAGTGTCTTGGTTTCTTTATAGGTGGTTGTGATCTCGAGGTAGTCTGGCGCCTGCTTTGGCCAGGTTGTCAGCCTCTCCATTCCCAGCTACTCCAGAATGCACTGGAATCCACTGCAGCACTATTTTGTAGACAGGGCATCCAGTCTATCTTGAAGCTTCCTGGTGAGGAGATCAGTGGATCATGCTGCCTTTCCCTAGCTAGTGCTCTGCTGCCGTGTTGAGCACCTGCAAATCTGTACGATAGTTGGAGCTGCTGCCGCCAGCTGGTAAGGAGAGGGAGGTAGTAGTGGTACACGCCACTTCCTTCATTCCGCAGGGTGTCTTGTGCGGTACCACAGCTGCTGTGAGGGTAGCGCTTGTACATAATCTCCAGCGAGATGGCTTTGTGCAGTGCCGCGACCTTTGTCAAAAAATCCTGGAACATTGTTTATGTTGTCTAGAAGGCTCTTTCAAGATGTCCAGGTATCTGAAGGGAGTTCTTCACAAGTCAGTGTTAGCCCTTTGCAGGACCTTCAGTTGGCGGTTTAGACTTGGGCGTTTCTGACGGTTCTTGGTCTGCTCCTGTAGTCTCCCATGCTGTCGGTGTTTAGTAAGTCTCTTCATCGTGTGTGCTGTTCTGCGTTCCAGTGGCTCCAATGTCTTCCATTTCCTAAATTGGGGTGCTCCAGGTGGCTCTAAGAATGTCACTGCATCATGAGAATGACCCATGTTCTGCATCTTGTCAAGCCTGCTTTTTTTGGTTTTGCAGGCAGTGTTTCATGTTGTCGATGTATCTTGGTACCGCACTACTGGTCTGACCGAGCAGGTGTTTGCTTGCGCCAGGATGCTGTAATTTGCGCCAATGTAGTCCCCACCAGTTTTTTCATCAGAGACTTTTTTTCCGCAGCTCTAGCTTCCATGGCTTCGATGTGAGGCCTCCACGTGAATCCAATAATTTATTTTTGCCAGTAAAGTTGGCCTGTCTGTCTTTGATACTGGAAGGTCTCCAGTTTCAAGGTGACCTCTTCCATATGATTGAAAGAGATGGTCTAGCTCAGTTTGAGTGGCCATCTTTCAGTCCAACTGATGACTCAATAATTATTGGCAGTATCCTGGATTCTGCAGGATGCTATTTCTTTCTGTTCTGCTGCGCTCCACACTGCAAAGTCATCCGCATGGGGGATGTTCGAGATGAACCTTCGTACTGTTGAACGGAGGTCATTAATGCAGACCAAAAACTGCATCAGACACAACATCTCTCTGAGGTACAGCTTCCCCAAGCTTGACAAGACTGCAGAATGTGCAGACGGTAGAAGCTTTACAGGCAGCCCCTGTTAATCATGCCTTAATTAAAAACAATTACAATTAAATTGATGGTTCACATTGAAATTATATGCTCAATATGCATACATTGTTAAGAAAACTGGCAACAAACATATTAATCAGAGGAGTATGACATAAGCAATTGTTATGATCATTTTGCTTTCCTTTGCTTACTGGTAAAATGAGGGTAGGGCAGAAGATTTAGCCACTGTGGGCCCTAAATGCATCACAGCATAATAATATCAGGTTGGGAGTAACTGTGGTACTCTATCCTAACCAATAAAACCTAAAGAAAGACATATCAGTTGTATACAAAATTTCTGAGGGCATCAGAAACAACGTACGTTTCCTAATTCCGCAATTTTAATTGAGAAAAAGCTATCATTCATCACGAACGTACCGTAAAGGATGCTGACTTTCCTTTTTTCTTGCACTTTATGCTCACATTATTGAAACTTAATATGTAAAGAGAGGTCAAAATGAAATGGAATAACTTTAGTAAATTGTTTAAATTAATTTTGTGTATTTTTAAAACATGGGGGTAGGGATACAAAATCAACCACTTTGGCTCTCACAGTAATCACAGCATCACCTAGTTATGTTTATAATAATTGTGACATCCTGTTTTAATGATGTAAGCCTTAAAATGGACTGTCAGTGCTATAGAAAATGTCTGAAGGCATCTGACACATTATTTTTGTCTTTTTGGGGGAATTTTGCGGAATGGCCGTTTACTGGGTGCACAAATACCTTTACTGTGAGCCAGAGATTCAATATCTTTTCATTCTGGTTTTTCAGAGGATGCAGAAAGTGTACCTTTACATAATATTGCCTGATTTATTTAGAGGAAAATGTTTCTCAACCTCATTTTAGCATGT
>BTPG01000005.1:6231566-6611566 GCA_036245525.1 Semisulcospira habei
TTCTGACTGCCTGTAACAACACTTGGTTTGCTTGCTGGCTTCTATTAATCGATGTAAGTTTAGTCATGCATCTATATTGAGATGTTTTATCTGACATCAGCACTGATTTTAATCATGACAAGACAAGAACTCACAAGCCACAGTTCAGTTATAGGAGTTTTGCCGCGCTCATCTCAGATTGGTGCACATTTCTTGTTTTGTACAAAATATCTGCTTCATGTATTCCAAAACACGTAAAGTTGTTCACAGTTTATTGTTTCCTCCGTATGATAATTGAAATTAGTTAGGCGCATGTTTCCTTTAAATTGTCTTTTTACTTGTCGTTAGTTTCAATCGTGTGTTTTCCGTTGATTTGTCTGTGAAGAAAAAGCTGTGTATATGTTCACTTCACAAAGCTTCCATATGAACCATGACAGAGTCACGCCTAGCGGGTGAGGTCACAGTCTAGTCAGGCATATAATTATACTAAGATGCATGTCTGACATCAGCACTGAGTTTATTCTGGGACATGAGCTAACGCCACAGTTCAGTTACAGAATCTTCGCCACTCTCAGATCAACCAACTTGATCCAGTACGTAGACGTGAGCATCTCTTGTACAAAATGTCTGTATCGCTTATTAAAAAAAAAGTAATTATATAAGTTTGAGAGTGTTAAACTAGAAATGGACAGGTTTATGACCTCTTTAGTCACTTGTGTTTAGTTTCTATCATGTGTTTTGATTTGTGCTTGAAGAAAACAGTACTGCACCTGTATGTGCGTCACTCAGAACATTGAATACAAGACTTCAACATGACACGTCTTCACCTGACTCCTTTGCTGTTGGTTCAGCTCCTGATGTGCTGTCTTTGCAAAGGTATTCTGTACATTTGATTGCACAGTTTTAAGCACAAAATTAAACAAATTGGCAGGGGACACCAATTTTTTTTGTATGCTACAAGCGAAGTTTGACATTTCAAAAATAAAGTTGTACAAATCTCTAACCGATGCATCGTTCATGTAGATACAGTTGATAAAAACGTTAAGAGCAGAAATAATATGGGGCGTTGTTTTGGGGGTGGATTCGTGTTCACTCCCGAACCAGCTCGAAACACCTTTCTGGCGATGTGAATGCGACTCACCATTAATATGAATAATAATTTTACTTGTGTTTCACATGTATTCTCGTTATTGATCGCTCAAGTAACTAAGCGCTCTTCTGTAAGTTGGAACAAACATTAAAGCGATCTGCACCAGGGCAAGCCAAGGGCCGGACCAAGTTCTCAGTGTTTTCTTGCTTTAACTATGACTTCTCTACCCTTCTCTTTACAATCCACCTGAGTAGGCACACGTACTGGTTGTGTTGGGGGAGGGTGGAGGTGGGTGGGAGGGAGGGGGGGGGGGGTGTCTCTCTTCCGTAGCAAAGGAAAAATTAACAGACTGGTCTTTATTGTACCATACAAATTATGTTAGAATAGTCCTTCTGCGCAACATTATTTTAAGACCTATATTTTAAGGTATTATTACCTAAGCATGTAGCTTTAATATAACAACCTAGTTTTCGATGACACAACATACTGATTTTGGTAGGTACTGTTGTTTGGTCCACGAAACTGAAATTGTCTGATGTTCGTTTGGTTTGCCTTACCTACAGTACCGACGTCTGACGAAACCCAGGATGTAAACTCTGTTTCAAATTAGTCACTATGGTGGGCGGCATATCCTTAGGACTGGGAGCTGCGAATAAAATATTTCAAAACATGCAGTTTGCTAGTTCTCTAAATTTCATATGTAAATATTTTGACTATTGTTTCCACAGCACAAAACACAACAACAAACGCGGATAGTAAAGATGACAGTGGCCTTTCGGCGTAAGTAAAACGCAAATTGCAATAGATTGTAATACATTTAGAGCGCTTAACACTGTCAGTGGTCAATGTAAATAATCAATGATGTTTACAACTCGATGTGATTTTTATTCTGCTTTCAACTTGTACAAAACTCATTTACAATCAAAGTTCAGCGTAGCCTCTATACTCTTTGGTTTCAGCTGTGACAAGAACAATTGGATCTGTCTGTGTATTCTAGCAGTTAAATGTGCGTACTGCATTCGCCTTAGACAAAACCCTTGTTGAAGAATCAATAAGTTTGTTTATTTCTCGATAACAAATCTCAATGAAACTATTGCATGACAATAAGTGTGCTTGATGTTTTTTTTTCGCAGGGGCGCCATAGCCGGGATTGTTACCGGCTCATTAGGTGCAGTGGCAACGATTGCTGGAGTTGTTGGAGCATGTGTCTACTGTTGCCGTGACAGTCCATGTTGCAGTTCTGATAAAGCTAGTGGTGGCACCCAAGTTTACATTTGTTGTTGCTGCAATTCAGGTGGTGGAGGCGGCCCTCCAGCCTACAAACCTTAAAGGGATTCAAGGGATTTGCTCCAGGCAAGAAAGGGTTACAAGTTTGCAACGTCTCCTGTATAACTGATCATAATATGGCTTTCAGTAATGCTGCACTTGTGAAGTTTTAATGTCGTAAAATTAAAGTCCTTTCTGCTCTTGCTCTCCTTTGTACGTAGAAGAGTTCCAGAGATAAACACAATGGGCAGTAGAACACCTTTGTTACGTGTGCCTAACGCGTTGTATCGACAGATTTTAGCAACCAATCTGAAGCATATCGCTGTAATCCACTGCGTAATGCATGTTTTATTGTACTTTGCTTACAAGTAAACCCACAGTATTGGTAACAAGAAGAGAGACAATTTAAAGTAATAATTAGAACAGTCAGTAGAGCATAGTCACCTGTCTGGATTTAAGTGCGAGGATGTGCGTCGTAGGAGCCGATCTTGGCTATCTAGGCGACGAAGGGGAATGGGGGGGGGGGGGGGGGGGGGGGAGGGGGAGGGGGGTGGTGGGTGCGCATTTTAAAAGAAAAAGAAGAATAAATGTAAAACGTGTGATAAAACTTGCCATCCTGCTAATCTGTGTTAAAACTGGTAAAGCATTTAAAAAAAAAAAAAAAAACACCAAAACACATTAATTTTTTCGCTTTTTACAAAACTGTTGTAGTTATACAAAACAGGAGGCATACAGCCAAACCTTACCATGAAATCTTTTGTGTAAGATGATGGCAAATATATGTGGAATAGAACTAGTGTATTGTAGGTCTGCTCATGTGGAAAATAAAAGAAAGGGTAGATAAGTCTTAGTTGAAGTAGGACAACATTACAACCTGTCGTGTCGGGGAATATTGCAGTTAAAAACCTCTCTGGTGCATCCAGGGTCTGAAAAAAATAATCGATAAGCGAGGGGGGGGGGGAAGGTGGGTGTGGGGGTGTAGAAACAGAAGAGGGCGAGTGCTTCCGTGAGAGGGCTGGAGGGGGGGGGAGGCAATACTGAATCAGCTGATGGATACCTTGCATTATTTGTGACATTATTTGTGACTGATTTTTTTTAAAACGTCATCTGACCTGATTAAGTATGCTATTAGTAACCGCTACACGTCGTTAACGGCGTTGAATCATTAAACTTGCCGGTTGTGATATATGGAAATGTTGTCATGCAAGTGGAGACGCAATGTTAAGGTCCGCAATTAGAACAATAAACATCCAAAAGAGTAAAAACAAATTCAGGGTTCTGTTTCTGTTGCATATATTTAACCCTTATCATTCGGAATACACCAGTGTGTCAAATAAGTTTTGGCTAAAATTGTTCAAGGGTAGTGCCAGAATAGCTTGGCGCCTCATGGCGCCAAGCTATTCTGGCACTACCCTTGAACTAAAGCCGTTGGTCTCTATCCTTATCTGTAAGTACTATAATGTAGCTTGCACATGGCAGTGTACAAATTTGAAGCTTTAAGGGTCAGTAGGATATGGGTTAAAGACCATTTTGTGTGCCGGCTCATCGTGTGCGCGTATGTGTATGTGTGTGAGTTTTCTGCTCCTTGTAAATCAATGTATGTTTGTTGTTGTTGATGTTGTTGTATGTGCTTGTTTTTGTATTTTGCTTTGTGTTTCATTACTGTAATTGTAAAGCGCCTAGAGCACCTTGGTGATTAGGCGCTATACAAATTACCTTTATTATTATTATTATTATTATTATTATTATTATTATTATTATTATTATTACACAGTTGCAAAGTTGGCAGAAACACAGCAAAACTCTGGCGATTGTGTGCCCCACTTCCTGTCGCCGTCCGCGCTACTGACGGTCATCTTCTCCGTGCAGCTCAGACCTTTACCGTTAGGCTTATCCACTGCACTGACTCGTAGAATAGACAGCAAACCACGTGCGACATTTTCACTGGTAATTTCACAACAATTACTCTGCCAGCTTTTACAATTCACGAGTTTTTATTTTTGCGCAAGAAAATGCACCAGAGGAAGGTTTTGACCGAGCCTAAAGATACTTATTAGAGAGAGAAAGAGATTTAAAAAAAAACGCCCTGAATTCGTGACTGTATCCCGTCGCACATGGCGTAAACGAAAAAAATTGGAAAGGTCCCCACCCCCCCCAAAAAAAAAAAAAAAAAAAAAAAAAAAAAAAAAAAAAAAAAAAAAACATAAACAGTAAATTTCATCCACACGACACCGGCAGTTTTACCGTCAACGCACAATTATTTTGAACTGCCTGAAGACTGTGCTCAGTGACCATGGAGTGTCGCTTGTTTTTATCTGATGTACGCCTGGATCATTTTGTCTGTGACTTTTTTGTTACTTTTAAGTTTTAAGTACACTTTGCATACTGTGCATTATTTCAAAAGTCACAGGAAGCATAAACTTTAGCTGAGTTGGTATACCTAGCCCTCTACCTAGGTTAAACGCACCAGCGGCGCCATTGTTGCTATTTTCGCCCCCGACCGGTCGCTCGAACCGGTCATGTGCACCAGAACTGCGTGCGCAGGTTGGCTTCTGCACTTGTACACTCTCTGAGCACAGTGGGTCTCCAACCTCACACAGATTGCATAGCTTTGTCTTCCGTGGACATGCACAAGTGCCCATCAAAGTGGCATTGTGGTCATTGATGCGTGTCACCAGAGGAGAGGTGTGAAATGTCTTGACTTAGATCAACCTTGAACTCTTGGCTTGACTTCGCGAACGAAGATTCTATAGGGCTTGCCCACGTCGTCTGCAGGCATTTTCGTGGCTGCGGAGGCCAATCCGGGACAGGCAGGTTCGACCGCAGTGGCTGCAGGGGAAGGTCTGGTCAGGGTTCTGAGTTACGGCAACTCTGTTTTTTCTCCTGAGCCGTTTGTCCTTAAGGTTAGCTCTGCGAGAATCCTCAAAGGAGACGGCTGCCTTGTAGATGGTGGAGCGCCAGGTGTCACGGTCCGCAGCAAGCGAAGACCACTGGCGGTGGTCGATTTGGCAGGCACTAAGTGACTTCTTGAGACCGTCTTTGTATCTCTTCTTTGGTGCCCCTCTGTCACGGTGTCCAGTAGCAAGCTCGCCGAACAGAGTGATCTTGGGTAGGCGATGATCCTCCATCCTGGAGACGTGCCCCGCCCAGCGAAGCTGTGTCCGCAGCAACAAAGCCTCGATGCTCATAGTTTCTGCCTGTTCAAGGACCTCGACGTTGGTGACATAGTCACTCCAGTGAATGCCCAGGATGGTACGCAGGCAGCGCTGGTGAAAGCGTTCGAGGAGTCGTAGTTGGTTGCGGTAGAGGGCCCAGGACTCGGAACCGTACAGCAGGGTGGTGAGGACGACAGCTCTGTACACACTGATCTTGGTGCCCGTTTTCAGCTGTTGATTGTGCCACACCCGCTTGAAAAGTCGCCCAAAAGCGCTGTTCGCTTTTGCCAGCCTGCTGTCAAGCTCCTTGTCCAGCTTGGCATCTGACGTGATGATGCAGCCAAGGTAGGTAAACTGGTGTACTGACTTCAGTTCAGACTCGCCGATGGTGATGTGGGGAGGGCGATGCTCTACCTTGGGTGCCGGCTGATGAAGTACCTCTGTCTTTTTCAGACTGACCTCGAGTCCAAAGAGCTGGGCAGCATCTGCAAAGCAGGATGTGATGCGCTGCAAGGCTCTCTCTGTGTGTGCAACAAGGGCAGCGTCATCAGCAAAGAGCAGCTCACGAATCAGTTGGTCTAGGGTTTTGGTGTGGGCCTGCAGTCGTCTGAGGTTGAACAGGCTGCCATCGAGACGATACCTGATGTACACTGCATCGTCATCGTCGAGGTCTACTGTGGCCTGCTTCAACATCATGCTAAAGAAGATGGTGAAGAGGGTTGGTGCCAGCACGCAGCCCTGTTTCACGCCGTTGATAATGAGGAATGGTTCTGAGAGGTTACTGTTGAGACTAACCTGGCCTTGCTGGTCCTCGTGGAGCTGGACGATCATGCTTAGGAACTTTGGGGGACAGCCAAGTCGCTCCAGGATCTGCCACATGCCTTGCCTGCTCACAGTGTCGAACGCTTTTGTTAGGTCGACAAACGTTACGTACAGCCCTTTGTTCTGCTCGCGGCACTTCTCTTGAAGCTGTCTCAGCACAAAGACCATGTCGGTGGTACTCCTGTTGGCTCTGAAGCCACACTGGCCCTCTGGGAGGTGGTCTTCAGCGATGGCAGGTACCAGCCGATTCAGGAGCAGCCTTGCGAGAATTTTCCCGGCAATGGACAGCAGGGTAATTCCACGATAATTAGAGCAGGCAGATTTCTCTCCTTTGTTCTTGTATAGGGTGATGATGACTGCATCACGGAGATCCTTTGGTAGTGTTCCTTTCTCCCAGCAGCAGAGAAAGAGGTCATGGAGCTTGTTGTGCAGTGCTGGGCCTCCATGTTTCCAGATCTCTGGCGGGATTCCGTCAATGCCTGCTGCTTTGCCACTCTTGAGCTGTTGGATGGCTGTGAGGGTCTCTTCGGCGGTGGGCGGTTCGTCCAATTCAACCTTTAGTGGGAGCTGTGGGATTTGGAGGATGACTGTTTCTTGAACAGTGCGCTCAGCGCCGAAGAGGTCCTGAAAGTATTCTGACCAGCGGTTCAAGATGGAGGTATTATCTGTGAGGAGTGCCTGTCCATCGGCGCTTCGCAGGGGACTTTGTACCAGGTGCCTAGGGCCATACACTGCTTTCAGTGCTTCATAGAAGCCCCTGTAGTCACCGTTGTCAGCGCAAAGCTGGGTCCTCTGTGCCAGTCTCGACCACCACTCGTTCTGGAGCTCTCTAAGCTTGAGCTGGAGACTGCTGCAGATGAGGCGAAAGGCAGATTTCTTCACAGGGCAGGAAGGCTGGGCTAGGTGGGCCTGGTGGGCGGCTCTTTTTTTTGCTATTAGTTCCTGGATCTCCACGTCGTTTTCGTCAAACCAGTCTTTGTTCCTCTTTCTAACAAAGCCCACGACTTCCACAGAAGATTTTACAATAGCAGTTTTCAGTTGCTCCCAGAGTGTTTCAGGGGAGGAGTCTGCTGGATCAACTGTGTCTTTGAGCATGCGCTCTAAATCTGTCTGAAGGGCAGCTTTCTTGTCATCACGCTGAAGGCTGGCGACATCAAGCTTTTTCTTGAGGGGGCCTCTTTTCTTGGGTTTCAGCTTGAGGTGGAGCCTGAGTTTGCAGCGGACAAAGCGGTGGGTCAGTGTGGCACTCTGCACTGGGCATCACTCTGGTGAGGAGGACGTCACTGCGGTCCCTCTGACGCACAAGGGCATAGTCGATAAGGTGCCAGTGCTTGGAGCGAGGATGCATCCAGGTGGTCTTTCGACTGTCCTTTTGCTGGAAAGTAGTGTTGGTGATGACAAGTTGCTGTTCTGCACAGAACGCCAACAGCAGGCGGCCATTGTCATTGCAGTTCCCAACGCCATGCTTGCCGAGGACTCCTTTCCAGGCTTCAGAGTCTTGGCCCACTCTGGCGTTGAAGTCGCCAAGGATGATGACTTTGTCGTCTGCGGGGGTGCTCTGCAGGAGGCTGCGCAGGTCAGAGTAGAATTTGTCTTTTTCTGCAGGCTCTGCCAGGAGGGTTGGGGAGTACACACTGAGAAAGGTGGCGTATTGCTGGTGTCTCAGTGGGAGGCGCATGGACATGATGCGGTCGGAGTGACCCATTGGTAGGTTTTCCAACTTAGTCGCAATGGGGGTCTTGACCATGAAGCCCACGCCTGAGAGCCGTCTTTCTGATGCAGGCCTGCCTGACCAGTAGAGGGTGTAGCCAGCGCCAAGTTCTTGGAGGCTGCCTTCCTCCGGGAGGCGTACTTCGCTGAGCCCGGCGATGTCGATGTTTAACCTCCGCAATTCATGGGCAATAAGGGCGGAGCGACGTTCAGGGCGTCCGCTGTCTGCTGTGTCGAGCATGGTTCGGATGTTCCAGCATGCTACGTTGAGTCCGGTCGTGGTCGTCATGAAAGTGGATCCATTGTTTTTTCTTGTTTTCTGACCGCAGGAGAAGATGCCCGTTGACCGCGGCTAGCCAACTGGGGTTACGAGGGGATGAGCTTTGGTTAGGCCACCTTTTCTAGGCCCCTCTCCGTGTGGAGCAAGCAGTGCTGTCCCTAGAGAAGGCTGCTTGGTCGTTCAGGGTGTGCCGAGTGACGTTGTCATCCCCAGGTCAACATCAGGCGACCAATATCCTGAACCGCCTGCATGCAGGTTTGAGACTGCGGCTTCCAGTGACATCTTTCACCTGCCGTTTCACCCCTTGCCCATCGCTACAGGACTTGGAAAGGTCGTTGTCATGGTCCGTGGGCGTTTCCTAAAGCCTGCGCGGTGGAGCCTTTTGGTGGAGTGCAGTGTGCGCAGTACTGGCCCCACCCTTTAAACCATTGGTTCGTCTGCCATGGCCTAGCACGCTAGGACGGTGGCATCGAGGTCCTCGGGTCGTAGGTTTTATATCAGACTGTCCTTGTCCTAGTCTCTGGCTCAAAAACCTTCCCCGGAGACACGGGGGCTTTGATGTCAGGGTTTTCCTCCCTTAGCCTTTCCGCAACCAAGCGGCCAGTCCTGCAAGGCAGCAGGGGACTCGTGGAGGGCGGGGTCGTCTATGTCCCGTGCAGATGTGAACATCTGCCCACTGCCACCTTGAACTAACCCTCAAATAATCGTCAGTCAGTGTAAGAGGTATACATCATGAGTGATAATGACTATTTCTGTGATCTGACCCTGTGTTCCTCATATGGAGGAGGTTTGCGGGTGTATAGAGCAGTATCACAATTTTCACAAATGGCTGTGTTGTTTCTCAGACGGAGAAGTACTTGGTAGTGTAGTGTTGTTGTCAAACACAAGGTGATTTCTCATGCAGAAACTCCAATTAGAACATTCTTTCAATAAGAAAATCAACACCATATTATAATCTGAAGTGTCAGATTAAACTTGTTTTGCTAGGGAGGTGGGGAGGAGGTCAAGTGCGTGCAGATATGATCAGCCCTTCCTTTTACACTTTTAAAAGTGCCAAAAGCGGTGCTGTGTCCCGAGATGAAAAAAGAAACGTTTTAACAAATACAATCGCAACCTCTGCAAACTCTAAATATGTCTCAGAAAACCCCAACAAAACAAAAACAAAACAAAACAAAACAAAAAAACACGCGTGGAGAGAACGGTACAACACAATAGTACAATTGTAAACAAAATCCCCCCCCCCCCCCCCAAAAAAAAAAAAAAAAAAAAAAAAAAAAAAAAAAAAATAGAAAAAAAAAAGAAAAAAAAAAGAAAAAGAAGAAAAGAAAAAGAATAAAATAAAAAATAAAAAAAGCACCAAGAAAGAATAATTTCTTATTTGTAATTGTTATTTTAAGCGTGTTTCTGTCTTTGTTATGAATGTATGCTCGCCTGATATCACTGTTTTGGTCTGGATTTCTGCTGTATGAAACAGTTTCGAAAACGGGGGGTGGGGGGGGGGGGAAGGCTGTGCCCACCCCCCCCCCCCCCACAACCCCACCTCCCGTCAAGACACCACTGCCTGGATCCGCCCCTGAGGCTATTTGCTATTTTGCTATAAGTTACTTCCATTAAAAGTCTATGATAATCTTTTTTGTTGTTGTTGTTGTTGTTTTGTTCTTTGTGACATTTTGAATGGTGTTGCAATTGTTAGTTGTTTGGCGATAAACATTGTTGTGTCTTGGTGGTGGTGGTGTTGATGGTGATGGTGGTGATGTGGTAGTGTCAACAAAACCCTGAAGGTGCGTAGCGTCAAGACATCTTTATTGTGCTGGCAGAGAAGTAATTAGACTAGTCATGCCTCCACGAGTGGGACGGCAGCGGTGACATACACTTGAAGAGGCTTAACTCCTTGCATCGCCTGATCCAGCTCTTTCTACTGACCAAAAATTTGAAAAACTAAAAATGCTTCCTCTTGACAGGCACCATCTCTTTAACAAAGGGGTAGTCATGTATAAAATCTGGAATGAAATCCACCCAGAATACTTGTGTAAACTCTTCACCAAAGCAGGTTCAGGCTATTGAACATCAAGGTTTAACTCCATCACACTACGCCCGAGGATAGATTTATTTAAAACCACTCTCTCTTTCTCGGGCGCCTCGTTTTGGAATAAACTGCCAGCGCACATAACACACACTGCTTCACTCCCCACTTTCAAGGAAAGTCTCTTCAGGTACCTGTTATCTAACAGCTTATTCACTGGTTCGGGTATCCCCATCGCCTCAAGCCTTGATATTAACCTCCGCGCGCACGTGTGCGTGTATGTGTGTGTGTGTGTGTGTGTGTGTGCGTGCGTGCGTGCGTGTGTGTGTGTGTGCGTGCGTGCGTGCGTGCGTGCGTGTGTGTGTGTGTGTGTGTGTGTGTGTGTGTGTGTGTGTGTGTGTGCGCGCGCGTGTGTGTGTGTGCGCGCGCGACTACGTGTGTGATTTCAGTGAAGGCAGGACTTTTCAAGAATATCATTCTTCCGTTCACATTGTGCCCTCCGTTTTGCCTTATCCATGTACTTTGAATGACATGTTATATTATGTGCATGTGTACGTTAGTAACTTTGTACCTTCAGCAGAGTTGTACCTTTGTAGATTAGCAGCGGCGGCAAGCGTAAAAAAAATGGCACATGTGCTATACTTCTTCTGTTGAGAAATAAAGTTTAATTTCATTTCATTTCATTGTGCCGGTCTGCATACAGCATGCTAATCTAACCCCCCAACCAACAAATTTGTGGTTCGAGAGAGGAAAAAACAACAACAGCAAAAACTGTTTTTTTATTTTGGTGAGAGTGTTTGTGCTCCGATGCTTTCTTGACAAGGCGGGTATGACTATTTTCTGCTAATCTAGAGGTTCGAGATTTCGTCACAAAATGTTAAAAAACAAATCAAAGCAGACAGCCGCATCAAAGCAGGATATCGCGCCATAATGTCACTTGCGAAGTTGCATGCGAACACGACCATCGATCTGTGTCATTGAACCAAGCACACATCATGCTTAGTGACTTTTTCATAGTGCACATGTAGCAATAGAACCTTTCAAGACTACTTTTACACAGGAAACACCCCCACACCATATGTCAAAGTCTTACCGCGCTAAGCTTGCTGGGATAATCATAGTGTACCTGTAGCCATTTTGCAAACCAGAGTGTGTGACTGTTCGCCAAATAAAACCCCACCATATTCCACATCAGAATGGCTACAGCTCACTTCCTCCACTTAGGAAGGTCACGCCGCTCAATCTGAAAATAAACTCATGTTCCTATTATTTATTCTAAATAAGAAGTTTAGACCGCGCAGATTACATACCGAAATACCACAGGAAACAACTTCACAATTTTACTATAATGTATATTTCGGTTTATAGATACTGAGTTCAGAATAGTTTTGTATTACACTTTGTTGTTTCAAATGCTGCAAGATAAATTTCATACTTTTTGTTGTTGTTGTGCAAACTGGACATTTGTACGAATTTTATTTGTTGATTCAACTGATGAGTTGTAGTTATTGTGTACTATTTACGAAAATAAATGCGTCGCTCCTGTTCAAAAGATGGCTTTGACCAACATCGCGATTCTGCGGTTGTGAAAGGTTCTATCAAACATAGAAGTGGAGTGTTAGTACATTATACGTTCTAGACACACCTCGCGGCAGACACTTCTGCAACTTTTCCGCCCTCAGTGACTATGGATCAAACAGTCCCGCTTGGCGACCTTCTCATGTTGCACAGTGCACTTGTAACACTGGAACACTGGGACCCGCTGTTAATAGCCCATCGCACGTACGTTCTTGAATGTTTGCTGAAAAATCTATTCTTGACCGTACATTGGCATTTCTGAGGAATGAGCGTTTCCCTACAGCTGGTGCCATTAATATTCACCGTGCACGTACACGCCACTTTGCTTTTTGTCGGCACATGCATTCGCTAGAAACTCTTTTCGATATGAGGATTAGGAAGTTTGGGTGTTTTATTTGTAACTTTTCTTTTCTTTTGACTCATGTAAATGCCACAGTTATAAAATCGATGGTGCGGTATAAGTGCACGCGTGTTTATCAAGACTGTCAGATTGTAAACACCTTACGACAGTGCTAGGAGACGCGGGGAAGTATTTGTCACCCTTTGGCTGTTAGTCCATGAGCCAGACCTGGCTACCGTGCACCCCCCCCCCCCCCCTTCCCCATTTCTCACTACTCAATAAGATGGGCTTCAAAGTGTACGGCCTTAGTATGTCCTGCGATGATTACGACATGTTCCCATAAAATCCTTACGAACACACCAGAAATATAGCCGATGGCGCATGGGTACCCCCCATTAGTGCTCTTTGTGTATGCTTCCCTGAAATACACCTTCGACAAGACTGCTGAGTACGCTACCATTAAAACCAATGTACAGATCAACTGTCCACATTATTTGCACAATATTCATACTCTGTGGAGAGAAATGATTACAAAAATCTAAATAAAGGTGTATGTCATAAGCAATTTTTTTTAATGATAATTGTGTGTTGCCTTGTGTACCAGTCAAATGGAGGTAGCGCAGCAGAAACAGCCTCTGTAGCCTCTAAATACACCGCAGCATCATACAATTAAGCTAAAAATAACTGTGGTACTGTATCCAGGTCCATCCACCTGGAACACTCTCCCACTCTCTCTCCGTTAGAAACACTCTCTCTTCTCTTTCCAGTCCACCCTCAAAACTAACCTCTTTCAACAGTTCTAGCACTATACCACCACACTCCCCACCCCAAGCTGACTGTCGTAATTTATTTGTGGTACGTGAGTCGTTGTCTAAAGTGTGCGCATGCGTGCGCGAGTTGTGAGTGCGCGCTTAGAGTTATGATTACTATAATATAAGCGCATTATAAATACCGTAATTATTATTATTATTTATCCAACGATGTAAGCTTTATGATGACCTACCAGTTGTATACAAAATGTCTGAGGGCATCGGGGCCACGTATATGTCAAAATCGGCTTTTTAGGGGGAAAAGGCTATCGTTCACAACAAATTTATAGTAAAGGATGGCAGCTTTCCTCATTTTCTTGCACACAATGCTCACATCATTAAAACTTAATAGGTAATGACAGGTACTGATGAAGGATTCAAGATTCAAAAACTTTATTGTGTCAGTCTGGCCGACACATTTTCTTCCATTGGGATCAGTATGCTACAACAAAACAATGATATGAAAATACTTAGTTTCCAAATGTCCACCACGAGATCATCACTTTTTTGCCGCCATTGTTTGCTTTCTTCTTCTTCTGCAGCGTTCAATTGCTTGGTGGGCGTCTGCAGAGTTGTAGGCTGCCATGAAGTCGGCAAGAGGTGGCAGCGGGTTCTCAGAGTGTCACCTGGCCAGAATTGCCGGCAGACTGCTCTTCTGAGCCACATTCTCTAGACCTAGTCTCTTGAGTTGAACCCGCAGTGCGCCGACGGAAGATGGTGGCCTGGCTCTTTCTGTCCAGCTTGCTGGTGTAGTCTGCCGCGGGTTATAATCGCCGTTCTGCTGTTGCCAATCACTCTGTTGCTTGCACTTGAATAGTGTCTTGGTTTCTTTACAGGCGGTTGTGATCTTGAGATAGTCTGGCGCCTGCTTTAACCAGCCTGTCACAGTGTCAGCCTCCTCGTTCCCAGCTACTTCAAAATGCGCTGGAATCCATTGTAGCGCTACTTTGTGGTTGCTGGACAGGGCACCTAGTCTGTCTTGAAGCTTCCTGGTGAGGAGATCAGTGAATCAGAGGGTTTGAAGAGCTGACAGCGAGTCGGCGTGAAAGACAATGTTCTGTCTTCTGCTGCCTTCCCCTAGTTAGTGTTTTGCTGCTGTGATGAGTGTCGGCACATCTGCTCTATTGTTGGAGCTGCGGTCACCAGCCGGTAAGGAGAGGGAGGTAGTAGTGCGGTCTGCACAACAGACGTCCACGCCACTTGCTCCGTTCTGCACGGCGTTTTATGCAGACCCACCTGTGTAGATACGAGCTCAGCTGCTGTGAGGGTAGGGTCCGTGCATAATCTCCTGGCTTTTATGTCGCGATCATTCCTGCAGGAACCACAGGATTACAATGCATAACTGCAAAATGCATCAACCGGTAATCCATACCAGCCGCTAGAAACGGTGTCAGACAGATATGCCGCCGATAGCCCGTCTGACCGAAATAGATCATGCCAGCAAAATATCCCGTCTGACCGGTATAGATCATGCCAGCAAAATAGCCCGTCTGACCGGTATAGATCATGCCAGCAAAATAGCCCGTCTGACCGGTATAGATCATGCCAGCAAAATAGCCCGTCTGACCGAAGCAGACCGGTATAGATCATGCCAGCAATAGACATACATCTTGCATTGTGTGTTGCCAAACGAACATTTTTCTACGGCACCGAAGCGCACACACACATACGCACGCGCACACACAGACACAGGTAGACAGTTTCTGAAAAGTATTAATTTAGAACACAGGCATGGGATGCTCGCTGCGATATCGACCACATCTGAAAACACGGGTGGCAGAAAATATGTGCTATTTCCTACTATTCGTGTTACAGACGTGGTTACTTTCGCAAATAATATCTTATGCCTATGATTCAGTGCTCGGGTACATTTCTCAGGAATTAAAACATGATCAGAACGTTTGTGTAGACTGAAATGTTGAATGCGCCACTGAGGACAGCAGGAAAACGCTCCTTTACAAAAAGGAAATAAAGCAACACGCTCACGACCGCCACCAGAGCAACCCGCAAAACATCAAGTACACCGCTACAACCACACCAGCCAAGTGCACAACCATGACAAGATCACAATACACTCACCAGCAACGGAACAAAAAACTAACTATAGTGATACATATTAAAGGCTATGCATTGCTACACTTTAAAAAAAGAAGTACCCAACGGAGAAAGAAACACGCTTAGAAAAGACGGGAACAACACAATTTATTAATATTTCGGGTAAATACCCTTTGTCAAAATAGACAAGCAAACAAACAGAGAGATTAGCCGCTACTTATCTTCATTGCCAGAAGGAATGTGGCAACTGAAGGAGATGAAATAAATAAAAGAAAAGGAAGAACAAAAGTGCGGAAAAAGTAAAAATGACGTCAACGAAAAATCATAAGAGAGAGACTCGGAGAGAACCTGAACATGAGAGACAAGAGTGTGTGCAAGCACGTGCAGGAGCGAGCAAAAGAAAAGGCGTGTAGGTGGGGCCAGAGAAAGAGAGAGAGAGAGAGCGAGACGGAGAGAGAGAGAGAGAGAGAGAGAGAGAGAGAGAGAGAGAGAGAGAGAGAGAGAGAGAGAGAGAGACAGCGAGACGAAGAGAGAGAAAGAGAGAGAGAACGAACGGGGAGTACCCATGGGCACGAAGTAGGCTGAGTGTCTAATATACAAAGCCTGCTAAACACCAACCTGAAGGCAAACTTTATATCACCTTCAAGTTGAGGACTACCTCAGGGAAAAACGGGAGGACCCCGGTAAAAAAACAACAACAACAACAAAAAAAAAAACCCAGCATTTAGCACGGTACACAACAAGTAATAAGTCATTGAAACAAAGCAAATAATCAAATTCAGTAAGAGAATATTGGTATAAGTGGAGAGTAGGTAGTTGTGAAACCGTCTTCAAGGGTAACTAAAAAAAATTATAAGGAGAGAGAGAGAGAGAGAGAGAGAGAGAGAGAGAGAGAGAGAGAGAGAGAGAGAGAGAGAGAGAGAGAAAAGGAAAAAGTGTAAAGAGAGAAAGAGGGCTAGAGAGAAGTGTTAAGCGGGGTAGGGGGGGGAGAGAGAAAGAGGGAGAGAGATAGAGAGAGAGAAGGAAAAAAAAAAAAAAGAGAGAAGAAGGGGAGGGGGGGGGGCGGAAGACAACCAGCCAGAGCCACCAGCCCCACCCAACAGGCACCCACCAGCCCACAGAAAAACACACAGGCAAGCAACAAGACGACCACATACATCCCCAAGGGATGCACATGATCGCCCCACCCCAAAACCGCGCATCACTCCGTGGGCCGGAGATCGGGCGCCCGACAGGGAAGGGCAAGGGATCCAACTAAACGTTCGGCCAGCGCTGAGAAAGTCCCCAAGGGATGTGTACATATCAACCAGCGCCAACCTCACCTAACTGGTTAGTGAGTAGTAAAATAGAAGCGACACAGTGAGGTAAAGGTACAGTTAGCAGACATAAGCAAGGTAAAAAATGTTAATCTTTCATATTCATCCCGAGTGGCGCCACAGTGCCCAGTTTATTAATCAGAGATTTTTCACGGTCTTTCCTGGCCCAGACATTACTGGCTTGCATAAGCCAGAGGCCTTTAACCCGAATGTCCGAGACGGAGTGGTCGGCCTGATTGAAATGTCGTCCGACCGGTCTGTTGTATTTGTACTTGACAGACTGAAGATGTTCTTTGAAACGGTCGTTGATGGTTCTTTCCGTCTCTCCAACATAGAGTTGGCCGCATTTCACACAGGAGATGACATAAATCACGTTGGTGGTTTGACACGTGAAGTATCTGTCTATGTTGATTTTGTAACGTGGACCAATCACCACGGTGGAAGGGTAAATAAAAGGACACGTCTTGCAATTAGGAACATTGCACGGAGTGGAGCCGAAGGGTCTGGTGGTATGACGAGGCTTGAGAGTAGAGCGAACAAGCATGTCCCGGAAATTAATATCCCTCTTGAAAGCTACCAAGGGAGGTTCAGAAAAGATAGCAGCAGATTCTTGACTGGATGTCAAAAGACCCCAGTTAGAAAGAAGGATTTTACGAACCGGATTGGTGTGGGGATGGTAGATCATGGTTACGATAGGCCTGTCGCTATCAGCGGTAGGTTAGTCTGCAGTATACTCGCGCGACTACGTTTTTGTACCGTGAACAACAGTATGTGGGTAATGTCTGTCGATGAAAAATCCAGCCATTTCTTTGGATTGAACATCAAAATCTGATTCTTCGGAACATATTCTTTTTAGTCGAAGAAACTGGAAATATGGGATGCTGTGAGAAGAGCGGTAGTCGAGGTAGGAATGTGAGTCGGTAGGTTTGTAATGTAGTGAAGTTTTCAACATTCCGCAGTCAATCCTGATGTTCGGATTGCTACACTTTAATTTCAAATAAGTTAGTACAATACATATTCTTTTAAAACAATAATAATGAATCATATTGATAAACATAATTGAACAGTTTGAAAATAATTATGCATTTGATTATATTCAAGGTTCAAGAAATGCACTGTCCATAAAAGGATATATGTCAGACGTTCTCAGACATTTGTGCACTTTTGATCTATGTGTCTTTCAGAGGAGCAAAGGCAAAGCACATGCCGATAGGCACACTTCTTAAAAAACAACCCCACAACAAACAGAATACAGACGATTATTAGAATGACAAAACAGTAAAACAAATGGAAAAAACACAAAAAGTAGATCTACTGTTCTTCTGCTTCTCCGCTTTGACCTTTTGAATCTGAAAATAAATCTACACCTATTTTAATAAATCTACACATATTTTAATAAATCTACACCTATTTTAATAAATCTACACCTATTTTAATAAATCTACTCCTATTTTAATAAATCTACACCTATTTTAAGAAGGCGTTCAGCAGCAAGGATACAGTTTCTGAGCCCAGCGCCCGTCTGCAGTGACACTACACATAACAAACTTTGTGGTTGTCGGCACACAAGCAAATGGCTACGTGCGTGCTCAGACCCCATTGATAAGATTTCAACTAAACAACGACTTAAACATTCTGAATGGAGCAGAAACAACGTTAAGGATTCCACTCGCCGCTCGTTTAATAAAGCCTGGCTCTTCTTGCTTGGCGATGGCGTCTTTCATCCGATTGAGTTCGGCCTCGTACGCTTGCTGCTTCCTGGCTAATTCTTCCATTTCCCCTTCTCTTCTCTCTTCCTCCAACCTCCTCTTCTGTTCAAGCTTCTCCTTTAGAAGTTTACGCTCACGCGCAGCTTCTGCCTGCAGCTTTATGATGACAGAATTGACTTCTTCAACCTTCTTCTGTTCAACCGTCGTCATTTTTCCTGAGCTATATTCTGTTTCCATTTCCTTTAGCTTCTGTCGGTGTTTAATCCTCTCCTCCTCAACCAGGGCTTCTATCTGCCTCTCGCGCTTTTCAAATTCTTTTTTCTGTTTCTCAGCCTCTTCTTCAGCCTGCTTGGCCTTCACCTCGAGCTCCCTAATGTATTGCTCTTTCTCCAAGTCACGCTGAGTGACTGCTTCAAGTCGTCTGGCCACTTCTTCTTCCAGACTCTTGCCGATCATATCATACTTGGGACAAGTGTATGGCAGATCTTTATATTCTGCCTTCATGTTTCGCACCTCCTGGAAAAGTCGGTCGACTTGAGGCTGTGTGTTCTTGGCCATGTTGTTGAATACCAGGGCCCTGTTGCTGCACTCCTGAACAACTTGAACAAGGCTTTTTGGCGCGACCAACAACAGGTCAGACAATTTTTTTCCCCTCTTTATCTAACTGGTCTCCCCCTGTGAACAACACGATGATGTATCTCGTGATATTCTCATCAAACAAAGCTTTCAGCCTTTTGTAAACCCCAAACTCCTCCTCAGTATACCGGCCAAGCGTGACGACGTAGAGAATGGCGTGAGGCCCCGGATGCAAGCAGGCCACGGCTTGGACGATGATAGTGCAGATCTCCTCCTGCGTCTTGGACGTGTCGTACAGGCCAGGGGAGTCCATGATCTGTGAACGACAACATTCAAACATTTCGCACATGTCCTACATAAAGATAAAACAAAAGGAAAACAGCAAATCCGAATGTTTTCTGGTATAAAATATGCAAAATATTGCTGAGGTAGGCAGGTACGGTACTTTCAATTTCCGCCTGCACACATGAGAACAGTGTTTGAAATGCACCGGTCAAACACAAATTTATTCAAAAGATTTGACGCTTATTGGCTCATGTGGAATAACATATGACACATTAATTAGAGGATGGCACAATAATATATCATAAAACAAATCCTCAACCCTCAGCTGGTGCGTGAGATAGGCAAGAGAAAAAATATGAGGGCCATAACTTGTTGGCTGCTTGCAAAAGAGCCACATTTAGAGGATGACACAATGATGCATGCACATCATGAAGCGGATGCGTTAACGTAAGCTACTGTTCGATAAACACGAATCCGATACAAATACGATCCGAACCCGATGCGGTGAAGAAATTTTTCTTCAAACCTGCGTCATTTTCGTTCGAAGCCGGATGCGAATTCGATTCCGCATCGGGCATTTGGAAACACACAAACATGAAAAGGACTTGAACGAAGCTTTCTGTTTCGGACCCGCTTCGGATTCGGATCTGGGTCGTATTGGATTGGTGTTTAAGGGTCGCCGCCTTTAACCATCACTTTTATGCTTGCAGTACTGTATCTCTGGACGAGCAGGAAAGTCACATTTAGAGGCTGATACATGCACATCAAGACACGCATTATCTCACCTCGATCAGCTGTCCTCCTCTTTTGGAACGTTTCAGATCGCACTCTGACGTACAGGAACTGAAGTTAAGGCCGCTGGCAAATAGTTTCTCGCCGAAAATCGTGTTGCCGGTTGTGCTCTTTCCACTTCCCGTCTTTCCCAGGAGGAGAAAACGAAATTCCTCCACTGCAAAGTGAACTTGAGATCAGTTAAGCAAAGTGAACTTGGGATATAACCAATACCAAAGGATCTGCGGTTCTTTTACTTGTTATGTCCGAAATGGTCGGAACATTAGGAAACGACGTTGCTGCTGTGAAATTGTTACGAGCGTCACTACTATAAGCAATTTGTACGATGAAATCAAGATATGACCAGTAACATAATTTTCCGAAACCTTTTTTCTTAACAAGAGCTGCTTTGGTCCATTCTCGCAAAGTGTGACACAAACTCAAATTATTAAAATGTTTTGAAACTTGACTATTTAATGTCTGTGACATGTTTTTTTTTTTTTTATTCTAGTGCTGTCAGAGCCCTTCAAATGTCCAAAATCTGAAGTGATCTGATTTTACTTCTGAAATGAAATAGTATCCCAGTACAACAATAAAAATAAGTATATGTGCGCATCTGTAACCCCCAGCACAGAGAGAATCAATATTATGATCACAATGATACCGGAAATTTGTACATTCGTTTACTGAGATGTATTTTTTAAAAAAATCTCGTGTCATCAGTAACCTCCAATCCTTCAGCTTCCAATTTTTTACGTCACATTACAACAACAACAAACGAAAAAGGAGCAGTGACAGGTAATCGAGTTTTAAGCGGAGCGTATTAAATTAAAAGAAAAGATTAGAACATGACACGTCATATACTACGCACAATAGCCCACGGACTGTTTGGACAAATGCCACTGTTCAAGAAAAATGAAACAATTTTCAGATAGTTACCACACTCGACCAGTATTTGTCCATAATAGTGCGTGGATGAGATTTCTGGGCGTCGACTGTGTGCAGATTCAAACGTTGCAAGAAATGAAGTGTTGTTTGATAAAAGCACGGTATGCAACCACACATGAAAATACCACTGAACTTACATATCACAGTAGACGTTGAAGAACTAAAAAATCAGAGTTCCAGCCAGCCGATCCATGCATTGATCAACCTAATTCCCATCTACTCACCCACGTACCCACTAACAACCATTATTCTCACCTTTCTGCGGTTTTCCTGCGAATAAACTTTTGACTCCATGCGTAAATCCCTCGAACATGGAGCGAGTACTTTTGACATGGCCTGCCTTAGGCTTAGCCGGCATTTCCTCCTTTGATGGACCTGCCCAAAGCAGCAACACTAACGTTCAGGGCAAGTAAGGTGACATAAGATCAAACGAGAGCTGACACACCTGAGCTGAGAAGATAAATGACTAATTTCTACTCCAAAGAAGCACTCATGCATGATTGTAATTTTTTAAGAAAAGCACAGGCAGACGGTCAAATACAAATATTTAAGATAATGTAAGGCTTGGTTGGCGTGATTTATTGATTTTGTTGTTACTTGTAAGAGTTAGAGGTCGTAATGTCACACTCAAAAACGGTCTGGAACTGATGTACTTGTCTTGATGTAACTGAAACCAAAAGGTTATTTTAACTGTTTGCCTACTAAATAACTGTTGTGTATTATCCACTCTGCCACTGAATACTTCTGTTAAGAGTTCAGTTCTGAATCCTGTGTGCATACCATGCAACGGCTTGTAAGGACACATTCTGCACAAAGGTTTGCCAAGCGCACGCACTGCAAGTGAGCCTTGGCAGGACGGATTTCGCCGCCCACAGTGTGCTACAGGAAGTTGACTCGTGGCGGCTGGAGCCGTCAGTTGTAGGCAACGAGTTAAAGAGTATATGACGTCTTTGGCAGTCTTTGTCTGAAATATTTGACAGAGTAAGTAGTGGATGCTTACCGCTGAGAGCTGGTTCCATGGATCTTTGACCTGCCGACGCCCTAGCAGTGGTATCACGGACTTTAGGGGAAACCACAGAGGGCGGCGTTACCTTCGCCGTTGCTGACGTCTGCTCAGAGCCACCATCATAGCCTGGGGCGTCACAGAGCGTCTCCAGAGCATTCCTCAGTTTGAGACACTGTGCACCCTTCAGCAGCTTTGGCTTCTGTATGATATTTTCGAAATCTTTAAAATCGTCAAACGTCAACTGACGCAGACTCTCCATGTCGAAGCCTTCTTCTTCTAAAACGTCCACAATAGCAGACGGCAGTTTCTGGCGTTCCGCCCATTCTCGCAGCTCCTCTTATGAAGCAAAACCAAACCAAAGATCGTAAACAAAAGAAAGGTTAGTCGATTTTAAAAAGGGCAATTAATATTTATGGGACCTACTCCAGGCAAAAATGGATTAAATATTCTTTATAATATGTTTTGCTTATGAAATGTGAATTTCGTAAAATGAAAGATGTTTAGATATTTTTCTTTTTTTAACTCATTCTGCCCACGACACACCACAGCAAGATATGATCATGGTCGATCTGTCCAAAGACAATACATAGTGTACTGTCTTTGATCTGTCTCCTGAATTATAATGCAGTCCTCAAAGGATAACTCTACAATGTGAGTATTTCGTACCTCGGGCACAATGAGTAAAACCACTCGTTGCCCTGTATGAGAAATAACCTCCCGTTACCTTGAGAATGGGCGAGAACGGGGAAAAGACAGAGCTAGACCAACGACAACAATTGTAAAGAGTTGGAAAGACGACAGTGAGCAACAATACATGCACCTAACATTCCAATATCTCGAGAGAAAACATGAACCGTTCGATTTTCAATCCGCACGATTGAACAGAGCTTCAGCAAACACCCTCTTTGATCCTTATGTTTCTGTTGACTTTCCTCCTCCACAAACTTCAAAAACTAAAAAAAAAAAAACAAAAAAAAAAAAAAAAAAAAGTTGTTTGATGTTTATATTGAATGCTATTTGTGGGTAACAGAGACCGAAACCTCTGCCATAGACACATCTGCAAAACGTAGCGCGATAAACATGCCTTATCTAATCTCCGTTCATGATATGACAATTGGCACCTGCCACACAATCCTGTAGAGATGATTGGTCATTTTCCTTCAATAGGTAATAACACAAATTTCGTTTCGCACGAAGCAGGAGGGACTCTCATACACGCATTTGTGCTATCCGTATGCAAAAAAAGCAAAATAGCAAACCCTTTAGGCAATGTCCAAGTTGTCTGTTTTCAGATTAGTATAGACTATTGATTATGTTAATTTCAGCTTCCAAACAGTCAGCCCAAACCCTCCAAAGCGTCAGGTAAAACGTCTAAGACAAATGTCCACTACACATACAGCTAACACAAAGGACAGAAAACAAACATGTATGACCGTCTTCATTCTAATAACTCGATTCTTCTTACCTCCAGGTTCAGCCATATTATTCGTCTAAATGAACGATTACGAAAGAAAACCTGTTGCTATAAACAAATGGCTTGCTGAACGCACACAGTGCGCATGCTCACCCACAGCCGCGTTGCCACGGTCGTCCGTTGGCATCGATTCCGTTCGCTGACTGTCGATGGCGCACACACTTTGCTGTTGAGGTTGTGTTGGCGCTTGGCGCATTGAGTTATGTTATAATATGAGAAATGCGCCATATAAATACTATCTATCTATCTATCTATCTATCTATCTATCTATCTATCTATCTATCTATCTATCTATCTATCTATCTATCTATCTATCTATCTATCTATCTATCTATCTATCTATCTATCTATCTATCTATCTATCTATCTGTCTGTCTGTCTATCTGTCTGTCTGTCTGTCTGTCTATCTATCTAATCTATATCTATCTATATCCCGTAGTCTTGCCGACCGCTGGGCACTGATGACTTGGCAACCAGCTCCTACCATTCCTCTCTGTTCTCTGCCATTTTCAGCGTATCGACCAGCTTCAGTTCTGTCCACTCTGAGATATTGTCCTCCCATCTTTTCCTCTGCCTTCCTCTCCTTCGTCCTCCTTGCACAGTGCCTTGCAGGATTGTTTTGGCAAGCCCTGCTGAAGGCGTGACATGCCCATACCACTTCCGTTTGCGGTTTTTTTCACAATAGCTAATAAGTCTTCATAGGGCTTTCCTGACTCTGCTTCCCACTTCCTCGTTTGTGATGTGATCCCTGTATGAAATGCCAAGCAGCCTTCGAAAACATCTCATTTCAATGGCTTGTATCCTCCTTTCAAGGTCTGCTGTGAGGGTCCATGACTAGCAGGTATAAAAGAAAACTGAGATGACTAAGGAGCGCATCAGTCTGAACTTGGAGCAGAGTGTGATGTTTCTGTCCTTCCATATGGTCTTCAATCTTGTCAGTGCTGTTGTTGTCTGCGCAATCCTGGACAGTATTTCTGGTTTTGATCCCTCATCTGTCACAATGGCTCCTAAGTATTTGAATTTCTTAACTGTTTCCAGTTTTTGGCCTCCAACCATGATGTCAGTGAAAATGCCACTAGCGTTAATGGTCACCAGTTTGGTCTGCTCTGCACTGATTCCATCCCATACGCAATGGCTGTACTATAAATACTATGTATTATTATTATTATTATTATTATTATTATTATTATTATTATTATTATTATTATTATTATTATTATTATTAAAGTTATTTTAGGTCCTTACGCTGTAGGAAAGGCTAAGTTCACTGTAGATTTGAGGGCATACAATGTAAGCTAAGCAGATAAGTTGCTGGAGGTGAATAGTTTTCGTTGTTAGACAGAAACAAAAAAAAAATCTTCATTTAAAACTCATGATGTATTTTTCTGCGCTGCGGAGTGTCTGGGGAGAAACATTTAGCTCATGGTACAAGATTTGTTCTCATTTTTTTAAGTCCCTTCTCTCTCTCTCTCTCTCTCTCTCTCTCTCTCTCTCTCTCTCTCTCTCTCTCTCTCTCTCTCTCTCTCTCTCTCTCTCTCTCTCTCTCTCTTATGTTCTTGAAACAATAACCTATATTTATAATTTGTGCATTCAAACGAATATTTTCCCAAAAGAACTTAAAAAAGCCAAGGTTATACCCCTCCCGAAAACAAGAGATATGACTGATGTTAATAACTATCGCCCCATCTCACCATTGTCCATCCTTAGTAAACCACTTGAACGGCATATCCATAAACATCTCTTGGAATATTTAGAAAATCATACATTAATCCACCCCCTTCAGTCGGGATTCAGACCAAAGCACAGCTGTCACACGGCCCTAGCACGTCTAACTGATGTGTGGCTACGCTCAATAAATCAGGGCGAATTTACCGGCGCTGTATTTATTGACTTACGAAAAGCCTTTGATCTTGTGGACCATAAACTTCTACTTTCCAAGCTAAATGTGTACTTCGGTAGTTCGTTTGGCAATAAATGCATTTCTTCCTCAATTAACTACAGCCAGAAATCTCTTTACCACCATGGCACAACTCCACTTTTTGCCTCATATCTTAGCGACAGACAGCAGCGCGTCATGGTCAATGGATCATACTCCTCAAGCGGATTAGTAACACGGGGAGTTCCCCAGGGTTCAGTCCTAGGGCCTCTTCTGTTTGCCTCTTTATAAATGACCTACCGCTACATTTGACTAGCGACAAAATTTCATGTGATTTATTCGCTGATGACGCCACAATTCACACCCCGGACAAGAGTATTGATTCTTTAAATGGCCGTTTGCAGTAGGGTTTGAGCAAAATTTCCACTTGGTGCGCAAACAATGAAATGATTTTAAATCCTTCCAAAACGGAATGCATGACGATAGCAACCCGTCAGAAGCACCAGCTCAAGCCACTTACACTCAGCCTGACTATCCATAATGACATCGTTAATCAGGTCACGGAACACCGATTACTTGGTGTAATTGTTGATGACCAGATGAAGTGGCAATCACACATAAATGCTGTATGTAAAACTGTTGCTAGAAATGTTTTTATGCTTTCAAAGTTGAAGTACTTTATCGATGTTGATGCCCGCAAGTTATTTTACAATGCGCATGTCAAATCCCACATCGATTATGCGTCCACGATATGGGATGGCAGCGGTGACATACACTTAAAGAGGCTTAACTCCCTGCATCGGAGAGCAGCGAAACATATCCTGCCTGATTCAGCCCTAACAACTGATGAAAGACTTGAAAAACTGAAAATGCTACCTCTTAGCAAGCATCACCTCTTAAACAAGGGTGTGGTTATGTATAAAATCTGGAATGAGATTCACCCAAAATATCTTTGTAAGCTCTTTACCAAGGCAAGTTCAGGTTATTCTACTTCAAGACGAAACTTTATTACACCTCGCCCCAGGATAGATCTATTTAAAACCAGTGTATCTTTCTCAGGCGCATCTTTCTGGAACACACTGCCAACATGTATAACACACGCTAGCTCCCTCTCCTCTTTCAAGGAATGCCTCCTCAAGTACTTGTCTGCTGATACATAATCTACCACAAGTATTCGTATCAAACATGTGCTTATCGTATAATCAGTGCATGCTGCCGTATGGTTTGTGCATACTAATAATAATCGCCTAATTACATAATTCAACTTTCTATTATAATCCAAATAATTTTGCTGTCTGAAGTGAATTTTCACTATGATCCAAATGATTTGCTTCGTATATAGGTCAAGTTATCATTAGCGCGTGTCTGTGTGTGCGCGCGAGCGTGTATGTGTCAGTGTGCGCGCGTTGCGTGTACTTTTTATTTTTCGTTTGTTTTTTGTATGACCGAATGAATGAATGAATTTTGTTTAATGTCTCTTCATGTTTAATGTTTTCTAATTTTTCTTTGTGTAATTTGGTACTATTAGTATTACAATTATTATCCTGTGTTTGTAGAGTAGCAACGGCAAGTATGAAAAATGGCACACGTGCTAATTACTTTATCCGTTGAGAAATAAAGTTTCATTTCATTTCATTTCATTTCTCTCAGTGGTGTGTGTGTGTGTGTGTGTGTGTGTGTGTGTGTGTGTGTGTGTGTGTGTGTGTGTGTGTGCGTGCGTGTGTGTGTGTGTGTGTGTGTGTGTGTGTGTGTGCCTGTGTGTGCCTCTTTATCGTGGTGTTTTGCCTGCTCACTAAATCCTACACATGACTAGCTGTATCATACGTGTGCAGTCGCTTTCTATAAACACACTTTACATCGCACCCCCCCCCCCCCCCCCCCGCCCCCAAGACCCTGTCATTTTGCTGTGTATGTGTGTGTCTCCAGGATGGAGGATCATCGCCTACCCAAGATCACTCTGTTCGGCGAGCTCGCCACTGGACACCGAGACAGAGGGGCACCAAAGAAGAGATACAAAGACGGTCTCAAGAAGTCACTTAGTGCCTGCCAAATCGACCACCGCCAGTGGTCTTCGCTTGCTGCGGACCGTGACACCTGGCGCTCCACCATTCACAAGGCAGCCGTCTCCTTTGAGGACTCTCGCAGAGCTAACCTTAAGGACAAGCGGCTCAGAAGAAAAAACAGAGTTGTCGTAACTCAGAACCCTGACCAGACCTTCCCCTGCAGCCACTGCGGTCTAACCTGCCTGTCCCGGATTGGCCTCCGCAGCCACGAAAATGCCTGCAGACGACGTGGGCAAGCCCTATAGAATCTTCGTTCGCGAAGTCAAGCCAAGTGTGTGTAATCTTCAGCGACTTTGGAACTTGTATCGGAATGTAGCACAAGTGACCTGTGGGTGTAGCTGCTTGTTTTGTGCTGTTAACATATTGTTTTAATGTTGCTTTTAATGTTGCAGTTTAGCAAGGACAAAAATGAAAAGAGGCCTGTGCGCCTATTGTTTCCATCCTTGAGAAATAAAGTATCATTCATCATTCTCTCTCTCTCTCTCTCTCTCTCTCTCTCTCTCTCTCTCTCTCTCTCTCTCTCTCTCTCTCTCTCTCTCTCTCTCTCTCTCTCTCTCTCTCTCTCTCTCCCTCTCTCTCTCTCTCTCAATAAAGTATCATTCATCATTCACTCTCTCTCTCTCTCTCTCTCTCTCTCTCTCTCTCTCTCTCTCTCTCTCTCTCTCTCTCTCTCTCTCTCTCTCTCTCCCTCTCTCTCTCTCTCTCTCTCTCTCTCTCTCTCTCTCTCTCTCTCTCTCTCTCTCTCTCTCTCTCTCTCTCTCTCTCTCTCTCTCTCTCTCTCTCTCTCTCTCTCTCTCTCCCTCTTTGTAAGCCGGACTAATTGTAAAGATTAGTGATTATAGTGCATAGCCAAACGTGTTGTGCTGAATGCGAGTAGACAGTTCTACAAACTATCATGCAAGTTATTTTTGACAGTCGTGGTGATTATAAGTGGATTTGGTTTATTCCATATTTTCGCACAAGATCACTCCTCTCAGCGACTGGACTGTTTCACGGAGTTTCGGATATTAAAAACTTTATATCTACATTTTCGTCATCAAAATGTGTACACCATCAAACAATTATATGCATGCCCACGGGCTGAAGGTCGGGCACCTTAATGTATTTCACCTTTACAATAAGGTTCCTGACATTTCAATATTTTTAAACCAGCCTTCACACTTCCATCTCTTTGGGCTAACGGAATCACGTCTGGACTCAAGAATTAGCGACGACAATCTGTGCATTCCAAACTTTTCCTTAATTCGTTGTGACCCAAACACCCTCAAACACACAGGGATTACTGTTTATGTCTATAACTCGATTGCACATATGGTACGCAGACGTGATGATCTGGAATCAACTGAGATTGAAGGTTTATGGCTAGAAGTAAAAATTAATAACTCATCGCCAATTATAATGGGTTATATATATATATAGAAATCCATCGTCCACTGTCGAGTGGTATGATGACTTTGTGCAGATGATGGATAAAGTGAATGACACTGACAAAGATGTACTGCTGTTAGGTGATTTTAACATTGACTTACTGAAAAGAAATCCCACGTGGCAATCGACAAAATCTCTTTTTGGGTTGAAGCAACTAATCCAAACTCCTACTAGAATAACCCAATCATCCGCTACACGCATTGATCACATCTATACCAACAACTGTAAGTCAGTACTAGAGACCAGCGTCCCCCCCACTAGCTGTCAGTGATCATTTTCCCATCACCTGTACATGGTCGTGCAAGATGTCCAAACAAAAGAGGGATCAGCATGTGTACATTACCTATAGGTCTTTAAAAAAAACTAAACAAAGATGCTTTTCTACACGATCTTAGCCTTGCACCGTTTCATGATGTGTACAATTGTACCAACCGAGATAAGGCTGTCTCTCTCTTACTTGATCTGTTCCTAGGGGTGCTAAACAAACATGCGCCAGTAAGAAGAAAGCGAGTCCGATCCCGCCAGCCTCCCTCTTGGATAACCGACGAAATCAAACAAGCAATGGATGATAGAAATAAGGCTAAGAAAGAAAAGAACTTTCATGAATTTAAAAGATTGCGAAATAAAGTTAAGTACTTAATTAGAGTGGCAAAGAGATCGTTTGTAACCAAAACAGTCGAAGAAGACAGAAACTCACCCTATATCTGGACAGCACTTAATACGCTTACCAACAACAAGCGTAAACAGTGCAATACCATTCCAGAAAACCTCTCCGCTGAGGAGTTTAATAACCACTTTCTATCAGCCCCCAAAGACTTACTCAGTTCTCACAATCGCAATCAGTCGATATATTCCACACCAGAGAAGCTAACTAAGTTCTGTGAGCAAAGATTGTCCTCAGATGATATTTTCGTCATCCCTGATATTGCTGTACACGAGGTAGGCAAATACATTTCTATCCTAAAAAAGAAAACGTCTTCGGGCAGTGATGGTATCAATGGATATATCCTTGACCTGTCGCAACCATACATAGTGGAACCTCTTACATACATTTATAACCTATGTATACAAAAAAATGTCTTCCCAGTAGCTTTAAAAAAAAACAAAAATAGTGCCTGTTCCTAAAGCAAACGATTCTTCTGAAATTAATAATTTTCGCCCCATTTCCCTTCTATCAGTTCTCTCGAAGCCTCTGGAAAAGCATGTTCACAAACATCTTCTGGAATTTCTTGAAAAAAGGTCCCTATTATATCATTACCAGTCAGGTTTTCGTCCCAAGCATTCATGCCACACTGCACTCGCACGAATAGTGAATTCGTGGGTCAACAGCATAAATGATAATAAAATGGCTGGTGCTGTCTTCTTGGATCTAAGCAAAGCGTTTGATCTTATCGATCATACCATCTTATTGAAAAAGCTTACCACCTACCTAAACAAAAAGAGCCCCTCAGCTCTTTCGTTTCTGAACTCCTATCTTACAAAAAAAAAAAACGCAAACAGTCTACGTCAATGGAAAATGTTCTTCTGAACCATTTGTGGAGTATGGAGTGCCCCAGGGGTCTATTTTAGGCCCACTACTGTTTTGTATCTTCGTTAACGATCTACCATTACATGTAACGTGTACTGAGACTGAGTGTGACATGTTTGCCGACGACCGGTTTGAGGGCCGGGACCGGTTTGAGGGCCGGGACCGGTTGGAGGGCCGACGAGCATCGGGACCAACCACGCCTCGCTGGACCGGGTGTCGGCGTGGAAGGGGCGCGGTCATCTATACTGCCGAAGCCGCCGTGTCACCCTTGCGGCCAGTCCAAGCGCCAGGGAAACACAGGGAAACAGAGAGAGAGAGAGAGAGAGAGAGAGAGAGAGAGAGAGAGAGAGAGAGAGAGAGAGAGAGAGAGAGAGAGAGAGAGAGAGAGAGAGAGAGAGAGAGAGAGAAGCTGAACGACCGTTAAGGAAGCCGGACGGGAGGGATCCACAGGCGTTCGTCGACTCACCTCGGTGGTCCCATTCTTATTCGCCTTTCCATTAATCACTCTGTCTTGGTGTAGTTCCATGATTCTTGTATATGAACAGTACGTTGTAAATAACGTTTTTCAGCCGTCAGTTCAGAGGACTGTAATCTGACTTGTGATTGTGGAGCAACAGTGCTGCGTAGCGTGGGGGAGTGTTTGTTTCCACCACTCGATGCAATGCTGATGCTTTGGGGGTAGTATTAACCTTGGTTTAGTTTTTTCTTTTTGTTTTTCTTTTCTTTCTTTTTTTCCGGGAGGGGGAGGGGAGGGGAAGTGTCGGTGGGAAGTGTGGGAAGGAAGGAAGAGGGGATAGTTAGTGTAAAGAGTGAGTGTACGTGTAAAGTAAATGTGTTGTTTTACTTGTGCTGAGCTGTAACCTGTCTTGAGGCAAGACGCTAGGGTTCTTTATCTACCTCTTTCCTCTCTTCTACTCTTAACCCATATAAGCCTGGCGTCCCATTTTTGGGACGCTACAATTTCAACCCCTTCAGACCTAAACATGAAGACTACTGTCATCAATGCATGCTACAATAGATACAGGGACACTACCGCATTCCATTCAACCTGAAATGAGGATCATCTCACTTGATTACCACGCACAGCAGCCATTTGTAATCACAGGTTGACTGCGTTTGAGGTTCAGCATGGCATCAAGTATAAGGTGAGTGAATAATTTTTCCTGTGATCAACTTTTTGAATAGGTCACTGAAGATAAAATGGTCCTCTACATGTAATCTGAAAATGTGTCTCTCAGTTTTTAATACAAGTTCTAAATATTTATATTAGAAGGTGCTGAAGTGGCGTCCCAAAAATGGGACGCTAGGACTGAGAGGGTAGGGGTTTTTTCACATGAAGAATTTGTTGTTATTGATATTTTTCAGTACTTACACTGTCCATGATGTGATCAGCATGTTAGAGGAAGACGCGACTTTTGAAACAGCCAATATTACATCGATCCTCCCCCACTTGATGAATTGACGGATGAAGATAGTGCCGAGGAGGACGATGGAGGGACGGTTGACAATCTAAATGGCCGCCAGCTCTCTGCTGCAGCAGAAGTCACGGTTTTGAGACAAGGGATTCGGACGCACTATGCTGCAGAGCTCAACACACAGGAGAATGTAAGTTCTGATCTACAGGTGGTCTAAACTGAATCTTTACGCACCCCCATCCTCCTCCCCATCACTTAGCACAGATGATGAGAAGCAACAGTGTTCAAAGTAGGCAAACATTACATCAAAATGCTCTCTTCTTTTGCGTTGTCATACCGATTTGAAATTACATTGAGATTTTGACCATTCTTTTTCCCAGGCGTTATTACCATTCAGTTTGCCATTCTGTTATCTCAGGTTCATTCCCCCGCTGGAGATGCCCATGCTGTTGCTGAAGACCAGGAACCTGGGACTTCTCAGCCTTCAGCACCAACTCCATCTACTTCAGATGGCAGGACTGGGAAGAGGAAAACCCCACCCAAAGCTGCCTCAGCATCCAGCAAGACCAGCTGAACGGCTACTGGATCAAAGGCAAAGCAGAAGACTGTTCGTGAATGGAGAAGAGTGGACCTCAGTGGCAGGATGAAGGATCGTTTCAAGTGGAATAGTCAACCTTATGATGCTGCTCTCTTACGAAGTGATCCACATGAACTGTTTGGACTCTTTTTTGATGACGACGTTGTTGAAATGATTGTCCAGTTCAGTATCACTTATGCGAGGTCAAAAGGAAATCATTCATTCTCGGTCAATTCTGGGGAGATGAGGACATTTTTAGCCATCCTTCTGCTTTCAGGGTACAACACTGTGCCTCGGCGCAGAATGTATTGGTCTCAGGATGATGATGTCAGGAATGTAGCTGTTGTGTCAGCAATGACCCGAGACCGATTTGATGACATAATGCGCTACCTGCACCTCTCCGACAATGCCCGCCTGGATGCAGAAGACAAGATGGCAAACGTTCGCCCTCTGATGTCCATGCTGAATGAGAGGTTCCTCAAATACTTCATCAAGACTCAAAACTTGAGCATTGATGAGAGCATGGTGCCCTACTATGGGAGACATGGTTCTAAACAATCCATTCGTGGCAAACCCATCCGCTTTGGTTTCAAAGTCTGGGTCCTCACAACCCCACTGGGATATGCGCTCCAGTTTGACCCCTACCAGGGAGCAAGAGGGAGACAGACAGAGGTACCAGGTCTTGGAATGGGGGGTTCCGTGGTCGTTGACCTGATCAGTGAACTTCAACAAGACGACTCATATCACCTAACGTTCGACAACCTCTTCACGCCCCTTGTCGACTATCTCACAAAGAAAGGTATCGGTTGTACCGGAACCATCCGCGCAAATCGCACCGAAGACTGCCCTCTGATGCCAGTGAATGAGATGGGGAAGACGAAAAGGGGGACATATGACTATATGCAGGATACCAGAAATGGTCTTGTCGTGGTCAGATGGAACGACAACAGTGTTGTGAATACTGTGTCCAACATGGTTGGCGCGGAGCCTGTTCAAACAGCCAAACGCTGGTCAAGAGCTGAGAGGAAGAGGATCGAGATAGTCCAGCCCTTTGTGATCAAGCACTACAACAGCACTATGGGCGGAGTTGATCGAATGGATCAAAATGTCGACAAGTACAGAACCAGCATCAGGTCAAAGAAGTGGTGGTGGGCCCTGTTCGCATACTGCCTCGACCTCTGCGTGCAACAGGCCTGGCACCTGTACAGGGCGACGCCTACAGGCAATGAAGCACCACTGGACCTCTTGGGCATCCGTCGGGCCATAGTCCGTATTTATTTGGCCCAAACCCCCAAGACCAAGGGAGCTGGACGACCCTGCGGCAGGACTCCCACCCTGGACAAGCGGGTTTCCCCTGCTGTGAGGTTTGATGGAAAGGACCACATGGTTCAGCCGTGGCCGACCCAGCTGCGCTGTGCCTCATGTGGGAAGAAGACGATGAGACGGTGCTCCAAGTGCATTGATTGTGACCATTATTTTGCTAGTCTTTGTGCTGTTAAGGTTTAAAACTTAAAACTAATTATTTTATCAATTAATGTGCATGTCCAGATTTTTGTTTTGTTGTTTGAAACACTTTGTTGCCAAGTAAAGTTACAAAGAGAACGCTTCTTGTCATGTTATCTTCATGAAAGTGAATGCAAAAACCCCTACCCTCTCAGTCCTAGCGTCCCATTATTGGGACGGTACTATGTCATGTCCTACATATAAAAATCGGACAGCTATCAAACAATCTCTGCTGGATATGCTCAAAATGCACCAAAAACAACATTGTTACACTACTTTCTCACAAAATAAAAATTCAGGCTTATATGGGTTAACCTTCATTCTCGTCTATATCTCTTTAGTCGGGACATTTGGAGGTTCTACTTCTATTTTATCTTTCAATCTCGTCTGTCCCTCCCTAGCCGTGACATTTGGGGGCTCGTCCGGGATACAATAGTGGAGGTAACTCACCCGTATTGTAGTACGAGGTTTAGCTCAGTGTGTTTTGTTTTGTATTGTGTCGCCGGTCTCGACTGACGAGTTGACGTTGACAGACTCTGACGGTAAACTAAGGGCGGTTGGGTGCTTGGGCGCACGCGCTGGGGCTCGCACGCGGGGTTTTTAGACCTATCCTCGGGGTTCGAAACTCGTCACAGCGCGTGTTTCTTGTGGGCATTTCTGATCTTATGTTTCATCTCCTGTATAGTATGGAGGAGAATGGACCGGCCATCAACACTCGGGGCAGGATGGCGCTTGCCGGAGATCACCCGCGGTCAGTCACTGCTGCTGACGTAGAGGGGGCTGCTGCTAGGAGTCCAGGGTTTCAGCCACGGTCTCCAGGAGCTCAGGCTTTTCAGTTTGCGTCACCATCGCTGGGTAGAGGTAGGGGAAAGTTAGTTCCATTGTTGTACTCACCTACTAAGATGACCCCAAGCCCCGGTAGGCTTACTAACCGTACTGAAATGGAGGTAGTTGAGAGGCCTATAGATGATTCCACCATGAAGGACCTTATCGTCTACATGATGCACAAGGACCAAGCCGACCGGGAGGAACGTTGTCGTCAGGAGGAGGAGCGTGGTCGTCAGGACCAGGTTGACCGGGAGAAACGTTGTCGTCAGGAGGAGTTGCGTCGTCGTCAGGACCAGGCTGACCGGGAGGAACGTTGTCGTCAGGAGGAGATGCGTCACCGGAAAGAGGAGGAGGAGAAAAAGGAAAGGCAGGAACTGTTAGAGCTGTTGTCGAGTCACATTACTAAGTCACAGCCAGTAACGAAGTCAGAGATCTTCCAGCCAGTGAAGATTAATTTGCCGCCTTATGATGAGGAAGAAGACCTTGACATTTACTTGACTCAGTTTGAAAGGTTAGCCGGAGTTTTGAAGTGGCCAGAGGATACGTGGGCCATCAGGCTGTCATCACTTCTGAAGGGTAAGGCCATAGAAGTTCTTGACCGACTAGCGCCAGATGTAGCTCTAAAGGACTACGAGGAACTGAAGAAAGCGTTGTTAACCAGGTTTCAGTTGACAGCAGAAACGTACAGACTCAGGCTGAGGACATCAAGGAAGCAGAAAGAAAAATCCTTTCCTCAGTTCGCTGTCCGCCTTGAGCTCTGGTTGAAGAGATGGATGTCAATAAGTAAGAAGAAAGAGGAGTTTCAAGACCTGAAAGACTTGATTCTTCAAGAGCAACTCTTGGACGGTATGACACCGGAACTGGCTACTCGTGTTAGGGAGAGGAAACCTAGCACCGTCACTCAAGCAGCAGAGATCGCTGAAGTCTATTTAGAGGCACGGAGAGGTACGCAGCGTGGAGGTTTGTTCGGTCGTCATACAAGAGTCCAACCAGGAAGTAAACCCAAACCCGCTGACAGTGACGAGTCCAAGCCGGGCAAACCGCCAGGAGCTGATTCGAAGTCGCCTAAAGGTTGCTGGCATTGTGGAGGACCACATAGGAAAGACAGTTGTCCCAAACTAGCGAAGAAGGCAGCCGTCGCAAAAGTTGAAGAGAGGATCAAGGTAGAGAAGCCCGCCGAGTTCAAGTATGACCCGCGTTGTTCAGCAGTAGTGAATGGTCAGGTTGCTGAAGGTCTACGGGATACTGGGGCAACTCTACTGATCGTGGCCAACAGCTTGTGAAGGAAGGTCAACTTGACGGCAAGAGCCTTTCACTAATGTCAGTGGATTCCAGCACGGTAACAGGACCCACAGCGATTGTCGACCTCGTCTGCCCCTTTTATTGTGGGAAAGCCGTGGCATTAGTTCTCGACAGACCAGTATCACCTGTTATCATAGGGAACGAGGTGGAAGATGCAGAAGGAGTTCAACACTTTGTTCCGGTCACTCCCACGGAAATGGCAATGGCTGTCATGACACGACAGCAAGCGCTGAAGACGAGAAGAGGTAACTTAGAGATAGGGGATCAAAGGATGAAGGTTCTTTCAGTAACACCTGAAGTTTTGGAAACGATCTCAGAGGGAGGACCCAAGTTCGGAAAACGTCCGTTCTAAAGTTGGGAAACCACCTGCGAATTGTAAAAACGGAAACAGGGTCCACTACTTTTGGAAGAAGGGGATACTGTATCGGGCTTACAGTAATAACCATGCCTCACAGAAGCAAGTAGTTGTACCACAGCAGTTCAGGAACGAAGTGATACGCATTGGACACGATACTCCCATGGCCGGACATTTGGGTGCGCGTAAGACGCAGGAGAGAGTACAGCACAGTTTTTATTGGGCAGGTGTGTGCTCAGATGTGAACAGGTACTGCAAATCCTGCGACCAGTGCCAACGTTCTAGGCCTCCAGGGAAAATTCGGAAGGCTCCATTGGGAAGCATGCCGCTGATAGATCAGCCGTTCGACCGGGTAGCAGCAGACATCATTGGACCCATAATCCCAGCATCAGACAGAGAACACAGATTTGTGTTGGTCATGATGGACTTTGCTACAAGGTATCCAGAAGCGGTACCTCTGAAGAGGATAGATGCTAATTCTATTGCTGAAGCTTTCTGGAATACATGGACTCGAGTGGGAATTCCGCGGGAAATCCTCACAGACAAAGGGACACAGTTCACAAGTGAAGTCATAGCCGAGGTGAACGCACTGCTCGCGATTCGAGGCATGACCACAACACCGCACCACCCTCAGTGTAACGGGTTAGTAGAAAGGTTCAACCAGACCCTGAAGATGATCAGAAGGTTGTGTCAAGAACAGCCGAGAGAATGGGACGGGTTTTTGCCAGGGCTCCTATTTGCCTACAGAGAAGTTCCGCAGGAATCTACTGGATTCGCTCCGTTCGAACTACTCTTTGGTCGTACAGTAAGAGGACCACTGCAAGTTCTCCAGAAGTTGTGGACTGATGAGGAGGCCGATGCCGAATCGCGTACTGTGGCAGAGTATGTAGTCGAACTTCGAAACAGGATCGAGGAAACTTGCAAGATAGCCCAGACGCGATTGACAAAATCTGTCCAAAGGTACAAACGTAACTTCGACAAGAAAGCCAGGGCCAGAACATTCGAAGTGGGGAGCAAGGTGCTACTCTTCTATCCCGCCAAGAACAAGAGGAAATGGCTTGGCAAGGCCCGTACGTCGTTACCGAGAAGAAGGGAGAAAATAACTACAGGATACGCATCAGGGGAAAAGAAAAACTGTTTCATGCAAACTTGCTGAAGGCCTACGTCGAGAGAGAGCCACCTGCACAGGTAGAGAAATTAGCAGCAATGGCCGTGATTACTCAAGAAGAGTGCATTGAGGAAGAGGCTGAGGAAGTAAGTGTTTCGACAGGAATAGTTCCCTTGATTCAGTTACAAGCAGAAGAAACTACTATTGATTATCTGGGACATCACGTTGGAAACGGTGAGCTCAGGCCTGACGTCGAGAAACTGGAGAAAATCCGGAGGGCTGAAGCACCCAAGACGAAACGCCAGTTGCGTGCATTGCTAGGGTTAGCAGGGTACTATCGTCGTTTTGTACCCAAGTACGCTGAAACTGCTCGACCGTTGACCGACGCTACCAAGAAACGAGAACCGAACCAAGTTCGGTGGACACCGGAATGTAACGAAGCATTCGAAACGCTTAAGGACCAGTTGTGCAGTGAGCCAGTGGTCAAACTACCTGATTGGGACAAACCTTTTTGCTTAAGGACGGATGCGTCGGGGGTAGGTCTAGGAGCAGTACTTCTACAAGAAGGGGACGACGACCTACTACACCCCGTGGCGTACGCCAGCAAGAAACTCAGTCCGACAGAACAAAGGTACTCCGCAATCGAGCGAGAATGTTACGCGATTGTCAGGGGAATAGGCAAATTCCACACCTATCTGTTTGGTCAGCAGTTCACAGTCGAGTGTGATCACTCACCACTCCAGTATCTGCAGACCATGAAACCAGTCAACAGTCGTATTGCTCGTTGGGCACTTTTGTTGCAAAAACATGACTTTGTAGTTAAGGTTATTCCAGGGGTGGAGAATGTCGGAGCCGACTATTTGAGTCGCATGACGGAATAGGGTGCTCTAGTTTGTTGTTGTTTTTTTCACGGTGAGGGGTGCTTTCGACTTAGGTTGGAGGGTAGTTAGTGACTGTTTTGACAGAGGTAGTCGAAAGTTGCCGTAGCACCGGTCACGCAGGAATAGTGAGTTGTTTACAAGTTGGTAGAGACGGGTTAGTGTTCTTTGTTTTGCACGTGCGGGGCGCGCTAGTGCATGCGGTAGTGTGTTCACTGCAGAGTTTAGCTTGTCGGGAGCAAGGGAATGCTATTTTAGTTCGCAGCTGTACTCGGTTGGACCAAGTAGTCTTGCCTAGCGGACTGTTGGGAGTCAGTGACTGACCGTTTGTGAGAGTCAGTGACACAGCGCCGATTCAGTCCCAGGGTCATTGGAGGCCGGAGACTGGGGTTGTTTTGCCTACGGGTGGCGGCGTTTTGTGACGAGTCGCAGAGGAGGTAAGTGTTTAAAAAACCCGCGTGCGAATGTTTCGTTATGTTCAGTTATAGGTGTTTTGTACTATGTGTTAGGTCTAGAAGTATCGTGGGGGGGGGGGGGGTAAGGAGGGGAGAACGCGATGGGTGGTAAAGGGGAAGTATGGTTTTGGCGTTATTGTTTTGGTTCTATTTCATTATTAGTAATTTTTAACTGTTTAGCGAAATGTTGCATTGGTTAGTGGAATGTGTTGGTTAGTGAAATGTTGTATTGGCTGTTGTGAAAGTGCAGAGAATGTTAGGAAGGCTTTTATATAATGTTTGAGAACTTTCATTTGTTTTGGTTTATGTGTGAATTTTGATGGAAAGCACGTGTCATATGAGTGAGGGTCAAGTGCTTGTTGAACGGTTAGTAGTAGTAAATTGTGTTGTACCCGTCTTTTCTAAGCGTGTTTCTTTCTCCGTTGGGTACTTCTTTGGTTAGTAGTAGTGTTTTTGTAAACCAAGCAGGGTGGGTATGGGAGGTTAGCTGTTTTAACGACCCACTGGTTTACGTTACTTACGAGGCCGTTTAGGCTCCTGCTTTTGTTTTGCATTCGTTTTCGGGGTCGGGACCGGTTGGAGGGCCGACGAGCATCGGGACCAACCACGCCTCGCTGGACCGGGTGTCGGCGTGGAAGGGGCGCGGTCATCTATACTGCCGAAGCCGCCGTGTCACCCTTGCGGCCAGTCCAAGCGCCAGGGAAACACAGGGAAACAGAGAGAGAGAGCGAGAGAGAGCCCGCGAAGCTGAACGACCGTTAAGGAAGCCGGACGGGAGGGATCCACAGGCGTTCGTCGACTCACCTCGGTGGTCCCATTCTTATTCGTCTTAACATTAATCACTCTGTCTTGGTGTAGTTCCATGATTCTTGTATATGAGCAGTACGTTGTAAATAACGTTTTTCAGCCGTCAGTTCAGAGGACTGTAATCTGACTTGTGATTGTGGAGCAACAGTGCTGCGTAGCGTGGGGGAGTGTTTGTTTCCACCACTCGATGCAATGCTGATGGTGTGGGAGTAGTATTAACCTTGGTTTAGTTTTTTTTCCTTTTGTTTTTCTTTTCTTCCCTTTTTTTTTTCCCGGGAGGGGGAGGGGAGGCGGGGGCAGGGAGGGGAAGTGTCCGTGGGAAGTGTGGGAAGGAAGGAAGGGGGGATAGTTAGTGTAATAAGTAATAAAGAGTGAGTGTACGTGTAAAGTAAATGTGTTGTGTTGCTTGTGCTGAGCTGTAACCTGTCTTGAGGCAAGACGCTAGGGTTCTTCATCTATCTCTTTCCTCTCTTCTACTCCTAACCTTCATTCTCGTCTATATCTCTTTAGTCGGGACATTTGGGGGTTCTACTTCTATTTTATCTTTCAATCTCGTCTGTCCCTCCCTAGCCGTGACAACTCAACATTACATTCCGCTGGTAAAACTGTGCCTGAAATTGCAAATAATCTTCAAGAGAGTCTTCATGAAGTCTCTCGGTGGTGTAATGAAAATCGCATGATTGTAAATCCCACAAAACAGAAAGCATGCTTATCAACCCGCCAGAAACATCAGCTCAAACCTCCATCACTCAACCTTTGTTTGGACTCCATCTCAGTTGAGCAGGTCAGTCAACACCGCCTGCTTGGAGTAATAATAGATGATGATCTAAGCTGGCATAACCACCTATATTATATGAGAAAACATTTGTCCAAAAAGTTGTTTCTACTTTCCAAACTTAAAACGAGCATTGACCTTAAGACGCGCAAACTATTTTTTAATGCCTACATTAAACCAAACATTGATTATACCTCAACAATATGGGATGGCTGCAGTGAAAATCACTTCAAGAAGATAAACTAATTATACAAGCGCGCTGCTAAGCTTATCCTCCCTGATCCGTCTTTATTCACTGATGCCAAGCTGCAGACCATCGGACTTCTCCCTCTGGTTAAGCACCTCGCACTAAACAAATGTACTGATGCACAAAATTCTTAACGGGAAAGCTCCAGCTTACTTATCTAGACTTTTGTCGCCAACTGACAAAAAATACAGCACTTCCAGGAACAGTCTCTCTATAAAAAGGCCCCGTATAGACCTGTTCAAATCTAGCCTGTCTTATTCAGGTGCTCTTTTATGGAATTCACTTCCTCCCACTATTCAACAAACCACGTCCCTCTCTCTGTTTAAAAGTAGAGTACATGATTACCTTTCTGAGACAACGTTATGCTGATCCTTTCTTCTTCTTTGTTTTTTCGACATAATACGCTTCATGTTTTTAAATTCTTTACTATTTTTTTTCTCCATCTAGCCTCCAAATTGTTTTTTTTTTTCTGTTTTCTAACTTGTTTTTGATAGTACACAAAATATCATACCTACTTATATGTTAGATAATTATGTGGGCACGTACGTGTGTATGTGTATGTACAAAAGTGCGCATGTGCACGAGTACATGTAGTATGTGTGTCTGTGTGCGTGTGTGTATGCGTGTGTGTCACGTTTCTTATTAGTTAGTTTTTGTTGTTTGGTTGGTGTTCCTTTTTTTTTTTAAAGTAGCTTAGCAAGGACAGATTGTGAGAAAGGCCTGCGCGCCTAATATCTCAATCCTTGGAAAATAAAGTTTCGTTCGTTCGTTCGTTCTCTCTCTCTCTCTCTCTCTCTCTCTCTCTCTCTCTCTCTCTCTCTCTCTCTCTCTCTCTCTCTCTCTCTCTCTCTCTCTCTCTCTCTCTCTCTCTCTCTTTACTTTTCTCTGGTGACCACGCGCAAAATTGAACGCGTCCCTTATCATTGACGTGTTACTTTGTTTCACGCGCTGAGGATACAGCACAAGGTGTAACTTGCTTCTTGCTTGTGTGGTTACTTTTGAAAGACAGCATGAATGTATCCAGAGACGTGGCGGTATTTATGTCCGCGCTTAACCCCCTTTCCCCGGCCCCGTGTATGTTCAGTGTCAACCCCCCTCCCCCCCCTCCCCCCACCATAACCCCCTTTCCCCGGCCCCGTGTATGTTCAGTGTCAACCCCCCTCCCTCCCCCACCATAACCCCCTTTCCCCTGCCCCGTGTATGTTCAGTGTCAACCCCCCTCCCCCCCCCCCACCATAACCCCCTTTTCCCCTGCCCCGTGTATGTTCAGTGTCAACCCCTCTCCCCACCCCCACCATAACCCCCTTTCCCCGGCCCCGTGTATGTTCAGTGTCAATCCCCCTCCCCCCCCCCCCCACCATAACCCCCTTTCCCCGGCCCCGTGTATGTTCAGTGTACCCCCCCCCTCCCCCCACCTCTCCACACACTTTCCTTAGGCCGACATAATGACGTCACAGGAACATGGAAACATCTGTAAAGTCCACGGGAGCAGTGACGCATCTGCTGCCATGTCGGTTTTAGGTTTTGTGTCTTCTTGGCGCCCAGCCTATCTCACCCCAGCGTTGTCCTACCTTTGTCTATCGTATTGAAAATACGGTAGACTTTGAAATGGGGCTGGTCGGAGCGCGTTCCGGAGCACGCACATGACGTTTTTGGCGGGCGGGGCAGAAATTCTGGCAAAGAAGTAACAAGATAAAAATGACGTTACGTCTAGCTACGTAAACCTTGCTAGAGAACGTCTTTTGGCGCCAAAGCGCCGTGTGTGTGTGTGTGTGTGTGTGTGTGTGTGTGTGTGTGTGTGTGTGTGTGTGTGTGTGTGTGTGTGTGTGTGCCTGTGTGTGTGTTGGTATGTGACAGCGACTAGAATCCGCGTTTGTGGACGGACAAGCTTGAAATTGTAAGATATTGTCTCTAAAAGAATAATCTCGAGACATTTTTTTTCTCCGATTTTTTTATTAAGATGGTCATTGGCGAGAAAATGGCCGTTTCGCAAAAACCGGTTGATCCACACTGTAGTCAGTAACTTATCTTATTTTTACTATACGGTATTTACATAAGCCTACAGTTTGCCTCGGCTGTCGGGTAATATTAAGTAAATTATTGTGACCTGTATGCCCTAGGTGTGAAAATTTGACAGTTTTCCGCACCACTTTTTCAGAGCCATTTTTAAATCAGCTAACATACCTTTAATTTTTCTTTTACGAATACCCGCATGTTTCTTCGTAAATATTTTTCGTAAGCCGAGAAAATCAGCAAGAAAATTGTAAACTTGATTCGCTGATACGTCAAATGTTAGTACTGCGATGATGACGTATAACATCGAGTCGTCACCATGAACACAGCGTCGTGGGACTAATGATGCCATGACGTGAATCTTGAAGTGACGTCATTTCGCTGCTCGTGCTATTATTCTTCTTCAGAATATCTATGCTACGCTAGACCACAGAGCTTACGAATGGCGTAAATCGCCGTGTGTCCGTCTTTATTTCTGTGTGCCAGTGTGTGTGGATCAGCGGGTGGGTTAGAGTAGAAGATGGATTCCTGTCGCTACACGAGCCCACAGAGCGTACTAAGTGGCGGGAAGCGCCATGTGTCCGTCTTTATTGGTGTGCGCCGACATGTGTGTTGATCAAGGGTTGGCTTAGAGAGGAGGGAAATAAATCAGCATAATAAGCCTAAAAATATGGACAACTCTGATTTTCCTAAAGAATAAACGCATCTGAGCTCCAAACAGTACGGTAGACTTTGGGATGAAATCCTCATTTTGTCCAGGTCGTTGAGGAATGCGGCAACATAAAAAAAGAAGCCTTTTTTCCCTCTCAATAAAAATAATAATTATAATTATAATTATAATAAAAAATAATGTGGAGGCTAGTGAGGATCTATACTTCTTGCAGTTTGGTGGCGTTTAAATTTTCAGTACTTGTTAAACGCAGTACGGTTACAATAGTTTTCGCCTGTGTTCTCCTGACATGTGCATTGTGTTTGCATTTAACCTCGTAATCAACTTTTTATAATTGTTTTTTTCGGATGGATTGTTTTCGAGAAAAACGAAAACAAACAACAACAAAAAGTAATAAAATAAAACAACATAAAAATCGCACACAAACAACCAACCCAATTTGGTTTACATTTTGTGCAGAATGCATGTGATCCGAGACGTTCTGCGGGAGGCGGTTATGAGCATTTGCTGTTGAGTGACATGTTGTGGGTGTCGTCACAAAATGTGAACACACGCGAAATGTCACGAGGTTGTATTCACACACCATGGCTCTGTGTCACTGAACAAAGCACTCACGGTCACACTTAGTGACCCCTCATATTTCATATTGCACATGAACTCTGGCACACTGCATACCACCCGCTGTTGGCCGCCCAGCTCACACGCAACGTCCTTGACTGGTAACCGATTTCTGAAAAATCTATTTTTCACCGCACAAGGGCATTTCTGAGGAATGACTCCTATAATGTTCTAACATCAGAAACTGACTGTTGCACACACTGGATGATGGCATCGACCTGCTCAAAATGGCCTGACTTGTACAACTGCGTGTCATCAGAGTACGCGTGGTGAGAAATTGGGCGTGCATCTATGACACCGGACAAGGGCTGCATTTACATAATGAAGAGCACAGGCTCTAGACCTGACCCCTGGGGTACTCCGAAACACAGACGTTTCACGCGCTCCACGAAATTTGAAAGAAAATTGCATTGCCGCGTCGGGTTCGCATCGTGCTGGTGGAAACGTAGCATTACGTTAAATATAAACGTTGAGATGCCAGTTTTTCATGCTGATGGAAACGTAGCATTACGTTAAATATAAACGTTGAGATGCCAGTTTTTCGTGCTGATAGAAACGTAGCATTACGTTAAATATAAACGTTGAGATGCCAGTTTTTCATGCTGATGGAAACGTAGCATTACGTTAAATATAAACGTTGAGATGCCAGTTTTTCATGCTGATGGAAACGTAGCATTACGTTAAATATAAACGTTGAGATGCCAGTTTTTCGTGCTGATGGAAGCGTAGCATTACTTTAAATATAAACGTTGAGATGCCAGTTTTTCATGCTGATGGAAACGTAGCATTACGTTAAATATAAACGTTGAGATGCCAGTTTTTCGTGCTGATGGAAACGTAGCATTACGTTAAACAGAAACGTTGAGATGCCAGTTGTTTCCCCATTGCAATGTGTGTACTTTTTCAGTAGTTGTAAGCAGGCCACGAAACGCAACTGAAGAGAACTGATTGAATGCAAGTAGGAAAATACACATCGAAACATGCTTTCGGTATATTGTATTCCCTGTCCCAACAGACGGTGTTCCGAAATCAGATTTAGGTCAAACTGCACGTGTTTCGGCGAAAACAGTGGATTAAAAGCCCGGAGAAACCGGCGATATCGCATTTTTTTGTCCGGACATTTAATCCACATTTTTTGTCGAAACACTTGCAATTTCTGAAATCGTCTGTTAGCAAAAGGCATTCTAGAGGACGTCGGCCTCAGTGGGCACGTACACGGCTCTGTGTGTGTGTGTGTGTGTGTGTGTGTGTGTGTGTGTGTGTGTGTGTGTGTGTGTGTGTGTGTTTGTGTGTGTGTGTGTGTGTGTTTGTGTGTGTGTGTGTGTGTGTGTGTGTGTGTGTCTGCACGGCTGTGCCCATTACCGCCCGAGTGTGTTTGGCTGACTGGAGTGTACCTAGAGAGACCAATGTCATCTAGCCGACGCGGTTGACTACCGTTGACTCGCACCGCACACCCGGGCCGACTGCGTCTGACATGTGCCTGATGACTCTACGCGTAATGGATGGCAAGAGCTATACGCAGTCTACTCCGCTTATCATCATTTGGATATAGCAAAATTCGGATATAGCAACACTGTTACCGGAAGTCCGGACATGCCTCTTTATATGTCACTTCGCTTATAACGCACATCGGATATAACACAAGAAACACTGGGTCCCTGACTTGTTATATCAGATGTTTACTGCCATTCTTGTACTCACAAACCAGATAGGTGAGGCTAGCGCTGCCATTCTTGTGATTTGAACGCGCAGCAGGCTGAGATGTACTACATCCATCTGACGGACTGGCGGCAATGGAATTACCTTTCGACCCATGTCACGAGAGTCTCAGGCGAGCGGAACAATTAGTGATTGCGGTTTAACGCCGAGCAGGCGACCAAGGCCATCTCACGGGCGGTGAGCGGAACAAACACTCCGTCCGTTAGCAGTTTCTGAAAAATCTCTTCTTCGCCGTACGTGGGCATTTCTGAGGAATGAAACTTTTGCTGAAGGTAACCGCCAGTCAGTGTAAACACCATCATGTCCCGCACGGTCACGCCATAATCCATCGTGTGCTGTCACGTCACCGCGACGTGTGTGCTGCTTTTTCGTGCACTGACGTGCAATTACACTGACGCTTAACTCATTCAGCCCGACGCACGTATTCCCCAGATTTTAGAGGCGTCATCTAACCACTATGCACCAGTTGCAGGAGACGGATCGACCATGATGATTCAAGGGCAGTGTCAGGTTAGCTTGGCGCCTTTCGGCGCCAAGCTAATCTGGCACTGCCCTTGAATGATCATGGTCGATCCACCTCCTGCTGTAGTGCGTCAGGGCTGAATGGGTTAAAGCGATCAGCTCCATGTCGGCCTTCGCTTGCTAAAGTGCGCCGTTACAGCGGGTTCTCAATGTTATCTTGCTTCAGATAAGACTGTTGTACCCTTCTTGTCACAATCCCTGTGAGTAGGCGCGCGTACTAGGTTTTGGTTGATTAGTTCGGGGTTAACGGCACCGGAGTGATGAATGGACGGCCCTAGCCGGCGGGCGGGTTATGGGGGAACAGGGAAATCTATCGCCTTTTGACCTTTTGACCCGTTACTACCTGGAGTAGACCGCTTAAAAGCACTGACCACATTTCGCGCTTTTCTTGTTCTTGTTTCTTTTGAGGTGTTACACCGTTGAGTCAACAATATGTTCACACTTCATCCTTCACAGACACGTCGTTGTGGTTCCTACAGGTCCGCCGCAGATCGCCATACATTATATCATGTGAGCCATATAATTTTCAGAGTACCGAAAAGTGACCTCGTAACAACCTTACTTGCTGACCTGCACTGACCGCTTGTATCTCAAAGAACTGTGCGCAAAGTTTCTGTTATTTGCTACAATGTTATTACCCGTTCTGCTCCCCCATATTTGTCTGACCTAGTTTATATTTACACGCCTTCAAGATCCCTCCGTTCAGCACCAGACACGCGTATTTTCAGGGTTCCTAGTCGAAAGTCCAGCCACAGTCGTAAGACCAACGCCACCGGAGTCCCTGAAATTTCAGTGAAATCCGATACGCCCTGACCCCGGGGTGAGGTCGGAAACCTCATCAAGCCGATGTGAGCGCTCGCGTTTATGTTCATGTCACTCGCAACATTGTTCCCCTGTCAGATTATTTCAACTACACTTGACATAGGTCCCCATGCACCTTCACAGGCTGAGTCATCTCACGAGAATCTGTGCGTTTTGCGGCCCTATTTACATCTACATTAGCTCCCCTAAATGAGTGAAATCTTGCGGTCGTATTCACATATCAAGTGCCCTCCGTCTACAAGAGGCATAGATTTTCATATGCAAAAGGTTGTTGATGATCATACAGCTTCTAGCAGAGATCGACCCTGTGTTCATCCTACGGGTTAAGATGTGTGCACGTCAGTATATAATTCTGATGTGTATGCGGTGCACGTTTCATTTCTGCAGTTGCTGGAGATATAATCTTTAAAAAATCAGCTGCGAATTTTCTTTTTGTTTTTTTGGGTGATATTGTGTGTCGTATTCGGATATATCGCTTAACAAGTCTTAGATGGTCTCCAAATTTGCGGCCGTCGTCAACTTGAACTCTGCGAAGATGTCGGCATTATCCGACTTGTTTGTTTGTTTGTTTTTAAAATATTATTACTCATAGTGTACAGGCGCATGTTCATGTGAAAGAAAAAAACAACAGCAACATTGTATCTACATAACACGAGCGCATTTCAGTGGAATCAGAATTCGCCGGTTCGGCGTGGGAACTCACAATTCAGTCTAGCAGGATATTGCTACAGTGATTGGATGTAGCACACATTAACTGTAATATTACGATCTGAAATATACACACTTAAATGACAGTGCAGTGACGTGTGCTAAGCCTAATGGCGGGCTTAAGAACAACAAAGTGAAGTCCGCTGTAGACAAACACTGCCGAACACAACTCAATATGTGTGAACTAGTGTAAGTGTGTGTATTCGCCATGTACATTAATATACATTAGCGTTAAACATTTCCATATTTTATTTTGTTTGTTTAATTCCCCGAACGTGTGGCAAAAATGTCGGTCTGCGCCCTTTCTGCGCTGAAACATGGACAGCGGTTATAGACAATCCGTTCAATCGTGCCAACTGTCGCAGCTTGAGTCAGAGACTGAAGTAAATATGACCCATGTTAGGACTGTGTCAGTTTACACAAGTGACATTGATTCTAATGCATTGTTTTCAAATTCAGATTACACATTAGTATCTTATTCATTTAGCAGTTCACACAATTGCCCAAGACATTGCCTCTACTACATACATGAAACCAAATTATAAATGTACCATTTCTGTGCTGTAATGCGAAGACGAACATGTTCGCGGTGGTATTCCTGTACGTCTTAGCAATGGATCATTGACATCTGCTAGATATTTAGTTAGGTGGATAGTTGATCAACGAATTGTTCAGTCTGTTATAGTTGTGTTCTACTTCTAGTAACTCGTTTTGCTAAATAACTGTTTATATCTTGTTTTTCTTTCTGCTAAAAATATTCATTCTGCCTTTTCTATCAATTGACACAAACATTGTTTTCATAAAGTTACACTGACTGAGTGACTATGTGGTGTTCAACTATCCATGGCCCATATTCCTTGGGAGTGGCGAGGAGAAGTTTAGGCGCGGGCCGGGAAGGAGGAGGGGTGGAGAGGTGGGGTGGCATTTTAACGGGGAGGCCGTTCAGTTATATAGTTATATTTTCTAGCGTATTTCATGTTTCTGTTTTTTGTTTGTTTTTACTAATTTTTCCGTTCACAACAGCGTATTTTCATGTCATGTTCTGTACATTTCCTGCCAGAACAGCCGTTTGTTCTCTTCAATTTGGATATTAAAACATGAGGTGATTGATATGGTGATTCGATCAAACGTCACGACCGAGTCACTACTTTGGCAATAACATTCAATATCTGATGTTGTTAAGTGGCCAGAGTACAATAACTGTTTCCCTCATTATTTACGTGTGCGTGCAACTTTAATAAATTACAATATTAAATATATTCAGCTGTGAGATCTGTAATCGATCATGAGGGGGATGGAAGGTGCCAGTTTGTTCTTGTAAGGTTTATGTGATAGTTGTCAGTATTAGTATAGATGTCAGTATTAGTATAGATGTCAGTATTAGTATAGATGTCAGTATTAGTATAGTTTCTAAATTTGGCGTGCATGGGTGCCTGTGTGTATGTGTGTGTATGTCCGTCTTGTCCAATTTTTTTTTTCACTTTATATATATATATATATATATATATATATATATATATATATATATATATATATATATATATATATATATATATATATATATATATATATATATATATATAATATTATGCTCCCGTCCAGACTGAAATTACCCCATCCTGGGATAAATTAATTTTTTTTTTTACTTGATTTTGAACTTCGTTGGCTATTTTATCCTTTTTAATTGTGATCGATATCGTAATTATATTGTATGGCTGAGCCGCTTGAAATTACTGAATCCAATCGCTTTACTGAATCAATAATAACACCCTCAACTTTAGGATGCAAACGAGGCCAATCTATGTAAAAATTCAAAAAGAGCACTTTGATTCGGCAGCAGCCTTTACAACATGTATGGGCTCATGAAGATCTATGCTTCTTGTGGATGCAAAGAAGTACCCAACGGAGAAAGAAACACGCTTAGATCAGTCGCTACTTATCTTCATTCGCAGAAGGAATGTGGCAGAGTTGCCACATTCCTTCTGTGAATGAAGATAAGTAGCGATCGATCTCTCTGTTTGTTTGTCGATTTTGACAAAGGGTATGTACCCGAAATATTATTAAATTGTGTTGTAACCGTCTTTTCTAAGCGTTTTTCTTTCTCCGTTGGGTACTTCTTTGCATTTTACACGCTTGGCAGTCACTTTTGTGGTCTGGATTTCTTGTGGATGGAAGGCCCTGGATACGCAAATAAGTCCTCAGTGGCTTACTCATCCGAGGGATCTAATAAGGATGTAAAGTGAGTCTGCAAAATGCACAGATTCTCATGATACGATTCAGTACCTGGGGGTTCAAAGTGATCTATGTCAGCTGCAGTTGTACTGGTCTGACTTAGCTATTAGACACTAAATGAAGAGAGGAGCGCCGGTAACGGCTTAACAAAACAAACACGAGGCAGGGCTGGGGCTGATGACAGATAGCGTGACCCTCACCCACCTGACTTACCACAACTCTCCCCCTCCCCTTGGCGATGGTCCTATGACTGGCCAGGGCCAGCGTGCTTTTTCATATTTTTTTCCAATCACCTAAAACGACTTTCCAGCCCATGTCAGACATACTCCAACTATGTCTGCTTTCAAATCACTGCTCAAGACCTGTCCTTTTTCTTATGCGTATAGTTAAGACGCAATCTCAGTGCATTAGCAAGCCTTGGCAGTAAATATATATATTTGCGTTGAGTCGCGTTATTTGCGTTGAGTTGGTATACCTCGCCCTGTACCTAGGTTAAACGCACCAGATGGTGCCATTGTTGAGGCGCCGGATTGCATATTGGAAGGGGTTTATTCTTTATTCATCAACATTTTGCAGCAATCAGGCCATACAGGTTGTTGACAAAGCCATCGATCTGGTGCACATGGCCGGTCCGAGCGACCGATCAGGCGCGAAAATAGCAACAATGGCGCCGCTGGTGCGTTTAACCTAGGCACAGGGCGTGGTATACTAACTCAGCGCCTTGGCGCTAACGTGCTACAAGTCAAGGCAACACTTCTTGTCGGCGTCAACAGTCATGGGTTGTCGTGTATTCAGTGCCAAATGTATATGTCCCCATCACCAAGATGTCAAACGCAATTCATTCATTGATTTCTCTCATGTCTATGTCGACGAGCAGTACGTATAGATTAGGATGTTGTTCTATATTTATAATTCATACGGTGAGGACGGGGCGAGACGCACAAGACAGAATCGTTTGTCCTGTCAACATGAGATAAATGAGCTGTTTTCATACCCATATATGTATTTACAAAGCCTGGGTGTTCCACACCAGATGACGATGGTTATAACATCAACATCCAGTTTCTTACAAACACGTACGGTTATCAGTGATGTTTCTGCAGAATCAGTTGCAGAATTGGTTCCAGTTTAACATAATCAGTGCCAGTAGTACTGGCTTCAGTTTAACCCCCTCAGTGCCAGTAGTCTGTGTTTCTGCAATCGTCGTTAATTCAAGAACAACAACAACAACAACAAAAAGTTTGATGTCCAAGGAACGTGGATTCCAAGTGGTGTCAGCAAGAGGCATAGATCCTCATGAGCCCCCGCAACTGCGTTTAGTTAATGCAACTGCGGGGGCTGATGTGGATCTATGCCTCTTGCAGTTGGGTAGTGTTCAGTTTTCACGGCACTACAAAACCTGCACAGTCATCAAGAACCCACGCCAGCGACACCCTCATTATACCACGCCTCCTCCCACCCCATCCCCCCCCCCCTCCCGGGTGGGCGGGCCCCGTCGTCAGGGCATGCGCAGTGCAGACTCTTCGAACTGGCTAGCTCGGAGCAGTCGTGTCAGTTGCTGTTGACAGTGTCCACCGATTTTCTTTAGCCGCTCGTGCAGTTAAACAGTTTGGACGGAAACAATGGCTACACGTGCAGGTGAGTTCACTCATTACAAATGTGCTGCGTGCGGACAGCGGTTATTGCCAGGCACCCGGGTATGGCACCCGCGTCTGGAATGAGAGAAGCCTGTCTTTTACATACTTTTTATTTGAACAAGACAACTTCTGTCAAACGAATCGGTAAACATAATTAACCATATGTAGAGAAGTTTGACATTCGTATATATATTTAGTCGACAATAATAATCAGTTCTTGAACTTGATGTGGAACTGAAATTAATGTTTTTGTAGCCCCGACGCGTAACAGAGATGTGTTGACCCAAATAATTCAAGAGTAGTACTAGATTAGCTTGGCGCCATCACTGAGGCGCCAGGCAAATGTGGCACATCCCTTGAATTATCATAGTCGATCCACCTCCCCGAGCCTGTACATAGTTGCTAAGTGATAGTTCTAAACTTTGGGAAATGCAGACTTGAAAACTGAAAACAAAAAATGTCGACAGAGCATCGCTCCTCTTTGTGGTGCAAATGTCAGTAGTGATTGGTAACATGGCGGAATCCTGACGCGTGACACAGTGAACTTGCTGTGACTGCCGCACGTGCTTTATGGAAGTAAAACCATTGCAGCAGTGACCTGACTGTGAACATTGTGCACAGTCCAGCATTTGGCTGACTCAGCAGCATATTAACGTTGACAGATCCATCATTCTCTCTCACTACACGCCGCTTCTTTCTGATACATCTAAAAAAAAATAGACAAATTTGCTGAGAGAGCCATTTTGGTGAAAAGCCAGATTGTCAGTGTAATACAACGAAATCTCGCTTTTCACAACGTGGACCGAGTGTCTTTTGCCAACTGAGGATAGCACAGTTTTCCTCTCAACAGACCAAAAACTGCGAGACTGGGCTGCAGGCCAGAAACTACCGTCCGATATCGTGGACGTCCTGGAAAATGAAGGCTTTGACATGGAGAGTCTGCGTCAGCTAACGTGCGACGATTTCAAGGAGTTTGAAAATATGATACAGAAGCCAAAGCTGCTGCCAATGGCAAAATGTCTGAAACTAAAAAATGCTCTGAAAACACTTTGTGAAACCCCAGCGCAGGCTAGCATGGAGGAGGCACCATCAGTGATCACGCCCTCTGTAGCATCCCCCAAAGCGCCTGCACACGATACCATTGCCAGGGCAGGTCAAGGAACCAGGCAGCTGCCTCTGGGTGGTAAGCGTTCCGTTCTATTTTCCTTTGTGAGTACGGGTTCATCTGCATCTGTTGTTTAGTGGCCACTAGACGATGTTTGGACATCAGACTTGGGTCTAAAGTGGGCGTGTTCAGACGAAAACAGTAGATTAAACGTCTGTATCACCATATCACCTGTTTGTCTTGACTCTTAATCCACTGTTGTTTTGCCAATGCTTGTGCAATTTTGACCAACTTCTGATCTGGAATATCGTCTATTCCAAGGAATTAAGCAAGTAAGCAATCCAGTTTGAATAGTGACCCCTTCCCTGTCACTGGACGCGTAGTTTACGTCTGAAATCTGTGTTCATTGAACGACTAAACGCCCCAGCCATGCAAGGGACGTGAATCTGATCACAGCCATTCAAGGGACGTGAATACAGTCTGATCCCAGCGAGAGGTATGGATCCTCATCAGGGGCGGACCAGTTACCTCGAGGTGGGGGGGGGGGGGCGGGGCGGAGGTGGTTGCAACTTTTTGTTTGGGACCTTCAGCCTCATACAACAGACTCGCCGACTCTAGACCTTGCTTCCAGGGGCCGAAAAATCGAAAAGCGGGGAGGGGGGAGCGGGGGGGGGGGAATAGACAGGCGGTGCGTGCGTCTTCAGACTCACCATTTGCCAAAATACAAAATATCAAACGGGGGGTGGAGGGGGGGGGTCCAAACACCCCAAAAAGGGACTTTGTTATGGCATTTTAAAGAATTTTGGGTGGGGGAGGGGGGAGGAGTGGGGGGGGGGAGAGGTGCCAACCGCTGTAACCCCCCAGATCTACCCCTGCTGATGAGCCTCCGCAACGTGAGGACACTACCTCTTACAGCTCACGTGTTTCTCGGCACTGAAGGGGTTAAACATTAGTTGCTCTTAAGATGCAGAATTACACAGACACAGACAGAAGAGAAAACATTTAACGACATGTTGTCTTTGTCTTTCTTGAGCGTGTTAGTGTTTGTGTTTTCGTCAAGTTATTTATTTACATGTTGACAACCACGGAAACCTCATAAAATCAACACTGAGCACCACAAGGTGTGGCATCTGATCAGCTTTCACCTGTGATTTACATTCATTGGGCCTCATCTCTAACACAACATGACCTCAGATTGCTTCTGAGAAAGTTACAGACTTTGTTATGTTTTCAGATCCGGCACAGGAAGGAACCTCAAGCACACCCAAGGCCGGCCATGTCGCAACTACACGCTCCGTGTTTGAGAAAATTTCACACGGAGTCAAAACTGTCACGAATTTCTTTGGCGGCAAACCAGAGAAACGTATGCCAATAAGTCTTTACTTTACATGCTCGTTTGCTCCGATGATTTAACTTCTTTTGTTGTTTGTGGGGGGGGGGGGGATGGGGTGGGGGGGGGGGGAGATTATTCTAAGGTTGATTGATCAGCTGTGCGGTATATGGTGTAAGAGCGCTTGCTTTGGTCACTTGGCTCCAAGAGCAGATCTGGGAGGGGCGGAGGGGGGGGGGTTACAGGGGTTCCGGACAAAGTCCCTTTTTGGCATGTTTAGAATCCCCCCCCCCCCCCCCCCTTGTTTGATATTTTGGCGAATGGTGGGAGTGTTAACACGAACGCGCCTTCTCTCCACCCCTACATCCCCACCCAAACCTCCACCCCCCCCCCCCCTCCACGTTTTAAGTCCCTTCTATTTATTGAAGGGACTTTTTAGGACGGGTCGCGGTGGGGCGAATTTAATAGCATGTCCATGATGTCAAAGGCGGGCAAGCTAAACCTCTAACAACTGAATTAACAAGATAAAAATTACGTCATGTCTTGTTACGCTAACCTCGCTGCTGAACGCACATTTGGCGCAAAGCGCCGTATGTGCGTATGTATGTATGTATGTATGTATGTATGAATGTGTGTATGTGTGTGTGTGTGTGTGTGTGTGTGTGTGTGTGTGTGTGTGTGTCTGTATGTATGTATGCATGTATGTGTGTGCGTATGTATGCAAACAAGAGAATCTCCGATATTCCTTTACACACAAGCTTGAAACTTGGCGAAATACTTTCTCAAGTGGGTGGCTTAGAGAGCCTCCGAGCATATTCTAATTGAATGTCTCATTGAAGACTTAAACAACCGTTTATAGGAAGTCGGTTGAACCAGATTAGAGTCCGTAATTTTTGTTATATTTACTTGAACTTTTGCATTTAGCTAGTTTGGAGAAAGACATTGGATGAGTTCGTTAGCCAGTTTTGTATCCTTTCAACGTCTTTAGTAAAAATGAATTCTTTTCAGAAAATAATTAAAACAGTAAAAAAACACTTCACTTCTAGACAAAGTCAGACAGTGCCGGTGACGTAAAAAGAAGCAACTCCGTCACCACGCAGACACTAAATATGACGTAATTCTCCCTCCCTCCCTCCCTCTCTCTCTCTCTCTCTCTCTCTCTCTCTCTCTCTCTCTCATCTCTTTTTGAACGACTTGTTATATTATGTGCACTTTCATGTTAGTAGCTTTGTACTTTTGTATCTTAGTAGCTTTGTACCTTTAGCAGATTTGTACCTTTGTAGTTTAGCAACGGCAAGCGTGAAAAATGGCACATGTGCTAACTGCTTCTTCCGTTCAGAAATAAAGTTTCATTTCATTTCATTTCATTTCATTTCTCTCTCTCTGATAAACATTATGATTCTTCGCCGTGTATTGTTTTATTGAGCTTTTTAAAAGCATTCTATAGATATTGATATTAGTTGATTTTTATTTTTTTATTTTTTGGATTATTTTTTGGTGACCATATTTGTATTATATCTCTCGCTACATTTGCGTTTTTACCGACATGCAAAATCGTAATCTAAATACTGTTCCGAAACGAACAGACGAACTGAGAATTGGCCATCTTAACATATACCATCTAGTTATCAAGGTGCCCGATTTATCTGTGTTCCTAAACACGCCCTTACATTTTCATATTTTTGGTGTGTCCGAGTCAAGGCTTAAAAGTTCAATAAGGGATAACTCCATTTCTGTCCCAAACTTCTCAGTACTCCGCAGAGATGCCTCAAGCCTTCAAAACACTGGACTAGCTGTATATATACATAATTCAATACTTGGTAACGTCAAACGGCGACAAGACTTCGAGTCAGCTCAAGTGGAAAGCTTGTGGGTAGAAGTGAAGACATCTAAATCACCCCCCATCCTCATTGGCTTTATTTATAGACATCCCGCAGCCAGCTGGGACTGGTATGATGACTTCGTAGCAATCATGGATAGAGTAAATCAAAATAAAGCTGACGTTGTTCTTTTGGGCGATTTTAATATTGATCTTTCTAAATCTAAAGGGTCCAATCCTGTATGGGCGTCAACAACAGCACTATTCGGTTTAGAACAGTTAATTAAACCCCCCACTAGAACCACATGTACATCTTCAACCCTGATTGATCATATTTATGTGACAAATGATGATAAAATATCAAATGTACATGTTCTCTCCTTAGCTGTCAGTGACCATAACCCAGTATGTTGCACAGTCTCCATGAAACTAGACAAAGAGAACAAAAAGAGACATAAAACGATTAAATATCGTTCTTTCAAAACATTTTAATAACGGCGACTTTCTGCGGGATCTGCGCAATACTCCTTTCAGTGACGTGTATAACCACACTTCTCCTGACAGTGCCCTGTCGTACTGGATGGATCTATTCCTTGGGGTCCTAAATAAGCATGCGCCCATACGAGAAAAACGAGTTAAGCACTCTACCCTGCCACCCTGGTTAACAGTAGATGTCAAACAGACCATGTCATTTAGAGACAAACTTAAGAAAGAAAAACAGTTTGATGAATATAAGAAACAACGAAATCGTGTTAAATACTTAGTGAGAGCGTCCAAAAAATCTGTTCTTCCAGGAAATGATTAGGGACACAAAGATACAGCATCGGTGTGGAAAGCCCTGAACGTTATAACGAAGGGTAAATCAGCGCCTGAAATACCATCCTATTTGTCAGCTGATATATTGAATAACCACTTCCTATCGACAGCTGAAACACTTGCTCAGTCAGCTGCAAGTAGTAACGCAGAGTACCAAGTTCCTAGTGTACTGGAAAAATACTGTGAGGCCAAAAATATACTGCAGACATTCTTACTTACTTACTTACGCCTGTCACCCCTACCCGGGTATAGGCCGTCGACGAGAGACCTCCAGCAACTCCTGTCCTGTGCTTCTCCTTCGATTCTACTCCAGGTGGTTCCCAGTCTCTTGATGTCTGCTTGGAGGTCTCGACGCCAGGAGTTTCTCGGCCTACCTCTTTTCCTCTTTCTTGGGGGTTCCATGACAATGCCTGCCTAGTGATACTGTAAGCTGGCTTTCTCAAACTGTGACCGACCCATCCCCATCTTCTTCGCCCAATTTCATTCTCTGCTGTTATCTGGTCTGTTCTCTCCCAGAGTCTGACATTGCTGATCTTCTCTGGCCAGTGGATTTTCAAAATTCTTCTAAGGCAACTGTTCATGAAGGTCTGTACTCTGTTGACTGTGGTTTTTGTCAATCTCCAAGTCTCTGCTCCATATAGGAGAACTGCTTTTACATTGGAGTTGAAAATCCGGACTTTGGTGTGTTGTAACAGCTCTCTGGAACTCCACACTTTTTTCAACTGGAGAAAGGCTGCTCTGGCTTTACCGATTCGTGCTCTGACATCTGCATCAGTGCCGCCTTTTTTGTCTATGATGCTCCCGAGATAGGTGAAGGACTCCACCTCCTCCAACGGGGTGCCAGCAAGCAAGACTGGTTCTTCCCTGGTTGCGTTCAGCCTCATTGTCTTTGTTTTCTGTTTGTGAATGGTGAGGCCCACTTGGGACGAGATGTCAGCAAGCCTCGTGGTCTTGTCCTGCATTTGTTGATGAGTGTGGGACAGTAATGCCAAGTCGTCTGCAAAATCTAGGTCGTTAAGCTGTGTCCACAGTGTCCACTGTATTCCACTTCGTCTGTGCTCTGTGGTCATCTTCATGACCCAGTCTATGGCCAGTAGGAAGAGGAACGGAGACAGCAGACACCCCTGCCTGACACCAGTTCTGACCTGGAGCTCCCTGGTGAACTGCCCTTCGTGGATCACGCGACATGTCATGCCATCGTAGCTGCTCTTGATCAGGCAGATGAGCTTTGTGGGTACACCGTAGTGTCGTAGGAGTTTCCACAGAGTCTCTCGGTCCACACTGTCAAATGCTTTCTCATAATCCACAAAGTTGACGTACAGCGGGGAGCTCCACTCTAGAGACTGTTCCACGATGATGCGGAGAGTGGCGATCTGGTCTGTACATGATCGGTTCTTCCTGAATCCTGCTTGCTTTTCTCTCAGCTGGGGGTCAACGGAGCTCTTCATTCTCTCCAGGATGATCCTGTTGAAAACCTTTCCTGGTACTGACAGCAAGGTGATTCCTCTGTAGTTGGAACACTTGCTGAGGTCGCCTTTCTTGATAAGCTTGATTAGGTACCCCTCCTTCCAGTCAGCCGGCATCACATCCTCTTCCCAGATCTTTCCAAACAGTGGGTACAGCATCTCCACTGTTGTCTCTAGGTCTGCTTTCAGAGACTCCGCTGGGATGCCATCTGGGCCGTTCTTCAAAAATGCCACTGCTCTTCTGATCTCTTCCCGGCTGGGTCTGTCACAGCTGATGGGTAGGTCGGTCTTTGCCGGCTGGATGTCTGGGGGGTCGGGTGGGCTAGGTCTGTTCAGTAACTCTTCAAAATACTCGGCCCATCTGTCGAGTTGGTCTGCTCTGTCTGCAATAGGCTTGCCTTCTTTGTCTTTTACTGGTCTTTCTGTATGGCCATACTTGCCTGACAATCTTCTGGTAATGTCGTAGAGCTGTTTCATGTTGCCGCTGCCTGCTGCCTTTTCTACCTCTGCTGCCAGGCTGTTTGTGTAGGCCCTCTTGTCTGCCCTGATACTCTTCTTCACCTCGCGGTTGGCTTCCGAGTATTCCCCCTGTGCCCTTACTTTGGCTGCTCTCGTGCGACTGTTGTTGACAACTGCTTTCTTCTGCTTCCTCACTTCTATCTTCTTCAAGGTCTGTGCCGACAGCCAGTCCTTGTGATGGTGTTTCCTGAACCCTACAGTGTCTTTGCAGGTTGAGTTTAGCGGCTCTCTAACTGCCTTCCACTGCTGCTCTGTGGTGACCGCCTCCTCTTCATTTACTAGCTCCTGTAGCTCTTGAAACCTGTTGGACAGCACCAGTTTGAACTCTTCTCTAACTCCAGTTTCTCTCAGGAGGCCTACATTATAGCGCTGTCTTCTTGTTGTCTCTGTGCAGCTTTTCTTTAGCTTGAGCTTCATTCTTAAGGTAAGCAGATGGTGGTCGGAGGCGACATCTGCTCCCCTCCTCACTCGAACATCTTGAAGGGATCTTCTAAATTTCTTGCTAATGCAGATATGGTCTATTTGGTTCTCTGTTGTATGGTCAGGTGAGACCCAAGTTGCTTTGTGTATTCTTCTGTGTGGGAAGATGCTGCCTCCAATGACAAGTCGGTTTAGAGCACAAAAGTCTACAAACCTCTCCCCGTTCTCACTCATCTCCGAGCCTAGTCACTGTCTCCCCATCACCTCTTCGTATCCGGTGTTGTCCTCCCCTATTTTCGCATTAAAATCGCCCATGACGATGGTGATGTCTCGCTCCGCACATTTGTCCACAGCACTCTGGAGTCGGTCGTAGAACTCTTGTTTCTCATCCTCGTCACTGTCATTAGTGGGTGCATAACACTGGATGACGTTGAGCTTGATCTTTTTCTTGGTTCTAAAGGCTGCTGTGATAATTCTTGGCCCAAGAGGTTCCCAGTCCATCAGCGCTCTCTGTGCCACTGGTGACAGCATGAATGCTACACCTTCTGTATGGGGGGCATTCTCCTCTTCATGACCTGAATACAGAGTCATCTCCCCACTTAACAGCCTTTTCTGGCCAGACTGCGTCCATCTGGCTTCACTGATACCTAGCAGCGAAAGGTTGTACTTTTGCATTTCCGCTGCTATCTAGGCGGCCTTGCCGCTCTGGTACATGGTCTTGACGTTCCATGTGCCCATGGTTGTATCCCTGGATAGAGAGAGGCGGCTCGGTCCTGTGGCTTTCGAAGACTTCCGGCTTTCACCACAGGACGTCATAAGTCTTCTGGTAGGAAAGGAATTACTGTTAGTCTTTTCGTCGGCGTTTTTGTAGCTATTTCCTTTTTTGCAGGGTGGGGAAGCTACCCCCACGCCCAACCCCCTTACTAGGAGGACCAGGGGTTTTCTGTCGGGGTCACCTTCCCTTAGACCATGTTGGTTCACGGCTACTTATTTCATTCGGTGCACCCCTCTCACGAGGGACCCCCTATCCACCACCCAGGGGACGCGCCTCAACGCCATATGGTCCCAGCGCGAGGACTGCAGACATTCATCATTCCTGATATTACCGTCGCTGAAGTTGGCAAATTTATCTCTAGCATGCCGAACAAAAAGTCCACCGGGATGGATGGTATAGACAACAACATTCTGAAAATGTCACTACAATATACGGTAGAGGCACTCACTTATATCTTTAACCTCTGTAAAAAAACACAACACGTTTCCAACTATTTTCAAAGAGGCCAAGGTAATTCCAATCCCTAAATCAAAAGATCTTGAAGATGTCAATAACTACCGTTCTATCTCACTTTTGTCGGCCCTGTCAAAGCCCTTGAAAAACACATACAAAAACACCTCCTCGATTTTCTAGAAAAGGGCAATTTCATAAATATTCATCAGTCCGGCTTTAGACCGAAACACTCATGTCAGTCAGCACTGGCACACATTGTAGACAGCTGGCTGGAATCAATAAATAAAAACCTGATGTCTGGAGCTGTTTTCGTAGACCTACAAAAAGCATTTGATCTTGTCGACCATGACATTCTCTTAAAGAAGCTAGCAACATACCATATAAGTGAAACTGCCATAGCATTCTTTAGATCATACCTAAAAGACAGAACACAAAAGGTATATACCCATGGAAAATACTCTAAACAAGGACAAGTTAACTACGGTGTCTCCCAGGGGTCGATCTTGGGACCTTTTCTATTTATAATATTCATTAATGATTTGCCTTTGCATATTACTAACACTGATGTCAATTGCAACCTGTTTGCGGACGATACGAGCCTCCATGTTTCGGATAAAAAAACAGCTGACATTAACCTTAGCTTACAAAGTAGTCTCAGCGAGGTTTCCGACTGGTGTAGAGAGAATCATATGGTCCTTCATCCAGGAAAAACATAGAGTATTTTAATCACTACACGACAAAAACACCAACGCGGACCACCGCCGTTACATTTACATCTGAACGCTAAACCGATAGAACAAGTCACAGAGCGTAAATTCTTGGGAATACACGTTGACGAACAATTATGTTGGGAGAAGCATATAAATACAGTCTGTAAAACCATTGCTAAAAACACTTTCCTGTTGTCCCAGCTTAGACAAGTAACGGATACACATACTCGTAAACTGTTTTTTCATGCCCATATCAAGTCTCACGTTGATTATGTCTCCACAGTGTGGGACGGTTGTAGTGATGTTCACATGAACAGGTTAAACTCTATATATAAAAGAGCTGTCAAAATGATAGATACGCGGCCCATTCCTACCACAGACAAATTTAGACATCTAAACATTCTCGTTCTGCGTCAACAACTTAGTTTTAACAAATGCATCCTCATGCACAAGATATTAAATAACATGACAACGCAATATCTAACCACCAAATATATGCCACAGCAAGAACGCGAACGGACCTCAAGGAACAATACTTTACCCCTACATCTGCCTAGAATTGACCTCTTTAAAACTAGTTTATCCTTTTCTGGACCGTTTGTATGGAACACTATTCCTGCACATTTGAAGACTATAGCCTCGCTTGGAATCTTTAAAACGAAACTTTTCGATTACCTGATGAGCCAAACATAACAACTCTGGGCATTTAAACAAACCCTGATGGTTAATGTTTTCATTTAATATATGCATTTATCTATATTGTGTGTGTGTGTGTGTGTGTGTGTGTGTGTGTGTGTGTGTACGTGTGTGTGTGTGTGTGTGTGTGTGTGTGTGTGTGTGTGTGTGTGTGTGTGTGTGTATGGTATAAGATGAATGTTGAGTGTTACTATTATTTTATGTATATATATATATATATATTATAATGTTATTGTTGCATAAAATAATATGTGTAAATATAATTCTTTATTATTATTATTATTATTATTTAATCTATTTTATGTTGTAGATGTTAGCAACGGCAAGTTTGTAAAATGACGATTTGTTTCTGTCAAAACTTTTTACTGTTGATAAATAAAGCTTCATCATCATCATCATCATCATCATCATATCTCTCTCTCTCTCTCTCTCTCTCTCTCTCTCTCTCTCTCTCTCTCTCTCTCTCTCTCTCTCTCTCTCTCTCTCAACGTCAATATCAGCAGCAGGGCGAACTGCAGCCTGAAAATCAAACAGAACCGCAGCAGCAACTACAGCAACAAGAACCACAACACCAGCAGGAAGAGACAATGTCAGAGCCTCAGAAACTACAGAATACGCCAGTTGCTTTTGTTGACTGGCAACATCACCACCAACAACAGCAACTGATGTATCCGCCTACAGCTCTGTGGCAACAGAAACTTAATCCCCCTGATGGTGTTCAGTGGTACTACCCTTCACCGTACGGACTCCCGCACCCGGGCAGTGGCATGTGTGCTCCATATTTTCCGGCCCTCCCCATGCCGGCTATTATTAATGGCGGACACTGGTCTCAGAGTATCAATCCAACACATGCTTACTGAGTCGTTTTGGGTGCGATCAACTATATTAGCCACGGCTAAGCGAATTGGTTCTTTTCATTCAGCATTTGTATCTGACAACGAAAAACAGTGTTTTCATTATTTCGGTATTCATAATACCTCATTTGTGTGGTATGAACTAAATTTCGTGTGCGTTAGTTGTGTACCGCCAAGAACTACCAGCAGCTACTACTCGAGCTTGCAGTGCTGAACTTGTATTACTATTAGTGTCCCTTACTGACACGCCTGACGTGCGATAACTGAAGCGGTGTGCACATATAGTACGACTCTACTGTGCACCATTGACACTTACAGAGTGTACTTCCTCTATTTCCTTTTTTTAATTATTATTTTATTTGGTTAACGTAAAAAAAAAATCATATTAGCTTCTAGTGCGCTGCAGTTTAGGTTGCTTTCGTTAATGAAAATGAAGCACCCCGCAAAGAAGCAGTGCAACCTAAAAATCGGTCATCTGAATATCTACCACCTCTTCAATAAGGTGTCAGATTTAAACATTTACTTAAACGCACCTGAACCGTTCCACTTGTTTGGTTTAAGTGAAACACGTTTAAACCCTGATATGAGTAACGATGCCATCAGTATTCCCAACTTTAGTATTGTTCGGCGAGACCCCTGTATGCCTGGTCGGACTGGTATTGCCGTTTACATACATAACTCTATCCAAACACTCGTTCGTCGACGTGAAGACTTAGAAACCCCTGACGTAGAGTGTATCTGGCTTGAGCTCAAAGGCCCTAAAGCCAGACCAGTCATTATAGGTTTTTTCTATCGTAACCCGTCTGCCTCGTATGAATGGTATGACGACTTCCTGCAATCCATTGAACATGTTTATTTGTCTAATAGCGATGTCTTATTGCTAGGCGACTTCAATATTGATATGCTTAAATCTCACGCAGCATGGGATTGTGTTACGACACAGCTTGGTCTAAAACAACTAGTTTCTTCCCCTACTAGAATTACTCCCACATCAGCAACACTCATAGATCACATTTACTCTAACCGTCCCCAAAACGTATATAACGTTAGTGTTGCTGACCTCAGTATCAGTGACCACTATCCCACTGTATGTTTATGGTCATCAAAACTACCAGCGCAGCCTAAGCTTGGACACACCACCATCTCTTATCGCTCCTTTAAACACTTCTGTGAGTCGGCCTTTCTAGCTGATCTTAACCAAACACAATTTGACATTGTACACAATGAAGACAATCCTGACACTGCTTTGGATCTCTGGTATAATCTTTTCAACAGTGTGCTTAATAAGCATGCCCCTTTACGAAAAAAGAGAGTAAAAAATCGTACGTTACCGACTTGGTTAACACAAGATATTATCCAAGCGATGGAACTTCGTAATAACTTAAGAAAACAAAAACAGTTTTCTGAGTACAAGCGCCAACGAAACCGTGTCAAATCAATGGTGCGAAGGGCTAAAAAAACTCTGTTCGAACGAATGGTAAGGGAGAACAGAGAAACATCTTCTCTCTGGCGAGCGCTTAATCTTATCACCAGAGGCAACAGTAGAAGATCATCAGCTATCCCCTCTCAGCTCAACGCAGACACTTTTAACGAACACTTTCTGTCGGTTGCCCAGTCAGTAAACTCCTCATCCAAAACGTCAAGTACATATTCGTGTCCTGAGGCTCTACTTAACTTTTGTTCGCAAAGGACAGTGGATAAGTCATCCTTTTGTATTCCCCCTTTAGCAGTGCACGAGGTTGGCAAGCTTATAAATTCACTAAAAAACAAGAAATCGTCCGGACCTGATGAGATTAGCCCCAAAATACTTAAACTTTCCCTTCCTTACACAATTGAATCACTAACCTACATTTATAATTTGTGTATTCAACACAACACGTTTCCTACTGAGCTTAAACATGCTAAAGTAATACCCCTGCCCAAATCTAAAGATCTTACGGACGTGAATAACTACAGACCTATATCCCTTTTGTCTTCCTTGTCAAAACCACTTGAAAGACATGTTCACAAACATCTCTACCAGTACCTTGACACCTGTAATCTTCTACATACCCATCAGTCAGGCTTTAGACCAAAACATTCGTGCCATACGGCATTAACAAGACTTGTTGACACCTGGTTAACTTCTATAAATCAATGTCAAATGATTGGGACAGTCTATCTCGATTTCAAAAAAGCCTTTGATCTTGTAGACGACAGCATCCTTTTGTCTAAACTTCAAGCATATTTATGCAATGCAGATGCCGTATCGTTTTTTAATTCCTACCTCAGCGGTAGGAGGCAAAGAGTTTTCTTAAATGGTAACTACTCGTCCCACGGTATTGTCACGAGCGGCGTGCCTCAAGCATGCAGGAGGTTTCTCACTGGTGCGATTCTAATTCAATGGTTCTTAATCCATCTAAAACAGAATGCATGGTGATAGCCACACGTCAAAGACATCAGCTGCGCCCACTTTCTCTTAATCTAACAGTAAACGGCAAACCAGTCCAACAGGTATCTCAACACCGTCTCCTTGGGGTCACGGTAGATGATCAACTTAAGTGGAAAACTCACATTAGCAGCGTATGTAAACGTGTCTCAAAAAACCTTTATATGCTATCAAAGTTGAAATTCATTACCGATGTAGAGACGCGTACAATTTACTATAACGCCCACGTAAAGTCGCACATAGACTACGCATCAACAGTGTGGGATGGTTCAAGTGAAGTGCATTTAAAGAGGCTGAATACTTTACACAGGAGGGCTGCTAAACTTATACTACCGGATCCTCAAATAGCAACGGGAAAAAACCTTGAAGTTCTTGGTATGCTTCCCCTGAAGCAGCACCTTATATGTAACAAAGCCATTTTTATGTATAAGCTGTTTAAACAAAAAGGGCCCCGTTATCTTGACCCATTTTTTTCAGTAATTTCCTCACGACATCCCAGACTGGGGCGGCACTATCAGGTTCCGCGGCCTCGCATTGACATCTTTAAATCTAGCTTAACATACTCAGGTAGTACTCTCTGGTAATTCAATTCCATGTAACCTTAGAAGTATGTCCCTGCCCTCCTTTAAAGACGGCCTCTTCAAATATCTAAAATAATCCAGCTTTACATGCGGAAAACTGTATGTTCTTAGAATACATATATCGGCATGTGCATTGACTCCATGTCTGACAAGTAATACCTGCCTTGATGTACTGGCACGCGTATGCGTGCGTGTGTTTGTGCGTATGTGTGTGTATGTGTGTGTGTATGTGTGGCTGTGTGCATTCGTGCGTATGGGTGTGTGATCGTGTGTGTGTGTGTGTGTGTGTGTGTGTGTGTGTGTGTGTGTGTGTGTGTGTGTGCGTCTGTGTGCGTGTGTGCGTTCATGCGTGTGGTCACGTTATGTGATCGTGTGCGTGTGTGCGTGGTCTGTCATAATGTGGCAGATTGCACACGCGTACGCGCACGCACGCACGCATGCACGCGCACACCATGTGCGCGATTTATGCAATTTATATGTTGGAATTTTTTTTTCATAATTTTTTAAAAATTCTCTTTAAAGGTTTTTTAGCACATTTCCTTTCTTTTCTATCGCGCTATATTCATCAGTATTTTGTTTGCTAGCACATAATTGAATTCCTTAGAGGAGTGTGTGTGTGTTTGCGAGTGAACATGTGTGCGTGTGTATGTGTTTGACCTAGTTATGTTTTAGAACATTGTTTTGTTTATGAAAACGTTGATAAGTAGTTTGTAGCAACGGCAAGTTTGAAAATTGGTCTTGTAACCAAATACTTCTACCGTTGTAAAATAAAAGTTCATTGTTCATTGTTCATTGTTCTCTCTATCTCTCTCTCTCTCTCTCTCTCTCTCTCTCTCTCTCTCTCTCTCTCTCTCTCTCTCTCTCTCTCTCTCTCTCTCTCTCTCTCTCTCTCTCTCAGCAAGCAGTCCTGGGACCAGCTCTTCCGTTTTCTACGCTCAACCTTTCCCAGCTCCGCTCTGTACACATCCTGCATCATTCCAGGTGGAACGGAACATTACCTGGCAAAGGCTGTGTTTGCTTCCAACGACAACCTCAGGGCTGTGTGTGAGCAGGCCAAGACCCCCTACATCGAGCATGTCCCCCGTTTCTTGACATCTAATCTTGCGCCGCGTCAGACTCTGTTCCAGAGAGAAGTCACCTGACAGAGGAAGGCACCAAGCGACTGGCACTCGCCATCAGGTTCGCCGGAGCAGCACGCCGCTCACCAGGATACGATGTGCCGAAAGCGGATCGTCATGCGCCTACCAACCCTCAAAATCGAGGGCCACAGCACTACCAGAATCAGGCTGCTGGCAGGGGCGCATGATGGGGAAAAGCAAATGGAGGAAACAATTTCAAAGTCCTTACCCATCCCAACCATTCCCACCCCAACCACGCCCACACCAACGCCCACACCAACGCCCACGCCCACAACAACCAAACCCATCCCAGCCAAGCTAATTCCAACCACATTCAAGTCCATTTTCAACAGTCTCAAATTTGCCAAGCCCACTCTGCTGAAACCCAGTTCAACATCTCTGACAATGCCATTTACAACTCTGCCCAGCCTGGTTACCCCACGACATTCTGTCGCCAGCAAGGTCACGCCGGGCAGTTCACTCCGTCAGAGCGCGAATTTCCGCGCATTCCACCCTCCGACCAAGGCACCGCGAGCTCTAACAGCGCCCTTCACGCCCTCGCCGCCGCTAATCCCACACCGACCAGAGGGTGGGAAGCCCTGCAATTACACCCGGATTAGACGCAACGCAGAGGATGCGCATGCTTGCGCAGCTCCTACAGCCATTCATTCAGGGCTTTACCGGCTAATAATCTTATTACCCCTCCTGTGCATGCAACCACCGTTGCCGCAAACAGTACCGCTGGATGCATGAACAAGAGGATTAATTGTCTATTGTTGGGTTAATAGGTGGTGTCTACTATTAACTGATTAGCTGCGATATCAACTGACAAGAGTAACCGCAGCCTTTCCTTCAGGGATTTATCGGCCACTTATTTGCTTAACCCCCTTGTGCATGCAACCACCGATGCTGCAAACAGCACGGTGGATGCATGAACAAAAGGGTTAATTTTCATTGTTGAACTAGTAGGTGGTGTTCATCATTGATTTACTGACGCTTTAATTAGACGTTTATATTTGGTGATTGTGAACTCGAGCACGGCAAGCTGACTGATGGCGATACTGTTTCTGCCTCACTGCGTCTGTGGGCAAAACAGTCCTGCTTTCATTACAGCAGAAAGTGACTTTGACTATTGTTACAGATGTAACTTGTTCATACCGTAAATCAGTTAGACTGACTACCAACGCTATTGTCTGCATCCAAAAGGTTACACTGTGCTGTTTATTGATTACTTTGGCTCTGCCTTCTAGCCGCGTTGGTCATAAATTGACGTGACAGTAACATTGAGTGTTACCACCAGAGACTGTGCCAGTGTTAGTTTACACTGGAAAGATTGTGCTCATTTAAAAAGAAAGACTTTAAGTTTCAGTCTCTTTCGTGTCTTTACAGTGAGACAGACTATTAGCTTGAGTGATTTAATCAAAACTGTACTGGAGCGACAAAGAAGGAAACTTAGTGACAGCAGAACATACAGGTGTTCCATGCGGCGTTTCACGGTGCGTCACTTGTTTCTTGTGGTTCAGTCACTCCCGCAGCGAGTTTTTGAGAGCTCAGTAGCTTAACTGCTACTTGTTCTCTGGAGGACTTTTATTCAATTACTTGGCCTTTTACCGTTTTATAGTTTTATAGTACTTTTTTATTTCCGTGTTTTTCTGTATTCAATTGTTTCTTCATTGTTTATTTTGTGCACTCTGTATTTTGTAATAAGTCTAAGCGAATTTTCCACCAAAGGTGCAGTTATGAGAATAGGGCACCTCAATGTGTTTCATCTGTACAACAAACTAGCCGACATATCTGTATATATTAACGATCCTACACCGTTCCACCTGTTTGGACTCAGTGAGAGGCGTCTGAGTTCCTGTGTGAGCGATGCAGCAATCAGTATCCCCAATTTTTCAGTTATTAGACGAGACCCCTTGTCTCCCGGTCAAACTGGCATCGCTGTCTATATTCATAATTCTATCCAGCATTTAGTTCATCGATGCGTCGACCTAGAAATGATGGGGGTGGAGTGCGTATGGGTCGAAGTTAAGTGTCCGAAATCAAAACCGGTATTAATTGGGTTCTTATATAGAAATCCCGCCTCAACTTTTGAGTGGTACGATCAGTTTAGTCAGAACCTTGACAGAGCTTTAAAAAAGAAGGCCGACATTCTTCTATTGGGCGATTTTAACATAGATTTACTTAAGCCGCACCCCGCCTGGGGCTCAACGTCATCTCTGTTTGGCTTAGTACAGTTAGTGAAATCACCCACCAGAATTACTCCAACTACTTCCACTCTTATAGACCACATAAATACTAATAAACCCAAAGCCGTCTCTGACGTTGATGTCTCAAATCTTAGTGTTAGTGATCATTATCCTGTGGCTTGCTCCTGGTCTTCTAAACTCCCTAAACCAAAAAAGAACGGCCATACAACTATAACGTATAGGACATTCAAACACTTCAGGAAAGACGAATTTCTATTTGATCTAGAAAATACCCCTTTTAATGACGTGCTCCTGTCCTATGATCCTAATATCGCCCTCGGTATTTGGTACTCTCTTTTCCTAAATGTACTTAATAAACATGCTCCCCTACGCGAGAGGAGGGTTAAATCTAACACTCTTCCTCCCTGGCTTACTCCGGAAATCATGCAGGCGATGGCGCTTAGAAACGATCTACGTAGCAATAAAATGTTCACTGAATATGAGCAACAGAGTAATCGTGTTAAATACACGATCAGAGAGGCAAGAAAAAAGTTAGTTCGTGACACGGTTAAAGACAGCAAAGATACCTCTACTATATGGCGCCTTCTAAACACACTTACTAGGGGGTCTCCAAGTACCGCAACTACCATTCCCACTAATCTTACTGCTGATACATTCAATGACCATTTTCTTTCGATTGCCAAATCTCTAATCTCGCCAAGCCAGGATAACACTTATCACCGTTCAAATCTGCTGTCTGATTTTGGTCAACAAAGAACAATGGGCACAGCCCCCTTCAACATCCCTATGTTAGCTGTTCATGAAGTGGGTTTACTCATAATTTACCTTCCAAATAAAAAGTCCTCGGGTCCTGATGAAATTAGCCCGAAAACACCTAAACTGTCTCTCCCATACATTGTAGAATCCTTAACTTATATTTATAATCTCTGTATCCAGCATAACACTTTTCCTAACGAACTTAAATATGCCAAAGTAATTCCACTTCCAAAAACAAAAGATCGTTCTGACCCTAATAACTATCGGCCTATTTCTTTATTACCTGTTTTGTCCAAACCACTGGAAAGGCACGTTCATAAACACCTGCTTGCTTACCTAGAAAACCGTAAGCTCCTCCACCCTTTCCAATCCGGATTTCGCCCGCAGCATTTATGCCACACAGCACTTGCACGCCTTGTTAACACATGGCTCAAGGGTATGAATAAGTTACAGTTAACAGGAGTAGTCTATCTGGGTTTTAAGAATGCTTTTGATCTGATTGACCACACTATTCTGACTGCTAAGCTTCACACATACCTCAATAACGGAGACGCAGTTGCTTTTTTCACATCTTACCTTAATAAAAGAAAACAAAAGGTTCTTGTTCATGGCTCATACTCCTCTCTCAAAGATGTAAGCTTCGGTGTGCCCCAAGGGTTTGTACTGGGCCCCCTACTGTTTTGCTTATTTATCAATGATTTGCCTCTACATATTACTTGCCAAGCTTTCTTAGACTTCAACCAGGGCCTTCAACCAGGTTTTTTTTTTTTTTTGCGTCTGCAAAGGACAGCCACACCCACCTGCTGAATCTTGAACTTGGATATCCAATGAGGGCATTTCTTATCCAAAGCCATATGCGACCCCTGGCAACTGACACACAGGGGGGTGGCTGTGCAGAACTCAGCAAAGTGTCCGAGCTTAGTGCAACGGGCGCATGAATCCTGAGCTCAACATCGCACACCAACAACCACATTTATTGCCTGTTTCTGGCTTGGCCGTATACACAAAGTTTTATGACACAGGTCTAGATTTTGTTTTGTCACTCATTCCCTTGTGTATTTCGAACATGTTTTTGCTTGTAACAAGCCAGGTACTGCTCTCGTCAGCAGACCAACCTGACCATACTGGTGATAAACACCGAACCTTTCTTTTGTTGTGACTGTTCTGTGGATTAATATTTGTTAGTGTCACTCTTTCCTGTTTTTGATTCATTGAAACCAGTTGCAGTGCTTTCGGCGTGTTGGCCGTGTTCAGTCATCCCCTGGTGCGTGTGGCCCTGTTCGTCGGCCTGTGTCTATTTGTTACTGTGCTGTTTTTCATCCTCGTTTTCTGTTGTTAAAGTTATGTGCTTTATTGCGTTGGAGTCTTTTTTTTATGTCATGCCGCTTGTTTCTAGGGTTGCGTGTGTTTGTTTTTCTTATATTATTTTTCTGGGGGGGGGGGGGAGGGGGGGGGGGGGGAGGGGGGAGGGGGGGGGGTGTTCCGTCCAAATATTCCCATCTCCCATTGGTTAGGTCAGACGAGTACAGGTTTTTGTTGTACTTGCCTTTTGCAGTTTGAAGAGGTTAATGAAATGATTGCGGGCCGCGCCGTCTCTGCAGAGACCTCTTACTACCGCCCATTCCATGAACACAGTTGGGTTTTAACACGTTGCTGAAGATGAAGGCTGCGAGGAGGATTCTTCCCCACTGTTACTTTTGTATGTTTCTAGGCCATGCGTTTGCCGGACCAAGAAGGTATTGTAGTTCAGGCCAGGCTTCATAAGTTTGCCTGTTTCTTGTTGTTTTATTTGGTTGTTGCATACACATATTATAGTTGGGTAGCTGCATTTTGTAGCTGGTCTTAGAACAGGTTGCACCAGCCTTACTGCGTCGTTCGCTGTCAGTGGGCGCTTCGTTTGTCTTGTGTGCATGAGTCATCCTCTGCCACGCCTCGGTTCAGGTCCACGCACGCAGTTTCTTCTTTAGCACTGATGTGCCTTTGTCCGGTGGACCGCGCGTTGCATGTTGGTTAGCCTGTATTATCGTCTGCTCTTGGTTTGAGCTTTGATTTGATAATTTGGTCTCTCAAACTCCTGCGGCGTTCGCGCGCAACTATTGGTGGGGAAGTAAAATTTGCTTTGCAATCCTGATTCCTGTTTATTATTTGCGGCCAGCGTTTCTTTCTGGCTTTGGGTAATCCTTTGGTTCTTGGGTTGAACCTGGTTGTCATCAATTGTGGGGCTTGGTTTTTTTTTTGCCGGCCTGTCTTTTTGTTACTGTGCTGTTTTCTTCCTTGTTTTTTTTTTGTTGTTGTGGTAGTTACGTACTTCACTGCATTGAAGTCTTTTCTTTATGTTATGCTTGTTTCTAAAGTTGGGTGACGGTTCGTTTTTGTTATAGTATTTTGGTGTTCCGTCCAAGTGTTCCCATCTCTCGTTGGTTAGATCAAATGAGTACAGGTTTTTGTTGTGTTTGCCTTTTGCGAACAGTTTGAAGAGGTTCGTGAAATGATTGCGAGCTGCGCTGTCTCTGCAGAGACCCATTAATTCCGCCCATTCCTTGAACAGAGTTAGGTTTGATCCGTTGCTAAAAATGAAGGCTGCGAGGAGGATTCTTTCCCAGTGTTTAACATTTTCGGTCCACATATACTTTCGTATGTTTCCGGGCCATGTGTTTGCCGGACCAAGAAGGTCGTGTGGTTCAATCCAGGCTTCATAAAATGGCCTGTTTCTCATTGTTTTATTCCGTTGTTGCATACTCATTTGGTTGAGTGCGCACAGGCCCAGAAGGGGGATACTGATGTCCCTCTTCAAAATAAATATGCTGCACTGGAGGAGCAGATGGAGAGAGTGGAAGTTGTCATAGCTGGTGCTGTGACAGCTCCACTCCATTCATCTCTAAAGAACCAGAGGAGGCCTGGGAGCCGGCCCCCCTCTGTTTTTTTTTGTTTTTGTTTTTTTGGTTTTTTTTGTTTTATTTTTGAAAAATTTTCAAGATTAGTGGCATGAACACATTATGAATCGCAAACAAGTACAACACGAATACAAAAAGAATAAAAAATCATACACACACAACCTGATAATAAATTTAAATGTCAAAAATAATAATAATAATAAGTTAATTAAATTATTGTGTGTTTGTGGAGAGAGAGAGAGAGAGAGAGAGAGAGAGAGAGAGAGAGAGAGAGAGAGAGAGAGAGAGAGAGAGAGAGAGAGAGAGAGAGAGAGAGAGAGATAGACTGTTCCTGGAATTTGTTTTGCGAGTGGCTATGCATGCACGTATTGGAAAACAGATAGTTGTCAAAAATCAGCAGGAAGTAACTGTGAATCATAGCAGGCCAAACTGAAATCAACTGCAGTCTACACAGATTAACAAAAAAGGTAACATAAATTAATTATTTACACAAAGTCCAAAATAAGGCAGCCACAGGCGTGTAAAAAGGCTAAGTTTGTTTCTGACAGTAAATACATATTTCTCTGTACAGTATCTGTTTTTGAACTCTGCCAAAAAGACAGAAAGGTTTAGCTGCTTATTCAAACAACGGCACCGGTAAATAACACACTTTGCCATTAATAAGAGCAAATCAAGAACTGGGTCTGTCCGCAGCCCTTTTTTCACCCCAAACACAACTAATTCTGTACAGAGTTCAAAATTGTCACAATGAGCACATTTTTCTTTCAGTCTGTTCAGTAATTTGTCCCAGAAAACACGCACCACTGTGCAATCAAAAAATAAGTGTTCAATAGACTCCTTAGAGAGTGAACAAAAGGTACAAAGGTTTGAATCATTTAACTGTCTATAGCGCAGGTAAACGTTGGTTGTCAGTATTCTATGGACAATTCTATACTGAAACCAGCCTAATTTGGTGTCTTGTGTGACCGTTATGGCATGCACAAATATAGCTTTCCAATTTAGGTCATTATATTTGTTTTCCCATTTTTCAATACACGTCGCTGCCTGACTCAAAAGGTGGGGGCCCCAGGAGACAAGTTGCGTTGGTGGTGCGGGTAGTGGGGAACTCTTACAGCGCCTCCCCCGGGATCACCCTAGTCTAGGGCCTCTTGGCCTTCGTGAGGCACCCTCGTGTGTAATCCCTCCGGACTATCCCAAGACCGCCCGTGCATGGTCCCTGGCCACATCCTCTCCGAGGTGACCCCAAAAACTGGGAGCACGAGCCCCCAGGCTAAACACGGCGGATCTAGAGGAGAGAACCTCGAAAATTATCATTGTCCTGCTGCCTTGCAGGCCTGGCCGCTTGGCTGCGGAAAGGCTAAGGGAGGAAAACCCTGACTTCAAAGCCCCCGTGTCTCCGGGGAAGGTTTTTGAGCCAGAGACTAGGACAAGGACAGTCTGATATAAAACCTACGACCTGAGGACCTCGATGCCATCGTCCCAGCTTGCTAGGCCATGGCAGACGAACCAAGGGTTTAAAGGGTGGGGCCAGTACTGTGCACACTGCACTCCACCAAAAAGCTCCACCGCGCAGGCTTTAGGAAACGTCCACGGACCATGACATTACTTGCCAAGATGTACAATGCGACCTTTTTGCTGACGACACCTCAGCTCAGTTCACACTACTAGTAAAGATATACAGGTAATTTCCGACAACCCACAACAAAGTCTGCATGAAGTATCAGCTTGGTGTATAAACTATTCTATGGTTGTTCATCCAGCCCAAACGAAATCGATGGTAGTCGCCACGCGCCAAAAACAGCAGATAACGCCTCTATTAATTAACCTTTCACTTAAAGGTAGTTAGGTAGAACAGGTAAATGAACATCGAGTACTGGGGATTACAATCGACAGTCAGGGGATCTAACTGTTGTCTGTCCAGCGCTGTGATTCCCCTTGGTTTGAGTACAATTCTGCCAGCGCTAGCCTCACCTATCTGGTTTGTGAGAATCGACAGTCAGCTAAAATGGCAAGCTCATACAGAAGCCTTATGCAAAATAGTAGCCAAAAATCTCTTTATGTTATCAAAACTGAAATATTATACTGATTCAGATACCCGTAAACTATTTTATAACGCTCACATACGTTCTTACATCGATTACGCGTCAACGGTATGGGATGGATGTAGTGAAGTCCATTTAAAGAGACTAAATTCCCTACACAGACGAGCGACCAAAATAATCTGCCCTGATCCACACCTAAGCACTGAAGAAAAGCTCTCAAAAGCAGGTCTCCTGCCTCTTCAAGGTCATTTTAAATATAACAAAGCAATCTTTATGTTCAAAGTGTGGAAACGCAAAACACCTGAGTACATCTCCACTTTGTTCCGTAAGTCTGAGTCCAAGCTTGGAAACATCAGAAAGCTTTTCATAGTCTCAAAACCAAGGATCGAGCTATATAAAACTAGCTTATCATTCTCAGGGGCACTTATCTGGAATGCCCTTCCCGACCATGTAAAATCCACCTCCTCGTTAGCCTGTTTTAAAAAGGGTCTCTGTAAATATTTTGTGGATCACTCGTAGGGATGCCTTAACCACTTGTATCATATGTCTCTTTTTTATGCTGGCTCCAATTTATTCCCAATTAAGTCTGTTATCCTTTTCATTTATCATTTGGACTACTTAGCTCTGTCTATGTGTAAAGGGGGGCGGGTGGGGTGGGGGGTGTCTGTGAGCCTATGAGTATGTTTGTCTATGTGAACAGTGTTGTCATCTGTTTGTAAGTATTATGTTTACTTATATGTATGTATATTTGTAGTTACTCTTGTAGTTGTTAGCAACGGCAGGTTTGTAAAATGGCTGTGTTGATGACGATGTCAATGCCTAAACCGTTGTAAAATAAAGTTTCATTGATTCATTGATTCTCTCTCTCTCTCTCTCTCTCTCTCTCTCTCTCTCTCTCTCTCTCTCTCTCTCTCTCTCTCTCTCTCTCTCTCTCTCTCTCTCTCTCTCTCTCTCTCTCTCTCTCTCTCTCTCTCTCTCTCTCTCTCTCTCTCTCTCTGCTGATGCTGCTGTTCTATGACACTGTCTTAGATGAGTATAATATTAATGCTGTGCACGCGTTTCGTTCTCTTGCTTTTTGCATCGGAGGCAGTTACAAATTCTCCATTGTGTTTTTTTCCCGTAGTTTTTCTTCTTCTTCTTCTTATTATTATTATTGTTAGTATTTGCATGCTCTGTTTATTTTCCTGTTATGTTGTTTGTTTACAGGACAGCTTGTAAGACAGGCATTGAGTTGCCTAATAGCTTTATCCTGAATAAATAAAGATTCATCATCATCATCATCATCTCTCTCTCTCTCTCTCTCTCTCTCTCTCTCTCTCTCTCTCTCTCTCTCTCTCTTTTACTTATAATGTTTTATCTTTTGCTGTATCGTCTGATGCATTTTTATATGTGTAGAGTAGCAGGACAGTTTGGAAGATAGGCATTGCTATGCCTAAAACTTTTTATCCTGAATAAAAACGTTTCATCATCATCATCATCATCTCTCTCTCTCTCTCTCTCTCTCTCTCTCTCTCTCTCTCTCTCTCTCTCTCTCTCTCTCTCTCTCTCTCTCTCTCTCTCTCTCTCTCTCTCTCTCTCTCTCTCTCTCTCTCTCTTGCTTGCTTGCGCCACCGGGGTTACACTGTCCAGGATACTTCTTTCAAACCTCCACTGGGAATGTGTATTTCTTATATGCATCTGGATTTAACTTCTTGAAGTGCGCTGTGTGCATGTGTGCAATAGTCATGGATTTCTATTTTTGTGATAAATAATCCTGAGCGATCGCTGTGAGCACTTGAAAAGTCACACTGCCACTTCTCGTCTCTTAAAGTTCTCAGACGACATGGCCCTTGTACGCCTACTCCAAAAAGAAGACAGTTTGGCCGAGTACTTTGCACAGATAGCAGTATTAGAGTCATGGTGCAAAGATAGTTTTCTGGAAATAAATGTACAGAAAACCAAGGAACTCGTCATTGATGACAGGAAAGTTGATGATATTTTTGTACCTGTCTCAATTAATAATCAACCTGTAGAGGTGGTCACTGAATTTAAGTACCTTGGCACAGTCGTGGATAGTGGGCTGTCCTTCACTGGAAACACTGATCTGATTGTGAAAAAAGCAAACCAGAGTCTGTACCTTCTTAGGAAACTGAGAAGTTTTGATGTCAGTTCCAGGGTTTTAGAATCCGTTTATAGAAGCCTGATCGAAAGCATACTGACGTTTAACATCACTGCTTGGTATGGCGATCTCAGTATGAAAAACAGGGGCAGACTGTCACGTATCGTCAGAACAGCTGAGAAGATCATTGGCCTAGGACAGTACCCAGTAGATGATCTGTACCATAGAGCTGTCCGAAGGATAGCTGCTAGCATTGTCAATGATCCTAGTCACCCACTCTCTGATCTGTTTCAAATGCTACCATCAGGCAGACGTTTCAACATGCCACTTGCCAAAAGGAATGTTTTTAAGAAGTCTTTTATTCCAACTGCTGTCTCGATTTTGAACTCTCGTTTATAACGCCGCGATAAGTATGATCTACTTAACATTACCTCCCATCTTGTGACAGATTGCTTGTGATAGATTGCTGCAATGATAATTTTTCATGATATGCTTTTGCAGCGTTTGTTAATGTCTTATATTGTTGTTTCATGACGAGCCGAAAGGCAAATTTCTGTCGTGCCTGGACTCGAACAGACAATAAAGTTGTATTGTATTGTATTGTATTGTATTTATGTTCCAGAACGTTCGTTAACCTACACTCACCTTGAGTGCATCACTGCACCAAGTGTGTTTTCGAATTCCTGGATTAATTGTTGTGAGTGTTTTCATCAGTGCTTGTTTGCTTGCTTGCTTGGAAAAACTCACGTTCCTTCAGGAACTGTTACTTCGAGTTGGTCGGTGATCCTCCTGATACCGTTTTTCATTCCGCGGTATTCGTCTCTGCCCAACATCGGAGTACTTCAACGGGTCTGTTGGGTTTCCTGACTTGACTTTGTGTGTGTTCGTGATTCTTCTGACTTAGCTCTGCTTTTTCCAGGTGAGCGTGTAATCATTATTTCAAAATTCTTTGTCAACAAACTGAAAATTTACTTTTGGCATTGATAACATTGATTCAATGATTGTGTACATTTGCGTCACGCGTTCTTTGGAACTAGAGCGGCTGACGCGTCATATGGAACTTGAGTACCCAGTGCGTCACTTGGAACATGAGCGCTGACGTCGATCACTTGCCTCCCGCTCGCAAGAAAACCTCTATCCCTATATCGCACTGTATCATACTGGCATATTACTACTTCCTTGCACTGTGGTACCATTTCTACAGCTCCCTGCCAATGCATCCATGTATGACTGTCCAGTGTGTTCGTGTTAGCAAGCTGGCGGACTAGTTCACTCCAGTGAAGGACACTAAACTTTAGCCATGCCCCTTAACACGAGATCTATCAAAGCCAAATGCTCCATTGACTTGGAAAAAGTTAAGAAATCAAAAGACTGGCATCAGATCACTTTTGAAACGAATGGTCTTAACTTGCCGGTGTGGAGGCATGCTTTAAGAGAACGATACCAGTTTGCATACAAACCCCCTGAGCTTTCTTCTACATGGGCTGACTTCCAAAAAGACCAAACTAAGACGCTCTCCCTCAACCACCCCCTGGCCATTGACCTTCCTCCTGAGCTTTTTAAATCTGTGCTTGATCTCTCGCTAGATGGAAATAAACTATTGAAAATCTCTATCAACTATACCACGGGCACAATTCTAGTTCAGGGGAAGGCGTGTGTGGACTGGGTGCAAGAGGAATTCGACAAACTGAGGTCAGTCGTGAACCTACTCCTCCCCACTTATCGCATGTCTGGTGTATCGCCTGATCAACGAGCACTGCCACCATGCGCCACTATGTGCTCACAGCTCACTAACACTGGCGCAACGGACACGGTCGGTGTAGGTCTTGAGCAGGTAGAAGGAAGTGCCAATAACGATCATGTCCAAGACAGCGCCACTGATATGACTGACAGTGCAGACTCAATCAGCGTGACTGGCGGTGCCGATGTTGCTTCAGCCAGCTTGGACCACAGTGGCTGTTCCTGTGACGCCACCCCATCTGCGGCCAGTTACCACTGTGACAGCCCGGGCGGTTGCCCCCCTCTCCCCGACGCCGGTTCTGCCTTGCAACCGTCAACTTCCAGGCTCCAAGCTGACACGGCCAAGAAGCTAACGGAACTCGGCCGTGTTGTTGATAGTCTCGGTGCTGCGATCAGCTCTCAGCACGACACGGCCATGTGTGCAGTGTATGATTTACAGAAGGAGGTGAGAGAGCTCGTCCGGATTGAGATTCGAGACATCAAGGCCGATTTCCAGCAGCAGCTTGAACAGCTTAGTTGTCGTGTCAAGTCACTGGAGGCTGAAAACAAAAAACTCAGGTCTCAGCTTGGTGACCACAACAAAATCTTCACTTCCCTGCGCATCACTTCCCCGCCTACCACGAAGCAGATTACAGATACACATACGGGTTGCACTCTGTTGTCAACCAAGCCTGGCCCATCCCTAGCCTCATCTCAGCCCCGACGGTCCGTTCCCGCGGACCATTCCCCGCCTGCCACCAACCTTGCCAAGATTCGCTCAGTTGGTATGGCTTCCCCCTTATCCATTGAAAACTCCGGCCTCACCCCTTTCACTACCTCGCCGAGCCAGCCCGCACACAACACTGGCCGAGCCTCATACCGTGACGTTGTAGTCGCCGGCGCCGTGCCTGTGTCCAATCGCTTTGCTGCCCTCTCTGTTGACGGCAACAAGAACGACCAGGCCGAAGACACAGGCACGGGGTCGCTACGCAACACGTGCCGCCCCAATCAGAGTCAACATCAGGATCACCCCTTCCCCGCCGACGTCTTGACCAAAGAGAGGATTTGGCCTGGGGTCCCTGCTGTGCTAATAGGTGATTCAATCTTGCGAGAAGTGGGTAGCAGGATTGTATCACCGACTGTACCTCTGCAGAAGATCTGCGTGCCGGGGATGTCCATTGCTGAATTGATGGCGTGGCTCGACATGCAGCCTCCTGCACCGCACATTGTTTTAGCCGTGCTGCATGTCGGCATCAACACATGCAAACGCCGACAAGTGATCAGTGTGGACACCTGGGCCAAACTCCTCACACTAGTCAAAATTAAGTTTCCATGCGCCGCCGTCAAAATGTCGTCTGTCCTGCCTGCTTTTGGTCGACACCCCGCCAACAATGCCATCATACCTTCCAACAGGAACCTGATGGCGGCGTGTGATCAGGCGAGGGCTCTGTACATTGACAACGTGCCAGTGTTTCTGTCTCCTGGTGGGGCCCCACGTAAACTGCTCTACAGACAGTATGATAATTTCCATCCAAGCACTGAGGGGGCCTTGCGACTTGCTTTCAACCTTAGGTCCACTGCTCGTGCAACCCTGCCCTCTGTGCGGTCTAGCTTTGCCCACCAGCCTGGACTGCGGCCAACTCTGTGTGACGACCCCCTGCAATACGGACCCCCCGTGGCGCCTCTAGGAGGCTTGCACCGTAACGGTCACCTGCCCATTGAAATCAGCTATAACGTTCCCCTCCTCCCCACCCCACATTCTTCTTCTTCTTCTCGAACGCCGTCACACTTGGAGTTTGGCTCTCAAAATTAAATCTGTGGTCTTCTGTAGCGCCTCCACAGGCCCGTACAGTTTCTCTTGTAGAGTGGCGGGCTTCGGCCATATCTCCTCCCTCAGCGGCTGGTGGTTCCCACAGTCCTGGAGGATGTGCTCTGCGGTCTGCTCTGCTTCTCCACAAGGGCACAGGGGAGATGGCACGAGGTGGAAGCGTCTGTGCAGGTGGAAATTGAGTCGGTTGTGCCCGGTCCTCAGACGAAAGATGGTCACCTGCTCTTGTCTGGACAGCTGATGGTAACTGTCTAGGGGCCGTTGTGGTGGTCTGTACACAGACTTAATGATGGTCTTCATCTCTGTGAAGCTGACTCCATTTTCATCTTGTTCTTTCTCTGCGCCCACTTTTGGATATTCTGTCAGCTTCTTCATTGCCGTAGATGCCACAGTGTGAAGGGATCCACTGCAGCACCAGTCTGGTGCACTTGATGTTTTGCAGTGCCTCTTGTAGACGTGACAGTTTGCTTGCTGTTGCTGCCTCAAGGACAGACATGGCATCAGTAAGGAAGACAATCTGGGCATCAGGGTCTGCAGTGCCACTAAGGGTGTTAGCTGCGCGGACTAGGGCTTCCACCTCAGCTCTGTAATTTGTGCAGTGAAGGCCTGTTGGTACTGCCTCTGCCTGCCATTTTCCGTTTGGGTACTGAATGTACACCCCAGCCCCTCCATCCTGAACTGCATCTGTGGCTGATCCATCGGTGTATGCCCGTATCCATGCTTCCTGGGGATACTTTTCTTCGAGCATGGCCAGTGTCAGGGCTTTCTTGCTCACAGTGCTGTGCTCATCTCTGGTGGTGATGTAGGGTACCGTGGAAGAGATGGTGATGTTTTCTGGCTTACTTTCCCAAGGTGGAAGGTCGCTAGCAGGATTCAGAGCCTCTACCTGCGCAGGCAGCTTTGCCTGGTGTTTTCTCTGCAGTGCTCTCGTCTCCTTCACAAAGCTTGATCTTTTCAGTCTCCCTGAGGTTGGTTGTTTCATCCTAGCGTTCATAGGATGGTCTTTGGAAGACTTGACCTTTGTGGACTGTATCAAGGCTTTGCAATCTCTTCTCATGCGCAGGGGTGGGATGCCCGTTGTCTCTTCCATCTTTTCAATTGGTGTGGATCTCATTGCGCCGGTGATGATACGCAGTGCCTGGTTCTGAACTCTGTCAATGGTCTGCTGGTGTGACTGGGCTGCCGTCAACCATGCATTAGATCCGTACTCAAGGTGTGGTCTCACTGTGCCTTGATATACATTTTTGAGGATCTTTTCATTGGCTCCCCATTGTGTTCCAGCCAGTTTTCTCATGATGTTCAGCTTTCTTCTAGCTTTCGCTTCTGCATTCCAAATGTGCGGCTTCCACGTCAGCCTCTTGTCAAGGGTGACTCCCAGCTGTTGGTCTTCATACCGCAGCGGGGTGTTGCCAGCCTTTGCCTTGTTGGAGAGAGAAAAGAGTGTGGCTGATGATTTTTCTGTGTTGATGGTCACACACCAGTTGTTGGTCCAGTCTGTCAGCCTGTCCAGGGCTAGCTGCATCCTGTATGTAGCAGTTGTTGCATACTCTTCTGTGCACCAGAGTACCAGGTCGTCTGCGTACAGGGCTGCGTGTACTCCTTTTGGTAGCTCTGGCACAAGGTCGTTGATGAAAAGTATGAACAGTGTCGGTGACAGGACTCCCCCCTGTGACACCCCCTGACGCAACAGCACTTTTTGGCCACAGTACCCATCCACTGTCACACGGGCTCTGCGATTATGCAGGTATGACTTGGTCCACCGGTACATATTCCCTTGGATGCCACTGCGAAGGAGTTTCACAAGGAGACCATCCTTCCACACTTTGTCGAAAGCCTTCTGTAGGTCAATGAAGGCAGCTAATGTCACCTTCTGATCTTGAAAGGCATCTTCTATGACCTGTGCAAGGTGTGTTGTCTGGTCTTCTGTACTCTTGTAGCTTCTGAAGCCAGCTTGCTCTGGCACGATAATGCTCTCAGAGTCCAGGTACCACTGCAGGCGCTTGTTGATGATGCGCTCCATGGTCTTGCACACACAACTTGTCAGGCTGATGGGGCGATAACTCAGGGCTTTGGACTTATTCTTTCCTTTCTTCAAAATTGGGATCATCCTGGCTTCCTTCCAGCACTGGGGTACCTGACCTCCTCTCCAGCTGTGGTTAAAGATGTCCAGTAGCTTCATTAAGGCAGTGTTGCCAAGGTGTTGTAACATCTCGTTTGAGATGCTGTCTGGACCTGGAGATTTTTTCTTCTTCAGCTGTTTGATGGCCATCTTCAGTTCTGGAAGGGTGATGTCCTTCTTCATTGCATCATGGATGTTCACATCTCTTGTTCTCTCTCTTTCTTCCTGTCTTCCCACCCCACATTATCCCCAGTCAATGACCTCGCAGCGTGTTTCCTACATCACCTGTCCAGAATATCAGGGGCGGCATTATGAGACCCTCGTCTGAGTGCATTGTAGTGTGAACCCACCCTGGTTGCCTTCCTCGATTCTCATCGGTGGATCGATGGGGACAAACAGTGTGGTCTACTCATCATCCCTTGCCTGAGTACAGTGACATTCTCAACCCACGCTCACTGTCTCCCTCGATTCGTTCTGGCGTATCGACGGAGACAACCTGCGCGGCGTACCATGATGTGTAATTGTCGTATTTATCAGTCCATGTGTTGTCTCCCTCGCTTCTCTGCTGTGAGTCGACGGAGCCACCCAGTGTGGCACCCACCTTCACTCTCATATATTGCCCACACTCATTAGATGGAGCATCACACCGTGATCATTTTCTGACGTCTGAATCTAACAATCTGGCAAACTGTTTAGTGTCCGACATTGAATCTATAGCGTATTAATTGATTAGCCTTTTGGATTTATTTCGTGCACCGAATTTGCTTCTGTGTATAGTGTGTGACGATCATTATCTTCCTGCATTTTCCTTTTCTTTCAAAACTGAGGTAATAGACTCTTCTTGTTATAGCGAAAGAGCCTATGTCTTTTATTATACGGTCTACGATCAGTGACTCATTTCATTCGCTTTTCAGAACGTCACGATACATTATTTCCCCTACGCGGGACGTGACGCTAAGGAGCCGGTATTTATATCGCAGATACGGTATATTATCAGTGACTCATTTGCCTACAGAACGTATCAAAACTTTATTTCCCCGACGTGGAGAGTGACGTTGCCTACAGAGACAGTGACAGAGCTTAAATTTCAGCTCTGTAGTTTCTCCTGTATTTTGTTTAACTTTGTTAGCGTTCATACGCATTCATTTGTTCTTATTTGAATTTCGTACACATTTTTCCGCTAACGTGTTCATTCATCATGCCTGCCTGTAGCCCAACTGTACCCCTGTGTTCGCTGCAAAAGCAAGATTTACGAATAGGGCATCTTAACATCTATCATTTATACAACAAAGTGCAGGACGCCACTGTTTTACTTTCACAACCCCAACCCTTTCATGTATTTGGATTTACGGAGTCTAGACTCAGAGAACATATTAGTGACGACTCGATCTCCATTCATAATTATACTATATTCCGTAGAGATGCATCATCTGCTGGTCATACAGGTATAGCTGTGTACCTTCATAACTCTATCCGCCAATACGTTACCCGCCGTATGGATTTAGAGTCTAGTCACGTGGAAAGTTTATTCCTTGAATTGAAATGCGATAAATCTTCCCCCACACTTATCGGTTTTATTTATCGCACCCCTTCAGCAACATTTTCATGGTATGATGATTTTGTTACCATGATGGATAAGGTGCAATTACGTAACAACAAAGACATACACCTTCTAGGCGATTTTAATATTGACCTTCTCACGACTGGTCATGCGGCGTGGAATTACACCACCTCATTATTTGGCCTGCAACAGATGGTTCGGTCTCCCACACGAGTTTCTTTGTCATCCGCCACATTGATTGACCACATCTACACTACAAATGTATCTGCTGTCAAGAACGTCCATGTGCCAAATGTAGCCATTAGTGATCATTTTCCTACTTGTTTTCATCTTTCAGTTAAACGTGATAAACCCCAGCACAAACAACACACTACTATCACCTACAGGTCTTACAAAAATTTCAACACTGATGACTTTCTTCGAGACCTATCGAACATGCCCTTTCACCTTATTTATAACACTAATGATCCCAATGAAGCCCTAACGCTTTGGTACAAGCTGTTTCTTTGGGTCCTAGATAAACATGCCCCACTCAGGACTAAACGAATTAAAAACCCTACCCTTCCGCCTTGGTTGTCAAAGGACATTATTCATGCGATGAAAATAAGAGATGACTTAAAACGGCAGAAAAAAATTTGCAGATTTTAAAAAACAACGTAATTTTGTAAAATCCTTAGTTAGAAAAACACAGAAAACGCTTGCTGAAAAAGTTATCGCAGAGGGTAAAGATACCCGAAGTGTCTGGAATGCAATCAATTTGTTTACTAAGCGGAAAAGTTCCATCCCTGCTGCTACATCTCTAGGCATGGATCCAGACGACTTCAATTCCCATTTTTTAAATATCGCTGAGTCCCTTGTACAGTCTTTTCCCACTTGCAGTGATAGTTACAGTTGTTCTGCTAAACTGCGCACACACTGTGAGTCTGCAGCAGGTGCGTCCTTCTCCATACCTCTTATGACAGTGTTTGAAGTTGGTAAGTATATTTCTACTCTAACCAGTAAATCGTGTGGCCTGGATGGAATAAATAACATGGTACTGAAATTGTCACTTCCATACACAGCTGACTCCTTGACATTTATATTCAACCTTTCTATCACCCAAGGTATTTTTCCAGATGCCATGAAAGATGCTAAAGTTGTCCCCATTCCCAAATGTAAAGATCCCAAAAGTCCAAACGATTTCCGTCCTATTTCAGTGTTATCAATATTATCGAAGCCAATTGAAAGACACATTCACAAGCACCTACTCCAATTCTTGGAGAATCAACGCCTACTCCTATCTCTTCAGTCCGGTTTTCGACCTAAACACTCGTGCCATACTGCACTCGTTCACATCGTTGACTCTTGGCTCTCATCAATCAATAATTCCAAATTAAATGGTGCAGTTTTTCTGGACCTAACCAAAGCATTTGATTTAGTCGATCACAACATTCTTTTAAAGAAACTTTCAGTGTATAAGTTTGATTTGAACTCTATTGCGTTTTTCTCATCCTACCTAAGTTGCCGCCGACAGAAGGTGTACTCGAACGGAAGGTATTCGAAAGAAGGTATAGTGAGGCACGGTGTTCCCCAAGGATCTATCCTATGGCCTCTTTTATTTTCTTTATTCATCAATGACCTGCCTCTTTCCATCTCAAATCCTACGGTAAAATGCGAACTCTTTGCTGACGATTCCACGCTGCATACATCAGACGATCGTCTCATGACGCTAAATTGTATCCTCCAGCAAAGTCTTGATGAAGTGTTAGATTGGTGTACGCATAATCGCATGCTCCTCAGTACTTCTAAAACCAAAAGCATGTTGATAACAACCCGCCAAAAGCATCAGCTACGTCCTGCCCCTTTGATACTTTCACTTGGTGATAAACCTATCCAACAGGTATCCAAGCACCGCCTACTGGGAGTTGTACTTGACGATCAGCTCAATTGGTCGTCGCATATTGACAGTTTGTGCAAAACCTTGTCCAGAAATGTATTTCTGCTCTCTAAACTTAGACATATTCTTAGTACAAAGTGCTGCACATTGTTTTTTCATGCGCACATTAAGAGCCACTGTGACTATGCGTCCTCTTTGTGGGACGAATGCAGCGAACGTCATATTAAAAAAGTCAACTCGCTATATCGTCGTTCAGTTAAAATAATTATTCCACACCCTACTTCCACAGACCAAAAGATAAAATCTCTTGGCCTGCTTCCACTGAAGGAACAACTCAAATTTAACAAATGCGTCCTCATGCACAAAATATTTCATTATCAAGTCCCCGAGTATCTGTGCGCGCTATTTAACTTCAGCCCTAGGCATCAGCTACACACGAGACATGGCTTGCTTCATTTACCCCGACCCAGGATAGATCTCTACAAGTCAAGCCTTCTATTTTCGGGCAGTTTTGTCTGGAACTCATTGCCATTGAACATTAAATCATGTTCAGGTAAAACCCATTTTAAACGAGCTTTGCGAACGCACTTCCATTCAGCCTGACTTCACAGTTTGCCATATCAGAGTATTGTTGTTGATAACACGTGAAAGTCAAGTATTTTCTCTTTCTCCTTACATTGTAAACTGATAATCCTTGGTCTTGTCGGTGTCGCTATATGCTCTTGATGCTGCTGATTCTTTGACACTGTCTTAGCTGAGTATAATATTAATGCTATGCACTCATTTATTTCTCTTACTTTTGTGTTGGTGGCAGTTACTACTTCTCCAATACGAATTTTTTTTTTCCCCTTTCATTGATTCACCTATTGTGTTTGTTTTTTTTTCCGTAGTTTTTCTTCTTCTTATTATTATTATTGTTATTATTTGCATGCTATGTTTATTTTCCTGTTATGTTGTTTGTTTACAGGACAGCTTGTAAGACAGGCATTGAGTTGCCTAATAGCTTTATCCTGAATAAATAAAGATTCATCATCATCATCTCTCTCTCTCTCTCTCTCTCTCTCTCTCTCTCTCTCTCTCTCTCTCTCTCGCTCGCTCTTTCTCAAACATATGCGCGCATCTCCAAGAGGTATTGATCCTCATGGGTACATGAATATATATGCCTCATAAGGATGTTTGAAGCGCGCGCATGCACTCACGCACACGCACACGCATACACATACACACACATCGACGCGCTTTCAGAAGATCATGCAGGTGTACTTAGTATAGCATGTAGCTAGGTAAAGTCAACCTGATTTCACACAGATTATAGCAAGACTAAAATTGTACCGTGAAATTGTCACCATTGTCCCCAAGTCTCGAAGCGATAGCGAATCTAATAACATGTTAAATATAAAATACGTAAAAGCAAAAAAAATACGTCACGACAAATGATGGCAAACCAATGACGCGTATGCACTGCGCGCGCCCCTTATAGAGTTCACTATGACGCATTGGCACATCTGCGAGGCTTTTTCAAAAGGAGATATTTCAACATCAGAATCAAGTCAAAGACAAAAGGTAGAGACCCTTGACAGCAAAGACAGCTCTCATATAGAAGGGACTTTGTGGGTTATGGTTCATCCCATCTTGTTGATTTTTTCGGCCCCTGGAAGCAAGGTCTAGCGTCAGGGAGGCCTTTTGTATCAGGTTGAAGGTCCCAAACAAATGTTGGAACCATCGCTTCCCTCGAGGTAACTGATACGCCGGAGGGCGTGATATTCGACAGGTGAACTTTGTCCGTGTGCGTGCGTGTGTGTGCGTGCGTGCGTGCGTGCGTGCTTGCGTGCGTGTGTGTGCAGATGTCCCCAAATCTTCCTGACTGGTCTTTTTCCGACCCTCGTGATGTGAATGCACATTTCTAATCTTCGTCATCCGAGTAAAAAGCAATTGCCGTCCAAGGTGAAGGCCAACAGTTTATGATGGGTTATTTCAACTCGAGAAAAGTGATTCGTACCCCCCATCTCGTCCTGTCATTCGCTTTTTCCCCCAGCGGAAAGAGAGGTTATGAAAGCCGCGCCGTCCCCAGCCACTGATCTCCTCGACGTAATCGTCAAACGAGTTTGCTATTACTTTAAATCCGTCAATCGAAAAATAAGTCGTCTTCAATTTGTGTGATGTTACTCCCCCCCCCCCCCCTCACACACACCCCCCTTCAGTATGCTTTCCCGACCCCTGTAATTGATTCTCAAACATACCTTGGATACTTCTGTGCTAATATTGTTCTCGTACATTCATCAAAATTCTGTCGTCAGAACTGTACCACAGAGCTACATGATTCAAGCATTAGATCCGATGTTCAGCTTGTGTCTAAAACTCATCCTGGTATTTTGCAGAAGAGGAATTCCGGTTTCTTCTGCTTGGAAAAACCGGAAGTGGAAAGAGCAGCACTGGAAACACAATTTTCGGCGAGGAGCTGTTTGCAAGTAGTATAAGCTTCGCCTCCTGCACGAAAGTTTGCCTTCTCCAGCGCTCCGAGAAAGACGGACGGACGGTAGAGGTAAGACAAGTGTGTTTCCGGCATTGCTTTAAAAATAGTGCAGTCGCCAAACGTCACTCCAAGATATTCTATCAACAATCATGTTAACGTCTATAAATTTCGACTTGTATCAAAGTTAATAAACGTGTCTTTGTGGAACTGATGGATAATTTCAGCACGACACTTTTTGATCTCCTAGATCATGGACTCACCGGGTCTTTACGACACGGCCATTAAGGAGGAGGAGATCTGCACCATCATCGTCCAAGCCGTGGCCTGCATGCATCCGGGTCCTCACGCCATTCTCTACGTCATCAAGCTCGGTCGCTATACTGACGAGGATTTTAACGTTTACAAAAGGCTGAAAGCTCTGTTTGATGAAAACATCAGGAACTACATCATCCTAATAATTACAGGCGGTGACCAGTTGGAAAAAGAAAGGAAAACTCTGGCTGACCTGCTGAAGGACGCACCCAAAACTCTTGTCCAGGTCGTTGAGGAGTGCGGCAACAGAGCCCTGGTATTCAACAACATGGCCAAGAACACACAGCCTCAGGTCGACCGACTTTTTGAGGAAGTACGAAACATCAACGCACAAAACCAAGACGTGCCGTACACCTGTCCCAAGTACGACATGGTCGGCGAGGGCCTTGAAGCAGAAGTGGCCAGACGACTTGAAGCGGTCACACAGCGTGACCTGGAGAGAGAGCAGCAGATCAAGGAGCTCGAGATGAAGGCCAGGCAGGCTGAGGAAGAGGCCGAGAAACTGAAGAAAGAATTCGAGGAGCGCGAGAGACGGAGAGAAGCGCAGATAGAGGAAGAAAGGGTTAAACACGAGCAGACGCTGAGAGAAATGCAGAAAATGGACAAGGCGCTGATGGAGAAAAAAGAAGAAAGCCCCGTCATCAAGCAGATCCAGCAAGAAGGCCAGCGTGACCGCGAAGAGCTGGACAAGAAAATGCAAGAAAAGAAAAGATTGGAGGATGAGAAAAGAGAGGAAGAAATGAAAGAATTAGCCAGGAAGCAGCAAGCGTACCAGGCCGAACTCAATCGGATGAAAGACGCCATCGCCAAGAACACAGAGCCAGGCTTTGTTGAGTGGGCGGCGAGTGGAATTGCAAGCACTGTTGCTGCTCCGTTCAAGTGGGTGGCGTCGTGGTTTTAAAACTGAATTGTGCCAGCACTGAAAACACACACACACACACACACACACACACACACACACACACACACACACACACACACACACACACACACACACACACACACACACACACACACACGCGCGGAGACAAAAGCCTCAGAGTGGGTTACCTACCATTTTATGTGAAAATGGGTTCCCATATTTCTATTTATTCTAGGGCTCTGGAGTTGATGCGAATGTTTAGAACTCACCTTATAACTAAGCTCTACAACTCAAAATAAAATAGACATTTTCTAGAAACAGAGCCACTGGATGGAGAAAAAATGGGTTTCTACCAATAAAGTGGGTGCCTCTCACACAAAAACTGGCATTACAGTGAAAATGGGTGTCCTCTTCAAATCATTCATTTTATTGCATGGACTATCTTAAGAAAATTATTTGTCTGTAATAAGGTAAAGTTCACGGAATATTTTATGCTTCTTTTCCACGCTGTTGATCGGGGATTCTGTGCTGAAAGGTGTTGACGAGCGCAGGATGTCTGTCGACGGTGCCCTTGTACAGAATCTGTCTGTCTCCGGCCTGACTGTAGCTGATGTCACTGAGTGGCTCCGCACTTTGCCACCAATGCCCCACATCCGCCGTGTGACGACGCATGTTGGTATCAACAGCTGCAAAGTGGGCGCCGTCAGCAAGCAGTCCTGGGACCAGCTCTTCCGTTTCCTACGCTCAGCCTTTCCCAGCGCCGCTGTGTACATATCCTGCATTATTCCAGGTGGAACTGAACATTACCTGGCAAAGGCTGTGTTTGCTTCCAACGACAATCTCAGGGCTGTGTGTGAGCAGGTCAAGATCCCCTACATCGACCATGTCCCCCGTTTCTTGACAGCTAATCTTGCGCCGCGTCAGACTCTGTTCCAGAGAGACAGAAGTCACCTGACAGATGAAGGCACCAAGCGACTGGCACTCGCCATCAGGTTCGCCGGAGCAGCACGCCGCTCACCGGGATACGATGTGCCGAAAGCGGATCGTCATGCGCCTACCAACCCTCAAAATCGAGGACCACAGCACTACCAAAATCAGGCTTCTGGCAGGGGCACAGGATGGGGACAAGCAAATGGAGGAAACAATTTCAAAGTCCATACCCATCCCAACCATTCCCACCCCAACCATGCCCACACCAACGCCCACCCCCACAACAACCAAACCCCTCCCAGCCAAGCTAATTCCAACCACGTTCAAGCCCATTTTCAACAGTCTCAAATTTGCCAAGCCCATTCTGCTCAAACCCAGTTCAACATGTCTGACAATGCCATTTACAACTCTGCCCAGCCTGGTTACCCCCCGACATTCTGTCCCCAGCAAGGTCACGCCGGGCAGTTCACTCCGTCAGAACGTGAATTTCCGCGCATTCCACCCTCCGACCAAGGCTCTAACAGCGCCCTTCACGCCCTCACCGCCGCTAATCCCACACCGACCAGAGGGTGGGAGAGCCCTGCAATTACACCCGGATTAGACGCAACGCAGAGGATGCGCATGCTTGCGTAGCTCCTACAGCCATTCATTCAGGGCTTTACCGGCTAATAATCTCATTAACCCTCCTGTGCATGCAACCACCGGTGCTGCAAACAGTACATGCTGCAAACAGTACCGATGGATGCATGAACAAGAGGATTAATTGTCCATTGTTGGGTTAATAGGTGGTGTCTACTATTAACTGATTAGCTGCGATATCAACTGACAAGAGTTAACCGCATCCTTTCCTACAGGGATTTATCTGCCACTAATTTGCTTAACCCCGTTGTGCATGCAACCACCGATGCTGCAAACAGCACCGGTGGATGCATGAACAAAAGGGTTAATTTTCATTTTTGAACTAGTAGGTGGTGTTCATCACTGATTTACTGACGCTTTAATTAGACGTTTATATTTGGTGATTGTGAACACGAGCACGGCAAGCTGACTGCTATTGCTACAGATGTAACTTGTTCTTACCGTAAATCAGTTAGAGTGACTACCAACGTTATTGTCTGCATCCACTGTGCTGTTTATTGATTACTTTGGTTCTACCTTCTAGCCGCGTTGGTCATAAACTGATGTGACAGTAACATTGAGTGTTACCACCAGAGACTGTGTTAGTTTACACTGTAAAGATTGTGCTCATTTAAGAAAGACTTAATTTTCAGCCTCTTTCGTGTCTTTACAGTGAGACAGACTATTAGCTTGAGTGATTTAAATAAAATTGTACTGGAACGACAAAGAAGGGAACTTAGTGACAGCCGAACATACAGGTGTTCCATGCGGCGTTTCAAGTTGCGTCACTTTTTTCTGGTGGTTCAGTCACTCCCGCAGCGAGTTTTTGAGAGCTCAGTAGCTTAACTGCTACTTGTTCTCTGGAGGACTTTTATTCAATTACGTGGCCTTTTATCGTTTTATAGTTTTATAGTATTTTTTATTTCCGTGTTTTTCTGTATTCAATTGTTTCTTCATTGTTTATCTTGTGCACTCTGTATTTTGTAATAAGTCCAAGCTAATTTTCCATCAAAGGTGCAGTTATGAGAATAGGGCACCTCAATGTGTTTCATTTGTACAACAAACTAGCCGACATATCTGTATATATCAACGATCCTACACCGTTCCACCTGTTTGGACTCAGTGAGACGCGTCTGAGTTCCTGTGTAAGCGATGCAGCAATCAGTATCCCCAATTTTTCAGTTATTAGACGAGACCCCTTGTCTCCCGGTCAAACTGGCATCGCTGTCTATATTCATAATTCTATCCAGCAATCAGTTCATCGACGCGTCGACCTAGAAATGATCGGGGTGGAGTGCGTATGGGTCGAAGTCAAGTGTCCGAAATCAAAACCGGTATTAATTGGGTTCTTATATAGAAATCCCGCCTCAACTTTTGAGTGGTACGATCAGTTTAGTCATAACCTTGACAGAGCTTTAAAAAAGAAGGCCGACATTCTTCTATTGGGCGATTTTAATATAGATTTACTTAAGCCGCACCCCGCCTGGGGCTCAACGTCATCTCTGTTTGGCTTAGTACAGTTAGTGAAATCACCCACCAGAATTACTCCAACTACTTCCACGCTTATAGACCACATATATACTAATAAACCCAAAGCCGTCTCTGACGTTGATGTCTCAAATCTTAGTGTTAGTGATCATTATCCTGTGGCTTGCTCCTGGTCTTCTAAACTCCCTAAACCAAAAAAGAACGGCCATACAACTATAACGTATAGGACATTCAAACACTTCAGGAAAGACGAATTTCTATTTGATCTAGAAAATATTCCTTTTAATAACGTGCTCCTGTCCTATGATCCTAATACCGCCCTCAGTATTTGGTACTCTCTTTTCCTAAATGTACTTAATAAACATGCTCCTCTACGCGAGAGGAGGGTAAAATCTAACACTCTTCCTCCCTGGCTTACTCCGGAAATCATGCAGGCGATGGCGCTTAGAAACGATCTACGTAGCAATAAAATGTTCACTGAATATAAGCAACAGCGTAACCGTGTTAAATACATGATCAGAGAGGCAAGAAAAAAGTTAGTTGGTGACACGGTTAAAGACAGCAAAGATACCTCTACTATATGGCGCCTTCTAAACACACTTACTAGGGGGTCTCCAAGTACCGCAACTACCATTCCCACTAATCTTACTGCTGATACATTCAATGACCATTTTCTTTCGATTGCCAAATCTCTAATATCGCCAAGCCAGGATAACACTTATCACCGCTCAAATTTGCTGTCTGAGTTTTGTCAACAAAGAACAATGGGCACAGCCCCCTTCAACATCCCTATGTTAGCTGTTCATGAAGTGGGTTTACTCATAAGTAACCTTCCAAATAAAAAGTCCTCGGGGCCTGATGACATCAGCCCGAAAATACTTAAACTGTCTCTCCCATACATTGTAGAATCCTTAACTTATATTTATAATCTCTGTATCCAGCATAACACTTTTCCTAACGAACTTAAATATGCCAAAGTAATTCCACTTCCAAAAACAAAAGATAGTTCTGATCCTAATAATTATCGGCCTATTTCTTTATTATCTGTTTTGTCCAAACCACTGGAAAGGCACGTTCATAAACACCTGCTTGCTTACCTAGAAAACCGTAAGCTCCTCCACCCTTTCCAATCCGGATTTCGTCCGCAGCATTCATGCCACACAGCACTTACACGCCTTGTTGACACATGGCTCAAGGGTATGAATAAGTCACAGTTAACAGGAGTAGTCTATCTGGATTTTAAGAATGCTTTTGATCTGATTAACCATACTATTCTGACTTCTAAGCTTCACACATACCTCAATAACGGAGACGCAGTTGCTTTTTTCACATCTTACCTTACTAAAAGAAAACAAAAGGTTCTTGTTCATGGCTCATACTCCTCTCTCAAAGATGTAAGCTTCGGTGTGCCCCAAGGGTCTGTGCTGGGCCCTCTACTGTTTTGCTTATTTATCAATGATTTGCCTCTACATATTACTTGCCAAGATGTACAATGCGACCTTTTTGCTGACGACACCTCAGTTCATACTACTAGTAAAGATATACAGGTAATTTCCGAAAACCTACAACAAAGTCTTCATGAAGTATCAGCTTGGTGTATAAACAATTCTATGGTTGTTCATCCAGCCAAAACGAAATCGATGGTAGTCGCCACACGCCAAAAACAGCAGATAATGCCTCTATTACTTAACCTTTCTCTTAAAGGTAGTCAGGTAGAACAGGTAAATGAACATCGAGTACTGGGGATTAAAATCGACAGTCAGCTAAAATGGCAAGCTCATACAGACGCCTTATGCAAAATAGTAGCCAAAAATCTCTTTATGTTATCAAAACTAAAATATTATACTGATTCAGATACCCGTAAACTATTTTATAACGCTCACATACGTTCTTATATCGATTACGCGTCATCGGTATGGGATGGGTGTAGTGAGGTCCATTTAACGAGACTCAATTCCCTTCACAGACGAGCGGCCAAAATAATCTGCCCTGATCAACACCTAAGCACTGAAGAAAAGCTCTCAAAAGCAGGTCTCCTGCCACTTCAAGATCATTTTAAATATAACAAAGCAATCTTTATGTTCAAAGTGTGGAAACGCAAAACACCTGAGTACATCTCCACTTTGTTCCGTAAGTCTGAGTCCAAGCTTGGAAACATCAGAAAGCTTTTCATAGTCCCAAAACCAAGGATCGATCTATATAAATCTAGCTTATCCTTCTCAGGGGCACTTATCTGGAATGCCCTTCCCGACCATGTAAAATCCGCCTCCTCGCTAGCCTGTTTTAAAAAGGGTCTCTGCAAATATTTTGTGGATCACTCGTAGGGATGACTTAACCACTTGTATTATATGTTTCTTTTTATGCTGGGTCCAATTTATTCCCAATTAAGTCTGTTATCCTTTTCATTTATCATTTGGACTACTTAGCTCTGTCTATGTGTGAAGGGGGGTGGGTGGGGTGGGGGGTGTCTGTGAGTCTATGAGTATGTCTGTCTATGTGAATAGTGTTGTCATCTCTTTGTAAGTATTATGTTTACTTATATGTATGTATATTTGTAGTTAGTCTTGTAGTTGTTAGCAACGGCAGGTTTGTAAAATGGCTGTGTCGATGACGATGTCAATGCCTAAACCGTTGTAAAATAAAGTTTCATTGATTCATTGATTCATTGATTCATTTATTTGATTGTTGTCATTCTTTTTTCAACTTAATGTGTATTCCTTTTTTTTTTCCTGCATTAAAATTTTCAAGCACAATGACACAACACACAATGAACAAAATACCTCACTAAACATACCTCTGGTTGATTTTATTATGATTGTTTGGGTGGGTATGTGGGGGGGGGGGGAGGGGGCGGGGTTGGGGGAGGGGGGGGGTCGTCAATTTTGTTTTTTTATAGAGCTGCTGCATGAATGCTCTCTTATGAATGAAAGATTTTCATTATCAGTGGAATCAGTAGGTCATTTCAGAGGCGCGCACCGAGTTGCACGTCGAACCACTCACAAATACACATTTGGAGTGCACCAAATGGATCCAGTTGGCCAAGTCCCACATTCCACACTATAGGACAGCTAAGACTAAGAAGCAATCGCGGCCTTTATGGCGCGGTACAAGGTTTAAAGCTAAGAAACTGTTGTTTTTAGAAGCGTGCCAGGCAACAGTTTTAAACCCTCTTTTAACTCCAATTTTGTTAATATTAAAAGTGTTTTAATTTACAAGCGTGTCGTAACTGTTATGCATCTATTCCAACGTATAGTGCTGGATATTTTTCCCATTGTCGCCTTCTCTCATCGCTCAGTACTCGACTTTCCAGTCCTTCCCTCAAACGGGCAGCATTCACACAAACAATACTTTACTATTACACCTTTTGGCAACATTAGGTATCTTTGTCTGACCTAGCATTATATCCGACAATGGCCCATCCAAGCCTGCACTCTTTCTACTGCAGCAGACGACACGCGTAACGACGCTGTGTGGCGTCATTTGCATTCAATCAATTTGTGCATACAGTCCAAAAGGAGATGCAGCTAAAACGACAGCATTCATAACACCAACAAACAAACACAAGACATCAGCAGATTTCCCCGAAGTGCACGTCCTATCTCACACTGCGCACTCATACGATCACTTCACTCCATAGTAAGTTGCTGGTGCACAAATACTGACATTGCCCAAGAATCTTGACTTTTGCCACTAGACATGACCTCCCACCACATCACCCCGGAACCACAAGACAACTCAACAATTTTCACAAAACAACTACACTCTGAAATAACAAACCTCGTTTTGCAGAAACATGAACAATTTACTCCCTCACACAACTAAAAGACCCCCCCCCCCCCCCATTTCGTATCTCTCCGTCTCAGTTTGGCTCACCTATGCAGTCGACCAATCAGGTATGGATGGTACAGAAAGTTACCCATTTTAGGGGTTTTGTGCACACACACACACACACACGCACACACACACACACACACACACACACACACACACACACACACGCACGCACGCACACACACACACACACACACACACGCACGCACGCACGCACACACACACAGACACACTGCTGGGACAAGTTCAAACACATAGCGGAGTGTTTTTTAAACACAAAAGTGCATGTAAAAACGCCAAAATGCGAAAAACTGATTTTTTAATTTTTTGTTGTTGACTTTTTACCGCAAGACAATTCTGAAACAACCCTCAGAAAAAATGGGTGTCTGACTTGGGCACCCAGAATTTTACACACACCCATTTTCCATAAGGATGGTAAAGACAGTCACCCATTTGAGGGGTTTTGTGCACACACACACACACACACACACACACACACACACACACACACACACACACACACACACACACACACACACACACAGGCGCACATAAGCCTCACAGTGGGTTACCTACCATTTCATGTGAAAATGGGTTCCCATATTTCTATTTATTCTAGGGCTCTGGAATTGATGCGAATGTTTAGAACTCACCTTATAACTAAGCTCTATAACTTAAAATAAAATAGACATTTTCTAGAAACAGAGCCACTAGATGCTGAAAAAATGGGTTTCTGCCAATAAAGTGGGTGGGTGTCTCTCTCACACAAAACTGACTGGCATTACAGTCAAAATGGGTGTCTTCACAACAGTAGGCGTCTGTAATAAGGTCAAGTTCATGGAATACTTCTTTTTCACATTAATTTTTTTTCCCAACTTAAATGTGTATGTGTGCTTTAACATTCTTTACATTGTATGGTGCAAAATTCAATAAACACTGGCCCGAAACCTTTCGATTATGATTTTTACAGAGGAAATCTTTTAAACATTGCTGCGTTTTGTCCTTCTGAAGCAAAACAGTTTATCATGGCATTGATGTGAGAATCAACATAATGTATTCTGGAAATTAAAGGACTTTTTTTGTGTGTTTTTGGGTACTCTGGAGTTTCAGACAAACAGCAACAGAGCATTTTGAATATTAACCCTTATCATTCGGAATACACCAGTGTGTGCAACTAGTGTAACTGAAATAGTCCAAGGGTTAGTGAATAGCTTGGTGCCTCTAGGCGCCAAGCTATTGTGGCACCACCCTTGAACTAAAGCCATTGGTCTATGTCCTCATCTGTAAGTACTGTAATGTAGCTTGCATAGAATTATGACAGTGAACAAACTTGAAGCTATTAGCCTCAGTATGACTATGATGCGGGTCAAAAAGTGTGGAAAAATATCAAAAATAGAAAAAGACCCAGACGAAGAAACGAACACTTAACTTATTCTACCCCAGCAAAATTTAAGATACACCACGATAGTTCAAGGGTGATGCCAGAATAGCTTGGCGCCTATGGGCGCCAAACTATTCTGGCATCACCCTTGAACTATCGTGGTGGATCTGTGTCCTGCACTGCAACGCAGTCTTCTGAAGACGACTTCAACATTTGGGCTTAACTTATTCTACCCCAGCAAAATAAAGATCCACCATGATAGTTCAAGGGTGATGCCAGAATAGCTTGGCGCCTATGGGCGCCAAGCTATTCTGGCATCACCCTTGAACCATCATGGTGGATCTGTGTCCTGCACTGCAACGCAGTCTTCTAAAGACGACTTCAAGATTTGGGCTTAACTTATTCTACCCCAGCAAAATAAAGATCCACCATGATAGTTCAAGGGTGATGCCAGAATAGCTTGGTGCCTATGGGCGCCAAGCTATTCTGGCATCACCCTTGAACCATCATGGTGGATCTGTGTCCTGCACTGCAACGCAGTCTTCTGAAGACGACTTCAACATTTGGGGATTCCGATCTTGGGGTAGAATGAGTTAAAATGACAGACCAGAACACTGGCATTAATTAATTAACTGACAACATAAGAAATCACTTGAAACTTCAGCCTTTATTTAACGTTTTTCGTCTCCAACAAACAACCAACCATTCTTTCATTTGCAGAGTTTTAAAAATGGTATGCAGTACAACCAACCATTCTTTCATTTGCAGAGTTTTTAAAATGGCATGCAGTATATTACAAAATGATCCGCCCGCCCCCGACATTGTCAATGGTTTTCTTATCTTATTATATTGTCTTTTGTCCCCAGCCGGCTGTTTCGTTTTGCAAATCCAAAGGTTATACAGTATACAAAATGTGGACCCTTTCTCACGAAACCAGTCTTAACTCGCAGCGAGCCAATCAGCACTACACGCAATAATATGTGGTGGGGGTCAATCTGAGGCATTTTCACTTTTTGGGAGAAATGTATTCTACATACACCAAAGTATCGTATGGGTAAAATCTTTATCATGAAAAATGCCGTTAAATAGGTAAAAAATGATTTTAAAAGTCTGCCCTTGGCCCCAATTATGCTGCACACAGAAACTTCACAGGCTGTTTTCTCAAAATGGCCGCCGGAGGCTTTAACAACTTTAAACACTTAACAGCTTTTACAATTTTTGCACTACAGCATACAGTCATATATCACAGTAATCAGCAAACACTGTAGTTTTCATAAATGTATATACGTCAAAACATCCAAAATGCGAGTTCTTAAGACTGATTTTGTGAGAGAGGGTCACAAATGATCCAGGCGTCCATCAGATAAAAAAAAAAAGAAAAAAAAAGCAGGCTATACATGCTGAAACCACCCCAATAATAACAGTCATGTAATAAATCTGTATGAAATCGAAAATGCCGCGAGTGGCGGGGAACCTCGATTCATTTCTTTTGTAACTTTTTCAGTCTGTTGCGGACGTAATCCTTAATGTTTGTCCAGCGCCTATGTCTAAGTGCAGGCTCCTCTGCCATTGCGTACTGTATCTCGGCCTTTCCAGGAAGTTTGTTCATGACGAGGTGTGTCTTGAAACGAGTTTGAACAGCTTTCTCTTCAGCTTCCCCCCATGGTTTCCTTGTAAATCTAGCTTTCTTTCGAACAGGAGCTGACGCAAACTATCTAGATTGTCATCAGGCTCTGGACGTCTTTTCTCCGTCATGCTCATCGATTCCTGTGTTGCTGACTTGCTACTTGCTTCATTCACAGGTGCTGTTTCCCCCGAGACCTCTCTGCCAGTTTCTGATGTGTCTTCATTGTCAAAGTCAATCTCTTCATCATCGCCCAGCTCAGCTCTAATGCAACTCTCAAAATCTGTCACCCATTGTTAACTGACAGAAGAATCTTTGCCACTTTTGCCTTTTGAAGGACGTCTTGAGGTTGGCGGTAGATATGGCGATGTATCCGAATATCATGGCCAAGGAAATCTGCCAGCTGATCCTGGTCTAACTCCGAGATGGCCATTGACTGAGCCAAAGTTGCAACCTGCTTCCGCAACTGAGTAAATGTGAACATGGCTGGGTATGACACCCCTGCTTCTAGGGCATGGGCCTTCAGAACATCATGGCCTCTGTAAGGCCTCTGACCAGAAGGTGTGGCAAAGATGTACTGGGAATCAGCGAGAGCTGGCACTGATTGCCTCATTTGAAGGATTCTGTCCACAGTTGTCATCATCTTTCTTCGTCAGCAAAACGGGAACACTCCTATTAAACTTGCCTCTGATTTCCACTCGCTGAAAATGATTCACCATTTTCTTCTCAACCTCTGTGAGACCTTTCAAGATATCTTGATTGGTGATCGATCCAATCTTAGCATTCTGGAAGTCTGACACCTTCATTCTCTGAACTTCTCCCCCTCGTTTTCGGTTGAAAAGTGATACAGCACAAAGAGTTGCTTTAACCACTGTCGGATAATCTTCCGAAACCATCCTTGTCTCAAGAAGCTGTTGGACCTTCCTCACATCTTCACATGATGGGATCAGCTTGGGTTTGTTCATGGTCATTTTCCTGACCGACTGGGCTGCTGTAGCGGACACACAATCATACCAGTCCCCGTTGAAGACAGAGTCAAACCGTTGCGCCTCAGAGAGCTCCTGTCGCCACCTGTCGTCTGAACCCTGCCCAAGCTGTTTGGATGCCTGTGACTGTTTGATCTGTGAACACTTTTTCAAAGCATGGCCTATGCGCATTGCGAGATTGCCTTTTTTTGAACTGATGTGTGTCCTCATCAAAATCTGCTAGCTCTTTTACAGCCAGGACAACATGATCAAAGCTAGCTGAATTGATCACAGCATTTAAACTTGCGATTTTCATTTCTGACCTCACTCTGATAATCTTTAATAGTCTCCCTAACTCCCGCATCCTGGAGCTGATTTGTCCAGCCGTGTGTTCTTCAATGTCCCTGCGGTCAAAGAATCTCTTTCCATACTCAAGAAGCAAGGGGTCAGTTCTGATGAGACGGCTTATCTCATCATCTCTCTGGCTAGCCAAGACCTTGTGGTAGAATGAAAATTCAACGTCTAATGGTATTGGCAGCATTAGGCGACCACGGCGCGCGGCGTCTCCTCGCCGAGTGATCTGAAACCCTCCTGGCTTCTGACAGCAACGTTTTGAGTGTATAGAGATCAGCTTTTTTTGATAGAGCCCTTTGCAATGGCTACAGGCGAGAAGGTCGTATACCTTACTAGTTTTGGTTCGATACTTAGGAATCAAACATCCGGATTTGTTTTCAAGAACAGCAACGTTATGCATGTAATCACCCTCATCTTGTAGTCTGATCCATGCTCGACGTCTCTGCTTGGTCCCTTTTTTCATCGACAAAATTTTAGCAACGTCTGCCTCATCTGCATGGACATCTTGTAAGTGCGTGCTCATTTTCAAGACAAGCTTGCCACACAATTTGCATGCATGTTTCTTGTCCCATTTGTACTTTCCTTTCCCTCTCTGCGACACGTGCACACCTGTTTTTTCTGTAAGTGCTCTTTCCCCACTCTTTCCAGCATCATGTTCCTCCTGCCTATCCACATTCTCATTGCCACCCCCTAACGCACACTGCACCTTGCTGGTACTAGCGTCACCAACACCTGGCCACCCCGAACCTGCCACTTTGATGAAATCTAACATAGTCGATACAATACTGTCTATGTCAGAGATCCCAGCAATTGATGCCGACACACCCTCTGAATCCGGTGAGCTCGAGCCAGGAACAAACTCCTCGTCATCACTGCCCTCGTATTGCGATGCGCTGGCACTACTCTCAGTCTCGGGTCCATCCCAGGCGCCATTTGCCAACTGGAGAAAGAAAGAAAGAAAGATTAAAACCAAAGCTGCATTGGAAACAGAAACAGCCCAATTTTGGTTTAAAGGGGCCTTGCACAAGAATAAAAAGAGTAATCCCGTGTATGACCGATTTACATATGTGTGACCTCGGTGACGAGGGCTGGCTTCTGCAGCAGTCAAAATCCACGTTTTCTGAAAATGCAAGCAGTTTTCACACATTTGTCAACCCTGCGTGACCCTTTGAGAGAGGTCACTCAAATTGGCATGTTTAAAAAGGTCTTGCCACAAAGTATCATTGGGCCAAGCTTGAAGAATGTGGCTTGAATAGTCTCCGAGAAAATGCCACCGTTAACTCATTCTACCCCCAGACACACCACAGCAGGATAACAGGGGTGGGATTATAGAACGCGGAAAATCAAACGACAAGGGGGGGGGGGGGGGGGGGTGTGTTCATGTCCTTCATTTTCAGCAGCCGAAAAATCAAACGACAGGGGGGGGGGGGGAGGGGGGGGAGGGGGGATAGGCGCGTGTCCACCGTTCGCCAAAGTATCCAAAAACCGACAGGGGGAGCGAGACCAAACACACCCGAAAATGGACTTTGTTATGACACTCCTGATCTGCAGTATAAAAATGGAATGTGCGTACCAGTTTATGTTCAGATGCACACTAAACGGCACTCTGTCTTGGACAATATCCTTTTTCACCGCCATTTTCCACTGCGACCTAAAGCTACCGGAAGTGTCGGGCGATAGTGAACCAAACTACATACAAATCCAACCCATTTGAGATTTTTTTGCCATTTAAGAATTTTTTTTTCTTTTTTTTTCGTCTTTTTCGTTGTTATTAGACGCGGAAAATAAATATGCTTCAGCGGAATTGTGAAAGAATTTCCGCGTAAATCCGCGGAAGAATCCCACCCCTGGGATAAGGATCGACCATGATAGTTCAAAGGTGATGCCAGAACAGCTTGGCGCCTACGGGCGCCAAGCTATTCTGGCATCACCCTTGAACTATCATGGTCGATCTGTGTCCTGCGCTGCAATGCGGTCTTGAGAGGACAGGGGCAAAAGTTAAGGATTTTGGTGTTGGGGTAGAATGAGTTAAAGTTTACCATGGACGACGGACGGACGACCAGTGGCCCAGAACATAAACTCACTTTTGCTTCGCACGCACGCCAGCCAATAAAATGAAGATGATCATAGAATCACTTTACCTACCAGTTTGTAATTGGGAGCATTCCGCTGCCGTCCATGCACCCTCCTACCAGACGCACCCTCTGTGGCAGAGGCTGGGGGGCCATGATTCTGCAGCATAGATCCCGATGGGTTTGGACATCCTGCTGCCATCCGGCGCTGGGTGTGTGCCAGAAAGTCCTGAGCCGGTGTGACCAAAACGGTGTTGCTGAGAACATGTCCAATACAACCATGTAAACCAACTGACATTTTGAATCAGATTGATTGTACATTGCTTAACGTCCCGACAGCCACTAGGCTTTCTCAGGACGTGCCTGCACTGCTTGTGAAAAAAAAACACCTAAACAGAACATTGCCATGTATGTCGCCTGCCGGTCAAATACGTTAACTCATTCTACCCCAACACCAAAATCCTTAAATTTTGCCCCTGTCCTCTCAAGACTGCATTGCAGTGCAGCGCACAGATCGACCATGATAGTTCAAGGGAGATGCCAGAATAGCTTGGCGCCCGTAGGCGCCAAGCTATTCTGGCATCACCCTTGAACTATCATGGTGGATCCTTATCCTGCCGTGGTGTGTCTGGGGTAGAATGAGTTAAATAAACCTAACACATGGGGCCAAGACATAAAGCTAAGACCATTTAGCAACACACATCCAATATCAAGAGCTACAGGCAGTGCAGACAGTAGGGAGAGTTTTAAAAAGGCAAATACAGGTGAATGGACAAAGGGTAGACAGAAACACATGCATGCCCCAGAATAGAGAGAAAAACCCACCCTGTGGGGCTTACCAGGTTAACCCTGAGAACTAAAAACTGGCAATACAGTAAAAAGCGACACTTCAGTTGCACATTCCTAAAGACCTGTTTGTGGACGTTCGTTCTTCGAATCGCGAGGCAGTTTTGCGAACGAGGATTGAAATCTGGCGCCATTTTTGTTTTTCAAAAAAAAAGTCAACTGATACTGTGCATGCATGTGGCAAGTTAACACTGACGTCAGAAAAAAAGAAAGAAAGAAGAAACAAAATCGCGTGGCAGATTGACCATGTAATGGGGTTATTGAACGAATTCCTTTCATTGAAGAAGAAAGCTTTTGTTAAAATCGTGGGGTTCTATTATCATTTACTACAAGACTCAACGGTCAGAGCGGCCGAGAGGCCGAAGACACGTTTGAAGCAGACGCCTTATTTTTCTGGGCCAAACGGGTATCGGGGATTGGAGGCATCTCTCAGTTAAATAACTGCACTGAACAAGTACATTTGGGCGTGCTCTTAACTAAGAAATATTGCATAAAGTACCTCTGCAAACGCGAAAGAATGGCCGGTGTGTCCGTTGGAGACGAAAGACGTTTAAGCAAGGGAAACAACTCCGTTCATCGGTGTTGGACCAGCTTGATCAAATTGATCTGAAAACACTCCGGCCGCTTCCGTGTCCACACACAGGCCCAGGGCATCCCTGAAACACAACGATGAAGTAAATCTGTTAAAATGGGGACATCGTATTTTGATATTTTTTTCTGACTTTTGAATGAAAGATAATACAGAAACAACCCTCAGAAAAAATGGGTGTCTGATCTGGCCACCCAGAATTTCACACACACCCAGATTGCATAAGGATGGTAAAGAAAGAAACCCATTTTAGTCATTTGGTGTACGCACACACACACACACACACACACACACACACACACACACACACACACACACACACACACACACACAATATGTCGGGTTTATACCAGTATATATATATATATATATATATATATATATATATATATATATATATATATATAGAGAGAGAGAGAGAGAGAGAGAGAGAGAGAGAGAGAGAGAGATGATGATGATGATGATGATGAAACGTTTTTATTCAGGATAAAAAGTTTTAGGCATAGCAATGCCTATCTTCCAAACTGTCCTGCTACTCTACACATATAAAAATACATCAGACGATGCAGCAAAAGATAAAACATATATAAGTAAAAAGACCCATCCCCCTCCCTTCAGAAATAAAATAAAATAAAATATAAAAAGAAATTAAGCATATATATATATATATATATATATATATATATATATATATATATATATATATATATATATATATATATATACTGGTTCATACCAGTATATATATATATATATATATATATATATATATATATATATATATATATACTGGTATGAACCAGTATATATATATATATATATAAATATATATATATATATATACTGGTATGAACCAGTATATATATATATATATATATATATATATATATATATATATATATATATATATATATATATATATATATATATATGGTTCATACCAGTATATATATATATATATATATATATATATATATATATATATATATATATATATATATATATATATATAATTATATATGTCTATATGTCTATGTTACTTATGTAGTAGGTGTAGCAACAGCAAGTTTGAAAACTGGTCCTGTAACCAATAACTTCTACCGTTGGAAAATAAACGTTCATTGTTCATTGTTCTCTCTCTCTTTTCGAATGTATGACGATAGCAACTCGTCAGAAGCATCAGCTCAAGCCACTTTCGCTTAGCCTGGAAATCCGGAACACACCATTACACAAGTAACTGAACATTGCCTTCTTGGAGTTATTGTTGATAACCAGATGAAATGGCAATCTCACGTCAATGTTGTCTGTAAAACTGTGTCCAGAAATGTTTTTATGCTGTCTAAGCTAAAATATCTTATTGATGTCGACGCGCGCAAACTATTTTACAATGCCCATGTCAAATCCCACATCGATTATGCCTCCACGACATGGGACGGTAGCGGTGACATACACATGAAGAGGCTTAACTCCTTGCATCGCAGGGCAGTGAAGCAGATCCTGCCTGATCCAGCCCTTTCTACCGACCAAAAAATTGAAAAACTAAAAATGCTTCCTCTTGACAGGCACCTATCTTTAACAAAGGGGTAGTCATGTATAAAATCTGGAATGAAATCCACCCATAATACTTGTGTCAGCTCTTTACCAAGGCAGCTTCAGGCTATTCAGCATCAAGGCGTAACTTCATCACACCACGCCCGAGGATAGATTTATTTAAAACCACCCTCTCTTTCTCAGGCGCCTCGTTTTGAAATAAACTGCCAGCGCACATAACACATACTGCTTCACTCCCCTCTTTCAAGGAAAGCCTCTTCAAGTACCTGTTATCTAACAGCTTATTCACTTGTTAGGGTATCCCCATTGCCTCAAGCCTTGAGTGATATTAACCTCCGCGCGCACGTGTGCGTGTATGTGTGTGTGTGTGCGCGCGCGCGCGTGCGTGCGTGCGTGCGTGCATGTATGTGTGTGTGTGTGTATTGTGTGTGCGTGCGGCGCGAGCTTGCGCGCGTGTTTGATTTCAGGGCAAGAAGGAATTTTAAAGAATAGATATATCTTTTTTTTTCCCCATTGACATTGTTAGCAATCATAATTGGTGCCCTCCATTTTGCCTTACCCATCTTTTTTTGGACGACTTGTTATATTATGTGCACTTGTATGTTAGTAGCTTTGTACCTTTGTATGTTAGTAGCTGTATACCTTTGTATGTTAGTAGATTTGTACCTTTGTATGTTAGTAGCTTTCCAGGCAGCACGGGATCCTGGCGCCATATGGGACCCATGTGTCCAGCCCACTTACACACAGGGCCCGTATAGCCTGCAGGGGTCCATCGTGGTACCAGGAGGTTTGCCCACTTACAAGCCCACTGACCCGACGATCCGCGCTGCCCGCTTACCCCCCACATGATCCCCATTTCATGCTTGCCCCGCTGTCTTGCCCGGTAGCTATCACGGACCTAAAAATAGCACAGCCTCGCGCGCTGAGGGCGTGCGTGCCTGCCTGCTGACACTCAGACATTCAAACTGCAGCCGCTATGTTCCGTTTGATATCATACAGCATAGATCCTCATAAGCTTCCGAGTCCGATGGTTCAAATTAATTTACTTGGTCCGTCCACTAACTTATTTACATCAGTATTTGTAGGGGGGACGGGTTTTTTGGAGTTTACCTCGATCAGTTCTTGAAGAGCTCTCACGCTGGAATGTGGGATTGACCGGAAAAAGGAAAAAAATGTTTAGGGCTTAACGTCTTTTGTCCACCACGAGCGTGATTTCAAAGACGAGGCACCGATAAAGGGTCTAAACAAATTTTGACCCAAGCTGGATTCGAACCCGGGACTTTTTGGTCGAGAGGCGATCGCTTTTATCACCAAGCCACCCAGCTCCCCACCGGAAAAAGGAAGACCGCCATTTTCGAACGCACGTTTCTGCGAACTCTTCAGTTCAGTCAGTTCTGCTGATTGTGCTTCTCAAGTCTTCCAGCGCAAAATAAAACAGAGGTAAGCCTGCATAATCTACTTATTTTCATTATTTGGTGCTTACTAAAGAACATTGCTAGTAGCCGACTGAGCATCTTATGCTACAAGGCGAAAGATCAGAGAGGGTGCTACAACACAGATGCCGGCCGAACGATGCCAAAATAACTTGAGCCTGTTGATGTGTGGGTGCAGTAAGATGGCGATGTGTGAGCAATAGCGATGCTAGTGAGAGGGACGAGGACACAATAGATTGTTCGCAAGCTACTAGCACTAATAACAAAGAAGGAAATGAAGCTGCAAGTGACTAGACCATGCACGTTGGAAGCAGTGAGAATGTCACGTTCTACTTCTACTACTCAGTACTAGTGACTCCAACACTGACGATTTTTCAGACAGATGAAGATACTGCAGATAAGTGGACAAAAGTTCTGACAGAGTCTTTCGAGTCGGACACAGATGTATCAGAAGGTGAAATAGATAAAAACCTGACCTGAGTGACAATAGTTCGACATCCTAACTAGATGCAGTGTTCTAACATTCAAGAAAAACTGAGTATTCAGTAAAAAAAAAAAAAAAAAAAAAAAAAAGCACTTTCTGTTTGGAGAATGCACATCCTTTCAGCCAGTATGAATCAGCATTTTTACACCTTCAATGGCATTATTCCTGTAATTCCTGTATACGTGTAATGATGTATATCTGTTATCAGGTACCACATCTGGAAGCAGTTTGGGGCTGCGACCAAAAGGAAGATGACTGCGTGAGGCGGATCCTGTCTGTTATGCTACAGCTTGAAGGGGAAAAAAGTTTGTCTTCCCATCATGAGAACACTTTGGTAAGCTTTTAATTTTTTATGCTTGTCACACTCTGTCTTGTCAATGCTGTATGACTTGTAATGTAAGACTACTAAGACCTTAAAGTATGCGTGCATTATGCATAATATTAAGATTTTGGGAAAAATGCATGTCATCATAAAGTGGCATGTAATAGAGATTTGTTTTTATGTTGTGATTCAACTTTTCCTGCAGATTGGATACAGAGCCAAGGCTGGAGAGTTAGATGTGATGGTTGGTAGGCTGTGTCTGTTTCTCGTACAAATAATTTTCTAATACAAATTACATGGGAAGTGGGCGATCCAACATCAGGGATTGGTAAAGTTTGAATAAATAAGCCAGTGGAAACTAATGCAAAAGTATCTACTTTTTTTCAGAAGGGGTACAGAAACACAACCCGGAGTCCACATGAAAACAAGTCCAGGACACAACAGCCAGCTGGCAGTCAGGACCGGTACCAAGGAAAATACAGAGAGGTGGAGCGATCTATTTATTACACCACCATTTCAGATTTCTGTCGGAAACAAACAAAAAGCAACAAGCTGTGACATTTTTACAGACAGGTAAACTAAAGCTGAAGGGATCAACTTCGCTAAATTTATCGCAGACCTATTTAGGCATAATTAATTCTACCCAAATACTTGGATATGGTCAAGAATACGACTGGGTGTCTAGTGGTAAAATCTACATCCCCCCTCCCTCACAAAACCTGCTACAAAATTATCAGAAGTGGTCAGATCAAACTAAGGCATACATCATGTTGTAGGGAAATGGATAAGGTTTCCAGTGATACATGATTTTTGGGTGACCACAGAAGAATTTGGGACATTATCACAGTTTGTTTGACCAAATCTGAATTATAACTTGAGAACAAAACGTGACACATTTTACACATGCTCCATGGAACTCAGATTTTCAAAGGCATGCTGCACTATGAAAAATCAATGTTACCATCACAAGATGTTTGCATTGTTGGCCGAAATTACCATTGAGTTGGTGATTTTCTAGAGTGAGTTGCTTTTGCATAATTCACCATTATATAAGAGCCTGCTTGAACATAACACGTGTTGTAATTTTGTCAGCAGAAATCATACTACTATAACACATTTTGACAAATGGTCAATTACTAAAACTTATGCGTTATTTTGTAGAGTGGAGAATGTACTTTGTTTTTATAATGAAAGGTTTGTGGTTCTTACATGGAAAATCAAGTGATCCAGTTTTGAAGATTTATACACAGAATGGTGTAAATGTTGAGTTATGTTCAAACAGTTTAGGCACTTTTTTATCTCTACTAATCTGTTGTTTTTCAAGATTCAAGATGACTTTATTGTTGCTGTAATGGAAGATAATCGTACACAGCAGAAATTGTCTTGCCACCACAGTCACATTCACTCACTCGCTCATTCCACAAATGACAATAACGGAGCTACAAAATGGACAATGACTCAGGACAAGTGAAGCCCGTCGCCAAGGCATCTAATGGCCGGCGCCAGTGGCCTCATCCCGACCCGAACCTCCCTGATAAAAACAGAATGCTAAGACACCCCTATGTCTCCTGAACACTCTAGCATATGCTCTTTTGTTAAATTCCTACTTGACTAAAGCTAGTACATAAAAATACAAGTTAACAACGGAAACAAATTACCGTCGAAAAGAAAATAATTTCCTATCTAGGGAACATACAACAACGGCCAAAGTTGCACCTGGAGGCCCATCGCTATAGTACAGCGCTGGTGTTCAGCGGAGGGCACCGCTCAGACAAAGTCTGTCAACATCATTTATAACGCATAATATCAAGATGTGTAGGTGCACACTTACACTTGCTGAAGACAACTGGTGTAGTGATTTATATCAAGGTTTTGAAGAGGATGCATGGGTGATGGATGAAAGAAACCCTTTACAAAGTTTACAGTATGCGTCCAAATTTTGGGTGTAAATTGTTATGTTCAAGAGGTCCAGCAAACTTTATAGATATATTATTTTCTTTTCACTTAATCTGCAATAAATCTATAGTAGCACTATACTTATTTAGACAATACCTTGGTAGGCCCAAAAATACCTAGTTTTGTTCAGTTGACATAATTTTATTGTATTTTTTTCTGCGTGCTGGTGTGTAAATGTTATGTTCAAACCAGTATGCACATTATTTTTCTTGAAGGGTAAATTTTGTTGCAAATCATATAGTAGATGATGCCAACACATAAAAATAGTTATGCACATGCTGGTTCACAACACATTTGAATATAACTTGACACAACTTTGTGGGATGTAAAGTTACGTTCAAACATTTATCACCTAAAATCACAAGAATCACTTTATATTAAAAACTACCAATAGCTGAAAAGATGCTGTTTACTTTTTTTATAATAATAAAGCATGTGATACCTTCTAGGATAAACATTTTTATGTTTTTTTTTGTACATAACTTTACACCATCAGTACATCGCATGCATTGTGTAAAGTTATGAACAAACACCAATTTCGTTTCTTTGACCGTCCTGCGATAAGTAATATAACCAGATAAATCTAGAAAATATGAATTTCAAGACCTATAAAATTTTAGTGACTGCAAAACAAGTTAATGTCACAGCTATTCCTCATGAACATAACTCTACATCGTGTCATGTTACGTTCATGCAATGATGATTACATTTCCTGTTGTGCATTGAAATTTGTGCATTAACCTTTATGCATGCACTATCTTAATATTTATCATCACAAACAGCTTTCAAATCTGCATTTCATAACTCTGCACCTTTACTTTTGTGCTTTACAAAATGGTCCTGTGCCGTCATGTTATGTTCAATCATGCCATGTCATTATTTTTTTACCTTTCTATTTCATGTTTTTGTCATGAAATCATATTAGTGCAAACGTCATTCTTCTTTTGTACACTACAGGCAATCAACAAATTTCTAAATAATTCTACTTGTCAAGTTACAAGGTGAATGTGACCGTGTAAAGTTATGTTCATGCATCCTGTTTTTCAGTCTTTTTGCTACTGTTTATGTAATTATGATGGACTAACAAATGAAATTTGACCAGAACAGTATGCACACTGCTTATAGGTGAAAGCAGGCTCGATGATAGTGTCTTCTTTAGAGACTTTTCTTGAAAATCTTAAGATTTTTCATGTGTGCAAGTCAGAAGGTGTAACTGTAAAGTTATGTACAAACACTTGAATAGTTGGAACAGCCCTTTTTGAAAATCATGTAAACATCACTAGTTTGGTATAATGGCTGTGCTTGTTAGTGGGATGGGTATGCATACTTATTTTTTCCAAAGAGTTTGTGATTTGCCCTTGTGAGACCAAAAACATATTTGGTGAAGGTGTAAAGTTATGTTCAATCTTGTGAATGTAATTGAATTTGTGCCAAAACGCGGTTTGTAAAACGGGTCTGCCCTGGGGGACTTGGGTGGGGTTAGGTACTTTTTAGTTCCCAGGGTCACCCTGGTCAGCCCCACAGGGTGAGTTTTTCTCTCTATTCTGGGGCATGTGTTTCTGTCTACCCTTTGTCCATTCACCTGTATTTGCCTTTTTAAAACTCTCCCTACTGTCTGCACTGCCTGTAGCTCTTGATATTGGATGTGTGTTGCTAAATGGTCTTAGCTTTATTTAGGCCCCATGTGTTAGGTTTATTTAATGTATTTGACCGGCTGGCGACATACATTCAATGTTCTGTTTTTTTTTTTTTTCACAAGCAGTGCAGGCACGTCCTGAGAAAGCCTTGTTGCTGTCGGGACGTTAAGCAATGTACAATCAATCAATCAACGGTTTGTAAAAATTGGCTTATTTTCTATTGGAATAGTTAACAGCAGATAAGAGTCATCTAGTGTAGTCATTTTTAGCTTACAGAAGCTGTATTTGATTGCATGAGATATAAAAAAAAGAAGAGAATAACTTTGCAGTGAAAGTGAATTAAACAACTTTGTCAGTACTCAGAACTATGTAAACATTATTTTTTCAATTGGCTTTTGCACTTAAATTTAATTAGAGACTTGTTTCGATGCATTTAGCATACCATTTTAAAATTAGTTCTCCAAGTAGAATTAAAAATTAGTGGCTTTTGGAAATTATGGTGTAAATTTATGTTCAAACAGTTTTTATGGCATAAAAGATTGCATTTTCCACCAACACACTTTATTTATAGACATACCATTTATTTTGGATGGGGAACATACTTTGAAACATACAAATGCAAAAAAATTGCTTACAGCTTGTGCTTGTGAATTGTTAATTAAAAAAAATTAATGTGTGACATTGTAAATGTTATGTTTAAACTTTAAAATTCAAAGTTCAATAACAACCAAACTGCAAATAACATAAAAAGTTTACTTAGTGTCAATGTTTATGTATGCAAAGGTACGTCAGATTTATATGAAATATTAAAATTATTTTGTTTTTGAAAATGCAGTGTGCTTGACCATATTAAAAACTCTACCAAGGGTTAATCCACTGTCTTGGGTGCGAATGTATCCAGTGTAGATTTGTTCTGCTACTCCACTCATATTGACGCCAAAGTAGAATGTGTTCATGCAGAAGATGTATCACACTGAGTGTGATGTGAGGCATAACACCCCATGTGTGTGTTATGAGTAAGACATAACTCGCCGAGCGTTTTACACGTTCTGTGTTCTCTTTCTTTTTCAGACGTATATCACACTTATAGATATCTCATTACTCATTTTCACTAGAGGAATGTAATAATATATCATACACATGTAATACAACTACAACTGCAAAAATAAATCCAGTGAATGTTCTGCATTGTTTTATGTTTTGTGTGTTTGTGACTACAGAGTTTGTTTGTGCTCTCTCTCTCTGATTATGGTGCTGTTTGTGTGTGCGTGCATACATGCACGTGTGTTTATGTGAAGGTTGAAGAACAAGAAGCGATACATGGATATAGTACAAGCACAACATGGGTTGCATCCCGTAAAATCCAGACCAAAATGGTGACTGGCAAGTGTGTAAAATGCAGAGAAGAACCCAAAGGAGAAAGAAACACGCTTAAAAAGGACATTTACACCACTATATTAATATGTTGGGTATTTTCAAAATAAACAAGTATACAATTCGTTCGCTACTTGTCAGTACTTTGCTTCTTCGCTGACTAGTAGCGACTGAATTGTATACTTTACAGTCTATTTTGAAATACACCCAAAATATTAATAAACTGTGTTGTCTTTTCTAAGTGTGTTTCTTTCTCCGCTGGATTCTTCTCTGCATCCAGGATCCATCCTGGACGTATGCGGGATACATCATGGAAGTATTCGGGATACATCCTGGGAGCATCTAGGGTCCATAATGGAAGTATTTGGGGCATATCCTGGTTACATCATGGGAGCATCTAGGATCCATCATGGGAACATGTGGGGGGCATCTGGGATTTATCATGGGAACATGTGGGGGGCAAGTGGGATGTATCCTGGGAGCATCTAGGATATATCATGGGAACATGTGGGGGGCGTCTGGGATTTATCATGCGGGCATCTGGGATGTATCCTGGCAACATCATGTCACCCCATACGGGGCCCATTTGGGACCTATTTGCACATCCCATGTGGGGCCCATATAGGCAGCACATATCGGCCCCATATGCCAGCTCGCATGGGACCCATCATGATTATGATTAACGTATCTTTTTAGTAAAATTTTCTTTCAGTCGCGCAGAGCGGATTTCACTTCATTGATACGTTAGTTTAGTCCAGAACGTTCTAGAAAGGTCGCACTGTTTAGTTACCTCGTTTTGTATGACGTCGGTTAGTTAGTTAGTTATTTGGGTTTAACGCCGAGCAGGCAACTAAGGCCATCTCACGGCGGGAAGGGTAAAAATCTGGTCAGCCAGACTAAAAGAAAGGTCTTAAGACATGATGCAAATATAACTTAAAAATATGTCAGGCTAAAATGTCGCACAGGTCTTTAAAGAAAACGTCGAAAGACTCTCAAAAAGGTCAAAATAATAGAAACATCATAATCTATAAACGCTCAAATCTTATTAAAAATATGGCACTCTCTCAGAAAACTGAAGATCTTGTCCGGGGGCACATCCCGGAACAAAACCTTCCAGGAGTCTGCCGTGAAATGTTTATACCTTGTGTAGATTAGATCAGCACAAGACAACAAAAAGTGTTGAACAGAGTACTGCTCGTCGCAGGCATAACACCATGGACGCTCCTCCTGTTTAAGTAAATAAGAGTGCGTAACATACGTGTGGCCGATGTGGAGCCGAGCCAGGACAGTCTCCTCACGGCGGCTGCCGCAGCGATAAGGTAGACCGTCGGACAACTTAGGAAGGGCTTCATGCAGCTTGTTAGCTTCCTCTTTGTCCCACTCGGACTGCCACTCACGGGCTATGTACGCACTAGCCACTTGTCTAAAATCACTATAAACAGTCTGTGTGTCAGGGACAGGGTCATTGCGGGCATCGTTGGCAGCAGAATCTGCGATCCTGTTGCCTTCAATGCCCACATGCCCTGGCATCCAAATAAAAATGATATCATAATATTCCTTCATCAAGTCCGCGTGGAGCTCTCTGATCTGCACCAGCAGTGGGTGGTCATATCCCGTGCCCTGAAGGGCCTGCAGGGCAGAAAGAGAGTCAGACAAAATCAGGAAGTTCCTTTCTCTAGATCGATAAGCATGCCTGAGTGCCAGCAGAACCGCCGGCAGTTCCGCACTAAATACAGATGAACGGTCTGGGAGGCGGTGCTTAAATGGGCGTCTAGGATGGCGAGAGGACACTGCGGCCGCAGCCACTCTCCCATCCTCAGACTTTGACCCATCGGTATAGATGCGACAATAGCCAGGAAAAATTGAAAGCAGTTCATTGAGGCTCTGTTGGTATATGGCTGGTGGAGTAGAGTCTTTCTTGTGGGCAGTCAAGTCCAGTAAGAGCCAAGGTGGAGTGATGTGTTGCAGGGATTCCGAAACTCTGTCCAGGTCCAATCCGGCCGCCTGCAGATGAGGTCGGACACGGAAAGAAAGTGGACGGACAGCTCCCGGATGGGCATCGTAAATCTCTGCAAATGATGGTTTAAAAACACAATCATAGGCAGGATTGTCTGGATGGGCCTTCAGTTTCAGAACGTAGCTGAGCATGAGGCGGATGCGGCGGAGCTTGAGAGAAGGCTCCCCTGCCTCGGCATACAGACTGGGAACTGGAGACGTCCTGAAGGCCCCAAGACATATCCGCAGACCCTGATGGTGAATTGTGTTCAGACGCTGTAACACAGACTTGGAAGCTGAGCCATACACCACAGAGCCGTAATCCAGTTTGGACCGAACAAGGGCCCGGTACATACGAAGTAAGACAGTACGGTCCGCACCCCAGTCAGCACGACCGACGACACGAAGAATGTCGAGAGCCTTCTGACAAGAGGTTCTAAGGTAATTAATATGGTTGCGGAAGGTAAGTCTTTTGTCAAAAATGACCCCCAGAAACTTTGCCTCCTCGGCCACCTTAATTGGCACTCCAGCAATGCTCAGGCTAGGTTCTGGAAAAAATTTCGTCTGGTTAGTAAAATGCACACAGACAGTCTTGGAGGGCGAGAACTTGAATCCATTGAGAGACACCCACCGCTGGATGCGATCAACGCACAGCTGCAAGCGCCTCTCAAGGGACGCAAGTCCTCGACCACGTGCGCACAAAGCAAAGTCGTCAACAAACAAAGAGCATTCAGAATCATCCTTGACGGCCTTTACAATGTTGTTAATTTTAATACTAAATAAAACAGGAGATAGAATGCTGCCCTGTGGGACACCCATCTCCTGTTCAAAGGAGTCGGAGAGGGTGGAGCCCACACGGACATGGAACAATCGGTTAGTCAAAAAATTGTGAATAAAAACGGGCAGGTGCCCTTTAAAACCCATGTCAAACAAGTCAGACATTATGCCATACTTCCAGGTAGTGTCATACGCCTTCTCAAGATCAAAGAAAATTGCATAGACATGCTGCTTGTTGACAAAAGCATCTCGAATAAATGATTCAAAGCGGACTAAATGGTCAGTTGTACTACGGAAGCGCCGGAAACCGCACTGGAGGTCTGTGAGGAGACCCTGTGACTCAATATGCCACACCAGGCGGGCGTTGACCAGGCGCTCCATAGTTTTACATAAACATGATGTCAAAGCGATAGGCCGGTAGTTGCCCGGGTCGGAAGGATCCTTACCCGGCTTGGGGATCGGTACAACCACAGCCTGGCGCCAAGACAGCGGAAAATGACCAGTTCTCCAGATATGGTTAAAGGCCTTGAGAAGTACAAGGAGTGACTTCTCAGGCAGATGCGTTAGGAATTGATAGTGGACGGTATCTAGGCCAGCAGCACAGTCATTACATTTCTGCAAGGCTTGCTGCAATTCTGATAATGTAAATGGGACATTATAGTCTTCTGAGTTATGAGACTTAAAATCACAAATACGAGACTTTCGCTTCTCCTTCTCTCTCTGGAAGAAAGGTGAATAATGCTCCGTTGAAGAATTATGGGCAGTGGTGGAGGCAAGCAAATTGGCCACAGCTTTTTTATCTGTAACCAAGCTGGCACCATCTCTAAGATGGCCAACAGAAGCCGAGCCACCCCTGCCCCTAATTCTCCGAACAGCCTTCCATACTTTCTGGGACGGAGTCCGAGGAGTTAAAGATGAGACGAAGCGTCTCCAGGAAACACGGCGTTCACGTTTAAAAATGTAACGAGCTTTCGCCCTCTGTCTTTTAAAGGTTAAAATATTCACTTGCGACGGATTACGGAAAGCACGTCGCTGAGCAGATTTGCGCGCTATTTGGGCCTTGCGGTACTCTTCGTTGAACCATGGTACTCTCGGCTTTCGAGGGACTGATGCGGAAGTTTTAGGGATGGTTTCACCCGCTACGTCCAACAAAATAGTAGTAAAAGAAGAAATAGGTTCTTCAGATGACATGACCACCTCCTCTGTAATACGAGACTGACAGAGGGAGGCGAACAGAGGCCAGTTAGCTTTCTTAAGATTCCAGCACCCCACCGGCGGACCCTCCCCACAGCTGACCGATGACAGGACTACTGGGAAGTGGTCACTACCACACAGGTCATCGTGAACCTTCCAGTCAAAGTCCAGCATGAGAGAAGGATCACACACAGTGAGGTCTAGAACAGAACTAGATCCTGAACCTGGGTTAGAGTATGTAGGTGAACCATCGTTAAAGACACACAGGTTAAGTTGAGAAAAAACATCTTCTAACATCTGGCCTCTGCCATCATAGTGGTCACTACCCCAAAGGTGAGCGTGACCGTTAAAATCCCCCATGAGAATAAAGGGAGGGGGCAGTTGATCAACTAAATTAAAAAAAAAAATAATTACTACAAACCCGCAGGGATGGTGGCAGGTAAATACTGCATATGGTTATGGTCTTCTTCAAGGTAACCCGAGCTGCGACAGCCTGAAGACAGGTGTCGATGCTAACGGGGCTACATAAAATTTGGCTACTAATGAGAAGAGCCACTCCACCCGAGCGCCTCTCCGAATCAGAGCCTTTATGTATAACGTTAAAACCATTAAAGGACACAGGGTCAGAAGTCTTCAGGTAAGTCTCCTGAAGAGATATTACTGAGGGGTTATAGCACTTGACTAAAAGACGTAATTCCTCAAAGTTAGCTTGAAAACCACGACAATTCCACTGAAGCAGAGAGTCCATGATTATGTCTTATCTGGGGGTGCGAAGTTCCCCCCCCCCCCCCCTTTTTCCTTTGCCTTGGAAGGAGTTGGAGAAACAGAGGGGGGCCGGCTCCCGGGCCTCCTCTGGTTCTTAGGAGATGAAGGGGGTGGAGCTGCCGCAGCATCGACAACTTCCACTCCCTCCATCTGCTCCTCCAATGCAGCATATTTGTTTTGAAGGGGGACATCAGTGTTCCCCTTCTGGGCCCGTGCGCTCGGCGGTCCCATAGATTTCTTAGACTTCTGGTCCTGGGCAGCGGTCCTGCCGCTAGAGTTAGCGGCCTTAGAAGGCTGAACAGAGCCAGAAACCTTTGGAGTTGACAAACTAGCAGGTTTGGATGGGGGCTGAGGCATAGGGGCAGCAGAAGGCGGTGCCACCGGACCGGTAGCGTCCGCCCTCTGCGTTCCCTGGCTCCTCGTCACCACCGGAGGAGGGTTACTCTCCAGGGGCGAGAGGATCCGAGGCTCCGCCCCCAACCAAGAAGTTGGGGTTTGACAAGAGAAGTCTTTGATGGGGCGCTTGCCTGCCACCGCAGCACTGAAAGTATACACAAAGTTGTTATTTGAGTTTGGCGCCGCCTCAGCTGCACCAGGACCGTCAACCAGTTTTTTTGCGTCCGCAAAGGACAGCCCCTTCTCCACACGCACCTGCTGAATCCTGCACTCGGAGATCCAACGAGGGCACTTCTTGTCCGAAGCCATATGCGCCCCCTGGCAATTCACACACAGGGGGATGGCTGTGCAGGACTCAGCAGAGTGTCCGGGCTTAGTGCAACGGGCGCATAGAGCCTCTGCCTGGCGGCATGTCTTCTGCCCATGGCCATACTTTTGGCACTTAAAGCACCGGAGGGGGAGAGGGACGTACTTTTTCACTTTTAGGGAGTAGTAACCTCCCCAGATGGTAGTAGGAGCTGTGGGGGTGCCAAACGTCAGGATGATGGTAGGGAGACGGATCTCCCTACCACCTCGTTTGGAAATGAAGCGCCTGACGTAGGTCACCCCCTGTGACTTAAGGTTCCGTACAAGTTCATCTTCAGATAGTTCGGCCAATGCTTGATCTTTAATCACTCCTCTAGAGGAATTCATTGTTTTGTGGGGAGTGACCTCCACTGGAGTGTCTCCGATGGAGGAGAGCCTCAGTAGCCCATTGGAGTGTGCCCGGGTGCGGCACTCTACCAGCAAGTCACTAGACCTGAGGCGCTGGGCCTCAGGCCTGCCAACACGGCTCCTGAGGGTCTCCCCTACCAGGAAAGGGTGCAGCTTGGAAACAGGCTTCTCTTTGACTTTGCTGTGGATAATGAGAAAGCGAGGCCAGGCGGCTGACGCCTGAGGTGTCGCTTCCTCACAGTCAGAGTCACTATCGTTCTCAATGACAATGTCGGCGGCTATGTGCCGATTTGGTGCCAGTTTTGGTTTTTTGATATTTTCCATATTATAGTATGATAGATAGTCATCCCCCGGGGGTCCCCGCCCGCCACCGAGCCCAACAAGGGAAAGTGCAAATGTCGGCGGGTCTCCAGCCGACGCACAATGGAGACTGCTCGAAAAATATACTCAAGGGGGTAAGCCCGATTGAACCGTTTGAGCCACCGCCTTCTATCACACTGTTGAATGCAGGGGAATACTGGCGTAAAGCACCTAATCAGCATCAGAGGCTATAGCATGGTGCTCCGTATAACAACCCGCATATCAACAGGGGGATAGGGCTCGACGTGACAAGAGCCGATTGACTAGGCCGGTACGACTAGCCTCCCGTTTAGGCAGAAGTCAAGGCCAAAGTGGAGTGTTTCAGCCACCAGGATCCTCTTCTCCCCCGCCACGGGTCTCCAAGCACGGCAAACACTTGGGATCCAAAGGACCAAAAAGTCACGAGTATTTTTAAGGACCAATCCAACATGGTACGACTTGGGTTAGTACAGCTCCTCAAAAACCGGACCAGTGAAAAAGACTGAACAACATATCTGCTGACATCAAGTCCTAATCCTGGACAAAGATGGCACCCGTCTGCTAGCCCACTCAGTCAGGGACTGAGCGGACTACCCACCCACGCCACTTGGAGGCCGGTGCCGGGTAGGCGTATAACGTCGGTAAATACGGAACAGTTCGTAACAGTTCGCTACATTTTGTTTATCTGTGCGCGTGAATTGAGCAGCCTTTATTTTGTTTTGGGAAAGTTCTCGTACATTCTAGAGCGAATAATTAACGTAGTGATAGGGCTACCATACTTTTATGTGTCTTCATTATACATTAGGATTTAGAGCTGAAGTTAGCAGCCGAGTTTTTGTAGCCTATTTTAGTGATTCCAGAAAATTCTTATTTATGAGTTTCAGTTGCGTATTTCGTTCCGATTGGTTGCATTGTATTATTTCCGTAGACTATTCTGGAATTTGGTAGTAATATATAAGGAGGGCGCTGGGAAAGCCCGCTCGTACATAGTCTTGCTTTGTCAGTGTAGAGACACGCAGTTTATCGTAAGTACGTGGCCCGCTGCGTATGAGAAGTTTTGAGTTGCCAGTGTGGACATTGCAGAAGAGACTTTGTATCAGTTTGTGCATTTGGAATTGCACTGTGTGGATATCGCATCGCTGAATTAAAATATTGTTGGAACTGTTACTCCAGTATTGTCTACATCCTTAAGCCACGAGTGACGGATTGCATCTGAATGAGGGTTATTTGAAAAGAACCTTACGTGTGTGCGTCTGGTGTGTTTATCATACTTCGACTACAACTCCACCACGTAACATTTTGGCACCTCCGACGGGACCTTCTTCAGTTGGTTCAGTGGAAAGGGTAGCAGGAGAAAACAGCCAGCAGTGAAAAGCAGAGATGGCGACATCGGAAATGGAGACATTCCTGAAAATTGGAAAGGAATGGGGACTCGAAGGAGCTCAACTCCTCGAGTTTGTACTAAAGGAGAGAGAGAAGGAGAGATTGGAGAGAGAAGAAAAGAAACGAGAGAGAGAAGAAAAGGAGAGACTGGAGAGAGAGGAGAAGAAACGAGAGAGAGAGAGAGAGAGAGAGAGAGAGAGAGAGAAAGAGAGAGAGAGAGAGAGAGAGAGAGAGAGAGAGAGAGAGAGAGAGAGAGAGAGATTGATTGATTGTACATTGCTTAACGTCCCGACAGCAACAAGGCTTTCTCAGGACGTGCCTGCACTGCTTGTGAAAAAAAAAAACTAAACAGAACATTGAATGTATGTCGCCAGCCGGTCAAATACATTAAATAAACCTAACACATGGGGCCTAAATAAAGCTAAGACCATTTAGCAACACACATCCAATATCAAGAGCTACAGGCAGTGCAGACAGTAGGGAGAGTTTTAAAAAGGCAAATACAGGTGAATGGACAAAGGGTAGACAGAAACACATGCCCCAGAATTGAGAGAAAAACCCACCCTGTGGGGCTGACCAGGGTGACCCTGGGAACTAAAAAATACCTAACCCCACCCAAGTCCCCCAGGGCAGACCCGGGTGGGGACGAGAGAGAGAGAGAGAGAGAGAGAGAGAGAGAGAGAGAGAGAGAGAGAGAGAGAGAAGAAAAAGAAAGACTGGAGAGAGAAAGAGAAAAGAGACTTGAAGAAGAGAAGAGATTGGAGAGAGAAGACAAAGCTAAAGAGCCTGAAATTAGGAAACTCGAAATTCAAGCCGAAGAAGCAGAGAAACAGCGAAAAGAAGCAGAGAAACAACGAATAGAGGAGCGAGAAGAGGCGGAGAGGCATCGACAACACGGAATACATCTGAAGCAGATGGAGATAGAGGCACAGAGCCAGAGGGTTTCTGAAACAACAGCATTAGCCAGCAGAGAGCAAACAGCCCGTGCGCCAAAACTTCCACCTTTCATTGAGAACTCAGATAAGATGGACGCTTACCTAGAGCGATTTGAGCGCTTCGCAAGTAGTAACAATTGGGAACAAGAGACTTGGGCTATCAAACTGAGTGCACTTCTAACTGGCAAAGCGCTTGAATTTTATACTCGCTTACCAAGAGAAGAAGCCGTAGATTTCACGCAGTTGAAAGGCGCCCTGCTGAGACAGTATGACTTCACCGAAGAGGGTTACAGGCGACGATTTCGGAACTGCAAGCCTGAAGAAGGAGAAACACCCGGCCTATTCATTGAGAGAATCAGAAGCTACCTGGAGAAATGGATAGAGCTGGCTGGTTTAAACAGAGAGTACCAGGACCTGTGTGACCTTATCTTCAAAGAACAAATCCTCAACGCATGTTCTAAGGACCTGGCCGCCCACCTAAGAGAGCAAAAAGACCAGTCACGGAAGGCCCTGGCTGACTTCGCTCAAAGATACCTTGACGCCCACAACATGAAGTTCGGGTCCAGTAAGCCACAGCGTGTGTCTGCACCTGCAGAGGAAATCCACAATGTCAGAGACAAACCGAAATACAAGCCGATGGAGAACCTGACATGTTTTCTCTGTGGAAAGAAAGGTCACAAAGCGATACGGTGTCCTTTTAAAGATGTTCCCCGAGGCGACAATATCAGAAGATCCAACCAACATCGCGGGATAGCCGGCAGAAGCAATATTACGTCTCAACACAGAGCCGCTGCTGTATTAGCCAATGATGTGACGTCATCCAGTGACTTTGAGTCTAGAGAAACGCGAGTGACACCAGAGCTGATTGAATCTTTCAGAAAGAATGGACGCATCCCAGTAGGAGATGGGACTACATTCTTACCAGTCTCAAACATCGCGCTGCCTGAGAATGAAGTGCCGAATATGCCGGTGGTGTCAGGATTTGTCGGCAAAGCATCAGTGAGAGTGTTGAGAGACACTGGTTGTAGCTGCATCATCGTGAGAGAGGACCTAGTAGCTGAAGACCAGAAGCTACAGGAGTGGACCACCCTCATTTTAGCTGACGAAACTGTAAGGATTATCCCCCTTGCCAAAGTCAGTGTCGACACCCCATACTTGACAGGAGAGGTGAAGGCGTTGTGCGTAAAAGCTCCTGTCTACGATTTTATCATCGGAAACATTGATGGTGCCAGAAACGCAGACGATCCAGATCCAGAGTGGAAACCGGAAACATGTGCTGTTACCACGAGATGTCAAGCAAAGAAGAGTCATCAGACCATCCCTCTTAAAGCGGCGGACAACACGAAAGCAGCCGTGGTGAATAAGGAAAGGCTGGTGGAGCTACAGAGAGCCGACCATACGCTTGACAAGTTCCGAGGTCAAACCGAGCCCGTGACGCGAAAGGTTAAAGAGATAACCTTCGAGATGAGAAGAGATATCCTGTACCGGATATTCGACAGCAATGGATTGATTGATTGATTGTACATTGCTTAACGTCCCGACAGCAACAAGGCTTTCTCAGGACGTGCCTGCACTGCTTGTGAAAAAAAAAACAACCAACTAAACAGAACATTGAATGTATGTCGCCAGCCGGTCAAACACATTAAATAAACCTAACACATGGGGCCTAAATAAAGCTAAGACCATTTAGCAACACACATCCAATATCAAGAGCTACAGGCAGTGCAGACAGTAGGGAGAGTTTAAAAAAGGCAAATACAGGTGAATGGACCTCGGGTAGACAGAAACACATGCCCCAGAATAGAGAGAAAACCCCACCCTGTGGGGCTGACCAGGGTGACCCTGGGAACTAAAAAATACCTAACCCCACCCAAGTCCCCCAGGGCAGACCCGGGTGGGGTGACAGCAATGGAGATAAACCTGTGAGTAAAGTAGTAGTTCCTGAACTTTTGAGAATGCAGGTGATGAAATTGGCCCATGATTCCATATTGGGAGGACATTTGGGAATCAACAAGACGCTTGATATAATCCGAGCCGTCTTCTACTGGCCTGATATGGGAGGCGACATCACTGACCCGATTCTGCAGGTCGTGCGATATATGCCAGAAGACAATCTCCAAGGGAAAGGTCCCCAAAGTTCCTGTAGAGAAAATGCCACTAATCGATATGCCTTTCAAGCGGGTAGCTGTGGTGGAGTGGGTTGCATGTAGCGTGCTTAAATATAGTGTGTTAAGCTCGCTGACTTAAGGTCTTTCTTGCTTAGTAAAGCTCTTGCTTAGTGCGCGAGTGTTTTCTGTTGCATGGAGCGACTTAGCGATGTGCGTAGCTCCGAACGAGTTCTTAGCGAGCGGGGATAGGTTATTTATAGCTTATGGTGGGGTTCTCCCCTACGTCATCATAGATTGTAGAAATCGGCCAATAAAAACGCACGGTTTTCGCTTCTTCTGACCTAACGGAAACGAAGTAGACAAAACGCCGGTGAAATGGCGGCGATGGAAAACAAGAAGTCAAGAGAGAAAGAATGGCAAATTTTTCGTGCAGGCAACCCTGCTTGTCAATCTAATGTAGACGTACATTAGTTAAGGAGTACCCTGTAGGCTCCCATAGTATGAGGATCTATGTCTCAAGTCTAGTGGATGTACATTAGTTAAGGACTACCGTGTAGTAGGCTCCCATAGTATGAGGATCTATGTTTCTCTGACAACGGCTGGTGTTGGGTTATACCCATCGGTGTGCAGGGTCAGTTGAATCAGTTATGCAGACTCCTCACCGATAATTCCCAGATGTCCGTGAGACGAGGCTGGGCGTTCTAACGTACATTTCGTGTTCCTCCTTCTCTATCCTAGATGGAAGGTCTGTTTCTGCCACAAGGTTTAAGAGAGTGAATTCACATTTCCGTTCTCGCGTTAACACGGCAGCTAAGAACTCTTCCTCAGCTAAGCACGCCGCTACGCACGGGGGGGACCGTCCTTAGAATTAAGCACGCCACTAAGCTCGCTCCAGCAGATAAGCACGCTCATGCAACCCACATTTTACAGCTAAGCTTGTGAACTTAGCGCTAAGCAAGAAATTTGCGCGCTAAGCAAGCATATGCAACCCACCCCTGGTGGGGCCAATATCCCCTCCAAGTGAAGATGGTCATCGCTATATTTTGACTGGTGGACTGCGCTACACGTTATCCTGAGGCCATACCGTTGAAGTAGATCGACACTCCAACAGTGGCAGAGGCGCTCGTCGACATATGAGTTCAGCCGTTTGGGGATTCCTGAAGAGATCCTGAGTGACCAGAGAACTCAGTTCGTCTCCGACTGCATGGAGGTAGTCAACCGGCTTTTGAGCATCCAACACCTTCCCAGCACGCACAGTATCTTGGGCAAATATTGGTCCATTGCTGGATAATGGCCGATATATTGGGCCAGTATGCGAGAGCTTAGCGCCATGCTGAAACCAACACGCGCGCCGGTATCGCGTGAGCCCGCGCGCGCGCCGGTATAATCAATCTTGGTGCCAAGCTGGAACAATCACACGAGCCGCCGGAGGCTGTACCGCGCCCGCGCGCTGCTTCGCCTGCAAATGTTGGCACACGATAGGCGAGCAAGTCTGGCCCAATTCGCAACATTGACAGATGAAATTTTAAATCTAGCCGACATTTATCTTGAAAATAAATATACAACGGCAATCTTTTACCATAGTTTTGGCACGCCGTGACTTTTTTTTTTTTTTGTTAAATAAATTTTTTATATAACATTTATTCCCCACATTCTATGTTTTGTCAGACGCTGCATTGCATGCCGGTATAGCACCTGCTGCCGGATTATTTCCGCCAAATTTGACTGCAGATCAAGCCCCGGTTACAAATTCCATTACCAGACCAAGTTCCAGCTTTCTTTCTTCTATATTTCTTTCGCTGACTGAGGCCACGTGCACTTGCTGATTAAGGTATACGTACGTGTATAGTACGATTTAAAACTTCTCCTTGAGAAAAGATGGATTTTAAAGATGAGTCGTACTGGTCGAAGAGGAGAAAAATCAGGAATTCCCACTACAACTACAAGATCGTGCAGAGCTGGAGACTGACCTCAACACAGTCCTAGACAACGCGCGGCGACCAGGAACAACATGGTAATTATACATTTGAAATCTGAATCTTGTTTGCATTTTCTTGTTTTGTGGTATGCTGCTTGGGTTGATGAATTTAGTTATGTAGCTGGAGGTTTAAAAACTAATATTTTATTATAATTTACATGCAGTTTTGTGTTTCGTTTTATGCTTTCTGCTCTATGCAGGGAAACTACAGAGAAAGGTAAATGTTGATTGTGATTCTTTTGGACAAATTTTATTTGTAAAAAGCGTTTTATTTTTTTCTGTGTGTGTTTGCAGATTCTGTACTTATCCCATGTTGGAGGCTTGGACTTTAAAGATTGTGTACGGAGGACAATGCCCTTTTTGATGAGGACAAGTCAGTGTCTGGATATTGTACAACCTCACTGGAAAAAGGGGAAAGAAGCCTTCAGCAGACTGTGTAACTTGCACAACGCAATCATTGGTAAATTATAATTAAGTAATTAAATTCTTAATGCTCTCTTTTATTCCTGTTAAAACAAGATGGGATAAAGCATAACCCACAAAGTTCCTTCTAAGTTCTATATGAGTGCTGTCCTCGCTTTTGTCTTTGATCTGATTCTGATGTTGAATTATCTCCTATTGAAAAAGTCACACAGATCTGCCAATGCATCAGTGAGTTCTATAATGCCTCAGTGCGCGAGCACGACTTGGCCCCGGTAGATGGACTCACAATCCAGCGGGGAAAAAACGAATTTATTCAATAGCATGTCCGTTGAAAGGTCCTGGTAAATCAAAGTGGCACAGTTGGAGTGCGCCTGAGTTGATCAGTGTTCAGGTCGTACTCCATAGGCAATAGATTTCCCTGTCCCCCATAACCCGCCCATCAGGGCCGTCCATGATCACCTCGTTGCTGTGGACGTTAAACCCGAACTAACCAACCAACCAACCACGACTTGTGACCTAGTTTCTCGGCTCGCCTGGAACAAACTAAGTGGCCAAACTGAAACAGCCGTGTGACGCGTATGTCAAGACATACGTGTCACACGGCTGTTTCAGTTTGGCCACTTAGTTTGTTACTGGCGAGCCGAGAAACTGGGTCACAAGTTGTGCTCGCACACTGAGGCAGCGAGTCTCTCAGCTGTCAGGCTAGCTGATGAGCGGGCTTCCTGCTAGGTGCAGTACAGCAGGGAAAATGACTACCTTTTGTTTTTCATGACTTTCTTATTTACCGTTCTAGTGTGTGATGCAAAACTTTGTGAGATCTTTTTTTTTTCCTCTTTATTTCCACCATATCCTGTTGGCTACTGGTTTGTCACAGCTATAGTGTGTTTGGTGTCAGTGTGTCGGGCAGAATGTCTGCTTTTAAACAAACAAAGCTTTGCATCACATACTTGAACGGTAAATAAGAAAGTCATGAAAAACAAAATGTAGTCATTTTCCCTGCTGTACTGCGCCTGGAACAAACTAAGTGGCCACTTCTAGCGCTGGGCCAAACAGCCGAGGTCATTGATTTGTCAAACATCATTTGTCATGGCGTAAGTTGTAGGTTTTAGTTTTTACGTATTCATTTAGTTTTACGGGATATTAGTTTCACTTTCACTTCATAGGCTTGAGACAATTGTGACAAAACTAGAACTTCATAGTACAATTTCAGTCTTGCTATAATTTGTGTGAAAGCAGGTTGACTTTACCTAACTACATGATATACTAAGTACACTGGTCACCTGCATCCAATTCTTAAAGCACGTCGATGTGTGTGTGCGTGCATGCACGCGCGCTCCAAACATCTCCAAGAGGCGCCTGGAGTGCTCATGAGGATCTATTCCTCCTGGAAATGCGCGCATGTTTGTGCGCGAGAGAGGGCCACTCGTGCGAGAGAGAATGCCGTCATATTTTAGAGCCCATTCAGATGTTGGAGCCTGCACTGCATGGATTTAGCACTTTATAAATATAATTATTATTTTTTTATTTTTTTTTTTATTTTTTTTTTTAAATCTTTATTTCGATATTTAAATTAGGCATACAGTATATTTTATATAGAAATATACATACATATATATACATATGCACACACACGCATATATATACAAAAGCCATATATACATAATTACATTGCAAATCAAGTTACACGATCACATATTGAAAAGTATAGAAAACGTATCAGCATATAAGTATTACCCCCCTCCCCACCCCTCCCACGATCCTAATTACCCCACCCTCCCCACTCCTCCCCGCCCCACTCTCTTAGAACACACACCGCTCGAACACACAACAAATGAAAATGACAAGCAAAGTTTACATAGGTCTGAACAGTCGTGCTGGACAGACACAAATGTGACCGCCTTGGCATGCTTTCCTCAGTGCTATAGATAGCACTGATGGATACATGCACAAGGGAATCCAGCTAAGCCACCCTTGCTACCTTGAACCAACCCTGGATGCCTTAGTGTAGTGAGATGCCTGCCATTGCCAGAAGCCGTCTGCACACTATCGCCAATGGTGAGGCTGCAGCCTCTAACACTGTAATAGCATTACAATTCGCCAAAAAGTGTAGCATAGTGATACCACATATGACAAAACTTATTACTCTGACCAGTAATTCCAAATCAGTACTTCTCACATAGATAGCGACTCTTCATAATTTTAACAAAGTGTGCCTTAAATTAGGCAGGGTTTCTTCTAATCTACATTTGTAAACATAGAACTTAGCGACTAATATTATGAGGTCTAAGACAATGTCTGACCTAAAAGTGTGTATCTGTGCCAAAGACAATAAGACTTTTTGTGAACTCAAAATTAGTGCAGTTTGCACAGTTGTCTCGCAACCATTGTCCCATGTCAGACCAAAATATATGTACATACAAGCAGTCCCAGAACAGGTGGGAAAGGGTTTCGTCCTCATTCTTACAAAAGGTGCAAATTGCAGATTCAGACAATTTACGCAGAAATAGAAATCGCTTTGTGGGCAGCAACCGATGCAATAATCTTAGCTGGAACCATTTTAGTTGGGAGTCTGGTGTGGTTTTGAAGGGTTTTGAAAAAATACATTTCCAGCTTGGTATGTCGTCAATATCAAAACATTGAGACCACTTTTGAATACAAATAGGCCTTGATTTTGATTTGACCAATGTTGAATATATGGTTTTACAACCCTGCAAGATAATGTTCCAGACCGTATTGCCAGTACTAGTTCCTTCCTTAACTGGCTCTACTGCTAATGAGGTTAAGTAGGCCCTGACAGCATTGGTTACACCAGAGTACACCAAGAAATGTGTAGACACATCAGGGAACAGCAACTTGAATGACTCGAAAGACAACAGAGAGCCGTTCTCATCAAGCAGATCCCCAATAACCAAAATTCCTTTTTCTCTCCATTCGGTGATATGAACCGTTTTCCTGTCTCTAATAATGTTCTTGTTGTAATGAATACGTTCTGAGAGCACTTCATCAAAATTTTCAGGTACACACTTGTTACAAACAATCTTGTAGTGTTTGGCAACATCGGCCCAGAAGCAATTATCACAATGAAGCATTAAAACGTTTGCATATTCACCACCAAACACCTGCATGTTACTAAACATAGGATAGCAGCTGACCAGAATCCGACGTACCAATGAGTCACATGATACACCAAAGACCCTTCTAAGCCAACTGACCTTCATAGACGTCAAAAAAGAATAAACATTTAACATTCGCAAGCCACCTTCATTGTACGCTGAACAGACAACAGCTTTATTTATTTTTGCTCTCTTTCCATCCCACAAGAATGTAAACAACATTTTTTCAAGGTCAGTCAAAAACTGTGCGGGAGGATCTGGGAGGTTCATAAAAAGATGGACAATCTTTGACACTGCAAGTGTTTTGATTACCGTAATTTTACCTAATGGTGTAAGTTGACGCTTAGACCAAACATACAAAACTCGCTGAATTTCAGCAAGTTTGCCATCGTAATTAATAGCGGTTATAATATTAATGTTTGTGGAGAGCTTTATACCAAGAACCTTAAAAATCCCAGGGTCCCAGATGAAGTTGAATTCGGGCATGAACCGAATGTGTGAATTCCTCATAGGTCCAAGCCAGACCACCTGCGTTTTATCCATATTCATCTTGAGACCTGAGATAGATGCAAAGTATTGTAGACTGTGGATGCTTTCTTCGAAAGACCTTTTGCTTCCATTTAAAAACAATGAAGTGTCATCTGCAAACTGGGACAGAAGTAAGTATATATCTTTAACTTTTAACCCACTTATATTTTCATTCTGGCGTAGAATAGAGGCCCGAATTTCCGCGCAGATTAAGTAAATGTACGGAGAGCTTGGGTCGCCTTGACGACATCCTCTTTCTACTGGAAACCACCCAGAATAGCGCCCATTAACAGAGACACAGGCCTTAATATCACAATAAAATGTTTTAATCCATTTCTTCATATCTGGACCAAAGTTGAAAAAGTCAAGACATTTTTCCACAAAGGACCAGGCGACTGAGTCAAATGCTTTTTCAAAGTCTATGAGAACCAGTTGACCCGGCACCTGGTTTACATGAGTGTAAAAAAGTACATCGTAAAGAAGCCGTATGTTCTCACCAATATATCTGCCCTTCAAAAAGCCTTTTTGGTCTTGGTGTATAATAGAGGGTAAAACCAGTTTCAGACGTTCTGCTATGCAGGCAGAGGCTATTTTATAACTAGTATTTAAAAGAGTAATGGGTCTCCAATTTATCAAAAATTTCTTATCCTTTCCCTCTTTGGGTATACAAGTGATCACCCCTTGCTTTTGTGTTACTGACAGCTGGCCATGCTGAAAGCCATAATTTATAAATCTCACCAGAAAATGACCAATATCAGCCCAAAAGAATTTAAAAAATTCGGTGGTAAAACCATCTGAACCTGGAGATTTATTGTTACGCATTCTTTTCAATGATTCTAATGCCTCCTCCATCGAAATGGGGCCTTCAATAGACATCTTCGCATCATCAGACAACGAGGGTGCAAAAACAGTGGAGGGGATGTCAACCTCAACTAACTCTGCTTCCCTTGAAGCGTACAATTGCTCATAAAACACTTGAGTTTCTTTTACAATAGCATTCACATTATTTATCACTTCTCCGTTATCGTTCTCTAAGTAGTTCATTGATTTACTAACAAAATTCCTACTTTCCAAACTACAAAAGTATTTTGATGTCTTTTACCCATCTTGGATCCACTTAGCTCGGGACCGGACAATCATACCCTCTGTCTTTTTCTTGCGTAATTCCACAAGTTCTGCTTTTTTAGCCTCAAGAAGAGGGATATTATTGTGCTGGATACTACGTTCTAAGTTTTTAATCTCGTTCTTAAGAGAATCTTCTTTTTTTGGTTTCTTCCTTTTTCTTGTGGCTAGCATATGAGATGGACTGGCCCCGAGTTTCTAGGAGTATCATCTCAAAAAAGGTTTGATGCAAAATTGTAGGTCATCATTTCTCACATTGTTAATAGAATCCATGTTATAAATCAAAAGTTCATATTGCCTCTTCAAGTCCAGAATCATTTTTTTTTACCATTTCTACAAATGACTTGTCCTTAAGAAGTGAATTGTTGAATTTCCAGTAAGTTCTATTTCTCTTAGGAAGCGATACAAAAAAATCAATAGACACAAGCGAATGATCTGAACGATAACCTGAGTTAATGTTTGTCTTAGTAACCTCTACCATCAAACATTCCGATACCAGGAAATAATCTAATCTGCCTTGTTGAGCAGAGTTAAAGCGACGCCATGTGTACTGTCTAGATGCTGGGTGAAGCACCCTCCATAAATCCACTAGGTCATACACCTGCATACATTCAAGCACCTTTTGCATTGATCGAGGGCGATTAATATTTCTATACCTGTACGTATCCATATTAACATCCAGTACAACATTCCAGTCACCGCCTACTATTACATATTGATTATCTAACCTACCTACTTCTTCAAAGACAGTTTCAAAAAAAGATGGGAGAGTCCCCATTACTAGGCCCATACAGGTTAACAATAGTCATCCGCTTACCCTGTATGTCAATATCTAGTACAATATAAGCGCCATCATTACTTCTAATCACATTATGTACTTTATACTTAAAGTTGTTGTTAAACAGAATTGCAACTCCTTTGCTATTTGTATCATTACCACATAGAAAACATTCAAAGCCCCACATGGCCCTTAGCATGTGTTCATTTTTAGTCTTGAGATGTGTCTCTTGCAAAAAGTAGATAGAAGCCTTTAGCTGTCTGAGGTAGTCTAGCACATCTTTCCTTTTCTGATACTGGCCAAGACCATTGGCATTAAAGGTACATATTTTTAATGAACTGTCATTGGTAATACTAGCCATAATGGAAGTGGAGTTTGTTTCCAGCTGTTACAGGCAGCAGTTTGCATATATGGTCAAACCGGCTGACTGTATCATCAGTACTGAATGTGTGGCAGGTGCACACAACGGCCAATTCAAGTGAGTGGCAAAACGAACCAAGGTGACTGAACAGGTGCAGGGAACAGGAGAAAAAACACATATATTTTACACCAAATGTTCCATACTCTAATAACCCTGTCATATAACAAAGTGTGTGTTCTATGCTCAGCATATAGGAGCAAACCATGTACAAAGAAAAAAAACCCAAGAAAAAACAAAAAAAAAAAAAAGGAAAAAAAGTTGATATATATGCAAGCATTACCGCTCTTCTCCTTCGGGAGGATATCCAGCAATACAGTATCCATGAGGAATGACACCATTAACAAGGTGTAGCGTTCAGGAATACCAGTAGTTCCCTCCTAGAATAGCAATTACAATATATTTATACGTCAGTGCTATATCTATACAAAAAAGGACACATATATATTTGGCCCCTCCAACTCCAAGTAACATGTAAAGAGAAAGGTAATTAGGGGTAAAAGTAAAGTACGAATGAACAAAGTTGTAAGTCATGCTGTACCCAACAGAGAGACAAGTGGGCTGAACTGCTGCCCTGGACTTTAAGGCTTGACCAGTGTCGCAGAGCCGCACGCACTCACCCGCTGGTCAGCCCTGTATATTAATGTTAGCATTTGGTAGTGCTCAACAAGTAAAATACCCACCACATACACGTCAACATACATGTCAATGTACACGCACAAATATTATAAGGCACACATGTACACTAGTCATGGGAAAAAAAAAGAAAGTATTCATAAAATTTGTATGCACGTGTACACCCACCTGTGCCCGGTGGATGTGTGTAATACACACCCACCTGGCACAAACACACACACACACACACACACACACACACACACACACACACACACACACACACACACACACACACACACGAGTGAGTATCAGGTATGTACACATGCTCCCGGCACAAATACCCTTACATGCACACACACACACACACACACACACACACACACACACACACCCACATGCCATACACGCGTAAATACACATGCACATGTACACACTTCTGTGCATGAGAAGAGTACATGTACCCTAATTACAAAAGTACCCATCATATGTGTTCACCCGCACAGCACACCCATGCCGGGTAGAAGCGTATGATACGCATCCACCCGGCACAAATGCACCCGCAAGCACACACACATACCAAAGCATGTATGTACAAATTATCCAGCACATCTGTACAAGCAGACATGCATACCCATGAACATGCACGTGCACATGTAAGTGTACACACATGCAAGCATGTATGCAGGCACACATGTACGCACACACACCTGCTCCAAAAAATAAACAGCATAACAACATACATAGGTACCCAGCAGAACGTACCTGGACATACATGCACACGCCCGTACACATGTATGCAGGCGTTATTATATATACATAATTATACACACCTGACCTGTGGCACACGCAGCATAAATAATACCCAAAACAACTTGTAGCCACATGACACACTACAATGTTTCTTCATCCATCACAACACCACTGTAAAGTATTGCAGAAAGGACGTACATTCTGAGGCATGTCACTGCTCGAGGCATGGACATTCCGGGCCGACCCGGCACACGAATTAACACACACAGAGTGACACCTGTGAATGGGCGTTCGTATACCAAAACGATTCGGACTGCCCATGCCGAGAATAAAGTGTACGTACCGTGCCTCACCAAGAAAGGTGTGTCCAGTCCCTCGGCGTCTCAGTCTCAAACACCAGATGCCAGTGACATAGCACATTAAACCATCATGACCATACGAGCCTGGTTCACAACACACTCCAACAGAATCACATCCTGCCTCACACTGAGGAACAGACCTCGTGCGAACTTATTGACCTATTGGCCAGAGTAGCCGCTCTTGCCCAGGTAGCGTGTCACGCGTAAGTTTACAGGTCACAGGTGAAAAAACACATGTAAACAGAGGGTGGTCACAAAGATTGCAGAGCATCCACTGCCTACATGCAGCCAGCTCCGCGATCGGGTGCACATCGAAACTTATGCAGTTTAGGCAAAGAGTCCATATACAACCGATCGCCGGGCTAGCTCAGCTCTGAAGCGTACGTCGTCTTCTCTCCCGTGGTGTTGTTGTGTCTGGGTCACTTCCAATAGGCACCTTGTCCACCAAGTCGGAGATCGAGGCTATACGTATCACCCTGGAATCAGATTTGCGCTTTACATAGACACTCCCACGTTTTGTCCACGCATCCTGCGCTGCAGGGTGGTCCCAGCACTGGGACAGCAGAGTGTAGTTGCTATGAGTCAAGTCCTCGGTTATGATGTAGAAGGTGTTCTTTAGTTTCCGTCTATGGAAAAGCACTAATTCTGCAGCCTTTCTCGACATGAATCGCACGATCACAGGTCTCGGCCCTCGCTGTTGTTGCCCACTTCCCTGTGATCGCTGCTGTAGTTGACCTATGCGATGGCAGGCCTCAATATCTCCAGGCTGTAGACCGGGCAGCTGCAGCTTGTCTTTGAAGATCTGAAGGACTTTCTTTTCGCACTCCTCTACGGTCTCTCTCTCTGCCTCTGGTACCCCCAGTATGCGAACGTTATTTCTTCGGGTGTATTGTTCCAAGTCGTTCGAACGCTTCTCTGCTACGGAGGCTAAAAACTTCGCCTCCGTAGCCAGACTGGTTGCCTCCTCTATCTTCTTTCTACACTGGTCCAATTCAACTTTCAGTGTCTGATTTTCCACTCTTAGCTCATGCATCTCGCCTCTCAACTCCTCGAATTGCTCATTCACTTTGTCTAGCTTTGTAGACATTTCGCGAAGCAGTCTCATTAGATCAGCATTAGAAGGGTCACTGACCTGTACGTCGTTACCAGTGGATACGAAGACCGTGGCAGACGCGGCAGACGCGGTAGCAGACGACGCATTCTTGTCCGCAGTCTCCGCCATGCTGTTTCGCCGCGTAGGTTGGAAGTGACACTTGATCGTTGCCCTGCTGTCCGATGCCGGCTCCGCCTTGCTTTTCTTCCTCCTGGCTTTCTTTAGAAGTGCCGCTTTTCTCTGTCTGGCCGCATGGCTGGGTGTAAACTGATCAAAACTTGAGTCAGTTGTAGTAGATTCAGCCTTCGGCCTGGCCGAGCGGCATACCTGTAGATACTAGGGCCGACCATCAGCATTTTCAGTGGAGATTTACGGTCCAAGATGACACATTTCAGAGGTTAAAATGATATCCTCCGGATGGTTGAAAAGGCAGGGAAACGATTAGCACATCCTCGTTGTTGTAATTGCTTCGGGGAAGAAGTAATTAAAGAGAATCTGCACAAATCAGGAGCCCCTGAAAAAATTCAACCTGCCTGTGGCCTGAGCAGTGCTCACCTTCTGCCAATATAATTATTATTATATTTAGAGTATTATGTCAGTATATACGTAGTGACGGAGTTGCCTCTTACGTCACCGCCACTGTCTTTCTCTAGAAGTAAATTTTTTTTTAGTGTTTTAATGCCTTTCTGAAAAGAATTAATTTTTACTAAAGAAGTTGAAAGGATGAAAAGCTGGCTAACAAACTTATCCAATGTCTTTCTCCAAACTAGCTATAGGTTCAAGTAATTATGACAAAAATTACGGTCTCTAATCTGGGTCAACCGACTTTTCTATAAACGGTTGTTTATGTCTTCAATGAGTCATTCAATTACAACAGAAATATCAAAGATTAGAACTCTTGTTTACATACATATGCACGCATATACATTCGCACAGTATTAAATTCGCCCCACTGCGACCTTTCCTAAAAGCTCCTTTCTATAAATAGAAGGGACTTAAAAGACTTAAAAGAAAACTGAAGTCCAAAATGGGATCAAGCCATTCAAGTGACTGCATGGATATTGCAAAACTGGCCGAAGTGAGTCTTTGTTTTGGGTCATCTGTCAGATGGCTTTTAGTTTTAGCCATTGCCCGTCATGAAACATGCATCAATTGGTATTTCTCTGAGACTAAGCAAGCCACAGTCTTCTGTAAATGTTCAGACTCGGCCCAAGGGTACTTTCGAAGACCACAGTATAAACACCAATTTCAGTGACCTCTCTTAAAGGTCAACTCTACAGGATTCAGTAATCAGACATGCATTTTATTTTCAGATGGTGTGAGAAGGTGCCATGGCAGTGCAACAGACATAGACCATGTTTTAGCTAAATGGCTTACTCAGTTACTGGATCAATTGATCGCGATGGGAATAAGCAGAGGAGGGAGGCGGCAAAGCGAGCACACACACACTGACAGTGAATTAGTACAGTTTTAGTTTCTCTGCAAGCTGCTAAACCCTCTGGCTATCAGTACTGCCTGACATTGTGATGATTCCTGCAGGAATCATTGCGACTTATAGTGCAATACAGACAGCCAAAGGGTTAATCATACCTCTTGTCATCAGATTTATCATATTAAGTAGAAACTAGAATGTAGTGCATGTTTTGTGATTTTGTGAAAACTACAATTTCTTTTGTTATGAAAACTTATAAAATATATGTTGTGTAATGGTTATATATGGTATAGATCTGTCATTTCTGTCTACCATCTTAGAATTTTTAATTAACTTTTTTTCCGGTCAAAGCAACATCAACTTCAAGCATTGGACATTAATTTCAACTAAACTGTCCATGTCAGAAGAAAATTAAACTAATTTTGATTGCAATATTAAGTTTCATTCTGATTCAAATATTCAGTTTGCTACACTGTTAAGTCAGTCCGGCCAAGATGCTTGTAAACATATTATTGTTTATTTTTACAAGTATAGTCTGCCTGATCACTTAAGCTTGCCTCATGTTTTTTTGTTGTTGCACATAACATTTTAATAAGACATGCACATGTGTTGTAACCATCTGTTGCAGAAGTGTTTATGTTTGAAAAGTGATGGCAGCTACTGGCTAGTTTAGGGCTTTCAAGCAACGTAGAGCAAACCTGCCTTTAGTTGCAAGTTATTAAAATGCTAATTGGCTGCATGCATGAACATTTACTCCCTCCCCCCAATTACATTTAAGGTTTTATTTGATACTATTTTTAACCCATTACATCCAGAGGCTGATTTTGTCAGATTTGCTTATTGTCCTATGAAGGCTACATTACAAATTGTGTGACAGATTAACCATTTTAGTTTATGGGTAGTGCCAGAATAGCTTGGTGTCTCAGGTGCCAAGCTATTCTGGCACCACCCTTGAATTATCATAGTCAAATTAATTTCAAGCAGGTGTGTATTAGGATGAAAAGGGTTAATAAGGACAATTCATATGAGATTCTCTTCTTTGTTTTCATAACCAATGTTGTTTGTGCCAAATCCTGTATGTTTAGGAGGAAATTTAGTCTCCAATCGAATTATGTCAGTATACTCTGTTAATCTGTATGAAAGTTATTTATGGGCGCAGGTAAAAAATGTGCTGTGTACAAAATCTGTTATGTTTACAGATCCTATTGCCAGTACCTGAACATCTGTGTGTATACATGTACATTCAGAGATGGTTTTTGTATGTCATGTATCAGAACAATTGTTTTGTTAATTCAATAATTGTGGGCATGGTTTTTTTACATTTTGTGTATTGTTACAGACAGGTTTCTTTTTTTGTGCGGGGGGTGGGGGGAGGGGGGGGGGGTAATTAATCCATTGAATCCTGCCTGAGGGTGATTTTTTTAAACTTCAGATTGCCCTGTGAAAGGTATGTTATGGATAAGGATATATAGATCAACCATTTTAGTTCAAGGTGGTGCCAGAGCTGTGCACCAAGCTGTTCTGGCACTATTCTTGAGCTATCATGGTCAAATTATTTCAGGCAGTAATGTATCAGGATGGGAAGGGTTAAATGAGATAATCATTATCCTTCATTATTCGGTATAGTTAGTGTTTTCTTGTTATAAAACTGAAAATCGGATTAAACTTGTGCATCACTGTGAATCGGAGTTCAGGTCTTTCTTTTTAAGTTGTGTTTTGAGGTAGGTGTTACATATTTTGATGAACGTTTGATTTGATCTTGCCATGCAAAGGGAAAATGGCAATTGTCCAGGCCTAGTGTTGGCTCATAATGAAGCTAACTATCAGATTAATATATGTTTGCATGATGGTCTTTTTCCTCAGAAAAAAAAGCTGGATTAAATTACCAATATAATCCAAATCTGCGACAATACTATTCATGTTGGAAAAAGGTTGGCAGAATATTTGCTACATGTTGGCACCAGAATGGATTAAGCATGGCACTATATTGGCAGCCAATATTCACCATCCTGACCCTAGGATGGATCCAGCTTGGCACTATATTGGCAGCCAATATTCACCATACTGATTCTAGGATGGATCCAGCTTGGCACTATATTTGGTAGCCAACATTCACCCGATATTGGGCCAACAATGGATCCAGCTTGGCAGCCAACATTTACCCGATATTGGGCCAACAACGGGCAAATTTGCGCTTCCAATATTGGACCAATATTGCCACCCATATATCGGCCCAACATATCTGAGCCAATATTGGGCCAATATTGGACCTATATTGGTGTGCTGGCTGGGTTACTACCACCCCTTATCACCCCATGTGTAATGGGCTGGTTGAAAAGTTTAACGGAACATTGAAAGCTATGCTGAAGAAACTGTGTGCTGAGCAGCCAAGATTTTGGCATAGATATATCAATGCCTTGCTCTTCGCATACCGTGAAGTTCCTCAGGATTCGACAGGGTTTTCCCCTTTTGAATTACTGTACGGTAGGACTGTAAGGGGGCCCATGCACATCCTGAAGGAGCTGTGGACCAAGGATATCGACGCGCCTGAGGTGAAAATCAGCTACCAGTACGTCTTCGACCTGAGTGAGAAGCTGGAAGATACCCTCAGGATGGCTCGAGAAGAACTGGGGAAGGCGCAGAACAAAGGGAAGCATTACTATGATCGTAAGGCGAAACCTCGACGATTCCAGCCATGTGACCATGTGCTGGTTCTTATTCCTACCGACAACAACAAACTCCTGATGCAGTGGAAGGGACCCTACGTTGTCGACACGGTGGTTGGCATCAACGACTACAGAGTCATGGTCAACAACAAGGTGAAGACTTACCATGCTAATCTGTTAAAGAAGTACATTGGGAGAGGTCGTCAAGACAAAACGCAACTGGCGGCATTGGTGCGTCTTGTTGATGACGAAAGACTAGACGACGAAAACCTGTTTGACCTTAATGAACTCCGACACAAGGAAGATGTAGAAGACATTCAGTTCGGTCAGAATCTGACCCCGACACAACGAGTAGAACTGTGCATCCTGACTGAAGAGTTCAAGCATCGGTTTACACCTGACCCAGTCCTGAGAAAGCCTTGTTGCTGTCGGGACGTTAAGCAATGTACAATCAATCAATTACACCTGACCCAGGGACAACAGACACCATCCAACCCGAGATTGATCTAACATCCGACAATCCGGTTCGCGACGAGTCGTGTCGTCTGTTTTGCAACACGAGTGAAGGACTGAGAGAGAATGTTGGGGAGACGCCGGACCCGGAAGTCGACAGAGATTCCAGATTACCAGTGGTCATCGAGAACAGACCAGGGAGATCTAGGTTGGTGTGTGGGAACTTTTGTACTTTCCGTGGGCCGACAGTGTTTGACCGAGGACCAATAACTGTGTGAACTGTGTACTGTACCCCATGATTTGACGATGTCCAGAAGTGGACTTTGACATTGATTTTAGTTTAATTAAGGATTAACAGAACTTTGGAGCGGACTACCTGAGCAGAGCAGTTTGAATGAACATTTCTGTGTCCAGAACAGTTTAGACAAACGTTTTGGTTTTCATAACATTTTAAAGGGACATGTCTTCGCTCAGGACTGTTTAAAGGAACTGTGAGATGATTATTTTGATTTGATTTTGATGTGATATTTGTTTAGAGTTCTGTGTATTTTAACACAGCCACAACCGGTTTTTTTTTTATTTGAAAAGAAATTTTTTGTGAAATTTCATTCTAAAGAGGGGGGTAATGTTACGATTGTGGTTGTGTTATCATGTGAGAGCATTGCATGTGTTAATCGTAGGAAACGATCCGATATTTATTTGAGCTATTATGATTATGATTCACGTATCTTTTTAGTAACATTTTCTTTCAGTCGCGCAGAGCGGATTTCACTTCATTGATACGTTAGTTTAGTCCAGAACGTTCTAGAAAGGTCGCACTGTTTAGTTACCTCGGTTTGTATGACGTCGGTAAATACGGAACAGTTCGTAACAGTTCGCTACATTTTGTTTATCTGTGCGCGTGAATTGAGCAGCCTTTATTTTGTGTTGGGAAAGGTTTCGTACATTCTAGAGCGAATAATTAACGTGGTGATAGGGCTACCATAATTTTATGTGTCTTCATTATACATTAGGATTTAGAGCTGAAGTTAGCAGCCGAGTTTTTGTAGCCTATTTTAGTGATTCCGGAAAATTTTTATTTATGAGTTTCAGTTGCGTATTTCGTTCCGATTGGTTGCATTGTATTATTTCCGTAGATGATTCTGGAATTTGGTAGTATATTATAAAAGGAGGGCGCTGGGAAAGCCCGTTCGTACATTGTCTTGCTTTGTCAGTGTAGAGACACGCAGTTTATCGTAGGTACGTGGCCCGTAGAGGGTGTACATTGTGTGAGACGCTGCGTATGAGAAGTTTTGAGTTGCCAGTGTGGACATTGCAGAAGAGACTTTGTATCAGTTTGTGCATTTGGAATTGCACTGTGTGGATATCGCATCGCTGAATTAAAATATTGTTGGAACTGTTACTCCAGTATTGTCTACATCCTTAAGCCACGTGTGACGGATTGCAGCTGAATGAAGTTTAATTAAAAAAACCTTACGTGTGTGCGTCTGGTGTGTTAATCATACTACGACTACAACTCCACCACGTAACACTGGACAACATAAAATTAATAGCTCAGTGATTTAGTTTGCTGTCAGTGTAACCCGATTTGACATGGGTGTTTGGTAGCTTGTTTATGCGTGTCGCGATTTGAAACTCCCTGCGCGAGTACTGCAAGCCTAAATTGCTTGGCTACGATAACATCTTTTGGCAGGCCGAGCGCCAGAGCACAGTGAAACACAGACGCCAGCTGGTGGCATATAGCTTTAGCACAGATATGCAGGCAGTGCTGAAGTTTCCCTCTACGTCTTACAGCGAGCCAGAGGATGCTAGCAGCTGATAGCATTTTCTTGCTCGCTATTTTTTGACTGGTAGGTTGACTGACTGCTGCTGTAACAGTTCTCAGTGGCGCTAGCACTTTCAGGCATGCCGTATACACATATTTCCTAAGTGGAATGTTGCATGTGCGAGTCACAGGTAGCTGAGGCACATAATGACACGCACACACATCTGTACACACACGAACGCAGGGAGAGAAAGAAATAAAATTTGATTGATCATGGATAAATGATTAAGTATAAAGACCTTGTCTCAATCATTTCCTCACATACACTCTTGCGTGCTCACACACACACACACACACACACACACACACACACACACACACACACACACACACACACACGCACGCACGCACGCACACACACACAGACGCGCGCATGCACACACACACACACACACACACACACACACATGAGACAGACAGTCCGCGAGAGCAACGTGCACCGAGACAGACACAGACACGCCCTGGGGTTTCTCATTCTTCATTGTTTAACACTGAGCAGACAGTAAAATGTTATACACTGATTTGAACTCACCCGAAACAGTTTCTTTAGTCTTCAGATGACTCGTACTCCATAAATTCACATGTAAACACATCGGGGCGGTCCGTGGCGCAGTGGTTAAGGCGCCTGCCACCAATGCTAAAGGTGCGAGGTTCGATTCCGGGTTCCGGCGTCGGATTTTTCTCCTCTAGTAAGTGTCACCGTTAATTCGGGCGGACCGTCGGAGGTTATTTCTCCGGATACTCCGGCTCTTCCTCCCCCTTCACTTTGGTATCAGTTTCAGCCAACTTAATAAAATTTCAAATACAAAACGATTTCCAAATACCGTCAGTAGCTCGCTTGAGCTTGCCCTTAGCACCACGTGAATGTTCTGTGTTTACGTACACTGAGTGTGTGAGTGGATGCGTGTGATTCACGTGAGCGTGCTTGTTGGGTTCAGTTCGCGGCTACATTCTGCGCATTGAGTTATATTATAAATATGAGAAATGCGCCATATAAATACCATGTAATAAATAATAATATTCCACTATAAATCCATGCATTAATTGTTCAGTATTAATAAAGTATACTGCGTTAAGACGAGCACAGGTCTGTTTGTATTGCAACTTATAGCACACCTCATAACGGACAGAACTATAACGTGAGTCAAAGGACTACATTGAACATTTTTCACAGTTTTGAAATAAGATGCATTTCTTGCAAAGTCCCGTAGCAAACTGAACATGGCAGGCACACATCTAGATGACAGTTATTACACTGGTTCTGATCTATAGTTATCATGTGCATCTCATTGTTCAAGTAAACAAAATGAATAATCATTTCTGCAGGATTTATTATTTTAAGTGTTGTTAACTGGATTGCAGCGGCACCGTCTATTCCGAGTCTGTGTCGGAGTCAATGTCATTGACATCAGGTTCGTCCAACTTGTCAGTCGCAGCTGTGGACACTGCAAGGTTTCTGTAAAATGGATGATGTTCCTCTGGGATTACCCCAGATGAGCAAAGAGACAATAGATCGATCTTTTTAGCCTGAGATATTGGAAGCTTGTCATTGTACAGTCGATGAAGTTTCTTGGGTGGTTCTGCTAATCGACTCCTTCTGCCGCTGGACCCACTCAGGCGGAGAACTCTGAACATTTCGTCATTCAGATCACACTTGAACTGCATGGTGCCTTCATCTGCTTTGGAGAGTTTAATGCAGCGGATCTTGAGCCAGTTGACTTTCCGTCCTTCGCTGTCAGTCCTTGTGTTGCGGATTGATGATCTAGGGGTCTGTTTGAAATCAAAGACCTGTCTGTGCTTCATTGGGATCACAATGTAGCGTTTACCACGTCGTGCCATGCGCAAAACAATGTCCCAACCGGACGGTGTATAGACTGGATAATTATTGTGCTTTTTTTGCATATGATATGGCAGAGTGCATGGAATCGCATTCCATCTGTGTGTGTCCGGACTCCAAAAATTTCTGTATCACAGTCTGTATATATGGAATTGTATGAACAGCGTAATGCAGGGCTGCTGTGATGAATTGATCTCGGTTCTGACCGCCGCAGCAATCAGAATATATAATGACAGTCTGAACACTGACAGGGAGAGACTTAAGATAGCATAATAGGCAGGATGCAATTTCACATGAACCTCTTTTGCCCTCAGTCTCATCCCATGCGTAGCAGGTTGCTCTTCCGTCGGATAATGAATAGACGGTAAATTTGAAAACAGACAGTTTTCGCTTGTAATACATTTGACTGACAAGTCCACAATGAGCTTGCAGCACAGCCTGCACATCGACTGTGATAACATGCACTGATGGATCTTTCTTTGCAAGTTCCTTGTCAGCCTCTTTTTCTTCTCTGGCAGTTTTTCGTCTTTCCAGATGTTTCTTAAATGCAGCTTCTTCAGTTTCTGTCAGAGTAGCCTGCTGTTTTTTAATAGTGTGTGCAGTGCACGTTGAATACTGATCTTTTTTTTAGGGACATGAAATGAAAGATTATACTCTTTATTAAAAGTTTTCCTGTACTGTCTTGAAGAGACAGGCTCAGTTTCTTCTTGTGCGCACTGCTCTTTGTAGAGTTAATACATTCTTTTTATGTTAAGGTTGGATGCAAGGTATTTCCGCTGAGTGTCCTTACGTGTGCAATGAGACTCAACATACGGAAAAGACTCTATGTGTTTCCTTACGTTCTACATTGATGTCTCAGATGTTTTGTTGTGTGGTTTATGTCTGCCTCGGTGATCGCGTCCAACGAAGGTACCGTGTTGGCTGTGTTTGAGTGCGTGGTTGAGGTAGCTTCTTCCTATTGCCAGGGTGGATAGAAAAAAAGTTTTACACACTCTTACTCGCTCTCCTTGCACTGTAAAGTAGAACTCCCGGCACACCATGCGTCGCTTGTCACATGGTTCCTCTTTCTCAATGAGATGGGTCTTTGTTTTTCCCTCAAGGACACTGGAGCAGACAAAATGTTTTTGACTTTCATAAGACCTCAGTGAGTAAAATGACTGAAAATTTTCCTGTCGTTTCTCCTCAGAAATTTTGTTACAGTGGAATCTGCATTTAGAGCAATCTGTAGGCTTCATTCCTTTTGATGGTATCTGTTTTCCCGTCTGTGAGGTATATTCTTGTCCATAGAGCCGAAGAGTCTTTCTCACATTCTTCTTCCAGGTTTCAGGTCTTGCTTCTCTTTTCCGTGTAAGTTTCAGTTTGGGAGGGGTGTTGAAACTCCCTTGCTTTCTTGGTGTTTGAATTTGACCATCGGACTGTTCAGGATGAGCTTCGGGTGTTGAAGGTGAATGGTCACCTACAGAGACATTGGGAGTAACAGGAGTACTGGTAGCAGGTGATGATATGTCTTGTGAAATATCTATGTCTCCAATGCTGATGCTGTTATTCGGGCTACCAGGCTGCGTAGCTGTTTGTTCTAGACCCTGGGTTGCAGGCTGTTTTGATAATGATACTGAACAACCGTCTCTGTCCACAGGCAAACATGCATCATAGTGTGGCGAACGCAATGCCAACAATGCAACCGATATGGCTTCACTTTCTTGCAGACCATCACGACACATGGGGTACGTGTCGAGAACTCCATTCAGATCACTGCAGAAGATCCTAACAATCCTCCGTGACCAGTTGGCGAGTGCCAGTGGCAGCAAATCGGCAGCATCGTTGCTCCACCTCCCTGGCCTTCTTAACTCTGCTACGTTGTAGAAATATCGGAGATATCTTTTATTCTCATCTGTTGTCTCTGCCAGGAAGTTTATGAAAAAGGTAAACTGTTCTTCCAGATAACTGCTCAGGCATTTGCGCAGGTCTATGGCACTGAGGCCTTCAAAATGCTTCGCGCAAGCTTCAAAGAAGCAGTTGCCATCAGATGCTACTTCAAGTCTTTGTAAGCCATTTGCTGCAAGAGATTGTCAAGAGTGCTTTCATGAACTCGCTTTTCTTGAGCTAAAGATTGTATTTCAGTCAGGCTTTTAGCTTTAGCGTTTTCAACGTCTGTGTGCGCATATCGTGTTTGTTTGCGACGCTTTTTGAGAGGGCATCGAAGTCTTTTAATGGAGGCCATTGGCATTAATTCATCTTCAGTGCTGTCTGTGGAAGGGCCAACAACATCTTCTGTGACATCCCTTGGAGGATACGACGGATCACGGTCCCTGTCGTCTTTATCACTGTCTTCGTATTCACTCTGAACAGTTATGAGTCTTTTGCCGTCCATTTTGTTCGGGCAAGCTAGCGTAATAAGGGCTTCATCGCTTGATTCACCGTCACCAGGAGCAGCTGATTCAGTGACTATCTCAGTCTGGTCAGCTAGACTGGCTTCGACTTCAACCGTCAGTGATGCTGCCATAGTTAGATAAACGCTGTCCGCAAAGGAGTCAGACCAGGGATCACTTTCGGAATTCATCGTGAGCAACCTGGGCAGTTGAAATCAATATCGTAAGAAAATGTACTCGATTGCATGATTTCTTTAAACAGACAAAAAAAAGTACATTATTTTATTGTCCTCAAGCAAAAATGTGTATAGGGCAATTCGGTGCTACCTTAAATGATCTCATATTGATAAAAAATACATATATAAAACAAACGCTTTTTGGGAGAATCAGAAATGGTTGGAACGGCCACGCTTGTATACGCTGGGACAGCTCTTTTTTTGGACGAAATTTAACAACTATAATAATAATAATAATTATAATTAAATAATAATAACAAAAATAATGATAATAATAATAACATCCTTGATAATATTGTGAAATAGCATACGCAAGGTAAAAGATAATACTAAAACGTCTTACCTCTGTTGGCAGTAGCTTGGCTCTGTATGATTCGTCCTGCTTCGTTAAAGTTTTCTGTGAAAGTGCCATTATCTGATATACGTACCATGAAAGTCATTTTATGTTAGTATAAAGTGGTCACAAAACAGGATGTTTCAGTCATTGCATGTTTACAAAATACGACAGTATCACCTCAGCTGTCGGCTGATGGCATGTTTATAATAGCCTGTGTGAAGACAGTCCTTCTAACATCAGTCCTGTCAGTACGGTTTAACATGTTATAGAACCAGATGGCTTACCATTTCATTCGCATATCTCCAAGTAGCTGCATTGCCTTATAGTGCTATCGCGTGGTAGCACTTTCTGGCACGACATTGCAAAACGGCCGATTGGTTTTTGTGCGGGCATACACGTGCTATTGAAAGACATCACTTTCTGGCACGACATTGTATCACGGCCGATTGGTATTGTGCGGGCATAAACGTGCTATTGAAAGACATCACTTTCTGGCACGACATTGTATCACGGCCGATTGGTATTGTGCGGGCATAAACGTGCTATTGACTAAGACAGCACTTTCTGGCACGACATTGTATCACGGCCGATTGGTACTGTGCAGGCATAAACGTGCTATTGACTAAGACAACACTTTCTGGCACGACATTGTATCACGGCCGATTGGTATTGTGCGGGCATAAACGTGCTATTGACTAAGACAGAACTTTCTGGCACGACATTGTATCACGGCCGATTGGTATTGTGCGGGCATAAACGTGCTATTGACTAAGACAGCACTTTCTGGCACGACATTGTAACAAAGGCCGATTGGTATTGTGCAGGCATAAACGTGCTATTGAAAGACATCACTTTCTGGCACGACATTGTATCACGGCCGATTGGTATTGTGCAGGCATAAACGTGCTATTGACTAAGACAGCACTTTCTGGCACGACATTGTATCACGGCCGATTGGTATTGTGCGGGCATAAACGTGCTATTGAAAGACATCACTTTCTGGCACGACATTGTAACAAAGGCCGATTGGTATTGTGCGGGCATAAACGTGCTATTGACTAAGACAGCACTTTCTGGCACGACATTGTATCACGGCCGATTGGTACTGTGCAGGCATAAACGTGCTATTGAAAGACATCACTTTCTGGCACGACATTGTAACAAAGGCCGATTGGTATTGTGCGGGCATAAACGTGCTATTGAAAGACAACACTTTCTGGCACGACATTGTAACAAAGGCCGATTGGTATTGTGCAGGCATAAACGTGCTATTGACTAAGACAGCACTTTCTGGCACGACATTGTAACAAAGGCCGATTGGTACTGTGCAGGCATAAACGTGCTATTGACTAAGACAGCACTTTCTGGCACGACATTGTATCACGGCCGATTGGTATTGTGCAGGCATAAACGTGCTATTGACTAAGACAGCACTTTCTGGCACGACATTGTATCACGGCCGATTGGTACTGTGCAGGCATAAACGTGCTATTGAAAGACAACACTTTCTGGCACGACATTGTATCACGGCCGATTGGTATTGTGCAGGCATAAACGTGCTATTGACTAAGACAGCACTTTCTGGCACGACATTGTAACAAAGGCCGATTGGTATTGTGCGGGCATAAACGTGCTATTGAAAGACAACACTTTCTGGCACGACATTGTAACAAAGGCCGATTGGTATTGTGCGGGCATAAACGTGCTATTGAAAGACAACACTTTCTGGCACGACATTGTATCACGGCCGATTGGTATTGTGCAGGCATAAACGTGCTATTGACTAAGACAGCACTTTCTGGCACGACATTGTATCACGGCCGATTGGTATTGTGCGGGCATAAACGTGCTATTGAAAGACAACACTTTCTGGCACGACATTGTAACAAAGGCCGATTGGTATTGTGCGGGCATAAACGTGCTATTGAAAGACAACACTTTCTGGCACGACATTGTATCACGGCCGATTGGTACTGTGCGGGCATAAACGTGCTATTTAAAGACAGCACTTTCTGGCACGACATTGTAAAAAAGGCCGATTGGTATTGTGCGGGCATAAACGTGCTATTGAAAGACAACACTTTCTGGCACGACATTGTATCACGGCCGATTGGTATTGTGCAGACATAAACGTGCTATTGAAAGACATCACTTTCTGGCACGACATTGTAACAAAGGCCGATTGGTACTGTGCAGGCATAAACGTGCTATTGAAAGACATCACTTTCTGGCACGACATTGTATCACGGCCGATTGGTAGTGTGCAGGCATAAACGTGCTATTGAAAGACATCACTTTCTGGCACGACATTGTAACAAAGGCCGATTGGTATTGTGCGGGCATAAACGTGCTATTGAAAGACAACACTTTCTGGCACGACATTGTAACAAAGGCCGATTGGTATTGTGCGAGCATAAACGTGCTATTGAAAGACATCATTTTCTGGCACGACATTGTAACAAAGGCCGATTGGTACTGTGCGGGCATAAACGTGCTATTGACTTAGACAGCACTTTCTGGCACGACATTGTAACAAAGGCCGATTGGTACTGTGCAGGCATAAACGTGCTATTGACTAAGACAGCACTTTCTGGCACGACATTGTATCACGGCCGATTGGTATTGTGCAGGCATAAACGTGCTATTGACTAAGACAGCACTTTCTGGCACGACATTGTATCACGGCCGATTGGTACTGTGCAGGCATAAACGTGCTATTGAAAGACAACACTTTCTGGCACGACATTGTATCACGGCCGATTGGTATTGTGCAGGCATAAACGTGCTATTGACTAAGACAGCACTTTCTGGCACGACATTGTATCACGGCCGATTGGTATTGTGCGGGCATAAACGTGCTATTGAAAGACAACACTTTCTGGCACGACATTGTAACAAAGGCCGATTGGTATTGTGCGGGCATAAACGTGCTATTGAAAGACAACACTTTCTGGCACGACATTGTATCACGGCCGATTGGTACTGTGCGGGCATAAACGTGCTATTGAAAGACAGCACTTTCTGGCACGACATTGTAACAAAGGCCGATTGGTATTGTGCGGGCATAAACGTGCTATTGAAAGACAACACTTTCTGGCACGACATTGTATCACGGCCGGTTGGTATTGTGCAGGCATAAACGTGCTATTGATTAAGACAGCACTTTCTGGCACGACATTGTATCACGGCCGATTGGTACTGTGCAGGCATAAACGTGCTATTGAAAGACATCACTTTCTGGCACGACATTGTATCACGGCCGATTGGTACTGTGCAGGCATAAACGTGCTATTGACTAAGACAGCACTTTCTGGCACGACATTGTAACAAAGGCCGATTGGTATTGTGCGGGCATAAACGTGCTATTGACTAAGACAGCACTTTCTGGCACGACATTGTATCACGGCCGATTGGTACTGTGCAGGCATAAACGTGCTATTGAAAGACAGCACTTTCTGGCACGACATTGTAACAAAGGCCGATTGGTTTGTGCGGGCATAAACGTGCTATTGACTAAGACAGCACTTTCTGGCACGACATTGTATCACGGCCGATTGGTATTGTGCAGGCATAAACGTGCTATTGACTAAGACAGCACTTTCTGGCACGACATTGTATCACGGCCGATTGGTATTGTGCAGGCATAAACGTGCTATTGACTAAGACAGCACTTTCTGGCACGACATTGTATCACGGCCGATTGGTATTGTGCAGGCATAAACGTGCTATTGACTAAGACAGCACTTTCTGGCACGACATTGTAACAAAGGCCGATTGGTATTGTGCGGGCATAAACGTGCTATTGAAAGATAACACTTTCTGTCCCGAACTATTTTGTCACCTTTTGGATAAAGTTGTTTTAGGTTCCAAGCAATAACTTCATCAATTTTTACAAGAATGTCAAATTTCCACTTCAAGGGCATTGCTGACTCTCTCGTGAACACACTCATGTCAAAAAGTAAAAATAGCCAAAAATCACAGATAGCACCTTCTGGCTGGAAACCCGCTCGATTTATAAAACATCGATCGTGCTGTGCAAGGTCACGCGTGTTTATCAACACCATCAGTACTGGGATATGTGGAGCAGTTTCTTTAAGGTTGTATACTATACCTACATTTTGTAATTGAAAACTGCCGCTTATAGGGTTTTTTGAGAGCCTTATTGAGTCTGGAGGCTATTGCCACCCTGAAAGACCCATGGTCCCGGGCATATTTGTAAGTTTTAGCCTTTTGCGTGACCTACCCCATGAGCGAAAACACGCAAAATAGCTGATTTCAGAACACAATAAAAATTTATCGAATAGTGTGTTAAAATGATAAAGAAACATTTCGGTCACTTCATAAAGTATGTTAGTATTTTCTCGTAAAAAAAGTGTGTTCTGATAATTGGAATTCTAAGTGCAATCGAGAAAAGTTTATGTTGTAAATTCGCAAATTGCCCAGATGTTATCAATAACATTACAAGTGTTTGCAATGTTGGGCAATTGCTCATGCCCTTTTTATTCGATAACGTCGTACTTTATGTTATAACTATCACATTGATTATGAAGAAAATATGGGGTCCCGCACAAAATTTGGCACTTTGGGTCGTTTTCGAGTGCGTATTCAATAAGGGATACAAGCGATGTCTGACTTCCGGCAGATCATATCTCCGCCGTAGCCGGTCACAAGCACGCATGAGAAAGAAGGGAAAACGACTATTTTAAACCTACAAGGGAAAACCTACGCCCAAACTGTTGCAAACTACGCCCAAACTGCTAGTCCTCGATCACTATTTGTGACAGTAAATTGGAACAAACAACAACGGCAGATACGGGATGAAAACGTTTATCTATAAGTAATTAAATGCACGTGCTGGTTCTTAGTAATTTAGTTAGTGCAGTGGTAAGGTATTCTTTTTTGCCACGCAGGTGACCAGGGCGACTTTTTTTTCCTGCTCACATTTGAAACCCATACATTTTCTACTTCGCTAAATGAAACAAACACACTTTAAACCCAAAGCAAAAAAAAAAATTTAATGCGTGGTATTTTTTTATTTTTATTTTTTAAATATGCGAAAATGTGGAAATGTGAATGTTAAACCATAAACCAACCAACCGGATTCAGTCTTGGATTAAAATGCACACTGGTTACCTCAGTACATTTGTTCATTCATTTTTTCAGCCAGGCATTGTGTGAGAATGTTTACATTACATGTTTACATTCATTCAATCATTCACAGCTTCACTGATGAAAAAGCACACCAAAGAGTGTTGTCACAGACAGTTTTTATTTTTTATTTTTACTGGCATCATCTACAAACATTAATTGATGTGAATTTGTTTTAATATACCTGCTGCAAGAAATGCTACATGTTCCTTTGGTGTCTCCGTGAAAGCAGGTCGATGAACATCTCTGGGTGAAAGATGTTTGTAAACAGATTGGTAGTGGATGTACCTATCTCTCTAGCTGAATCTCAGTTTCCCAGCAGTTTTTGGTTACAAATTATAAGGAAACAAAAACACACTACCACCGAGCCACCCAGCTCCCCCTCAAAATACAGCTTTAATGCAGAACATATTTCAACTACATGTAACATTATTCACATTTACATTGACAAAGTGCTGTCTTTATACGAGCTATTTGGGAGAAAAGTGGAGCTGATGTCATTTTTAGTTGTGTGCATGCCTACGGAGACTTGTATGGACACGGATCATAGTCAGGTCATTCTGTTTGCTGGCGTGTGTCGTGTACAGTACATCTGTAAAACTTGTGAAATGAACCATGTGGTTAGCAATTCTGATACGATAAGTAAAGCCACACAGCTGAAAGTCAATGATTGACAGTGGAAGAAAAAAACAGAACAAACACAAAGTACAGTACATATCATATGCCTATGATCAGTTATCACCCAACCACTTAAATCTGCTGTGACAGCTGGAGGGTAATGCAAGAACTGCATGGTCAACTCACTCTTGAGCAGTATTGCGTTTTTCATTGAGCAAGTCCACATTTGCACAACATTTTAAGCTGAGGGTTTAATGACATAAATATACATCCCCACGTTTCTATATTTCCGCACATCCCCTCTTCAGAAAGGACCCATGGGTTTTATACTCTGAGGCCAATGACCATTTTCAGAATGAACCCTGTATATCATTTTGAATCATGCAAAGCGGAGCAGTGATAAGTTTTCTCCTTGTCTCACACCGATGCTGCACAAAATCTATCTGTACCACTGTTTCCTACCCCATAAGTGTCAGCTGTGGAGTACATATTTTGAATGACTGATGTATGCCAGTATTTAGGAACTTGTCACAAAAAAGACCTGTTCATATGATGAAATGTCTTTGAAAAATGAACACATTGTCAGTAAAGGGGTTTTCCTTGGATAATCAAAAACTAATACATATTAAGCTGCGTTTCCAAATCGCGACATGACAGGAGAGTGACAAAAAGTAACTTTTCTGAGGGGGTCATCCAAATAAATATGCATAGGAAGGTCTTACCATCAGGTATCTCTTTACCAAGTTTAGGGTTACAGTTAGGAATACTTGGGGAAAAAAAAACATCTTTGGGCAATATATGGCTATCTTGTACCTATTTCCCGATTTCTTGTGACCCTTGACCTTTCATGCATACGAAATTAGTATGCATGAAAAGTTCTTACCACCTTGTACCAAGTCTGGGTTTGAAGTTGTGTATACTTGAGAAAACATCTGTTTGGTCAAAATACAGATATTTTTCACCTTTTTACTGCACTACAAATTACAACATGGGTGTCAAATCGCTTTGTCACGTTGTTATATGAAAACACACAAAGCACACCCCCATCACTGTACCCCTGAACTGCTCGACTGCATGTTACAATTTTGTCGCCCTGCTGCTTCTATGTCAGGCTTATGGAAACACTCCCTCTTTATTTCTATGTTCTCGAGTTTTGTCATTTTCACTTTGTTGTCACTGCCCCACTGCTGTTGTGTCTGCAGTTGAATAGCCAGGCCTAAAGCCTGCTTGCCCTTCTCCTAATATATGGCTATGCATCAGCTCAGGCAGTAAGGCACAGGCTTTTGCTGCATTGCGAATGATGTGACTGTCCAAAACCTTGACATTGTGGCCAGCCTGGTGGATGGACATCAAAATAACAGGACGTCTGCCCTCCTACACAGGACAATCAGTTCACTTCCTTTGCCTTCTCGTCGGTTGGCCATCGCGGAGAGATGTACCCGCTGAACTCTTCTTCCCTTATCTTTCGCAACCTGCAAAAGATAATGTTGTATCAAAAAAAGTTTTGACATGCACATAATGCTTGCATATATGTTTGCAAGTATTTATACAAAGTACATACATGCATAATATGACAGTAGTCAGAACATGAACAAGAAAGGCAATGTCCTTATGGTTCACGTGTATGACCAATCCACATAATACGTCTGACCTTTTTGACCTTGGCTTGACTTCTCCAACAGGTCTCTGAAAATGTCTAAACATAAGTATAGGGCTGGATTTTGTACCAGTGAAACCTGAGTTTTTTTTTCCAAATCCCTTCATTTTTCACACATTTGTCAACCCTCTGTGGCCCTTGACCTCTGTGAGGGGCTGATTACATTAGTATGCACAGAAAAGTGTTATCATCATGCCAAATGTTATTGAAAAGTTTGCAAAAACATTGATAAAAACTACAACTCTACCCGAAACTAACTTTTGTCACCCTTATCATGTGGTATCTCCATAGCAAGTTTGAGTTTGAAGTTGAAAATACTACTTGAGATGACCTTTGAAAGGTCACAGAAATTGGTATGTTTAGAATTATTTTACCACAAAGTACCCTTGTGCCAAGTTTGAAGTCTGAGGCTTGCATAGTCTTCGAGGAAATGCCAATGTTAAAGTTTCCCACAGATAACAGACAGTTGACGGACAACCCATTACAAACACTTACTTTTGCTATCACACGTGCGCCAAAAATTAGACGCCATTGAGCTTGAAATGACCACAAAGGGTGTATACATATATCTAGAATCAGCATCAATATTCAAAGTGTAACTTGCAGAAATTGTTTCAAACAGGACACAACGCATTGCTGTTTAGCAACAGCACACACTGGACCAAATGGGTAGTATTCAGAGTTTTCTAGTCCTTTTGTATGCACTAAGTGCTTATTAAAGAAAACGACAGTATTTGCAGACTTGCCCAAACCTCTAGTTTTCAAATCAAATGCAATATGGTGCCACTTGTTGACAGCAAGTGATTTTAGCATTCGGTGTTGTTGAGAATGCTGGTACTAGTACTACACCATCTTCAAAATGAAAGAAAGCATTACAGTGTGATGTGTTTATTCCAACCAGTTGTGTTTTGTTATGAACCTGATTCTATTCACAAATCAATCGGTATGCTTTACCTGGAGTCCAGGACAATAAGTTTCGCCTTCTCTCACTTTAGTTGATCCGCTGGAACTGGAATTGCCTGCTTTTAGCTGTGGCCTTCTCCTTTGAGCAACATGACCTGACTAGCTCTTGCCTCTTCTTGGTGTAGGCGTCATACTTCTGTGCTTGTTTGCAAGTCTACCCTCTGGGCGTGACTCTGCAGTGAGACGTCAACAGCAGCACTGACCTGAAATGAAATACATGTTTATTATCGTGTTATTCGGCAGCATGGCAATTTCACTTCTGATCTTATTTCAGGGTGGGTCGGTTCAAAACTCCACAAACAGGGACTTTGTTATAGCATTATAAACAATTCGGGGCCGGTGGGGGGAGTCCCCCCCCCACCCACCCACCCAATTCGTCCCTACATTTAGTTTACACATTACTACCTTCAAACTAATGTGAAATAAACTGTGAACACCACAAACAACAATGGTGAAGCCTGGATCGCTCGTGTGCATTTAAAACTGATCATTTTCTTAATCTGAACTGTGTGACCTTTCCAACAGGTGACTGAAATTTAAGTGCCATGAGTCTAAGCATAAGTAAAGGGCTGGCTTATGTACAGTTGTGAATAGTATTTGAGAAAAAATATCTTTTGTCAAAATATGGCTATTTTTTTTTTTAACCTATTTCTTGATTTCTCATGACCCTTGGCCTGAACTCAAACTGGTAGGCTAAGAGTAAGAAAGGTCTTGCCACAAAGTATCCTTCGGCTACGTTTGAAGACTGTGGTTTGAATAGTCTCCGAGAAAATGCCAACATTAAAGTTTACCATGGATGACCAATGGCCCAGAACATAGCCTTACACTTGCTTCACACATGAGCCAATGAAAGAAGGCATTACAGTATGATGTGTTCATTCACACCATAGTTGTGTTGTGTTCTGCACCTGATTCTCATCACAGATCTACTGGTATGATTTACCTTGAGTCCAGGAGAATACGTGTCACCTTCCCTCACTTCACTTGAGCTGTGAGTGTGACCTTGGTCAGTTGGTGTAGGCGTCATACTTCTGCGCTTGTTTGCAAGTATGTACTCTGGGTGAAAGTACTGAGACTCCACAGTGAGAGGTCAACAGCAGTATTAGCCTGACATGAAATACATGATTATTACTGTGTTGTTCGGCAGCATGACAATTTCACTTTGCGTGAACTAAATGCAGGGGCAGATTATTACTTTCAAAATAAATGCGACAAAAACTGTATAAACGGCAAAGAACAAACAACAATGGCAAAGTCACGTCTGTACGCCTCATGCACATAACTGATTCACAACCTGTGTGACCTTTCCAAAAGGTAGCTGAAATAAGTGTAACGAGTCTCAACATAAAGGCTTGCTTTTGTACTAGTCAAACTTGTATTTTTCACACATTCTACGGTCATCCAAAATGGTAGTCAACAAATATTAGGGTTTCAGTCATAGTAGCGTTTTACTAGGTAACCCTTTTAATCCTGATACACCCACTGCTTGAAATAAATGTGACTATGATAGTTCAAGGGTGGTGCCAGAATAGATTGGCATATTATCCGCCAAGCTATTCTGGCACCATCCTTGAACTAAAAAAAATGCTGGACCTATCTCCTAATCTGTAATATAGCCTTCATATGACAGAGAATGGATGAGAAAACTAAGTTACTAAGTACTGAAAGCAGTTACCGTGTTAGTAATGCAAAATTCTCCCTTAGCAGGACTTTTTACTACACACAGTACGTTTTCCTAAATAATAAGCACTGGCACTGGTTTAATATCACTACAATGTGGACTACATCCCTTCCACCGTATTAGTATAGGCTCTCTGAGAATGTATGGAAATGTTCTACTTCCAGGTGGTGACTGACATACATGGAATGCATGCCCCTGTCAACCCACAATAAAATGTAGTCTTCTTCATTGCAGGTAGGCTGTAAATTTCCATGCATAAAAGGACAGTTAGCTATTGGGGTTTTACGCCGTGCAGGTGACATCTCACGGCGGTGCATAAAACTTTTTTTTCTTAAAGAGTTGGAAAACCATTCAGATACACCACCAACCACTTTTTCTACTTTAGTTTACCTTTTTCTTGCTGCTGTGAAGAGATTTTGTTGTTTTCCTGGCTCCCGTTCGGTTGGCCCGATCATTTTTTTTTTCTTCTTCTGAGAAATGGTTATGCGTTACCACTGACGCTCGATGACTTGTCGCAACTTATGCAAAAGTATCTTATTTCTGAGGAAACAAAACATTTTATGCATAGAAACAGTCAGCTTACACACCTATTTCAGACAGTATATATCTTTTGTCAATTATCGATAAATTGAGCTTGTTTGCAATACGACTTGCCGTACGGCGGTTTTTTTCGGTGACCTCTAGTCTCAGGTCACGGCAGACGCAAGATAGCGGTATCTAAATGCGCAGAAAAGATGCGCGAAAGAGGTGTGTCCTACAACCTTAAAGCGACTTTGACTGCCACAATTTGCTGACACAGCAGTTTATCAGTGTTGCTCAACTAAGATTTTGCCGCCATTCCTGTCACAGTCCACGTGAGCGGCCACACGAACCACAGGTTTTCTGCTGTTTTGTGCACGGGAGAGTTCCTTTGGTTACGCTCAAAAGAGAGTGGAAATGCTCGGTACGTGCGCCTATTGTAAAAAGAAAGGTAGAAGAGTCTCAGCTGATGCATGACATAAACACTGATACCACCACGGCCCAGGCATGCTATTTCCACCTCCGTCGCATCAGTCAGATCAGAAAATACCTCACCACCGAAGCTGCCACCAAACTTGCTATCTCTCTCATCCTATCTCGCATCGACTACTGCAACTCTCTCCTTTCCGGCCTCTCTCACTCCACCACTTTCACTCTCCAGCGCGTCCAGAACAATGCTGCCCGCCTCGTCATCAGAAAGAAAAAAATCCGACCACATCACTCCCCTGCTCAAACTCCTTCACTGGCTCCCCATCCCCCAACGCATCCAATACAAGATTCTGTCTCTCTGCTACAAATCCCTGAAAACTACGTTCCTGCCTATCTCTCCAACTTATTTCACCCCTACACTCCTTCCCGCTCCAAGACCATTGCTAAAAACACTTTCTTATTGTCCCAGCTTAGACATGTAACGGATACAAATACCCGTAAATTGGTTTTTCATGCTCATATAATGTCCCACGTTGATTATGTCTCCACAGTGTGGGACGGCTGCAGTGATGTCCACATGAAGAGGTTAAACTCCATATACAAAAGAGCTGTAAAAATGATAGATAGACGCCCCATCCCTACCACAGACAAATTTAGGCATTTAAGGGGCCAGACCTACCTAGATATATGCAAAAAAATGATTTCTTTAGACGATTCTCGGTCTGCGTCAGCAACTTACTTTAAACAAATGCGTCTTTATGCATAAGATACTGAATAATATGACACCTCAGTATCTAATCACTAAATTTATATCTCACCAAGAACGTGAACGGACCTCAAGAAACAATACCTTAACCTTACCACTGCCAAGAATCGACCTTTTTAAAACTAGTATGTCATTCTCTGGTCCGTTTGCTTGGAATTCAATCCTTGCACATTTGAAAACTATTACCTCACCAGGCAGTTTTAAAACAAAACTTTCTGATTACCTGATGAGACAAACTTAGTACTTCTCAGGTACTGTAATATTTCCTTACCTGGTGTATTTCATAAGATGGGTTTTATGTGTATGTGTGTGTGTGTGTGTGTGTGTGTGTGTGTGTGTGTGTTCGTGTTTGTGTGTATGGGTGTAATTGTGAGCGGCGCGCGTGCGTGCGTGCGTGTGTGCATGTGTGTGTGATGAGTGTTATTATTTTTTCTGTATATAATGATGCTATTGGGTTTTGTATGTAAATATATTTTTATAGTTTCCCCTTTTTTATGCTGTAGATGTTAGCAACGGCAAGTTTGTAAAATGACGATTTGTTTTCTGTCAAAACTTTTTACCGTTGAAAAATAAAGTTTCATCATCATCATCATCCCTCCGCTCCGCCTCCGACCCTCTCCGCCTCCACATCCCCCGCACCAAACTCAGCACTTTCGGCCCCTGCTCCTTCTCTGTCTACGGTCCATCCACCTGGAACACTCTCCCACTCTCTCTCCGTCAGAAACACTCTCTCTCTCTCTTCCTTCCACTCCGTCAAAACTCCCCTCTTCCAACAGTTCTAGCACCCGATGATAACATCACCACACTCCCCACCCCAAGCTGACTGTCGTAATGTATTTGTGGTACGTGATCCATTGTCTAAAGCGTGCGCATGCGTGCGCGAGTTGTGAGAGCGCGCTTAGAGTTATAATTATTATAAGATAAGCGCATTATAAATACCGTAATTATTAATTGTTATTATTATACACGGTTGTGTCGGCGAATCTCAGCAGTCAAAGCCCGGGGGCCATGGAGCAGACCGCTTTCAGTCGAGCTTTATAGGCTTCGTGAATGTGACGTCAGTCAATCCCAGAACTCCTTGCGCGACGCCATGACGGCAAGGTCAGAAACTGAAAGTACACTGTCGAGTCGTTTATAATCGTCGAAAATGCCTGAGAAAGGTGTGCGTTGCTGCGTTAAAGATTGTTTTATGAGTTCACATAACACAGCTGGAGCCAGAATCAATGAAAATGTTAAGTTTTTTCGCATTCCTAAAGTCAAAACAAACCAAGGATCGCAAATGAAAGATTTGACAAGTAGGAGAAGGTTGGCTTGGGTATCCGCTATCAACTTGGTGAGGATCACTTTCTCGCATTCTTCAGAAGGATGTCGTGTTTGCTCAAGACATTTTCACGCTGGTAAGGCTCATTTCAACTTACTTTTATTAATTATTTCTGTTATCTGTCAGTTTTATTAAGAGTTTTCCAAAAGACTTCTCTTTTCCCTACACAGACGTGGGCTGAAAACATTGACGATTTCGTCGTTTTCTTCTTGTCATTTGTGCATTTGTTATTTTTGGCAGATGATAAAAAGAGCACTGAATTCGGAAATAATTTGTATAAAAGCCTTAGTAGTTTTCTTCTGTTGGTGGCTGTGTGTTATGCATTTTGTCATGTGCTCAGAGCTGACTAGTTTATTGATCATTTCTTGTTTCGTATCGTTTTGTTTGTTTCCAGGAAAACCTGCCTATGAGATGCATGAAAGTAATCCTGATTGGGCCCCATCTCTGCACATGGGCCATGACAAAGTGAAGCCCACCGACTCCAAACGGTCTGACAGAGCTCGACAACGTGGATTGTCAAAGATGAACAACAAAGATGTAACTGAGCCAGGGTTACATCTGAGTGACGATGAGGACAACAGTGACAATTCTGTCAATGGAAGTGCAAGAATGTGTGAAGTCTCTACTCAAACTGAGCTGACTGGTGCTACTATAGATTCCATGCATGACGAACTCAATGCCTTGTATGAGGAGAAGAGGAACTTGAAAGAGAAAATGAAGGACTGTGACATGTTTACCCCCGAGGTGTTTGAAGGTGATGAAGAGCGTGTCAAATTTTATACTGGGCTGCCCAGCTACGCCACATTTTTAGCTCTGTTCACTTATCTGTTGCCGTATCTTCCACCAGCAAGACTCCTGACACCATTTCAGCTGCTGATGTTAGTGTTTCTGAGACTGCGTGTGAACCTGCCGTTTCAGCACATTGCGTACATGTTCAAATTGCATCGCACGACTGTGTCAAGCAACTTCAAAGAAGTTTTGAGTGTAATGTATACTCGTCTCTTTGACTTTGTCAAATGGCCAGAGAGAGAATATTTGCAGGTTTGCATGCCTCATCAATTTACAGAGGCTTTTGGAAATAAAGTTGCAGTTATCATTGACTGTTTTGAGATCTTCATTGAAAGACCTTCGAATCTGAAAGCCAGAGCAGAAACCTGGTCGAACTATAAACACCACAATACGATGAAGTATATGATAGGAGCAACACCTAGAGGGGAGATCTCTTTTATTTCCAGAGGCTTTGGTGGAAGGACAAGTGATAGAGAGGTCACTGAGGAGTCTGGGTTTTTTAATAAGCTTGTGCCAGGGGATGTCATTTTAGCTGATAGGGGTTTTGACATAACTGAATCAGTTGGGATGATGTTTGCCGAGGTGAAAATCCCATCTTTCACAAAAGGGAAAAGCCAGCTGCGTGCCAGAGATGTGATTGATTGATTGTACATTGCTTAACGTCCCGACAGCAACAAGGCTTTCTCAGGACGTGCCTGCACTGCTTGTGAAAAAAAAAATAAACAGAACATTGAATGTATGTTGCCAGCCGGTCAAATACATTAAATAAACCTAACACATGGGGCCTAAATAAAGCCAAGACCACCTAGCAACACACATCCAATATCAAGAGCTACAGGCAGTGCAGACAGTAGGGAGAGTTTTAAAAAGGCAAATACAGGTGAATGGACAAAGGGTAGACAGAAATACATGCCCCAGAATAGAGAGAAAAACCCACCCTGTGGGGCTGACCAGGGTGACCCTGGGAACTAAAAAATACCTAACCCCACCCAAGTCCCCCAGGGCAGACCCAGGTGGGGGGGCCAGAGATGTGGAAGACACCAGAAACATTGCACATTTAAGGATCCACATTGAACGTGTTATTGGAAACCTGAGAGGCAAATATGGTATTGTATCAGACACACTGGCAATAGAGACGATACTTCCGTGTGAAGGAGAAACAGTTACATTTCTGGACAAAATAGTGCTAGTCTGTTGTGCGCTGGCAAACATGAGCTCTAGTGTTGTGTTGCCATAGTAGATGACAGATTGCTCTCATTTCTATATATACTACTCCAAGGGTGTCCTGATTGCTGTTTATTTAAATTATTGCTTTAGTAGCAATTGCTATCATTATTTTGTTTTCAGAAGACCACTGATTAAGCTCCAATCAGTTACTTTTGAATAAACCATTTTCATTTTTCACAAACATCAAACTCAGTCTTGATGCAAAGCAAACTTGGAGTAGTATATTTTGGGAGTACAAGTGACATGGATATTTCAGAATTTTCTGAAAATGTCACAACTACCTTTTCAAATTGTCTGAAAACATACATTTATGTTCAATTGGCGTGCATCATTTAGTTGCTGATACTGGGACAGCTTTGTTGAAAAGTGCACTGTACTTTGCATGGACATGTCACATGCTCCCTGTACATTATTTCTACACATCTGTTCTGGGAATTGGGTATATAGTTCTGGTCTGTGTGTTGTTGCCATAGCAGTACATGATTGAGGTGGGTTTGCTGTCAGTTCTAGACATTTTGGTGGGGGTAAAAGTGTTATGGATATGTCAGAAATTGTCGAACATTTTACAACTAGCTTTTCAAAATTTTAACATCTACATTCAGTTGGTGTGCTTCATTGTTTACAGTTGCTCATGGCCTTGTTCATTAATAGAACTACACCATGCTTTGTATGGACATGCTCCATATACATTTATTTATTATTACCATAATATAATGACCAGAACTGATGTATATATGCATCTGTTCTGGTCATTATATTATGGTAATATTTCCTTTAAATATGAATACGCTCTACGGGATAATCATTGAATAATAAAAGAGATAGAAAGAAAACATAGGTGTTGTCATAGTGTGGACTGTTTGTTCTGAAATGTGTTCTTGGTCTTTGGTTTTAGCAACCAAACATGTGCATTCAATTGTACTAACATATTGACACATGATACAAAACAAAAACACAAAACAGTGTCTACTACTTGTCATTACATTTAATAATTCATCATCCATTTTCTCTAAACTCAGTCAATGCAAATCACAAAAGTATATTCACTATGATACAGTTACCAAAATACTGTGAACCAGACAAACGTGCAGATAGTGTACCTGGAAAGTATTCAAAACCTCACACTGACAGACAACAACAGTCAACATTGTTTTACTTGTTCACACACTCCTCACAAAACCATGCTTCATCCACATCTGGAGCTTCTTTCAGCCCAACACAGCCCAAGTGAAACCACTCTACTTCACACTCATAGTTGTCACAGCCTATCATGTCGTCAAAGTGCGCAGGTTTCCTGCAGTGACACCATAATGGTTCTTCTTTCTTGCGCTTCTTGCCTTGCCTGCAAGAAGGCACATCGACTTTGGACGACTCGCCCATCACACACACAGATGGAACACCTACAGTGAACCGCTTTGCCACAAGTTCAGGCAACGCCACTTCCATAAAAAACTCTTTGGCCTTGCCTTTTAGGCGTTCTTGGCACTCAAAGTCCGCTTCTACCCTCACAACTCTGATGTCCACATTTGTGAACATGACAAAATCACAGTATTCAACTTCAGCTGTCAGCATCTGCCCCTGTACCTGGTCATAGTACTTGTGGCCTTTCTTCAAGCATAGCTCATTGTCTACAATTTCTAGACAACATGTTTTGTCACTGCAAGCAGCAATGACTGGCAGGTCACGGTGTTTGTAGCTGCACTTCACTTCAAGGCAGCCTCTGCCACAGCATTCACAGTCAACAATGCCATCTGGCGATGATCCCATGTAGGGTATGTCCGGCCGAATTATGAAGCCACTCTTTTGAAGGCTGAAACCACAGTGGCTTCCTTTCTCTTCCTCTTCATACGCTTTTTTGGCTCTGGCCTCATTTTCAATGCCCCAGGTCACTGCAGCGTGTGTTATTTTGGTCATTGAGGGGTAGCAAATGGTCTTGATGGTGCTGAGGGCTGGTTTATCCTGCTTGAAAGTTGTAACTGCATGCAGCTGGGATGCGGTGACTCTACCAGCCCTGCAGGAGAACCAGCTTGCCGTCTTGTGCTGGTCCCTGGTGTCCCTCTCTATCTTGGCAGCTTGTTCCGCAGTGACGTTCACTTTATCAGCCACTGTCGTGCAGTAGGACGTAAGGTCCTCATTGGTTAGACAATCACATGCAGGGTTGCGCAGGTTGGTCAAGGACTTGGGCAAGAGCACAGGCTTCACTGGATCCCTGAAGTCCTGGCAGTAATCCGGTCTGCTACTGAGAAGAACAGCCCTGTCTCCTGAAACACAGCAAAACATTTCATGTAAAAACATGCTGCATATTAGCATGTACAGAAGGGCTGAAAAAAAAGGTTTAAAGTGACAGTACTATTCACATGATTTGTGCTATTCAGAAGTGTGTTATTAGCAGGTTTCGATGTAAATACATATATACATTCGAAAACCTGATAAATGTCTACATTATTCCCACTATTGTTATGTCGTGATCGACACACAAAGGGTTAATTCACACTAGTATGTACCTGTAGCATGTAGAGCCTTTAGAAACCTGTTGATCTGCTCCTGCGTTGGTGCCGGTGTTGTTGTATACTTCTTGGCAACAGACATGGTCCTAATCGGCAGTGGGGCTATGCCACTTGCAATGGTGTTGTCAAGCTGCTGCCTCCTGGTGTTTGCAGTCGTGAAGTCGATTTTGTAGCCCACCTTTCCTCTCACCTAGAGACAAAATATTGTTTATAATTGTTCAATCAATCTGTGTGAAAAATCAAGAACATTCCCCGATGCACAAAATATATGCTTCAGAAACAAATGTGTGACTGTTAGAAGCTAACATTCGCTTGAATCAAGTAATGTTAGAAATACATCAATCATACCTTATCAATAGTACTGGGTATCATCCAGTATGCAGCCACTCCTGTCACTGTTGTCCTCTCCCTCACCCGCACCACCGCTTCAATTTTGAAGAGCACAGCTCCCACATGAGTGCAGGTCTCACCAAGTCCCGCCATGCAGTCGCAGTGTGCAGCAACCACATCTCCACTCTCATTAATGATGACCCATGGCTGAAGGGGCTTTTCGTTCATTCTCTGAGAATGAAGTACCTGCAATGAAAACACATATGTCTTATGATAATGTACAATGACAAGTCACACTCTACCTGATCTGTGTATCTGCATCAGTGTTTACAACTTAACATACAAGGGAGCTTTTGATTTCACACCGTCTATCTCAGTCACGTGATACCCCAAATGCAACGACACAATTTATTTAGAATAAGTTTAGTCCATGCAGTAGCTCATCCACACAACCTTTCAGCTCTAGAGAAGAAAAAATCCAGGTGATGACAAGAAACTAAGGAGTTATGTGTCAAATTGTTACCTTGGCTTTGACGACAGTCTTGTCACAGGCTGGTGGCGAAAACATTCTAAGGCCGTGGACCCATCCATCCGTAAACTGCATATGAGCCTCCAAACTTTTGTAAGATCTGAACTGTTCAAGAGTGTAGGCACTAATGCCACACACCAGATAGCTTGTGAGACTTGGAAAATCCAAAGGAGGAATTGCACTGTAGTCCTCTGTCCAGGCGGATTCTGTGCAGTCGTAGGGGTCAAAACCATTCAAAAATTGAATTTTTTCTTCGTACCGAACCCTATGTTCACTGTCCAGTCGATCAATATATTTTCTAGTATCCCTTCCCTTCACTTTTTCCATTTTTTAAAACAGAAAAACACGCTCTGTTTACTCTCTCTGCTGTAAAAGGAAGTACGTCAACCTTTCCAACATGGCGGACGCATTGACAATGATCACGTGACGCACGGAGCCTATAGCAGGTCTCTAAGACGTAGAGGTCCAAGCACACTGAGCTGAAGCCAGGATGGTCGGTGATGCAGCCCACTCCTGCGCTTACTGTCAGTGATTCCATTTCTGGAATTTCTTGACAACAGCGGCATTCCCGGATCGAGCCCATGCCAACACAGTTTGCACACTGACACCTGCACACACACAATTTTTTACAAGGTCAGTTCAACTTCAAGTTCTTTGCAGTCTACAAGCTACTGAAACGGACTATCATGGTAGTGACTAATAGGTCTAGGCAAAACAATAAATTATAATCCATTGGAATAACACACACACACATTTGTGTACTCATTTGGCTAGTTTTAGTGAGGGGGACTGCTAGCAATGATTGAGTGGAACCATGACTGTATGAATTGCAATCAAGAGCGAAAGTTAAAACATCGCACAACTTTACAAATTATTGACTGCAAAACAAGTTCTACCGCCATCGATTCAACATACATATGTACGAGTAACTTGAATAAGACTAGCCACACACTATATAACATCAAAGACATAGCTCTTTGATAACATGTAAACAAGTTTCTTACCAGTTGGTAAACAGCATGCGTTCGAAAGACTCGCTCAAATCGTCTCTGTCGGGTGCTTCTTCAAACTCGGCATTGGGCAGCTCAGCCTCAGGTTCAAACTGATAAGGTTGCACAGTGTTAATAGGGTCATTCACACATCCAAACTCACTGCTGTAACACGACAGATCGAGTAAAGAAGCTTGTCTCGCTTGTAACTTCTTCGCAGTCGGCCATTGTATACAGCTGCTGACGTCACTGCGAGGGGACATCAGCGATAGCTGCGTTTCAGATTATTACTTCCCTTACCCTTAATTACAGGTAGGAAATCCCACTTTGAGTGATCGATATCTATTAAACGGTAGAGCTTTGCTTACCGATTTTTTTTTGCATCTGGTATTATTTAGTAAAGTTCTTTCAGCAGAAACTTTTTCACCAAGCACTGTCGTTGACCTTTAAGGTGACATGCATATTAAGCACTCCCGTGAGAGCGCTACATCAGGGTCATTGTGATTGTAAACTTCATGGAACAGCAAAAAACTGAGGTCATGAAGGAAACTATCTCTATCTATTTTTCTAAAACATCTGTAAGCAATGTATAAATGTTGGGTTCGTCTCTGTTCAGGAACATAACATGACCATGTACAGGTGATGGGAAAAGTGGTCACTGACAGCTAGTGAAGAGACATCAGTTTCAGTGATAGCTTGTGGGTTGTTAGTATAGATGTGGTCAATCAAAGAAGACGAAGAGTGTGTTACTCTGGTGGCAGTGGTAATCATCTGTTTTAGTCCAAACATCATTGATGTAAATTGCCACATCGAATGGGGTTGTGAGATGTCAATGTTAAAATCGCCGAGGATGAGTATATTGCGCATTGAGTTATATTATAAATATGAAAAATGCGCCATATAAATACTATGTATTATTATTATTATATCCCTGCCTGTGTCATTCACTTTATCCATTACCTGTATTAAGTCATCAATCCACTCGGCGGTGGATGCTGGATTCCTATACACAAAGCTAACTAGCAGTGGGGAAGTGTTAAAAAGCTTGACTGCCAACCACACGCGGCATTCCACCTCCCTGGTGTGAGAGAGAGAGAGAGAGAGAGAGAGAGAGAGAGAGAGAGAGAGAGAGAGAGAGAGAGAGAGAGAGAGAGAGAGAGAGAGAGAGAGAGAGAGAGAGAGAGAAATGAAATGAAATGAAATGAAACTTTATTTCTCAACGGATAAAGTAATTAGCACGTGTGCCATTTTTCATACTTGCCGTTGCTACTCTACAAACACAGGATAATAATTGTAATACTAATAGTACCAAATTACACAAAGAAAAATTAGGAAACATTACACATGAAGAGACATTAAACAAAATTCATTCATTCATTCGGTCATACAAAAAACAAACGAAAAATAGAAAGTACATGCAACGCGCGCACACTGACACATACACGCTCGCGCGCACACACAGACACGCGCTAATGATAACTTGACCTATATACGAAGCAAATCATTTGGATCATAGTGAAAATTCACTTCAGACAGCAAAAATTATTTGGATTATAATAGAAAGTTGAATTATGTAATTAGGCGATTATTATTAGTATGCACAAATCATACGGCAGCATGCACTGATTATACGATAAGCACATGTTTGATACGAATACTTGTGGTAGATTATGTATCAGCCGACAAGTACTTCAGGAGGCATTCCTTGAAAGAGGAGAGGGAGCTAGCGTGTGTTATACATGTTGGCAGTGTGTTCCAGAAAGATGCGCCTGAGTAAGATACACTGGTTTTAAAGAGATCTATCCTGGGGCGAGGTGTAATAACTTGAAGTTTCGTCTTGAAGTAGAATAACCTGAACTTGCCTTGGTAAAGAGCTTACAAAGATATTCTGGGTGAATCTCATTCCAGATTTTATACATAACCACACCCTTGTTTAAGAGGTGATGCTTGCTAAGAGGTAGCATTTTCAGTTTTTCAAGTCTTTCATCAGTTGTTAGGGCTGAATCAGGCAGGATATGTTTCGCTGCTCTCCGATGCAGGGAGTTAAGCCTCTTCAAGTGTGTGTCACCGCTGCCATCCCATATCGTGGACGCATAATCGATGTGGGATTTGACATGTGCATTGTAAAATAACTTGCGAGCGTCAACATCGATAAAGTACTTCAACTTTGAAAGCATAAAAACATTTCTAGCAACAGTTTTACATACAGCATTTATGTGTGATTGCCACTTCATCTGGTCATCAACAATTACACCAAGTAATCGGTGTTCCGTGACCTGATTAACGATGTCATTATCGATAGTCAGGCTGAGTGTAAGTGGCTTGAGCTGGTGCTTCTGACGGGTTGCTATCGTCATGCATTCCGTTTTGGAAGGATTTAAAATCATTTCATTGTTTGCGCACCAAGTGGAAATTTCGCTCAAACCCTTCTGCAAACGGCCATTTAAAGAATCAATACTCTTGTCCGGGGTGTGAATTGTGGCGTAATCAGCGAATAAATCACATGAAATTTTGTCGCTAGTCAAATGTAGCGGCAGGTCATTTATAAAGAGGCAAAACAGAAGAGGCCCTAGGACTGAACCTTGGGGAACTCCCCGTGTTACTAATCCGCTTGAGGAGTATGATCCATTGACCATGACGCGCTGCTGTCTGTCGCTAAGATATGAGGCAACAAGTGGAGTTGTGCCATGGTGGTAAAGAGATTTCTGGCTGTAGTTAATTGAGGAAGAAATGCATTTATTGCCAAACGAACTACCGAAGTACACATTTAGCTTGGAAAGTAGAAGTTTATGGTCCACAAGATCAAAGGCTTTTCGTAAGTCAATAAATACAGCGCCGGTAAATTCGCCCTGATTTATTGAGCGTAGCCACACATCAGTTAGACGTGCTAGGGCCGTGTGACAGCTGTGCTTTGGTCTGAATCCCGACTGAAGGGGGTGGATTAATGTATGATTTTCTAAATATTCCAAGAGATGTTTATGGATATGCCGTTCAAGTGGTTTACTAAGGATGGACAATAGTGATATGGGGCGATAGTTATTTACATCAGTCATAACTCTTGTTTTCGGGAGGGGTATAACCTTGGCTTTTTTAAGTTCCTTTGGGAAAATATTTGTTTGAATGCATAAGTTATAAATAAAGGTTATTGTTTCAATAACATAAGGAATAGCTAATTTAAGTATTTTGGGGCTGATTTCATCTGGCCCGGACGATTTCTTATTCTTCATTAAACTAATTGTCCTACCGACTTCGTGCACTGCCAGTGGTGGAATCACGAAAGGATCAGATCCTGCAGTTCGCGTTCTACAAAAGTCAACTAGTCTGTCTGAGCAAGAGTAGGGCTGAAAACTCAGAGAGAGAGAGAGAGAGAGAGAGAGAGAGAGAGAGAGAGAGAGAGAGAGAGAGAGAGAGAGAGAGAGAGAGAGAGAGAGAGAGAGAGAGAGAGAGAGAGAGAGAGAGAGCGTGTGCGTTTGTTGCTTTATTGTTTTTGTTTGTCTGACATTGTGGTCACGTCAACACTCGACACTTAGCATCACTCTATGAAACAATGCAACACATCTGAATGCAATATGGGTACTAATCAGACTGTCTCATTATCTGGACTGACATTCGGATTTCGGTTTGATTTCACGTACAGACTTTGGTTTTTTGGTGTGTTTTTTTTCGTTCAAGCTTTGTTTGTTATCACTGCAATTGTTGTCGACTTTCTGGCCCATGGGCGGAGTTAGTTAGTTATTGGGGTTTAACGCCGAGCAGACAGCCCACGGACGGAGTGAGATGGCAACACAGAGATTACGAGGGTAGCTCAGTCGTGACTCACTGTTTCAGCTTTTAAGAGCATAGAAAGAAAATGGGACCGAGTTGGATTGAAAATGGATCTAGGGCTCGGGATGCTGACGTCATCACGTATACCCACTAATCTTTCAGGATACCCCTAACTGGTGTGAGACTTTCACTGATTATCCCCTTCCCTGCCACTGTACGTAATAATAAAATAATAATAATAATAATAATAATAATAATAATAATAATAATAATAATAATAATAATAATACATACATACATACATACATACATACATACATACATACATACATACATACATACATAGTTCTTGTATAGCGCTGTTCTCCAGGAAAACACTGGACTCACTGCGCATGCACAACAGCACACCCTCTCTGTCACACCAGGGAGGAAGAATATATACCACACGGAATTGTTGGATATTTAGTTCGATTTTAATAATTTGATTTTCTCATTCGCACGACAAACAATAGACAAGACGTATACAAACCTACACAATATTCACTCAATTCATACATGCACCTGTAATACACGCACACCCTTAATCATTCGTACAATGTTCAGAGTACTAATCACATCTCTCACACTCATTGTTCCACAACGTTGTCACTTTTCATTGTCTGTTGAAAATAACTGACACTAATTAAGTTGATGCTTATATTCCTCGAACGATTACACAGTTTAATTATCCGACCGTGAATGAAGATCGATGTTGCGTCGCTGCTCCTTGATTCAGTCTCGCCACTGGTCGAACAATCAGACTATCTCTCGCGATGGTCCGTCTAAGCTCCGCTGCACACCGCCTGGATCAACTTGACTATCTCGTACACCACGTTGACTATGTTCCCACTTGACTCTCACGTACACCACGTTGACTACATTCCCACTTGACTCTCACGTACATTCATCCCACGTCACAGCTGAAGAGAGCATCTATTTAACATATAAAAAGTGTATCTCCGTATAAAAAATCAGCCATTGTTTAGATCGTTACTTCCGCCCGAATGACGACACTTGGTAACGATGACGACCCCAACGGTTTCCGGATGTTGTCGACGATTTCCGATCGTTTCCGACATCGAATAAAATATCATAATAACAATCAATTCGAAATGCCATGCACACCCACGAATACGACATATTCCTGCACAACACATAACCTCTCAGTTCCATCCGAATCATTACGAAATCAAACAGGCTCAACGAAACGCTTCGACCATTCGATCCATCCCCGCGCGCCGATCGCCAGACGACACCGGAAACTCGCCGATGCGCGCCGAATGGCGTACAGTTTCCGATCTAGAGCCAAACAACTAATACATTTCTCGAATCTACTATTTAACAAACAAATACCTACCCAAAGATGCGTGAAAGTAAACTGTCGACTGCCTTTGTGCCTGTCAGCTACCGGTCCTGGCCGTTGACAAGGTCACGGTTAGAGTCCTCCGGTTACTTTCGTAGTTCTACAACTACACTGTACTTTGTTTTACACATCCTATAATGAGCATTTAGCTCCACTAGCATCTGTCCTACGATAGATCACCACGAGGCACTCCACCCCACCTCAATTCCTCACAAAAATTAACTTTTAACTGAGAGCAAAATTCTCATGACATGACTGAAAGCGTCTTCCAAACCACAGTGACGCATTCCATCCCTCCAAACAAAACATCCTACGTCACATGTTCTTGACGTCATCAGAAAAAGAACATACCACTTCTCAACAAACATGCTACGTCACATGTTCCCGACGTCATCAAAAAAGAACACACCTCATCCAACACAACACGTAGAGCGAACTTCTATCCAAAACAAAATACTGCATAATGATTAAAATAAATTGTGACACTCTCTTTAAGACGCACGCACAAATATACACTACTTTAAACCACCTCATCCCTTCCCAACACCTCAGTTACATCCCTTCCCAACACCGGCCTTACGTGCATTATTGTTTCTGAAACCTTTGTTCGTTCAACACCAAGAGCCAACACCGTCCAAGAAACATGGATACAAGCGAGTCTCAGCAAGAGGCATAGATCCTCATGAGCCCTCGCAGTTGCGGGGGCCTCATGAGGATCTATGTCTCTTGCAGTTGGATCGTGTTCCCTTTTTTCTCGGCAGTCTCGGTTAACACCACATCGATCAAACCTACAGGGCCCCGGCAGTTTCCCTCGTTCCTATAGAAATATCATGAAAGTGGATCCATTGTTTTTTCTTGTTTTCCGACCGCAGGAGAAGATACCCGTTGACCGCGGCTAGCCAACTGGGGTTACGAGGGGATGAGCTTTGGTTGGGCCACCTTTTCTAGGCCCCTCTCCGTGTGGAGCAAGCAGTGCTGTCCCTAGAGAAGGCTGCTTGGTCGTTCAGGGTGTGCCGAGTGACATTGTCATTCCCAGGTCAACATCAGGCGACCAATATCCTGAACCGCCTGCATGCAGGTTTGAGACTGCGGCTTCCAGTGACATCTTTCACCTGCCGTTTTGCCCCTTGCCCATCGCTACAGGACTTGGAATGGTCGGTGTCATGGTCCGTTGGCGTTTCCTAAAGCCTGCGCGGTGGAGCTTTTTGGTGGAGTGCAGTGTGCGCAGTACTGGCCCCACCCTTTAAACCCTTGGTTCGTCTGCCATGGCCTAGCACGCTGGGACGGTGGCATCGAGGTCCTCGGGTCGTAGGTTTTATATCATACTGTCCTTGTCCTAGTCTCTGGCTCAAAAACCTTCCCCGGAGACACGGCGGCTTTGATGTCAGGGTTGTCCTCCCTTAGCCTTTTCGCAGCCAAGCGTCCAGTCCTGCAAGGCAGCATGGGACTCGTGGAGGGCGGGGGTCGTCTATGTCCCGTGCAGATGTGAGCATCTGCCCACTGCCCATGACGACCACGACCGGACTCAACGTAGCATGCTGGAACATCCGAACCATGCTCGACACAGCAGACAGCGGACGCCCTGAACGTTGCTCCGCCCTTATTGCCCATGAATTGCAGAGGTTAAACATCGACATCGCCGCGCTCAGCGAAGTACGCCTCCCGGAGGAAGGCAGCCTCCAAGAACTTGGCGCTGGCTACACCCTCTACTTTCAGGCGTGGGCGTCATGGTCAAGACCCCCATTGCGACTAAGTTGGAAAACCTACCATTGGGTCACTCCGACCGCATCATGTCCATGCGCCTCCCACTGAGACACCAGCAATACGTCACCCTTCTCAGTGTGTACTCCCCAACCCTCCTGGCAGAGCCTGCGGAAAAGACAAGTTCTACTCTGACCTGCGCAGCCTCCTGCAGAGCACCCCCGCAGACGACAAAGTCATCATCCTTGGCGACTTCAACGCCAGAGTGGGCCAAGACTCTGAAGCCTGGAAAGGAGTCATCGGCAAGCATGGCGTTGGGAACTGCAATGACAATGGCCGCCTACTGTTGGAGTTCTGTGCAGAACAGCAACTTGTCATCACCAACACTACTTTCCAGCAAAAGGACAGTCGAAAGACCACCTGGATGCATCCTCGCTCCAAGCACTGGCACCTTATCGACTATGTCCTAGTGCGTCAGAGGGACCGCAGTGACGTCCTCCTCACCAGAGTGATGCCCAGCGCAGAGTGCCACACTGACCACCGCCTTGTCCGCTGCAAACTCAGGCTCCGCCTCTAGCTGAAACCCAAGAAACGCCCCCCCCCCCCCCCCCCAAGAAAAAGCTTGATGTCGTCAGCCTTCAGCGTGACGACAAGAAAGCTGCCCTTCAGACAGATTTAGAGCGCATGCTCCAAGACACAGTTGATCCAGCAGACTCCTCCCCTGAAACACTCTGGGAGCAACTGAAAACTGCTATTGTAAAATCTTCTGTGGAAGTCTTGGGGCTTTGTTAGAAAGAGAAACAAAGACTGGTTTGACGAAAACGACGTGGAGATCCAGGAACTTCTAGCAAAAAAAAAGAGCCGCCCACCAGGCCCACCTAGCACAGCCTTCCTGCCCTATGAAGAAGTCTGCCTTTTGCCTCATCTGCAGCAGTCTCCAGCTCAAGCTTAGAGAGCTCCAGAACGAGTGGTGGTCGAGACTGGCACAGAGGAACCAGCTTTGCGCTGACAACGGCGACTACAGGGCCTTCTGTGAAGCACTGAAAGCAGTGTATGGCCCTGGGCACCTGGTACAAAGTCCCCTGCGAAGCGCCGATGGACAGGCACTCCTCACAGATAATACCTCCATCTTGAACCGCTGGTCAGAATACTTTCAGGACCTCTTCGGCGCTGAGCGCACTGTTCAAGAAACAGTCATCCTCCAAATCCCACAGCTCCCACTAAAGATTGAATTGGCCGAACCGCCCACCGCCGAAGAGACCCTCACAGCCATCCACCAGCTCAAGAGTGGCAAAGCAGCAGGCATTGACGGAATCCCGCCAGAGATCTGGAAACATGGAGGCCCAGCACTGCACAACAAGCTCCATGACCTCTTTCTCTGCTGCTGGGAGAAAGGAACACTACCAAAGGATCTCCGTGATGCAGTCATCATCACCCTGTACAAGAACAAAGGAGAGAAGTCTGCTGCTCTAATTATCGTGGAATTACCCTGCTGTCCATTGCCGGGAAAATTCTCGCAAGGCTGCTCCTGAATCGGCTGGTACCTGCCATCGCTGAAGACCACCTCCCAGAGGGCCAGTGTGGCTTCAGAGCCAACAGGAGTACCACCGACATGGTCTTTGTGCTGAGACAGCTTCAGGACAAGTGCCGCGAGCAGAACAAAGGGCTGTACATAACGTTTGTCGACCTAACAAAAGCGTTCGACACTGTGAGCAGGCAAGGCATGTGGCAGATCCTGGAGCGACTTGGCTGTCCCCCAAAGTTCCTCAGCATGATCGTCCAGCTCCACGAGGACCAGCAAGGCCAGGTCAGACTCAACATAGACCTCTCAGAACCATTCCCCATTCTCAACGGCATGAAACAGGGCTGCGTGCTGGCACCAACCCTCTTCACCATCTTCTTCAGCATGATGTTGAAGCAGGCCACAGTGGACCTCGACGATGACGATGCAGTGTACATCAGGTACCGTCTCGATGGCAGCCTGTTCAACCTCAGACTGCAGGCCCACACCAAAACCCTAGACCAACTGATTCGTGAGCTGCTCTTTGCTGATGACGCTGCCCTCGCTGCACATACAGAGAGAGCCTTGCAGCGCATCACGTCCTGCTTTGCAGATGCTGCCCAGCTCTTTGGACTCGAGGTCAGTCTGAAAAAGACAGAGGTCCTTCATCAGCCGGCACCCAAGGAAGAGCATCGCCCTCCCCACATCACCATCGGCGAGTCCGAACTGAAGTCAGTACACCAGTTTACCTACCTTGGCTGCATCATCACGTCAGACGCCAAGCTGGACAAGGAGCTGGACAACAGGTTGGCAAAAGCGAACAGTGCTTTCGGGCGACTATTCAAGCGGGTGTGGCACAATCAACAGCTGAAAAAGGCACCAAGATCAGCGTGTACAGAGCTGTCGTCCTCACCACCTGCTGTACGGTTCCGAGTCCTGGGCCCTCTACCGCAACCAACTACGACTCCTCGAACGCTTTCACCAGCGCTGCCTGCGTACCATCCTCAGCATTCACTGGAGTGACTATGTCACCAACGTCGAGGTCCTTGAACAGGCGGAAACTGTGAGCATCGAGGCTTTGCTGCTGCGGACACAGCTTCGCTGGGCGGGGCACGTCTCCAGGATGGAGGATCATCGCCTACCCAAGATCACTCTGTTCGGCGAGCTTGCCACTGGACACCGAGACAGAGGGGCACCAAAGAAGAGATACAAAGACGGTCAAGAAGTCACTTAGTGCCTGCCAAATCGACCACCGCCAGTGGTCTTCGCTTGCTGCGGACCGTGACACCTGGCGTTCCACCATTTACAAGGCAGCCGTCTCCTTTGAGGACTCTCGCAGAGCTAGCCTTAAGGACAAGCGGCTCATGAGAAAAAACAGAGATGCCGTAACTCAGAACCCTGACCATACCTCCCCCTGCAGCCACTGCGGTCGAACCTGCCTGTCCCGGATTGGCCTCCGCAGCCACGAAAATGCCTGCAGACGACGTGGGCAAGCCCTATAGAATCTTCGTTCGCGAAGTCAAGCCAAGAGATAGAAATATCGGCTTCCGCGCCGTCATCTTTTGGTGATAGGGCTCGGGAAGTTCCCCGCGTTGCCTAGCAGCTTCGGCGCATCAGCCGCCATCTTATGAGGATACCATAGTCATGTGAGATAGTATGTTTCAATAATGTTTATCTTCATGTTTCTTCCTCTTTGGAAACAAACAAAAACAGATTCTGGTGAGCGGTGTCCTACAGTGATGGCAAGACTTGCTGTTATTGCTCATAGCACGTCAGGACTTTCCTGACATTACAAAAACAGCGATTTCCTATTGAGCACTTAGTCCCGTATCCTCACAAGATGGCCTCCACGACTGGCGTGATGACGTCAGCTTCCCGAGCCCTAAACGCGAGCCAGAGCCAAAGCCGGAGCCAGGCGCAGACTTCGGAGAGTAAGGATAACTCAGGGGCGGATCAGTTACCTCAAAGGGAGGGGTTCCAACCTTTTGTTTGGGACCGTCACCGATTGCCGAAATATCAAACAAAGGGTGGGGTGGGGGGGGGGGGGTTGTTGCATTTTAACTCATTCGAGACTGAGGTGCCGCGTCCGGACACGCGGCTTATGGTTCACTCTGCAAGTGTTATTTGTCACAGGGATTCTCTTCCGCGAGTGACGATCACCGCTCAGATCTAAATGGTTAGGCCAAATGAAATGACAGAAAATTCTCGTGAAGTGCACGCGCGTGCCCGTACGTCAGTGTTTGAATGTGTGTCTGTGAGCTGTTGATGAATATGGTCAGTCTGAGCCGGGCATATCCCGAGCACGTATGCTAAGGTTCAGCGCGTGGAGTCCCTGCTATCTTAACACAATCAAGATGGGATGAACCATAACCCAGATAATCCTTCCTATAAGCCCCCACCCGGGTCTGCCCTGGGGGACTTGGGTGTGGTTAACTACTTTTTAGTTCCCAGGGTCACCCTGGTCAGCCCTACAGGGTGGGTTTTCCCCTCTATTCTGGGGCATGTGTTTCGGTCTACCCTTGGTCCATTCACCCTGTATTTTTCTTTTTCAAACTCTCCCTACTGTCTGTGCTGCCTGTAGCTCTTGATGTTGGATGCGTGTTGCTAAATGGTCTTAGCTTTATTTAGTGTATTAGACCGACTGGCGACATACATTCAATATTCTGTTTGTTTTTTGTTTTTTTTCACAAGCAGTGCAGGCACGTCCTGAGAAAGTCTTGTTGCTGTCGGGACGTTAAGCAATGTACAACCAACCAACCAATCATCTGAAAGCGCTTCGATGTGTATGCGTGTGCGAGCGTGCGCGCTCCAAACATCTCCAAGAGGCATAGATCCTCATGCGTCAGGAGATGCGCGCATGTGTGTGTGTGTGCGTGTGTGTGTGTTTGTGGGAGAGAGTGACCAATAGAGAGAGAAACTTTCGTCAAATTTAGAGTATTGCTTCAATATCTGCGTGGTGACGGGTTGTTTCTTTTATGTCACCGCTACTGTCTGACTTTATCAAGAAGTCAAGTTGTTGTTTTTTTACTGTTTTAATTTTTTTTTTTGAAAAGAGTTAATTTTTACTGAAGAAGTTCAAAGGGCACAAAGCTGGCTAACAAACTCATCCAATGTCTTTCTCCAAACTAGCCAAATCCAAAATTTCAAGCAATTATGACAAACATTATAGACTCTAATCTGGGTCAACCGACTTTCTATAAACGTCTTATATTATGTCTTCAATGAGACTATACCTAGATTGCTTCCCATTAAAAATACAAAGCAATAAACTGCTACAAGTATACATTTTTAATAAAGCATAATAGTCGAAACACAACCAACGCTAGAGATACAGGCGAGACACGCATTCATCCAATCCAAAAGGCCAGAGCAACTGTACAGCTTTGCAAACACTCGTAATGACATGTCCACCTTGCCGAGACTTCTCCGTTGGTGACATCAGACTTTATTTATAGCTTCACTCAGAATTCAACTCACAAAAACAAACTCCTTTTGAATGTGTTCTGTGAAAAGGCTGTTTTGAGGTTGGGACTTAATGCGAGGTTATATCTGTTATGTTACAATAGCTGTTATGACCTCTGAGAAAAGGTATCTTTTTCAGTTTAAATATTTTTAAAAAATTCATGGTAGGTCCTGGAATATTTCTAATTACAAACTGTAAGCTGTACATAAAAAGGCCTTCGGTGAGGGCCAATAACAGACACTAAATAACTATCAAGACAGAAAACATCAAATGGCCTTGGTGCCGCAATTAAAATTAGTAAATGGTCACGCAGCCATTCTGTCCTGGGCCGTCTCGGTAATGGCAGCTCACTGAACAAGAGGCAGACTAGCACAACGGAGAGTGCGGCGAAAACAATGGAGGAACCTAGTCTCCCCTGCTCGCCCCCCCCCCCCCCCCTCTCGATTTTTTTTTTTAAACAAAAAGAACAATTAAACAAATATATAGTCGCTGATGGTCCTTGTGCTCCAAGGGACTTAAGTTTTAACGAACAACAACTGTGAGAAAGTGTTGTTGTATATCCCGCTTTTGCTATACATGTAAATCAGACCTTTTTACATGTGGACCAGACTGATCACAGAATTGCAGGAAGTTTGAATACATGTCTATGATCACTTAGAAAGGTTCCAGCCCTGACCACAGAATAACAATGGACAGCTCATTATAGGAATCACATAAACAAATGTAGTAGAACAGAATAAACAAAATAATGCAGGAGTACCGGTATGTGTATTACACAGCTGGATTACACACATTTACACCTGCATACACGCACTGTTGCACGCATACACAAACATTAAGGCGCATTTTCAACATGAAGAGTTTTTGGTTTTTTAATCAATTCTATACCCTTTTTAATCTCAAACAGAATTTGTGAAGAACTCTGCGTATTGATCGTGGCATGGCAGGCATTTCCTTGACTCACACCTGGTCCCTCCATAGTCTTGCTGGGGGGCATCAGTGCTAACTGATCTGACAGGTTTGAGTCCACTCCAAGCACAGTGATCCTTAGACATGTAGGAAGTGCGCTGTGCAACTCTTATTACAGAATCCCAAATATTAACCCCTTTAGCCTTAAGGTCCCATTTCTCAAATTTGTGAGGTGTTGCCTAACGACTATGTACCATTTGTAGGAAATGGATTATCATGATAATTCAAGGGTAGTGCCAGATGAGCTTGGCGTCTTCAGGCGCCAAGCTCATCTGGCACTACCCTTGAATTATCATGATCAATCCATCTCCTGCTGCAGGGTCCCGGGGCTAAAAGGGTTAAGGATGCACAAACACTGTACAACACAAACACTGTACAACACAAACACTGTACAACACAAACACTGCACACCACAGACGCAGTACAAAAGTGTCATTATGGTCAGTCCTGAATTTTGAGAATGCTTCGTTTTTCCAGCTCTTCCATTTGCTTGAGGACATAGGCCACACTATAGCGCAGCTGATGAAACTGTGACACGGGCACCTGCCACAAAATACAAAATGTTTAATGATTATACACAAATAAAAACCTTTAGCACATGGAACATCACATGGGAGATATGTATGCAAACCAAGGGGAATCACAGCGCTGGACAGACAACAGTTAGATCCCCTGCCCCCGCCTATCAGGCACCCAATCGCCAGCCCACAGAGAAATACGCAGGTATAGAATAAGACGATCATTTCCATCCTCAAACGAATGGATCAGGTCTCTTATATAACCCATGTCTTTCTCCGGAACTTAGGAAGTGGGCAGGAGAAACATACATACACAAACATGAAGGTGCGCTACTATATGTGGTCGGGTAAATACCCTGAATTCCCACAGTAGATGCACAGAACATTACACAACAATGTAACGATACAAATTTGCCTCGAGTTATAGATACTCACAAACCAGATAGGTGAGGCTAGCGCTGGCAGAATTGTATGCAAACCAAGGGGAATCACAGCGCTGGACAGACAACAGTTAGATCCCCTGCCCCCGCCTATCAGGCACCCAATCGCCAGCCCACAGAGAAATACGCAGGTATAGAATAAGACGATCATTTCCATCCTCAAACGAATGGATCAGGTCTCTTATATAACCCATGTCTTTCTCCGGAACTTAGGAAGTGGGCAGGAGAAACATACATACACAAACATGAAGGTGCGCTACTATATGTGGTCGGGTAAATACCCTGAATTCCCACAGTAGATGCACAGAACATTACACAACAATGTAACGATACAAATTTGCCTCGAGTTATAGATACTCACAAACCAGATAGGTGAGGCTAGCGCTGGCAGAATTGTATGCAAACCAAGGGGAATCACAGCGCTGGACAGACAACAGTTAGATCCCCTGCCCCCGCCTATCAGGCACCCAATCGCCAGCCCACAGAGAAATACGCAGGTATAGAATAAGACGATCATTTCCATCCTCAAACGAATGGATCAGGTCTCTTATATAACCCATGTCTTTCTCCGGAACTTAGGAAGTGGGCAGGAGAAACATACATACACAAACATGAAGGTGCGCTACTATATGTGGTCGGGTAAATACCCTGAATTCCCACAGTAGATGCACAGAACATTACACAACAATGTAACGATACAAATTTGCCTCGAGTTATAGATACTCACAAACCAGATAGGTGAGGCTAGCGCTGGCAGAATTGTATGCAAACCAAGGGGAATCACAGCGCTGGACAGACAACAGTTAGATCCCCTGCCCCCGCCTATCAGGCACCCAATCGCCAGCCCACAGAGAAATACGCAGGTATAGAATAAGACGATCATTTCCATCCTCAAACGAATGGATCAGGTCTCTTATATAACCCATGTCTTTCTCCGGAACTTAGGAAGTGGGCAGGAGAAACATACATACACAAACATGAAGGTGCGCTACTATATGTGGTCGGGTAAATACCCTGAATTCCCACAGTAGATGCACAGAACATTACACAACAATGTAACGATACAAATTTGCCTCGAGTTATAGATACTCACAAACCAGATAGGTGAGGCTAGCGCTGGCAGAATTGTATGCAAACCAAGGGGAATCACAGCGCTGGACAGACAACAGTTAGATCCCCTGCCCCCGCCTATCAGGCACCCAATCGCCAGCCCACAGAGAAATACGCAGGTATAGAATAAGACGATCATTTCCATCCTCAAACGAATGGATCAGGTCTCTTATATAACCCATGTCTTTCTCCGGAACTTAGGAAGTGGGCAGGAGAAACATACATACACAAACATGAAGGTGCGCTACTATATGTGGTCGGGTAAATACCCTGAATTCCCACAGTAGATGCACAGAACATTACACAACAATGTAACGATACAAATTTGCCTCGAGTTATAGATACTCACAAACCAGATAGGTGAGGCTAGCGCTGGCAGAATTGTATGCAAACCAAGGGGAATCACAGCGCTGGACAGACAACAGTTAGATCCCCTGCCCCCGCCTATCAGGCACCCAATCGCCAGCCCACAGAGAAATACGCAGGTATAGAATAAGACGATCATTTCCATCCTCAAACGAATGGATCAGGTCTCTTATATAACCCATGTCTTTCTCCGGAACTTAGGAAGTGGGCAGGAGAAACATACATACACAAACATGAAGGTGCGCTACTATATGTGGTCGGGTAAATACCCTGAATTCCCACAGTAGATGCACAGAACATTACACAACAATGTAACGATACAAATTTGCCTCGAGTTATAGATACTCACAAACCAGATAGGTGAGGCTAGCGCTGGCAGAATTGTATGCAAACCAAGGGGAATCACAGCGCTGGACAGACAACAGTTAGATCCCCTGCCCCCGCCTATCAGGCACCCAATCGCCAGCCCACAGAGAAATACGCAGGTATAGAATAAGACGATCATTTCCATCCTCAAACGAATGGATCAGGTCTCTTATATAACCCATGTCTTTCTCCGGAACTTAGGAAGTGGGCAGGAGAAACATACATATGTATGTTTCTCCTGCCCACTTCCTAAGTTCCGGAGAAAGACATGGGTTATATAAGAGACCTGATCCATTCGTTTGAGGATGGAAATGATCGTCTTATTCTATACCTGCGTATTTCTCTGTGGGCTGGCGATTGGGTGCCTGATAGGCGGGGGCAGGGGATCTAACTGTTGTCTGTCCAGCGCTGTGATTCCCCTTGGTTTGCATACAATTCTGCCAGCGCTAGCCTCACCTATCTGGTTTGTGAGTATCTATAACTCGAGGCAAATTTGTATCGTTACATTGTTGTGTAATGTTCTGTGCATCTACTGTGGGAATTCAGGGTATTTACCCGACCACATATAGTAGCGCACCTTCATGTTTGTGTATGTATGTTTCTCCTGCCCACTTCCTAAGTTCCGGAGAAAGACATGGGTTATATAAGAGACCTGATCCATTCGTTTGAGGATGGAAATGATCGTCTTATTCTATACCTGCGTATTTCTCTGTGGGCTGGCGATTGGGTGCCTGATAGGCGGGGGCAGGGGATCTAACTGTTGTCTGTCCAGCGCTGTGATTCCCCTTGGTTTGCATACAATTCTGCCAGCGCTAGCCTCACCTATCTGGTTTGTGAGTATCTATAACTCGAGGCAAATTTGTATCGTTACATTGTTGTGTAATGTTCTGTGCATCTACTGTGGGAATTCAGGGTATTTACCCGACCACATATAGTAGCGCACCTTCATGTTTGTGTATGTATGTTTCTCCTGCCCACTTCCTAAGTTCCGGAGAAAGACATGGGTTATATAAGAGACCTGATCCATTCGTTTGAGGATGGAAATGATCGTCTTATTCTATACCTGCGTATTTCTCTGTGGGCTGGCGATTGGGTGCCTGATAGGCGGGGGCAGGGGATCTAACTGTTGTCTGTCCAGCGCTGTGATTCCCCTTGGTTTGCATACAATTCTGCCAGCGCTAGCCTCACCTATCTGGTTTGTGAGTATCTATAACTCGAGGCAAATTTGTATCGTTACATTGTTGTGTAATGTTCTGTGCATCTACTGTGGGAATTCAGGGTATTTACCCGACCACATATAGTAGCGCACCTTCATGTTTGTGTATGTATGTTTCTCCTGCCCACTTCCTAAGTTCCGGAGAAAGACATGGGTTATATAAGAGACCTGATCCATTCGTTTGAGGATGGAAATGATCGTCTTATTCTATACCTGCGTATTTCTCTGTGGGCTGGCGATTGGGTGCCTGATAGGCGGGGGCAGGGGATCTAACTGTTGTCTGTCCAGCGCTGTGATTCCCCTTGGTTTGCATACAATTCTGCCAGCGCTAGCCTCACCTATCTGGTTTGTGAGTATCTATAACTCGAGGCAAATTTGTATCGTTACATTGTTGTGTAATGTTCTGTGCATCTACTGTGGGAATTCAGGGTATTTACCCGACCACATATAGTAGCGCACCTTCATGTTTGTGTATGTATGTTTCTCCTGCCCACTTCCTAAGTTCCGGAGAAAGACATGGGTTATATAAGAGACCTGATCCATTCGTTTGAGGATGGAAATGATCGTCTTATTCTATACCTGCGTATTTCTCTGTGGGCTGGCGATTGGGTGCCTGATAGGCGGGGGCAGGGGATCTAACTGTTGTCTGTCCAGCGCTGTGATTCCCCTTGGTTTGCATACAATTCTGCCAGCGCTAGCCTCACCTATCTGGTTTGTGAGTATCTATAACTCGAGGCAAATTTGTATCGTTACATTGTTGTGTAATGTTCTGTGCATCTACTGTGGGAATTCAGGGTATTTACCCGACCACATATAGTAGCGCACCTTCATGTTTGTGTATGTATGTTTCTCCTGCCCACTTCCTAAGTTCCGGAGAAAGACATGGGTTATATAAGAGACCTGATCCATTCGTTTGAGGATGGAAATGATCGTCTTATTCTATACCTGCGTATTTCTCTGTGGGCTGGCGATTGGGTGCCTGATAGGCGGGGGCAGGGGATCTAACTGTTGTCTGTCCAGCGCTGTGATTCCCCTTGGTTTGCATACAATTCTGCCAGCGCTAGCCTCACCTATCTGGTTTGTGAGTATCTATAACTCGAGGCAAATTTGTATCGTTACATTGTTGTGTAATGTTCTGTGCATCTACTGTGGGAATTCAGGGTATTTACCCGACCACATATAGTAGCGCACCTTCATGTTTGTGTATGTATGTTTCTCCTGCCCACTTCCTAAGTTCCGGAGAAAGACATGGGTTATATAAGAGACCTGATCCATTCGTTTGAGGATGGAAATGATCGTCTTATTCTATACCTGCGTATTTCTCTGTGGGCTGGCGATTGGGTGCCTGATAGGCGGGGGCAGGGGATCTAACTGTTGTCTGTCCAGCGCTGTGATTCCCCTTGGTTTGCATACAATTCTGCCAGCGCTAGCCTCACCTATCTGGTTTGTGAACATGGGAGATAACCATGCCAGATGGGTGCTGTATAATGAAATGTCTCCAACAGTATCAGAAAGTGTTAGCTCATTCAGCCCGACGGCCGTATTTTAGAGGCGTCAGCTAATGACTATGCACCAGTTGTTGTAGTGCGTCAGGGCTGAATGGGTTGTGTGAGTATGTACGTGTATGACAATTACAGATTCTGTTACCCACCCCAGTAGCAAAACGTCTCTGGGCCCACGAGGGCCACAGTGGGTCCGTGCATGGCCAAGTGTGGGCCCACTGCAGTTGTTGTGGGCCTGAGGACCTGTGCTTGCTGGGTATGGTGGCGTTTTCTGTTTCAACAAACTGCAAACTAAATGAATGCTGTATTCGACACTGATGAGGTCAAGTTCGCAATTTTGAAGCGAAAAGCAAGCAAGGAGGAATCTACCCAGCGAAAATCTATCCCGTTGGAAATGGCCCAGGCAGGAATCCACCGAGGTGTCAAAAGTCTCACTGGATGATGCGATCTCATGCTGGTGCCACAAGCTGATTCTCTTCCTTTGATCCACAGTTACATCCCTTGAATGTGCATCACTTATGTTCAGGACAAGAACAAGAAATCTGCGCTTGCAATTTACGTGATGGTGAAAATCTACCCTAGGTGGACTTATGCTTCTGTGGAATCAAGCTGGGTAGTTTCTCGCATGGTAGAATCACGCAGGGTACATTGACACCTCTTAATTGCAATGTTGCCACCTTCACACTGATCAAAGCAATGTGATACACGCTGGACCTCCCACCGGTGCAGACAAGACATTAGATTGAACAGGTCAAAGCCGACTTTCAAGCCTAAGAGAACGTGAGCAATCCGCCACACGAAGCAGCCAAAGACAACATAGGCAGCAGACACACAAGGGGGACATCATGGATGGGGCAAGCGGAGGATGCGACACAAGAGATGTGGGAAGTGACAGAACTCAGGCAATCAAAAGAGTCAAAACGAATTGCAACCCAGTTCCAAATTCTGTACCAAACTATCATTCCTGAAAGTTAGGGAAAACACTGTTGAGAATGGCCAGTGGGCAAGACAGAGGCAGGAGTCAGAATGTTAGTACTAGTACAAGAGAACAGCAAGCCCCAAGATCTGATCATCTACACAGACAGTTTAGTCACGGATAGACAGTCAGGCTGGGGCTTCACAGTCAAACATAGGCAGCACCGTATACAAAGACAGTGCAGCCTACAAAGCCAAGACCTCAAAATTAACGATGGAGGTTGAGGTGGTGACTCACGCTCTGAAATAGACGTTCTATCCAACAACCAGAACAGTCACTCCATCATTCTCATAGACTCAAAATGCCTGTTGCCAAAAAATTGAAGCAGGAATGTGAAGCCCAGACTGGCACTGGGTCATTGCAACTGAAACTCCAAAGACTTTTGTGGGTCTGCTGCCTAGGACATGCTGGAATCCAGGGCAATGATTGAGCGAACACCCTCACTGGCAAGGCAGAGGTCACACAGGGGCTCCGGATGGGCAGATCAGACGCGGTGAGAAACCTGAGAAAGCATTTTCAGGAACAGAGCCAAGGGCACCACACAGTCGATGGTCTCCAGAGCAGGGATGTGGAGAAAGGCAGCGGGGGTTGGGCAGACTTGTAACGACGAGACAGTAAACCAAATCAATATTGGTACAATCTGGAAAGGACTTGAGAGATCCTAGTCAACCAGACCAGTATTGGTACAATCTGGAAATGACGTGAGAGATCCTAGTCAACCAGACCGGTATTGGTACAATCTGGAAAGGAACTCTGTGAAGACTTGTGATGGGTGGGGTGGAGCCCGTATGGCTTTCTCCAGCTCAGAGATCTTGACTGAACTAAACTCCTTCAGCATATAACTACAATACTACAGATTATAATCATACATACAGTTCATACAGCCTTTTAGAAATGGAAAGCTGGGTAGTTTAGGTGGTAGAGCACTTGACTCTTGTCTGAAACTCAGTTCGGGTCAAAATTTGTTCAGACTCTTTTCAGTGCCCCATTTTTACATTAATTTTGTGGTGGACTAAAGATGATAGCCTTTAACGTTTAACAATTTGTTCTCCCGAAACAGCACATGAGGAAAACTTCACACGATCACTGAACGCTTTTGGTCTCCCACCACCGTAGAGCACTTCATGCTGTACACATTTCTGACAACCTAACTACACCTGGCGCATGCTGCGACCGGCACTAGGGACAGTAACAGCGACTGCATGCACAAAGGGAGTTAACCCTTTTAACCCCGAGACCCTGCAGCAGGAGATGGATTGACCATGATAATTCAAGGGTAGTGCCAGATGAGCTTGGCGCCTGAAGGCGCCAAGCTCATCTGGCACTACCCTTGAATTATCATGATCAGTCCATCTCCTACAACTGGTACATAGGCACCACCTCCAAAATTTGAGAAATGGGACCTTGGGGCTAGAAGCATTAACACTACTGTTATGAAAAATGAAACCACCATCCAGTCCTACACCCACTCCTACATCCACTCCTACATCCACTCCTACCTCCACTCATGAGCTGGAATGAATTATCAAAAAGTTCAACATACTCTGGAGAAAATGCTGTCAGCAGCTAAACCCAGTACAGAGCCTCAAGGTGAACATTTTCAAATTTGGGAGTTTCCTGTGAACACTACCAGTACAGGCTAGTTTAGGTAAACGTTAGAGCATGACGGTTCAAAGGTGGTGCCAGAATAGCTTGGTGCCTCCAGGCAGGCGCCAAGTTATTCTGGCACCACCCTTTAACTATCATGATCAATCTGTCCCTGTTACACTACCGCAGCCACACGCAAGGTGTTGTAGATGGAAGACGCAGCCAGACAAGAGTGTTTCCAGAAGAGTCTTTTATTTCTTGGTCATCGTGGGTCTAATAGGTTGGGCACAACCAACCTACTAGCATGGCATACTAAAATGGCGAAAATACCGGAGCTCGGTCTCTCGCTTCTCAGCTCCCTCTATCTATCTCTCTCTCTCTCTCTCGTTGTGTGCTCTCTCTCTATCTCGTTCTCTTCATTGTGCGAGCTCTCTCTCTATCTCGTTCCCTTCGTTGTGAGCTCTCCCCCTCTGGTGTTTCCCCCCCACTATATATCCCCGTTCTGGAGGGCATCGTCCCTTTGTCTCAATCAGTCAAAGGGGCTATTACTGTCACCCATATTATTCCACATCTATCATGGTGGTCAGCGTCCCCTGACCCTATCTGTCAAAGGAGCTATTACTGTCGCCCATAATCTATCCCCCATCTGCTCTGGTGGATAGCGCCCTCTGATCCTAGCTGACCAGGGACCCATTACTGTCTCTCATAATTATTCCACATCTATTATGCTGGTCAGCGTCCTCTGATCCTAGCTATCAAAGGAACTCATTACTGTCTCTCCTAATTATTCCACATCTATTATGGTGGCCAGCGTCCTCTGATCCTAGCTATCAAAGGAACCCATTACTGTCTCTCCTAATTATTCCACATCTATTATGGTGGCCAGCGTCCTCTGATCTTAGCTGACCAGGGACCCATTACTGTCTCTCCTAATTATTCCACATCTATTATGGTGGCCAGCGTCCTCTGATCTTAGCTGACCAGTAACCTATTACTGACTCTCATAATTATTCTTTGTCAGCAGGAGTCTGTGTTCCTCACTACTAACGAGGGCTCATTATTTATTCATTAGTCCCAGCTTAGTAGGGCCGGCCACTTGTCAACTCCACGTGAGCCCGTGGTACTAATTATACCCTCGTTATTTTCATATCAAGGGAAATTATAAAATTACCCGACCGTGATATTGGTCGTATACACTTATAGTGTAACATCCCCTGTTGTAACGTGTAAAGGCTGACTGGGATAGTGGATAAATTTTACCTCAAACACTTTTGTTTGTCCGTTGCTGAAGGTCATTTCCATGATGATGGACGGCTCAAGCACCCTATTCAGGACACTGTAACCAAATGTACAGATCTGGTCAGACTTCAATTATAAACAAGGTCAAATATAACCAAATGTACAGATCTGGTCAGACTTCAATTATAAACAGATCTGGTCAGATTGATATTATAAATAAGGTCAAATATAACAAAACTGGGACATAAAAGCACTTTTCCAGAGGAACCGACTACAGCCTTACTAATTATTTCACTTATATCAAACTTCTGTTATACCCCATAACAAAAAAAAAAAAAAAAAAAAACCAAAAAAAACTGTTGGTTGCTTGGCATTCTGATACATCCCAAGTTCACTGTAATCAACTTCTCTAGTGACACAGAAAGATACTGTAAGATATTGTAACTTACAGACACATTTTGATAAATTCCAAGTTAAATCAACTTCCCTTGTGACACAGTAGGATACTGAAAGATATTGTGACTTACAGACACATTTTGATACATCCAAAGATACTGTAATCAACCTCCCTTGTGACACGGTAGGATACCGTAAGATATTGTTTAGAAAAAGCCTTTAATGTGGTCTGATATTGTATCTTACAGACACATTTTTTCCACATCGACCTCCCCGTGTGAGCTGGTGACATCAGTATGGCAAAAGTATGTCTCAAAGTCACGTCATCAGACAACACTGAAACCTTTTCTATGCGATGCTGTTTCTGCTGCTGAATTTAGCTTTTATGTTTTCATCAAAAACAACAAAGCAAGGGTCGATGATTTCAATGCAGTTGTGAAAATAAATCGTAGCTAACGCAGCTAAAGCTAAAAGTGACGTGTTTGACATTGTAATTTAAGTCTGGATGTGTTATGCATCAAAAAGCGTACATAATTATGTTCTCCACCTTGTAGATTACATCAACCATGATTGTGCCTTTTGAGTCAACCTCTCAGTGCCAGTTCTGCAATTTTAGATTTCCTGTGAACACTGCCACTATCTCTTTGGCTACTGCTGTCCACTTAGTTTGTCTGCAGTCAGTTTAGATGATATTCACCGAACAAAAAAACACACGCACAAAAAAGAGCTTATGGAACGCTGGAATGTCATGAATGGGGAAGCATGTTGGCAAAAACCAAAGCAGGAATATTATCAATCAGGAATGATCGCTTGGGAATTCTGCCGTCTGATCTATGTCAAAGCCAAAACAATGCAGCTGAAACATTTGCGCTGCTAGGAGAGAATTTTATCATGCAAGTACAAGTAGATACTATGCGGGCTCTGCGTGTGTTTTTTTGTTGGCATTCTGTAGTGTTAGGCTGCATTTTCCAAACAACTATGTGCCAGTTGCATGAGATAGATCGACTATGATAATTGAAGGGTAGTGCCAGATGAATTTGGCTGGTGCCAAGCTCATCTGGCACTACCCTTGAAGTATCATGGTTAATCCATCTCCCACTGTAGTGCATCAGGGTTCAATGGGTTAGAGAATGAAAGAGATTATGGAACCGTTTTCACCTGGTAGAGATAGCCACATCGACTCTCCACTTCAGCTGAAGGAGGCGCGGCAGGCGAGGACGAGTACTGACAAGCTGCTTATCTAGTGCTGCTCGCCTGTAACAATCAAACTCACATTCAATAACGAGAAAATACTGTACCTGTAAGCAATTATCATCAACAACAGCAGCAACTCTGATGTTAACCCATTTACCCCTGACACAGGAGATGGGTCGATCGTGTTAATTCAAAGGTAGTGCCAGATTAGCCTGGCGACTGATGGCACCAAGCTAATCTGGCCGTACCCTTGAATTATTTGGTCGATCCATCTCCTGCAAGTGGTATATAGTTAGGGGACGCCTCCAACATTTGGGAAATGTGGCCTTGGTTTTTAACCTATCACATCCCGAGGCTGAATTTTTAAAAATTTGCATACTGTATTATAAATATATATTACAGATTGGCAGACAGATCAACCATTTCAGTTCAAGGGTGGTGCCAGAATAGCTTGGTGCCTGTGGCCTATAAATATATATTACAGATTGGCAGACAGATCAACCATTTCAGTTCAAGGGTGGTGCCAGAATAGCTTGGTGCCTGTGGCCTATAAATATATACATGTATTACAGATTGGCAGACAGATCAACCATTTCAGTTCAAGGGTGGTGCCAGAATAGCTTGGTGCCTGTGGCCTATAAATATATACATGTATTACAGATTGGCAGACAGATCAACCATTTCAGTTCAAGGGTGGTGCCAGAATAGCTTGGTGCCTGTGGCCTATAAATATATACATGTATTACAGATTGGCAGACAGATCAACCATTTCAGTTCAAGGGTGGTGCCAGAATAGCTTGGTGCCTGTGGCCTATAAATATATATTACAGATTGGCAGACAGATCAACCATTTCAGTTAAAGGGTGGTGCCAAAATAGCTTGGCGCCTGTGGTGCCAAGCTATTCTGGCACCACCCTTGAACTGTCATAGTCAAATTGGTTTATTGCAATAGTGTATCAGAATGAAAGGGGTGAAATGAGTTAATTAGGCCATCACTCAGCACTACACAAATACATTCTGTGTAAAGTCGCTTTAGCTGCACAGAACCCCACAACCTGCACGGCATTTAGTACGGAGTGCCATGGAATACAACACGCGTTTGGATCAAGGGGGACAATGTGTTCCTGTGAGCTCTGTCGTGACTGACTAATTGAAGTTGATTGTCCCGCTGGCACTAAAGTGATCGGGGACTAAGCTCTGTCCGTGCCAAAAGTAACGTCTTACATGTTGTCCGAGTGATGGAACGTTCAACATTTAGGGCTTAATGTCTCCTGCCGCTAAAGAGATCTTAAAGACAAGGCACCAAAATGGGTCCACACAAAATCTGACTCCATCTGGATTCTACCTCGCAACCAGCAATGCCTGGGCTTCACCAGGCACAGTAAGCTAACCAGGCCATCCCATGACAATAGTAAAATGAAGTTAATGTACACTAGTGTCTTTTAGTGCATACACACCTATCGCACTGTTAATTTTGTTCACGGGTATTGCAGGCTCCACCTTTCGAGCTCCAGCACACCAAGGTATCGGATACATCGCGCGCGCGGGTATATGGACAAGCAGTAACACAATTGCAAATTAACTCTTTCAGTCCCAAGGTCACATTTCTCAAATCTTTGAGTTGTTGCCTAACGACTATGTACCAGTTGCAGGAGATGGATAGACCATGATAATTCAAGGGTAGTGCCAGATTAGCTTGGCGCCTGAAGGCGCCAAGCTAATCTGGCACTACCCTTGAATTATCATGGTCAATCGATCTCCTGCTGCAGGGACTCGGGGTTAATAACACGGTCCCACTTGATGGCTCCTGGCGACCGTGATAAACGGAGGCTGCTCTGTATAAAGCACTGAAAGCGGAGAAAAATCACGCACAAACTGTTATGAAATGGATGTACTGGACAACCCAGATGTAAAAGGAGAAAGTACTTTGGTACGAATTTCAGCTCACTTTATCAAATTTCAAATATAAAACGATTTGAATTTCCAAAATCTTCAGTAGCTTGCTTGAGCTTGCCCTTACCACCACGTGAATGTTCTGTGTTTATGTACAGTGTGTGAGTGAATGCGCGCGATTCACGTGAGTGTGCTTGTTGGGTTCAATTTGCGGCGGCGCTTTGAGCTGATATTCAGTTGGGTACAGCGCCTATTTAATGCGCCGATTTATTTATGATGTATTATTTCCTTTAAAAAAAAATGTATCATTAACCCTTTTAGCACCAGAGTCCCTACAGCAGGAGACGGATTGACCAGGATAATTTAAGGGTAGTGCCAAGCTAATGTGGGACTACCCTTGAATTATCATGGTCAATCCACCTCCTGCAACCGGTACATAGGCGTTCAGTAACACTTCCAAACTTTGGGAAAAGCACCCGTGGGGCTAAAAGGAATAACCCTTTGGCAGTCGGGAGCAGTTTGTGTCACGACGATTCCTTTTAGCCCAACGGGTGCATTTCCCAAAGCTTGGAAGTGTTACTGAACGACTGTGTACCAGTCGCAGGAGGTGGATTGACCATGATAATTCAAGGGTAGTGCCAAAACCACTGCCAACAGCCAACACACTAAGGCCACGTGTGGTCAAATTTCCACATTCGGGAGTCGTCCTCTAAAGACCACACACTTCAGGAGACATAAGCCCGGTGCGGAAAAGGGGAATGGGCTGAAGTCAGCCGGCACCAGCCCTTGCGCCAGTGTCGACTGACATCAGCCCAGTTACGTTTTACCCACTGGGTGTCAATTCAAAGGCGGTGCTAGAATAGCTTTGGTACTTAGCAAGCTAAGCTATTCTAGCAGTAGCATCACCTTTGGGCGGTCCCTGGTGATCGATATTTTGTTGTAATGTGTCAGGTCTGAAAGGCTGAACTCCTTGAATGTCAGGTGTGGTTTTTGTCATGACAGTTTCTGTTACCAACGGCAAAAGGGTTGAGTATTTCACTGATGGTGTTAACTTACTTTGAACCAAACACGCAGCTAGCCAGGTCATCATGGCACTCTTTGGGAATCCTGAAACAGGAACATTCAGCAAATGAATTAACTGTTTGGAGACGCATGTTTTGGGGTATTGTCAAAAAATTATACAGTGGACAGTTTTTCATGCACAAGAATGTTACACATCAAAAACCTCATTATTTTAACTTTCTAATGATATAAGTTTTATGTACACAAATTAAAAAAAATTACCGAAATATTTTTTGCAATACACCAACAAAATGTATCCAGACTTTTTCCCGTCATTTTGGATCGTAGAAACCGCTTGAAAAGACCTTTAGTTGCTCATGTAAATTTGAAAACAAAACCAATCTGCTGTAGATTTTCAAAAAAGGGAAGTAACTTCTTATTGACGAATGGTTTCTAAATCGTATAGCAGAAGTTGTTTCCCTTTGACCATATTTACCATCAATTGGGGGGGGGGGGGGGGGGGGGGGGGGGGAGTCGTACGCGCTTATATCGTGTAAGCGGGTTTAAAGAGTTAAGGATTCACAGATTCAACATTGTACATTTTGACGATTAACACAATGCATGTCACAGAGTGATGTGTTCAGTTTTATATTATGATATGTCCTATGTAATTTGTGTTACTGCGAGATCTTGTTTATTGCCTTTATGTTTAGACCACAATAGTTACTAAGGCATACAGTGTGTGTGTGTGTGTGTGTGTGTGTGTGTGTGTGTGAGTAGCTTAATTATATTTTGATGTGTTTAATGTTCTTCCTTTTATGTTGCGCGGCACCGCAACGATTTCCTAATGTATTGTTACATATGGCAATAAAGTTCTATCATCATCATTTCAAAACCACATTTATTTGTCCATCAAAGTCCTCATGCAGCGTCCAAATGACACGCAGCGTACAGTTATAAAAGTGCTCAAAAACAAATCACAAGTAAAATAAAAAGCGTACCCAAGCTCTTCCAGGTCCTCCTTAAAGTGCTGAAAAAAAAATCCACAATAATTGGATTAGATACACTGTTGCACATCTGAAAATACTTGGGGACCAGGGTGTTTCTGCACATAGAGATATTACATCATGCGAAACAACAAAAAAACAAACACAACTGACCAAGCTCCCACTGATCCACAGCGTGCCCTAGGACCCCCCCCCCGCCCCTCCTCTTTTAATCCTTTTAGCCCCAAGGTCCCATCCCTCAAATTTTGGAGGTGTTGCCTAACGACTATGTAGCAGTTGTACATAGGTGGATTGATCATGATAATTCAAGAGTAGTGTCAGATGAGCTTGGCGCCTACAGGCGCCAAGCTCATCTGGCACTACCCTTGAATTATCACGATCAATCCATCTCCTGCTGCAGGGTCCCTGGGCTAAAAGGGTTAATATGTGTACGTGTACATCACAATTTCTTTCTTCTAACACAGCAAAATTCCATCTGTGAAAGATGCAGGATCCCAATCCAACCTGCACTTCTTCTGTCAAATAGGTGTATTCTTACTTATCTGACAATATGATCACACACACACGCACGCACACACACACACACACACACACACACACACACACACATGCACGCGCACATGCACGCATGCACACACGAACACACACACAGAAATGGACTTTGAGCTGGTGTTGACTGCGGCTGGCTCATGTACACCTGTGGTGGCAAGCCGCGCTGTGGCTGTCACTGGTCTGATCAACTTCAGTCACCATGCAGAGCAACCATACATGATCCATTCTCAAATGGTGAACACCAAAGTGTGACAAAATATTAAAATGTTTTCAAAATTATGACTATTTTAATATCTGTGGCATGTTTTGCCATTCTAGTTTTCAAAACAGAGTTTGAATAGATAATCTGTGATTCTGTATTTCTGTTAGAGCCTTTCAAATATCCAAAATCTGAGGAGAATGGAGCTTACTGATGACAGGAAATATTATCTAGTACAAGTTGTACTACAACAACAAAAATAAGCATATGTATGCATCTTTCAACTCCAGCACAGGCATAACTAATACTATGATTAAAATAATACCAGAAAATTGTGCATTTTGAAAGAAATGTTGTGTCAACAGTAACATCCAAATGTTCAGCCTTTGATTTCTTTACGTCACAAAGCAAAATCGCCTCAGCAATGAAAAAAAAAATACAATGTATGCTCAGTAAAATTGTCATTTATTGCAGATGCACAAACAAAAAGAAAATAAATCAAGAAATTTTTATACTTTTCACCTTAAAAACAGATTTCTGTGTGTTTATCACATCCACAACATAATACCGCAATCTGAGTGTAAAACACATCAGTCAGAAATGAAAGCTATCAATAGATACATGGACACCCATATCTAGATCCATAGAGGAGTTGACAAGCCCATATCAGCATAACTGTGTGTCAATTATGGTCAAATTTCCAATAAACGCACAGAAAGAATTTGGACATTATTCAGTCATAAGGAGCATTTTCTGAATTTCGCAACTTTCTCTGTTGATTCCACACAACACCGCTCTCAAAACTGGTTCCTTGCTAAGTAAACACGACCAGGACATTGTACAATGCATGGGTGGGACTGAAAAAAGTTGAATCCTGAAGCGAGGGTCTTGTGGTACTTTTTAAGTAAAAAAAAAAAAAAATTTGAATTCGGGAATCCGGCTGTGCCGGAAATGTCCCACACATTACAATGCCTTAGAAAGATTCTATGTCAATCTCTTCATGAAAGTCAGCAGGAAATTTTGTAAAAGTATCGGTAAGAATGCGTGCGGACATTATGAAATATGTCTGGATGTTTTGCGCAAAAGGACGATGACCGAAATAGCAAAATCGCTCGCCATGCCTTGTCTTTGCCACTTGCAGTGAAAAGTAAAAGTCATCCGCATCCGGGTCATCGGTATGTACAACATTAGAATCGGAATTTCCCAGTCAGTTGCATTTTGTGGTGTTAATTCAAGCGTGTTCCTTGACGTGAAAAATGACTGGACATTTTCTCTGAAAAAAATAAAAGCCTATAAAATTAAACTGGCACCCTCAAGCCGTAAAACGATCACCTGCATTGATGTCGTTTTAAAATATCAGTACAGACATGGGCTTAAAACTCCGCTAAGTTCACTTGTTTACCAATGGGAATGTTTTCCCGATCTTGTACACGATGACCAGACATCTAACGTCCAGTCGCATACATTCACAGGTGTTTTAACACCAATAAAAACTTTTTCTTGATCTAACTAAAACTGTCTGAATAAAGTACTACACCTAATCTATCCATGGAAATGGCTGGTTTGTAAAGTACTACACCTGATCTATCCATGGAAATGGCTGGTTTGCAGAAATAATCACAGTGAAAGGTTTGTTTTTACTTGTTTCTCAGTAGGGGTTCTCACGTCAAGTCATGTTTTCAAGCTGCTAAAATGTATGTTTTTGTCTAATTAATCCTCAACAAAGTACACTTTCAGAAAAGTAATCAAGACATGCTTTCTTCCTTCAATATACAACACACTGGTGTAAAATGGAGTGCGTCAGTGAATGCTTGAGTGACAAACATGGTCCCTATTCAGTGTTTTCACCTATTGAGAATGCCTCACATATAACCCAACACAAATACAACACACATCAAACACAGCACTAAACTATCTACCTGCTGTTTCAAGGAAGTTGTAGAATGGCGCAAAGCACATTTTACTAGGGTGAGAAGTCCAGAATAGACTATACCCAGTGTTTCTTCTGTGGATTTGTTCTGTGCACTCTGCACGATGGACTGGAACTGGTCATAGTTCACATGTGCACCACCCTCCAGGCTCTGTACAACCACTGACAGGAAGAAGAGAATGGATCAGAAACAGCATGATGGAAAAAAGAGCTATCAATACATTGCATGAGCACTTCCGTCCACAGGTCACTTGCATGACTTGAGCTTAGTCCTGCACCAGCCACTGAGCAAGGTGGTCCACAATAGCGGTGCACCTTGCTTAGTGGCTGGTGCAAGACTAAGCTCACTAACGCAACTGGCCCTACATTGCCAGATTTAAGAGTTGTCCTGATAGAGGTAGGGATCAAAATCGCTTAGCACCTCTAATTACAGGGTGCTAATCTATCACCACGCTTGAACTGTTAGTGTTATGGTCCATTCAGCTCTTGCTGTAGTGTCCAGACTGAATCTTGTACTAACATGATGATGTCTTGACAATTTCAAATGTTTTAAATTAGTATTAGTAAATACTGTGTACTTTATAATAATACAACAAAAAACGAGATGCCCAAACTGTTCGTATGTATACATGTGTTATAAACAGAGGAATTTACATAGGAAAAACGTGATAAGGACCTCTAATAAGGCATTGATATCTCCGACTATTGTTATATCCGACCATTCTTTCAGCGAAGTTGACAGTAAATTGAGTCAGCCAGTTTGGATTCCCCCGCCCCCCCCCCCCCCCCCCCCCCTCATTTCTTCTCATGTAATTTATCATTCTTTGCATCAACGTTTCGCTGAACATATCAATCACTTTTTCTCATACAAGGCACATTTTCATACTTCTCAATAGTTTCTTGAATATGTCATTGTCCAACTTCGCCAACGATTTGACCATCACTCTGATCTCCGCTGGCACACGAACACCAACAAACGAAGTGCGATCTGAAGCGGCCCGGCCACCGCCTCCATGCACTTGAACGATCGACATTTTGGAGCACACAGGAGCCGACAATCCACCGCACAGCACAGAATCAGCGAATTATCCTTCTCATGTCTATGTAAGTATTTACTTTTGTCAGGTTCAACCAGAAATTGTATATTATGCTGCTATTTTCTTTCAGACTCGTCTCACATGACTCGTCTGCTCTTTAAAAACCGGAAATACCGCAGTTATCTCAGCGGAAGTCCTTTTTGCTGGCACCTAAATCGTATCTAACCGCACTAAAAATAATTCTAATTTCACTTTCAATATGGCTGGAGACGAGGGGCACAAATTGTCCTGAAACACTCATATATGACCCGATGTTTTGTATTGCAATATGCCGCCTGCAAATTATTAATAAAAGTCATATTTTCTTGTTGCTAAACATGTTTGGGCAACTATTCTCTAATTCATACGCTAGCGTCAAAATGGCCGATTCTTGTTACTGCAAAGCGTAAGATTCCTTCAGATTCCGGTGTTTGTTTCCAGATAACTTTGTGCGCTGAGCAGCTCGCTTGCCGTGGAGTACTTGCCCCAAAGCGTGTACTGTTGACTGCCAAAGGTACAAACGAAGAGCTGTTTGTTTCTATTTGTTTATGTTTTTCATTAACATTTTGTGTTCATTTTCACGTGCCGGCTGATACAAGTCTAGGTACTTTCTTCCATCGGTTTTGCAAAAGTGTATTATCATCGCAAAACGTCAGTGCTAAGTTGACACACGCTTATATGAACATTGTATTTTTCATTTTGTCATTATTTCAGATGGCGACAGGCGGAGGATTTCCTCGCCTCAAGCAGTCCAAGTCTGAGACCAAACAACGCAGCAACTGGCAACGGTCTGTCAGCTCTGATAAGGATGACTCTCTGAGTCTCACCAGTTTCCCTAGTGACATTCGCATAAACAACTGGGTAAGCAAATTTAGACAATGTGTGGAAAGTAGTGTGAGAATGAGAAAACAGATGTCAGTTGGGGATTTTGTCATCATCGTGTTACAGGGCTATGTAAAAATGTTACAATTAGGTTAATTAATGTCATTTTTATGAGCATGTGGTGAAATACTTCTTCATTGTTTAGTTGTTTTCAATGACTGTGGTTTAGATGGAGGAAAAATAACTTGCTGGATCTGTTGTGGGGCTGTCCCAAAGCTTGCAACAGCCAGATGCAACAGATGGGTTTGAGCGTCTTTCTTCCCAGTTGTACTCACTTGTAGTCTAGTACAGTACCATACATGTACCGTGGCAAAAGCAGGGAACACTATTCATGTTTCTGTTATTATTATGCTGTCAGGATCTCTCTGACCTTCGACCAAGTGCATCGGCTGACAGTCGCCGCAGAAAGAAGTCCAAAGGGAATCCAGAGCGCGAGCGAGAGCAGTCTCTTTCCATGGACTCTCCACCTCACGGAGAACAGAAGCAAAGGACACCGTCCTCACTGTCAAGGACAAGAAACACTCCTGTTGCCCAGCGTGACGCTTTGGAAAAACTGAAGACCAAACTTACTTATGAAGATGATGTGAGTGTTAAAAGTGGTCTTTATGTTCAGAGTGTAAACCTGTGAGGTTTGTTTGACCATCATTTGATGACATTTTCTGTGTAAAATATCAGGTTGGCAAGTTTAAAAAGTTCACAGTTACTGAGTCAAGGAGACATTTAAAATTAAACACTGTTAGTTTAACTTATTTTTGTGATGATGGTCTTTTAAATGTATTTCAGTGATAACACGTTATGTGATTTTGACACTGTGTTAACTTAACCTTTAGCACTCTGCTTTCCGCTGGCAGTTCTTTTCCCTGCAACTGCATTCTTTTTGAGTGGGCTAAACCCAACGCTACCCTACTTACTTCAAAAGCCTACAACTTTTTCATTTTTCTATATATGGTTGTGGAATTTGGCATGTACATAAATAAATGAATCAAGATTATGTCACAATTCTTAAAACTGTGTTATCTGTGTTATTATCCTAAAAAAAAAAAATAATAATAATAATCAATGCTTACTACGCACCGTTTCCGCGTTCACTAGCACTCGATTCAGAATCGCTCCTCTGCCCATCACCACCATCTCCCACCCCCCCCCCCCCCCCCCCCCCCCCCCTCGATCTCAAGTCTTCTGGCAAAAAGCCAAGAAAGTCTTCATCATCGGAATCTGACTCCATAAAAGTATTCCTTGATGAATGCTTCTAACTCCTCATCGGTCATCTTTTGTCAAAATGAAGCCGTCAGAACAAACTCTCGCTTAGAAAATTCGAATTGCTCAAACGCACTCGAAGTAGCAAGATGGCCGATATAAAACGGAAGCAAGCCTCATTTACAATCACCCACAATCCTTTGCAAAGGCTTCATAGCAACCTAGTGTGTTTACCATAGCCGATTTCGAACAGACCATGCGGTGGCGACATATGTCGCCATCCGATAATGAAGCAAGATGGCGGCTGGCGACAAATGTCGCCACCAGCGTGCTAAAGGTTAAATGGCAGAAGTGTTTTAACACAGTATGAAATGCACCATTACTGTACATGTGTTGTCTGTTTCGTGATATTTTTATGTGTGGTTTGTCTGATGTGTCAAATCACAGAAGGTATGACTACTGAATGACAATATCAAGCCTTCAGAATGTACCTTACAGAAAATCACCTTTGAGTATCAGTTGCTTATGTGCCTTTTGAACTTAACAGCAAAACATGTAGCTTGTGTTTTCTGTATACATTTGTGTTTTACGGTATTCAGTGAGTTCAAAAGCTGTACTTTTTTTGTGTACATCACTGGTGGCCATCAGTCGACTATTCCAATTGAGTTTGCTCATCCAAATCACTGCGCAGTACTATAATATTAAGATATCTGTTCCTCAGTTCATCCTTTATCTCTGCCCAAAATCGTAGACAAATCCATCAAGCGGTTCAAAAGTTACAGACACTTTTAATTCTTGCACTCGATGAGCATGTCCATGTTGGTCAAATCAGCCTTTTCCCAACTTGGTTGATTCCTAGCTTCCGGATATCTGTACTGATTTGTCTGAAAACAATGAGTGGTGTTGTTTGTATACAGTGATGTCGTTTTCGTCGGCAAATCGGCCATTCACCGATAAAATTCCAAAATGTCCGAAAGAGTGACGTTCTGATCGGCCCGCTGTCCTAAGGTTTTACGCCTCATTCGGCCACCCTTTGTCCGTTTTTTATTTGCTTGTCTCATGTATGTTTCATTATTATTGCTTCTGGCCATATTAATTTCCTATCGGATAAATAAAGGTGTTATGAGTTACGAGTTATTGTCGAGCATCTTATATCGGAAGCGCCAAGCAGACGACAAATGCATCAGCAGAGAGAGAGAGTAACTCCCCTTGTTGCTAATGGCGTGCTTCCGGCATTACCATTTTCGTTTTCGAAATGCTGCCGTGTTAATTGAATTCCATTCTAGTCATTTCATTAAGTTTTATGTTGTTTTGTTGTTAATAAATGTAAATACATTTTTTTCTTCAGTGTTTTGTGTGTGGTATTAGTTGCAACATTTTTGTAAGATTTTTGTAAGTCAAAATGGTGGCTGAAAGATTTTCTAAATGTCCTAAAGGTTTGTGACTGAATCGGCCAATTGGCCTATGCTGAAAATTTCTAGCAACATCACTGTGTATAGTATTAGTACTTCGTAGTTATCAAGTTCTGAAAGTTTCAGGTCAGTCTGGTCTTGGGCTAAAAAGTTGACCTTTCATCCAATTTCTGCTATATCCGTTTTGTGTTTTTGAAGATTTTTGCAAGTGCACTACAGATGATTGTGAAGGGACTGGTTTGTGTCAAGTTAATAATTTGCTTTTTAATGTAGTTGTGAAGCCATTCTCATTTTGCTGCTTTCAGCAGCCTACGCCGATTTTTTTTTTTAACTCTTGAACTTGGGCGAATTTACGTGTTTCGCATACCGTGGTTTTGTGTGAACCTTTAGTTTTATTTTTGGTTTGAAATTGTCTGTCTATTTAACACAAAAACATTCCTTGAATGTGATAATCAAATTACTTGAATGTGATAATCAAATTACTTGAATGTGATAATCAAATTTTGGCTGCCACTACCTACTACTGTACTACAAGTGTTTTTTGTGTCTTGTGTTGACAGTACAGCACTGATGGCGAACCCAACAATGAGCGAGCACTACTCCGCAGCCGCCGTCGCCTGGCCAACAACAGCCAGCCAGAGGGCGCCACAGGTGGTGTGGCCAGCAGCAGCGGCCGGAGACAGACCAGGACCAATCGCAACAACAACACCGAGTCCGGGGTCAGCGTCGTTGTTCACGTACGGGCAGATCTTACTATTGATAAGTACAGCCCTTACAGCCTCCACAAGAAATTGGGATCAAATGTTTATGGCCACATAACTGATAGGATGATCTGGACATCATTGCATAGTTTTGCGTTTAAAGATTTATTTGCAGGTTTGTAATTGGTCTTTAAGGTACGCGCATGCCTTGGGTGAGAATTGTTATTGTTATGATTAGAGCATAGCCTGCTGATTGCCAAACAAAGTGAGCATCACCCAGGTACAAGAGGTATAGATGCTTATACGAGCCTACAGTTGCAGGGACTTACCCATTACAGCCTGAAGCTGATTTGGTAAAATTTGCTTATTGTCTTGCGAAGGCTACATTACAGATCAGGAGATAGATTAACCATTGTAGTTCAAGGGTGCTGCCAGATTGGCTTGGTGCCTCAGGCGCCAAGCTATTCTGGCACCACCCTTGAACTAGCTATCATAGTCAAATTTATTGCAAGCATTGGGTGTGTCAGGATGAAAAGGGTTACAAGGATGACTTGATGCCTGTTGTTGAAACTTGTTTTGTGTCCATGTTGAGTAGATGACTTTGCATCTTTGATGTTGAACTTACTGTCAATTGCAAACGCACTCTGCAGTCTCCAGCAGTGACGGGCTTAGAGTGCTTGAGATGCTAGAAAACATGATCTACGTCCAATACTATTGTAAGCCAAGCAGACAGTGCAAGTGTTTTCTCTGTGCATTGCAGCCCGACAGAAATCAGATTGTGGGTCGACTGGTTCAGATTCGCGACTACATCAAGCAGGCGTCAGCCATGATGGACACTTTGCAGAAGTCCGGAGATTCAGTAAGCAGAATAATGATGATAATAATAATAATAATGTATATTTTTAAGGTGCCTATAATTTGGATAAAAAAAGCTCTAGGCGCTGTACAAATGACATACTAACATACATACACCTCGCATCCTACAACACATATAACAACGTACACACTCATGCAACAAGATGTACAAGAAAAATAAAATAACAAAATGAACACACCAACGAAAAATGCTCGCACACGGAAAGACATACCATAAAACTTGTAAAGGATACACCAGACAATTCTCACTGAAAACAAAATTTGACAAAAAGAATTACAACAGTGAATGCATGTTTACAGGAATAGATACATCTTTACAGACTGCCAGAAAGTATTGGCTGATTCAAAATGTCTGAGGAACTGTGGGAGTTTATTCCAAAGCAATGGTCCTTGGTATGAGAAAGACCTCTCGCCAAAAGACTTGGTTCTCACAGTCAGAAAGAATAATAGTTTTTTGTCTGCTGAGGAAGGGAGCAGAGAATAGACATCCTAAAATCTGTCGGTGAATGTGCTTTGATGATCAAAGTCACACTATTACAAACTATTAGAATACTTACTTCCTCGGATATCAACAGTGACCATATGTTTGCTGGTCTGTGATTTTTTTTGGCTCACGGGCGATAACAAAGTAATGGGCCATCCGGGCGTCCGTGGTAAACTTTAACGTTGGCATTTTCTTGGAGACAGTGTAAGCCACAGCCTCCAGACTTGGCCCATGGACACTTTATGGCAAGACCTTTCTAATCATGTCAATTTAAGTGACCTCTCTCAAAGGTCAAGGGCACAGGGGGACCAGAAAGGGCCACATTTTGACACATATTTTTTCTCCTCAAATACTATTTTCAACTTCAAACCCACATTATTTCTGAGATACCTGATGGTGAGGCCTTTCTATGCATGCTAATTTGGATGCCCCTCGGAAAGGTCAAGGGTCACAAGAGGTCAACCAATTGTGAAAAATGCCAGTTTTTGATAGATTGTAGTTTCTATCAAAGTTTTTGCAAACTTTGAACCCAAATTTGGCATGACACCTTTCTATACATACTAATTTATTTGACCCCTGGCAAAGGTCATGAATCCAAAGGGTTGACAAATTTGTGAAAAATGTGTACATTTTTAGTAACTGATATCGCTGGTACAAAAACCAACCATTTACTTATGTTTAGACACTTACTCATTTCAGTGATCTGTTGGAAACATCATAATTACACTTGTGTGAATTGGCCACACACGTGAGCCATAAGGGCTTTGCCTTTCTTGTTCATTTCATGGCTTGAGCCATCAGGCAGTCACACATTTAACCCTTTGGGTGTTGTTAGCCACTTTTGTCACAGTGATTCCTACAGGAATCGTGTTGTTAGCCACTTTTGTCACAGTGATTCCTACAGGAATCGTGTTGTTAGCCACTTTTGTCACAGCCAAAAGTTGCTACTGACACCAATATAGTAAAGGGTATGGACGAGGATGTTGGGATAAAACTGGATACCGATTTTGAAACAATAATAATAATGATAATGGGTATTTATATAGCGCCTCACCTCCTGACAGAGCTCTAGGTGCTTTACAATGTTGGTTTTTGTGTGTTTTTTTTCATAATCCAAACATAAATATACAAATAAATAAATATGAACAAAATAAAAGAACAAAACCAAACAATGAGATGACTTTGCAAGTCACCTTTCCAAGCCAAGCATTCTGAACGTGCTCTGCCATCTCATGAGTTGGATAACACAAGCACGCACAAAAACACCAGAACACATTACATACACATGTGCAAGTTTCATGACATCAGTAGATTGAGTCTTACAGGTTTGCATGTGCATTTGTTTGTTTGTGTGCTACATGCAGTAGTAATGTCCGCCTTCCTTACTTGCTGCACTCTCAGGTCGACAGTGGGGCTATGTCCTCTGTTGTGTGCTACATGCAGTAGTAATGTCCGCCTTACTTACTTGCTGCACTCTCAGGTCGACAACAGGGCTATGTCCTCTGTTGTGTGCTACATGCAGTAGTAATGTCCGCCTTACTTACTGCACTCTCAGGTCGACTGTGGGGCTATGTCCTCTGTTGTGTGCTACATGCAGTAGTAATGTCCACCTTACTTACTTGCTGCACTCTCAGGTCGACAACGGGGCTATGTGCTCTGAAGACTGCATAATTGTTCATGAGCCAGATCAACCAGGATTGTTCAACTTCAAGGGTGGTGCTAGAATAGCTTGGCATGTATTAGCACAAAGCTATTTTGGCACCACCTTTGAAGAGTTAAGTAATTTTGTCAGCCCTTGTCCCATCACAGTGTGTCTGGGCTGAATGTCGTAGCTTACATTCACATATTTCACATTTTATTTTTTTGTCAGCCCTTGTCCCATCACATTGTGTCTGGGCTGAATGTCGTAGCTTACATTCACATATTTCACATTTTATTTTTTTGTCAGCCCTTGTCCCATCACAGTCTGGGCTGAAAGTCGTAGCTTATAAGTTATATTCACATATTTGACTTTTTATTTTTTTTGTTCAGGGCAATGCTGAGGACCTGGCCAAAGTTGCACGGCTGATCTCTAACCTTCATGAACAAGAGCAGGGCTACCTAGGGCTTCTCCACAGTAGCATTGTGAGTACTGGGTGACCCTGTGCTAAATTTAAGCTGTACACGATAGAACATTTACTTATAAAATTAAACTTGCTGATACTGGGTTCATTTTTTCAACGTGGTCTGCGCCATTGGTGCATCATTTCCCAAATGGCCCGTAATATTTTGAGCTGAGGGTTCACTGACCCATACATTTCTCTAGGCAATGGGCCCTTTCACGTGTTTGTAAATGCCAGTCCAGTTTCAGAAATGACCCATTGGATTTGTACTCTGAGGGTCAGTGACGCATGTGTGGGCATTGTTTTTAAAAATGAGCCCTGCTGATACTAATTCTATTTGTGTTGATACTTCTTGTTCACTGTGATGGAGGTGATCAGCACTTGATTTAGCTTCATACTGAACCATGCTAGCTTTGGGATAGTGCTTGACTTGTCGCTTGGAGAGGAGTTGGTGCCAGATGCTGGAGATGGATCGATTGTGATAACTCAGGGTAGTGCCAGATTTGCTTGGCTTCTGATGATGCCAAGCTAATGAGGTGCTACCCTTCATTGTAATGGTCAATCCGTCTGCTGTAGTGCACCAGGCTAAATGGGCATTGAGTTATATTCTAAATATGCCAAATGCGCTCATACGATGTATTATTAAATGGGCATTGAGTTATATTCTAAATATGCCAAATGCGCTATATAAATACCATGTATCATTAAATTGGCATTGAGTTATATTCTAAATATGCCAAATGCGCTATATACATGAGTCATTCTTCAGTACTCGTAACACTGAGGGGTCACAGCATTCAAAACCCAAAATATTAATACATACTATATGTTTTGGAAAAATCTAACCAGTCTTGTGATTTACTAATGTTATTGTATCTGGAAAATCAGTAGCTTAAAAAAATTCAATTATTAGTATTTTTAATTTTATTTAAATTACGATTATTATGCTCAAAATGGCGCCGACGAATTGGAAAACCTTGCCCCTGCTATATTATCGATCCATATTTCAACACCAACACTATCAACCCTCATTTATTTGATTGTATGTGATTATCGATAGTTTAGTAAAGCAGCAGAATGTTGAAAAACATCAATTTCATTTGTATCTGCTGTGAAATTTGGGTTTGAAATTGGGGGTAATTTGCACACTAGAGGCGTCACATACACACGATCTTTAAAAAAAGGTGAAGCAGACGACAAAGTAATGAAACAAAGAAAACTTTAGTCCTACCTTAAAATCTCATGAAATACACATATATTTTTATGATTTATAAGAATACAGATACTGCGGGAGGTTTTGGTTGGCTTGTTTTGATTATGACGTCACAGACATCATGCAAATGACCAGCGTTTGTTTTTTATTCATATTTTTAAGAACGCGATAAAATTGTGAGGTCCGAAAGGTACTGGAATGTTTATTTTCAAACACTGCACAAACCCTGATGACGTTTTGCGGGAAATAGTCATGTGACTTGGTTTTGTAGGCCAAAATCAATGACGTGTCACACACACAGTATCCCATGTGCGCAAATTACCGCGAAAAATTTTCGGCAGTGCGGTTCTGCCCGACTTGAAAGATCGACGCTGGTTTGCCTTTAATTTTGTGTCGTCTTGTGCTATAGGCGAGTTCACAAGTGTTTCTAATGCTGTATTGAAGGTCTTGTTTTAAAACCGCATGCATATTTTGAGCTTTTGGGTGGATAAGAGTAATAAGACTAGAGCATTCGCGTTGTGTTTACGTTTTTTACTCGGTGTCATATGTCATGCAGGTAGTTCGGAAACAGCTATCAGCGTCGTGTTTGTAGCCTATGTGTTATTTAAAAAGAAAAACCAACACAGATTGTTTGTGTGTGTGTTTGCTTGACACTTTTATTTCATCTCACCTACTATTGTATTTTTCTTTTTTTGCTTTGCCCTCATTTTTGGTAATTTTCATGCACTGGTGACCCACATCATGCAGGTTACCATTGTTTCTTCAAAAACATTACCGATGACATTACTGTCTGGAAGTGTCAACTACTTACCCAATTTTAGCCTAAGAACTTGTTGTGCTCCTACACAACCCGGGAGGCACTCGGGGAACCCTAACTAGGGCCGAGAGTAGCCTCCCGTCCCAGCCCATTTGAGCAGTCACCACGTGGCCCAATCACAATCAGTCGTTTCTACTTAGCTGTACGTTTCAGACGTGTTTAGCCTATAGGTCCCGGACCGTTTTTTAACGGTTATTCACTGGACTATCATTTTGTGGATTCCTGTGTTCCTTCGGACTTGTGTGTTTGGAATTATGTGCCTGTGCTTGGAAAAGGGCCGGTCGCCTTGGACTACTGTGTTTCCTTTGGACTTTGTGTGCGCGATTACGGTTCCCTTTGTATCGTGAGCACATGGACTTGAGAGAGCTTCGCTATATATCGTGGTTCGGTGGCGGAGTTGTGTAGTGATTTGGCGACATGCTCGCAGAGGAGACGTTTCGGTATTTTTGCAGTTGTGACCGTGTCACGTGGAGTTCGCATCGCTGCCGTAGAGTTTTGTTGGACCTGTTACTCCAGTGGTGTTGCTCCCGTGGACCGTGTCAGCAGAGTTGCCAACCACTACGGAATTTCCGTCGTTTACTCCGGACGTCGATGTAATACTGCAGAACTATTAACAATACTACGGGAAAGCAAACAAAAGTTTTTAAGGTTTGTTGAGCGCCTGTGGCTACCGTGTCGACTGCCGGGCGAGTCAAGGTCACGGTCACCCAACTACGTGTTGCTGATCACAGCTTCCGGCGCGTGTTAGGCTTTGAACCAATCGTTGTGAAGCCTGAGTCTAAGAGCAGACGACGGAAGTTAGCGGAATGCGGCCAGAAGTTACCGATGTACCCACACCTCACAGCTACCGCCATTTCGATCGCGTGCAGACATCGTTGAGAAGAGTTCTAGCAGAGCAAAGGATATAATATAGACAAAGAGTGTGATAATAAATGACACTGGAACTGTGGCAAGGCATCTTATGTGCCGTCGGTGTGTTATCGTACTGCGACTGCGTCTCAACATGTCACACTGGGCTTCGTGCTTGATGGGGGACTTTGTGTGTGTTGGAATTCCGGCGCTCCGCTCTGTGGTGGTTTCCTGGCTGTGTGAGGACTTTTGTCTCGGACCCGGAACTTCTTCCCGCCGACGCGCTTGGTGGTTGGTTTGGAGGTTCTTCCCCCCCCCCCCCGTCCCCACGATTCACGAGAGGTAAGGTATCGATCCCAACCCTCGGCTGGCCCCCGGACCGGGTGCCAGCGTCGGCTTGAGGCTTTGTTTTCAGCATACAGCGGTTGCACCGATCTTTCTCGTTTTTGTTGGCGGGACCGAGCAGGGCTTGGACCCGGTCGCCTATCATATCTGTTATGTTGCAGTGACCAAGTACTCACCTGCCCGCAGTGCGGCGACTTCCAGTGACCGAACAATACCAACTAGTTTTACCTTCCCTGCGCTGCCTACACTTCCGACCACGCCCGTGATGTCTGCATCGCAGCTATGGGGATTTACTGGCGCGAGCGCCCGACACCGGCGAGTGACCGTTCGTCCTTGGCCTGGAGCTGTGCCCACTCAAGCCCGCTGTCTCTTACGGAGAGACAACATTTGGGCAGAGTACCTGCTTTACGGAGGCAGGCCTGCTGTAATGGACGAACCGCCGGACACGGGCACCCAGCGCGTACCACAGGACTGCATCATCTGTGACTCTCGCCCGACAAAGCCCGCTGACTCTTACGGAGAGACAGCATTTGGGCAGAGTGTCTGCCTTACGGAGGCAGGCCTGCAAATACGGACGATCCACCGGACACTTGAGCTCAGCTCTTACCACAACACTATGTCATCTGTGACTTTCGCACAGACAAAGCCCGCTGACTCTTACGGAGAGACAGCATTCAGGCAGAGTGTCTGCCTTACGGAGGCAGGCCTGCAGATACGGACGATCCGTCGGACTTTTGAGCTCAGCTCTTACCACAAAACTATGTCATCTGTGACTTTCGCACAGACAAAGCCCGCTGACTCTTACGGAGAGACAGCATTCGGACAGAGTGTCTGCCTTACGGAGGCAGGCCTGCAAATACGGACGATCCGCCGGACACTTGAGCTCAGCTCTTACCACAGAACTATGTCATCTGTGTCTTTCGCACAGACAAAGCCCGCTGACTCTTACGGAGAGACAGCATTCGGGCAGAGTGTCTGCCTTACGGAGGCAGACCTGCAGATACAGACGATCCGCCAGACACTTGAGCTCAGCTCTTACCACAGAACTATGTCATCTGTGACTTTCGCACAGACAAAGCCCGCTGTCTCTTACGGATAGATAGCTTTTGGGCGGAGTGCCGGCCTTACGGAAGCAGGCCTGCAGACACGAGCTTCTTGTCGTCCATTGTCCTCTAACACTTAACAGTCCTAAAGGGGTCTCGCCAGAACAAAGCCCGCGTACTCTTACAGAGAGTCGCTAAGTCGGCAGAGTGCCTGCCTTACGGAGACAGGCCAGCAGTGACCCGTCCAAAGCCTACCGACAGTCTTGACACGTCCCGCACTGCCAGAAGCTTCAGACACTCGTGCGTCCGGTGACGAATGGAGGAAGAATCGTGATGCGATTGCGACGGTCCGACTCGGCCTCTGACTCCCATCACGCTCGCTCCTTTCACGTTCTTCGTTCCCGTGCCCTGCAGCATGTCTGCCTTGGTAAGTATCTCCTCGCAGTTTACGTCACCCACCACCTTCGCTGCTCAGGCGCTGTTCTAGGAGTTCGTCAGGCTTCGTCGTTGCAGTCGCTTCCGTCATCACAGTCGCTCCTCTTCTCAGTCCTTGCCACTGGACTGCGTTATCCGTGACGCCCGCCGGACTAACGACGCTGCCTCTTACAGAGAGTCTGTTTACCAGCAGATAGCCTGCCATACGGGGGCCGGCATGCAGAGACGCGCCTCGCGCAGTCTTTAGTCCACTGACAGTCAGGCGAGGTCTCGCCAGGAGAAGCCACATACTATTACAAAGTGTCGATAGCCGGCAGAGTGCCTGCCTTACGGAGGCAGGCCAGCGAAGACCCATGTCTACGTGTACACGGACCACTGACAGTTGGGACTATTCCCGTTTGGCCAGCATCTCGAGTCGCTCGTGTGCGTCCAGCGACAAAAGAAGGAAGTATCCTGATGCTCTACGCGACAGCCTCCTCAGCCCCCGACACGCCTTCTTTGTTGGGACGTGGTTAGCGCGATCTCCTCCATCCAGACCCTTTGCCGGATTTCACACCCTTCGCGAGATGTGGTTACTCTCCGCTTACTCCTGGAGGATTCGGTTCCGGCCCGGCTTGGCGTGGACAGACGCCCCCTCCCCACGCCTCACTCTGCTGTTCCGGATGATCCTACGTCACCTAGGACCCCTTCGGCATCGCGCTCAGCTGAGAAGCACCCTCCCTTGCAGCTTGTATAGATGGCGTCGCTAGTGCGGACCGCCTTGGCCTGCCCGGGTTTCCTGAAGCTTTCTTCCGTCGTGTCGTGGATGCCTGCAAGCTTCCTTTGCACCTCCTTGGTGATTTTCTCACCCTAGCTGTCGTGACCAACAGGGCAGCGTTTCACTCTTCGATTGGCGGCCACCTTCTTCTGTGACCTGATATGTCGAGATACCGGACTGCAAGCCTGTCCTCTTTGTTGGCTCACTTAGGGGCCTCCCGCGGGGCCCCGCCTTCGGCCTCTCCAATCCCGTTTGGACCCTGGATTCTCTACCTCCATCACCGAGGACTCTCATTTTCCTTGCATTTGCACCGCCACTGAGATGTTTCCCCTTGTGGACCGAGATTCCGTCGGACGAGAGCGACACCATCGCACTGCGCGTAGAGGATGACTCGCTTCTGCAGAAAGTCGCCGTGGAGTTACGGTCTCGACTCCACGACCTTTACAGCCTCCGAATGGTGGTTTCCAGGCTGGGTGGCTAGTGGTACCTTGTCAGTGATCTCGCAGTGATGAACAATTTCTCGTGGCTCCGACTTCTCCTTTGGATTCCACCAGGGTCACTCAGCTGTGCATTCTGTAGACTTCACGGTCAGCTTGGACATCTCCGAGGCGCTTCTCCATGTCCCTCGGCACCCGGCCTCCAGCAGGTATCACAACTGCGCTTCGATGGTGTGTTCTACCAGTTTAGGATCCTCCTGTTTCGCTTGCAACCGCAGCCTTGCAGTTTTCGCTTGCATCATGGATGTCGTCGTCGCCAAGGCCAGACAGTTGGCTTCCAGTCCAATCTCGGATACCTTCGACGACCTCCTCCTGAAGATTCAGTCAGAGACCGCCCTGTGGAAGGACCGAGATGCCCGGCTCCTGTTGCTGTCGCACTTGGGTTATTGGTCAATGTGGGCAAATCGGACCTCTCTCCCTCATGCTGGTTTACTTCTCAGTGGGGATTTTACGACCATTCTCTCCAGTCCAGGCTGAGTTTGCCGGAGTCTCGGATTCGGAAGCTGTCCTCCTTAGTCGCCCAGGTCGCTTAGGCGGGGTCAGTCCCCACCAGAGTTCAACTGATGGTCTTGATGATCGCAGGGGTGGATCCTTCTCCTCGGTCATCGTTACTCCCGGCTGCTCCAGCTCCACACCTGCTACTGAGGTTCTTCTCTCCACGACCGGCACTTGGACTCCGGACCTAGCTGGCAGACACACCTACTGGCTAAAGCTGCCAGTAGTTGGGCGAGCCCTCATCGAGTAGGAAACGCTCCTTCGCCAACAGGAGCTACTTGTCCTTCAGATACCGCTGCAGTTTTCTGCTTACAGAAGATGCAATATGGTCGCGTTGCTGGTAGACCCGTTCACCTGGAACATGTATTGAAACTCCGACCTCCTCATTCTCGACACGGGCGGGCCTCTCCGCTGCGGCCACCTTGAGGACGATGCAAAGATCTCAGACCTGATGGGGATTTGACCTTCAGCGTCCAGTTCCGCTTGCTGATTCCTTGCTGGGACCTACCCTGGGTCATGACGTGGCTTAATTCGGACAGGTTCCAACCCCTTATCTGGCTCGCTTCGCTGATGTGACACGGAAGACATGTTTCCTCTTTGCCCTAGCCATGGCGGCCAGAGTAAACACACTACACGTGCTGTTGGCGAGTTCTATCTGCCTCCAGTTCCGGGCGGATGGCTCTGTGCAATTGCTCACCGACCCTGCCTTCCTAGCCAAGACCAGGTCCCCCTTGCCTGCACCACCGGTCATAACTATTCGACCGTTGAAACACGCGAATTTGCCTCAGGAGACTCGGCCACAAGATCCTGTGCGTACCTTACGCGTTTCCCTACGCAGATCCAAGCTCATCCGTCGCGGACGGTCACACCTCTTTCTGCCTTTGGCCCCGGCAGAAATGACATAACAGCTCAAACGATATCTTCCTAGCTGCGTTGGGTCATGCGGTCCTCCTACCAGGACCTTTTTCCAAGACGATGCGAAGAGGCTCAAGATCCTCGCACTTGAGGTTCAAGCCATGGTCACAAGCGTTTTCGATCGCAACTGTGCTGTTCGAGACATCGTGACCGCAGTGGGCTGGCGGGCAGAATCAACCTTCGCCCGCTTCTACCTCGGGGATCTGTCGGGCCAGCGAGATAATCTCGCCCTGGTGGGGGCACATCGCCGCAGCGCAGCACTCCCTCCTCGGCGCCGAAAGCGCCGTAGATACGCACTCAGCTAAAATTGTCGGGAGTTTGGCGACTGGGTGGATGGCTCTGTCGTATGCCCTTTATGGCGGTAACTTGGGTGCGGCACCCTCCACCTTTTCGCCATTCTTCCAGACAGTAATGTCATCGGTAATGTTTTTGAAGAAACAAATTAATTTTTCTTTAAAATATATTTTTTCGAAAAATACTTACCGATGACATTACTCGGAGGACCCTCCCACCTGCCCCGCTTGCCGCTGGTAAGCTAAGTATCACGACTGATTGTGATTGGGCCACGTGGTGACTGCTCAAATGGGCTGGGACGGGAGGCTACTCTCGGCCCTAGTTAGGGTTCCCCGAGTGCCTCCCGGGTTGTGTAGGAGCACAACAAGTTCTTAGGCTAAAATTGGGTAAGTAGTTGACACTTCCAGACAGTAATGTCATCGGTAAGTATTTTTCGAAAAAATATATTTTAAAGAAAAATTAATTTTTCAGGTTATTGCTTAAATTTCATCACAGAATGAAATTAATTTTGTCCTATTGTTGTTATTTCATTTGTCTTTATGTAAAATACATCTTACTAGTGTCTTTTACTGATTTTAAGAAAAATGCCAAATGCGCTATATACATACCATGTATTATTAAATGGGCATTGAGTTATATTCTAAATATGCCAAATGCACTATATACATACCATGTATCATTAAATTGGCATTGAGTTATATTCTAAATATGCCAAAAGCGCTATATACGTACCATGTATTATTAAATCATGGGCATTGAGTTATATTCTAAATATGCCAAATGCGCTATTGTTACGATTGTGGTTGTGTTATCCTGTGAGAGCGTACATGTGTTATTCGTAGGTAACGATATGTTGTTTATTTGAGCTATCACGTTATGATTTTGTGCCTTTTTAGTAAGATTTTCTTTTGTTCGTGAGTAGAGCCGTTTTCGTTTTGTTAAGTTTAGTCCGGAACGTTGTAGAAGGGTCGCACTGTCTAGTGGCCTCGTAAGTGTCACGTCGGTTAGGTGACATCGCAACATTTTTCGCTACTTTTTGTTTTCCTGTGCGCGTGTATCGAGCAGCTTTTATTTTGTTTTGGGAATGTTCTCGTACCTTTTAGAGCTATCATAGATAGGGATACCATACTTTTATGTGTCTTTATTATACGCTAGAATTTAGAGCTGAAGTGAGCAGCCGTGTTTTTGTAGCATGATATATTGTTTCTGGAAAATTCATGTTAATGAGTTTCGGCTGCGCGTTTCGTTCTGATTGGTTGAGTTGTATGATTTTCATAGACGGTTCTAGAATTTCATAGTATTATATAAGGAGGGCGCTGGGAAAGCATGTTAGTACATTGTCTTGCTTTGTCAGTTGTAGAGATACGCAGTTTATTGCGAGAGACGCTGTGTATGAGAAACTTTGAGTCGTAGTGTGGACATAGCAAAAGAGACTTTGTATTCAGTAGTTTGTGCATTTGAGAGTGCATTACTGTGTGGATATCGCATCGCTGAATTAAATATTGTTGGAACTGTTACTCCAGTATTGTCTACATCCTTAAGCCACGTCCCCCACCCGGGTCTGCCCTGGGGGACTTGGGTGGGGTTAGGTACTTTTTAGTTCCCAGGGTCACCCTGGTCAGCCCCACAGGGTGAGTTTTTCTCTCTATTCTGGGGCATGTGTTTCTGTCTACCCTTGGTCCATTCACCTGTATTTGCCTTTTTAAAACTCTCCCTACTGTCTGCACTGCCTGTAGCTCTTGATATTGGATGTGTGTTGCTAAATGGTCTTAGCTTTATTAGGCCCCATGTGTTAGGTTTGTTTAATGTATTTGACCGGCTGGCGTCATACATTCAATGTTCTGTTTATTTTTTTTTTCACAAGCAGTGCAGGCACGTCCTGAGAAAGCCTTGTTGCTGTCGGGACGTTAAGCAATGTACAATCAATCACCTTAAGCCAGGTGTGACGGATTGCAGCTGAACGAGGTTTACTTTAAAGAACTCTACGTGTGTGTGTCGGGTGTGTTTATCATACTTCGACTACAACTCCACCACATAACAGCTATATACATACCATGTATTATTAAATAGGTTTAGAATGTGTAAACAGTAAGATCAGTAAAGTGATGGCATCGGCCGCCTGTGGTTACTGCTGCATGGATTTTGCTATATTACACATGAAGATTTTGCTCTGTTGCAGGCGATGAGAGGCGATGGGGCGGACAGTGCTAGCAGTGACGTTCCTGTGAGAGACGGTGCCGACAAGGGGGACACGGACTCTGAGGAGTCGGTCAATGTGGAAGTTGAGTCTGATGCTTCTGAGACAACAGTGAGTGGCTCCTTTGTCAGGCCAGTAACTACAAGTACAAAACGGAGTCAATTTCTTTATTTCCAAATTCAAATTCTCGGACGCTTTATTTATATTAAAAAAAATTGTTTTCATTAACCAATGCCATTTAACCCATATCAGACTGAGAAGAAGTACCCATCGGAGAAAGGAACACGCTTAGAAAAGACGGGTACAACACAATTTATTAATATTTCGGGTAAATACCCTTTGTCAAAATAGACCAACAAACAGAGAGATCAGCCGCTACTTATCTTCATTCGCAGAAGGAATGTGGCAACTGTGTAAAATAAGTTTGACTAAAATAGTTCAAGGATAGTGCCAGAATAGCTTGGCGCCTATAGGCGCCAAGCTATTCTGGCACTACCCTTGAACTAAAGCCTTTGGTCTATATCCTTATCTGTAAGTAGTATAATGTAGCTTGCATATGGCAGTGTACAAATTTGAGTTGCCACATTCCTTCTGTGAATGAAGATAAGCAGTGGCTGATCTCTCCAAGGACGAAGGAGAGGAAGACAGAGGAAAAGATGGGAGGACAATATCTCAGAGTGGACAGGACTGAAGCTGGGCGATACGCTGAGAATGGCAGAGGACAGAGAGGAATGGAGGGAGCTGGTTGCCAAGTCATTAGTGGTGCCCCAACGGTCGGCAAGACTACGGGATATAGATAGATCTCTCCGTTTGTCTATTTTGACAAAGGCTATTTACCCGAAATATTAATAAATTGTGTTGTACCCATCTTTTCTAAGCGTGTTTCTTTCTCCGTTGGGTACTAATTTGCATTTTACACATTTGGTCTGGATTGCATATCATACTGAGGCTAAAAGCTTCAAATTTGTACACTGCCATATGCAAGCTACATTATAGTACTTACAGATAAGGATATAGACCAATGGCTTTAGTTCAAGGGTAGTGCCAGAATAGCTTGGCACCTAGAGGTGCCAAGCTATTCTGGCAATGAAGTGACTGGTGTAATGAAGTGACTGGTGTAATGAAGTGACTGGTGTAAAGTGACTGGTGTAATGAAGTGACTGGTGTGATGAAATGACTGGTGTAATGAAGTGACTGGTGTAATGAAATGACTGGGGTAATGAAGTGACTGGTGTAATGAAGTGACTGGTGTAATGAAATGACTGGTGTAATGAAGTGACTGGTGTAATGAAGTGACTGGTGTAATGAAGTGACTGGTGTAATGAAATGACTGGTGTAATGAAGTGACTGGTGTAATGAAGTGACTGGTGTAAAGTGACTGGTGTAATGAAGTGACTGGTGTAATGAAGTGACTGGTGTAATGAAATGACTGGTGTAATGAAGTGACTGGTGTAAAGTGACTGGTGTAATGAAGTGACTGGTGTAATGAAGTGACTGGTGTAAAGTGACTGGTGTAATGAAGTGACTGGTGTAATGAAGTGACTGGTGTAATGAAATGACTGGTGTAATGAAGTGACTGGTGTAATGAAGTGACTGGGGTAATGAAGTGACTGGTGTAATGAAGTGACTGGTGTAATGAAGTGAATTGATAGCAGTTGGTGTGCACAGATAACCAGTGATAAACATAGGAACTAGAGCGCATCAACACTGGTCAGGTGCGCCAGACTTCTTGCAGCTCATTGTGCCTTGTCGGATTGCATCGGGGATGAAAGGAACGTCTGCTGTCCTGGTCCCAAAGGAGTAGGGAACAGACAGTACTTGCATCTAAGGGGGCTTGGGCAATATAGAAGTGGGGAACAGACCACTTGCATCTAGGGGCGCTTGGGCCATATAGAAGTAGGGAACAGACCACTTGCATCTAGGGGAGCTTGGGCCATATAGAAGTGGGGAACAGACCACTTGCATCTAGGGGGCTTGGGCAATATAGAAGTAGGGAACAGACCACTTGCATCTAGGGGCGCTTGGGCCATATAGAAGTAGGGAACAGACCACTTGCATCTAGGGGAGATTGGGCCATATAGAAGTGGGGAACAGACCACTTGCATCTAGGGGGCTTGGGCAATATAGAAGTAGGGAACAGACCACTTGCATCTAGGGGGGCTTGGGCCATATAGAAGTAGGGAACAGACCACTTGCATCTAGGGGGGCTTGGGCCATATAGAAGTGGTGAACAGACCACTTGCATCTAGGGGGCTTGGGCAATATAGAAGTAGGGAACAGACCACTTGCATCTAGCGGGGGCTTGTGCCATATAGAAGTGGGGAACAAACCACTTGCATCTAGGGGGGCTTGGGCCATATAGAAGTGGGGAACAAACCACTTGCATCTAGGGGAGCTTGGGCCATATAGAAGTGGGGAACAAACCACTTGCATCTAGGGGGGCTTGGGCAATATAGAAGTGGGGAACAGACCACTTGCATCTAGGGGAGCTTGGGCCATATAGAAGTGGAGAACAAACCACTTGCATCTAGGGGGGCTTGGGCCATATAGAAGTGGGGAACAGACCACTTGCATCTAGGGGGGCTTGGGACATAGAGAAGTGGGGAACAGACCACTTGCATCTAGGGGGGCTTGGGCCATATAGAAGTGGGGAACAGACCACTTGCATCTAGGGGAGCTTGGGCCTTAATTATAGAAGTGGGGAACCGACCACTTGCATCTAGGGGGGCTTGGGCCATATAGAAGTGGGGAACAGACCACTTGCATCTAGGGGGGCTTGGGCCATATAGAAGTGGGGAACAGACCACTTGCATCTAGGGGGGCTTGGGCCATATAGAAGTGGGGAACAGACCACTTGCATCTAGGGGGGCTTGGGCCATATAGAAGTGGGGAACAGACCACTTGCATCTAGGGGGGCTTGGGCCATATAGAAGTGGGGAACAGACCACTTGCATCCAGGGGGGCTTGGGCCATATAGAAGTGGGGAACAGACCACTTGCATCCGGGGGAGCTTGGGCCATATAGAAGTGGGGAACAAACCACTTGCATCCAGGGGGGGCTTGGGCAATATAGAAGTGGGGAACAGACCACTTGCATCTAGGGGAGCTTGGGCCATATAGAAGTGGGGAACAAACCACTTGCATCTAGGGGGGCTTGGGCCATATAGAAGTGGGGAACAGACCACTTGCATCTAGGGGGGCTTGGGCCATATAGAAGTGGGGAACAGACCACTTGCATCTAGGGGGGCTTGGGCCATATAGAAGTGGGGAACAGACCACTTGCATCTAGGGGAGATTGGGCCATATAGAAGTGGGGAACAGACCACTTGCATCTAGGGGGGCTTGGGCCATATAGAAGTGGGGAACAGACCACTTGCATCTAGGGGGGCTTGGGCCATATAGAAGTGGGGAACAGACCACTTGCATCTAGGGGGGCTTGGGCCATATAGAAGTGGGGAACAGACCACTTGCATCTAGGGGGGCTTGGGCCATATAGAAGTGGGGAACAGACCACTTGCATCTAGGGGGGCTTGGGCCATATAGAATTGGGGAACAGACCACTTGCATCCAGGGGGGCTTGGGCCATATAGAAGTGGGGAACAGACCACTTGCATCCAGGGGAGCTTGGGCCATATAGAAGTGGGGAACAGACCACTTGCATCCAGGGGGGCTTGGGCAATATAGAAGTGGGGAACAGACCACTTGCATCCAGGGGGGCTTGGGCAATATAGAAGTGGGGAACAGACCACTTGCATCCAGGGGGGCTTGGGCCATATAGAAGTGGGGAACAGACCACTTGCATCCAGGGGAGCTTGGGCCATATAGAAGTGGGGAACAGACCACTTGCATCTAGGGGGGCTTGGGCCATATAAGTGGCCTAGGGTTGACATGTTTACACTGCCGCAGGTGGCCGGGCATTGGCCCTGTGGCTGTTGGTAGCACTTTTTTGTCTGACAGATTGATGGCAACAAAAACTGCTACCGACAGCCACTGTGTTATGGGTAGGATATCTGTCAGCCCTAAACTCGACAGCCAATGTGTTATGGGTAGGATATCTGTCAGCCCTAAACTCAACAGCCACTGTGTTATGGGTAGGATATCTGTCAGCCTTAAACTCGACAGCCAATGTGTTATGGGTAGGATATCTGTCAGCCCTAAACTGGACAGCCAATGTGTTATGAGTAGGATATCTGTCAGCCCTAAACTCGACAGCCAATGTGTTATGGGTACGATATCTGTCAGCCCTAAACTCGACAGCCAATGTGTTATGGGTAGGATATCTGTCAGCCCTAAACTCGACAGCCAATGTGTTATGGGTAGGATATCTGTCAGCCCTAAACTCGACAGCCAATGTGTTATGGATAGGATATCTGTCAGCCCTAAACTCGACAGCCAATGTGTTATGGGTACGATATCTGTCAGCCCTAAACTCGACAGCCAATGTGTTATGGGTAGGATATCTGTCAGCCCTAAACTCGACAGCCAATGTGTTATGGGTAGGATATCTGTCAGCCCTAAACTCGACAGCCAATGTGTTATGGATAGGATATCTGTCAGCCCTAAACTCGACAGCCAATGTGTTATGGGTAGGATATCTGTCAGCCCTAAACTCGACAGCCAATGTGTTATGGGTAGGATATCTGTCAGCCCTAAACTCGACAGCCAATGTGTTATGGGTAGGATATCTGTCAGCCCTAAACTCGACAGCCAATGTGTTATGGATAGGATATCTGTCAGCCCTAAACTCGACAGCCAATGTGTTATGGGTAGGATATCTGTCAGCCCTAAACTCGACAGCCAATGTGTTATGGGTAGGATATCTGTCAGCCCTAAACTCGACAGCCAATGTGTTATGGGTAGGATATCTGTCAGCCCTAAACTCGACAGCCAATGTGTTATGGGTACGATATCTGTCAGCCCTAAACTCGACAGCCAATGTGTTATGGATAGGATATCTGTCAGCCCTAAACTCGACAGCCAATGTGTTATGGATAGGATATCTGTCAGCCCTAAACTCGACAGCCAATGTGTTATGGGTACGATATCTGTCAGCCCTAAACTCGACAGCCAATGTGTTATGGGTAGGATATCTGTCAGCCCTAAACTCGACAGCCAATGTGTTATGGGTAGGATATCTGTCAGCCCTAAACTCGACAGCCAATGTGTTATGGGTACGATATCTGTCAGCCCTAAACTCGACAGCCAATGTGTTATGGGTACGATATCTGTCAGCCCTAAACTCGACAGCCAATGTGTTATGGATAGGATATCTGTCAGCCCTAAACTCGACAGCCAATGTGTTATGGGTACGATATCTGTCAGCCCTAAACTCGACAGCCAATGTGTTATGGGTAGGATATCTGTCAGCCCTAAACTCGACAGCCAATGTGTTATGGGTAGGATATCTGTCAGCCCTAAACTCGACAGCCAATGTGTTATGGATAGGATATCTGTCAGCCCTAAACTCGACAGCCAATGTGTTATGGGTACGATATCTGTCAGCCCTAAACTCGACAGCCAATGTGTTATGGATAGGATATCTGTCAGCCCTAAACTCGACAGCCAATGTGTTATGGGTAGGATATCTGTCAGCCCTAAACTCGACAGCCAATGTGTTATGGGTACGATATCTGTCAGCCCTAAACTCGACAGCCAATGTGTTATGGGTACGATATCTGTCAGCCCTAAACTCGACAGCCAATGTGTTATGGGTAGGATATCTGTCAGCCCTAAACTCGACAGCCAATGTGTTATGGATAGGATATCTGTCAGCCCTAAACTCGACAGCCAATGTGTTATGGGTACGATATCTGTCAGCCCTAAACTCGACAGCCAATGTGTTATGGGTAGGATATCTGTCAGCCCTAAACTCGACAGCCAATGTGTTATGGATAGGATATCTGTCAGCCCTAAACTCGACAGCCAATGTGTTATGGGTACGATATCTGTCAGCCCTAAACTCGACAGCCAATGTGTTATGGGTAGGATATCTGTCAGCCCTAAACTCGACAGCCAATGTGTTATGGGTACGATATCTGTCAGCCCTAAACTCGACAGCCAATGTGTTATGGGTAGGATATCTGTCAGCCCTAAACTCAACAGCCAATGTGTTATGGGTACGATATCTGTCAGCCCTAAACTGGACAGCCAATGTGTTATGGATAGGATATCTGTCAGCCCTAAACTCGACAGCCAATGTGTTATGGGTAGGATATCTGTCAGCCCTAAACTCGACAGCCAATGTGTTATGGGTACGATATCTGTCAGCCCTAAACTCGACAGCCAATGTGTTATGGATAGGATATCTGTCAGCCCTAAACTCGACAGCCAATGTGTTATGGATAGGATATCTGTCAGCCCTAAACTCGACAGCCAATGTGTTATGGATAGGATATCTGTCAGCCCTAAACTCGACAGCCAATGTGTTATGGGTAGGATATCTGTCAGCCCTAAACTCGACAGCCAATGTGTCATGGATAGGATATCTGTAAGCCCTAAACTCGACAGCCAATGTGTTATGGGTAGGATATCTGTCAGCCCTAAACTCGACAGCCAATGTGTTATGGGTAGGATATCTGTCAGCCCTAAACTCGACAGCCAATGTGTTATGGGTAGGATATCTGTCAGCCCTAAACTCGACAGCCAATGTGTTATGGATAGGATATCTGTCAGCCCTAAACTCGACAGCCAATGTGTTATGGATAGGATATCTGTCAGCCCTAAACTCGACAGCCAATGTGTTATGGGTAGGATATCTGTCAGCCCTTAACCCCTGTATGCACGCAACCTCTGCAACTGTAAATTCTACTGGTAGCTACATACACAAAAGGGTTACAGATGTGCGAGTTGTGGAATGCGACACTGACTCTGAGGTATAGGTTATTATTCCTCAGAACACTTCATCTTCACGGCCTCGCATCGAGGACAAGCTAGGACTTGACAGCGACGACGAGAAGGGCTCGGACAACTCAAAAGAAGAAGACACGGCCATGGACAACACCATGGTGGCTCCTGCCTCTGCGCAGGCGTTGGCGGCTCGCAGTGTTGCAGAGACGCTCAACAGTCTCACTCAGGATGTGAGTTAAATGACTGTTGTGCATGCAGCCACCAAAGCTGTGTGCGGGTGTGGCTGGTGTTAACGGGTGTGGCTGGTGTTAACGGGTGTGGCTGGTGTTAACGGGTGTGGCTGGTGTTAACGGCTGTGGCTGCATGCACAGGAGATACCATTAACCCCTTGGGTGTTGGTAGCGGTTCTTACAGCAATCATTGTTACTAAAACCACTACTGACACCTTAATGGTTAGTACCAGAGTGAATTCTTGGATTGCTGTGCAGGAGATGGTTATTGGGTAGGTGAAATGTGAGCCTCTGAAAGCATATGCCACATTTCTACCTAAAGTTAATGCGGTTATATGCATGGGATTCTTTTGCCCTCACAAGAAAGTTGCTGTTGCTTGGTGGTGATGTACATAGGCGTGGAGGTGGCTTGATTTCAAAGGTTCAATACCGCCTCAAGAGTAAGCACGGGAAATTGCAGCCCAAATGTTTGATCTCGTATAGTACATTCATGGATGTAAACTCGTCAGTGTGGTCAGTTGCTATTTGATTTGTCCAAAATGTCCCTGACTTGTATGATGTATGCTGTTGTTACGACCCTGTTTCTCCTCAGAGAGAGGATCCCGTGGGAGCTACAGGCGGTAGTGACGTTTTGACCTCACATCAACGCCAGCAGCTGATGAAAATCATGATGGAGAAGCAAGAACAGGTACGGCCCGCACGCTCCTGGTCTGCCTCCATGTTTACATGTCCCAGTAAATCTCTGATTCCATTATAGCTTGCACTTGTCTCTGGCTCCACAGTAGATCCTTGGTCAGCGTCGGCCTTAGTGAGCCAGGGAAGCCGAGTGGCTTTGTGAACAAGAGGCTAAGGCTTGTATTTTCTTGGTGCTGACTGAAACGCAACTGTTTCATGTCTTTAGCCTTGATGCACTACAGCAGCAGATGGATTGACCATGATAATTCAAGGTTAGTGCCAGATTAGCTTGGCGCCATCAGGCACTATCTGGCACTACCCTAGAATTATGGTCAGTCCATCACCTGCATCTGGTACACAGTCATTAGTTGACGCCTCCTCCAAAATTGGGGAAGTGTGACTGTGCCGTGAATGGGTTAAATCGTGTGGGTCATGTGTGCAGAGCAATGAACTGTGTATGTGTACAGTCTACTGCGTAGTAGGCGGTGGCTGCATTTCTCAAGGAAGGACTAGAGTCGCCTGGTACACACTTTGCTGTCAGCTTCATATTTTGTGGCTTGTGCATTGTTCGGGGCTAATGAAATGCAACTGATTTCTGTGGCAGCTGCAGAGACTGCAGAGTCGTCAGGAGGAACTGCTGACGATGAAGAGGGAAGCGGAACAGCGATTGCAGCAGGCTCAGGCCCGAGACAACCATGGTGGGTCCATTGGTCGTGACGTGACATTGATGTTGTAGCGTTGCTTCACACGTACCATGCTCTCAGTCTGCGTGTATTTTATCAAGTTTTATTTCATATTCCCTGTACTGTTTATTTCACTTTATACATTTTAATGATAATAACAACTTAACTCTTCCGTTCACGGCGCACAACCTTCAAGCTCACGCAGTCGAATTTCGTAGCCCTCTAATTAGGGCACAAGGCGAATAAGTTCGCCTAGTACCACACAGCCCCTTTCTCATAGTATTTCTTGTATTTTTCCTACGAAACCAGTGTCAAGATGTTTATCGGCCTTGTAAGGCGAGATATCCTGGGGGTAATTGGTTAGAGAGACATGCTTCCGGTGGCGATGAGTGATACTTGGGGAATGCAAAAGTAAATGTTTCTTGTATTTAGTATGCTAAATGTCCCCTATGTAGCTCTGTGCCTTTCATGTATTTTCGGAGGAGGGTGAATAGAACCAGTTCAGCTTTAGTAGAAGAAGTACATTATAGCTGGAAGGGTCCAGAAAGGAGTATTGGGAAATGGAATTTTGAGTGTTTTAGCTCGTGCCTGCTCCACAGATTTTGCCGTGCGTTTAGGGGGTGCGCTGCTGTGCGTTTCATAGAGGCAAGTTTCTTCAGACTGCGTGCGTCGAAGAGTTAAAGAGGACTTTTTCTCAACATAGCTCAGTAAGCGTTATTGTTATGCACACAAAAGGAAACATAAAACTATGAATGAAGTAAAACAGATACGATTGGGTGATGTAGAGCACAGTTCCATGTTGTTTAACCCTTTGGCCATCAGTAGTGTACACTACCGACAGCCAAAGGGTTCATTTTACACAGAGTTGTCGTTAACAGGACTGCATGACATTTTCTGTTTCAACCTGGCAAATGTCAAATTTCTAGAGCTCAGCTGTCCCTATGTCAAATGTCTAGAGCTCAGCTTTCCCAGATGTTAACCCTTTTCATCCTGATACACTATTGCTTGAATTACTTGAAATAAATTTGACTATGAGAGTTCAAGGGTGGTGCCAGAATAGCTTGGCGCCTGAGGCGCCAAGCTATTCTGGCACCACCCTTGAACTAAAGTGGTTGATCGATCTCCTGATTTGCAAGATAGCCCTCAAAGGACAATAGGCAAATTTAAAAAATTCAGCCTGAAGTTAATGCTGCCTGCTGCCATCACTGAGCCATGATTTGCCCACAGCAAGAGCCGCCTTGGCAGCGGTGGAGGCCGGGCAGGCGGCGCTGGCAGAGGATGGCGATTTCCTGGACCAGTTTGATGGGCCACTGAAATCCAACATTGTTGGCTACCCTGACTCGGATGATGACGACGCTTCTAATGTGAGAGAAACGGATGCTTTGGCTGAACTGCAGCGTCAGCTCAACTACCTGAAAAATGAGTTTTCTGCCGTGGTGAGTATTTGCTTCTTTCTTTCTTTCTTTTTTTTTTTTTTTTATTTGTGTGAAAGATTGTGCAGTGTCAGATCTTATGGTTAGCATGGGTCTGCGGAGAGAAAAACCACAGTGTCAGATCTTATGGTTAGCATGGGCCTGTGAAGAAAAAAACCACAAGGTCGGATCTTATGGTTAGCATGGGCCTATGGAGACAAAACCACAGTGTCAGATCTTATGGTTAGCATGGGCCTGTAGAGAAAAACCACAGTGTCAGATCTTATGGTTAGCATGGGCCTATGGAGACAAAACCACAGTGTCAGGTCTTATGGATAGCATGGGCCTGTGGAGACAAAACCACAGTGTCAGATCTTATGGTTAGCATGGGCCTGTGGAGACAAAACCACAGTGTCAGATCTTATGGTTAGCATGGGCCTGTGGAGACAAAACCACAGTGTCAGATCTTATGGTTAGCATGGGCCTGTGAAGAAAAAAAACACAGTGTCGGATCTTATGGTTAGCATGGGCCTGTGGAGACAAAACCACAGTGTCAGATCTTATGGTTAGCATGGGCCTATGGAGAAAAAACCACAGTGTCAGATCTTAAGGTTAGCATGGGCCTGTGGAGACAAAACCACAGTGTCAGACCTTATGGTTAGCATGGGCCTGTGGAGACAAAACCACAGTGTCAGATCTTATGGTTAGCATGGGCCTGTGGAGACAAAACCACAGTGTCAGATCTTATGGTTAGCATGGGCCTGTGGAGACAAAACCACAGTGTCAGATCTTATGGTTAGCATGGGCCTGTGGAGACAAAACCACAGTGTCAGATCTTATGGTTAGCATGGGCTTGTGGAGACAAAGCCAGGAATGTACATGTTAACCTGCAAAGTCCTTCTTCTTCTCGAACGCCGTCACACTTGGAGTTTGGCTCTCAAAATGAAATCTGTGGTCTTCTGTAGCGCCTCCTCAGGCCCGTACAGTTTCTCTTGTAGGCTGGCGGGCTTCGGCCATATCTCCTCCCTCAGCAATTGGTGGTTCCCACAGTCCTGGAGGATGTGCTCTGTGGTCTTCTCTGCTTCTCCTGCAAAGTCCTCTTTTAATGCAAATAACAGAAAGAAAATAGCAGTCGGCAGAAAATAATAAAGAAATACCAAATGTGGATGCTGAAGACACCTAACGTTTACACCCCCCCCCCCCCTCCACATTGTTCCCCACCCGGGTATGCCCTGGGGGACTTGGGTGGGGTTAACTACTTTTTAGTTCCCAGGGTCACCCTGGTCAGCCCCACAGGGTGGGTTTTTCCCTCTATTCTGGGGCATGTGTTTCTGTCAGATACCCGAGGTCCACTCACCTGTATTTGCCTTTTTAAAACTCTCCCTACTGTCTGCACTGCCTGTAGCTCTTGATATTGGATGTGTGTTGCTAAATGGTCTTAGCTTTATTTAGGCCCCATGTGTTAGGTTTATTTAACATAATTTATTTGACCGGCTGGCGACATACATTCAATGTTCTGTTGGTTTTTTTCACAAGCAGTGCAGGCACGTCCTGAGAAAGCCTTGTTGCTGTCGGGAACAATCATAAAACCTTCCACATTGTTGGTTTTGTGAGGGTATAGACTGAAAAAAAGAAATGTGTCTGTTGGCTCCTTGGCATTGCTGTGTCCACCACAAGCCCCATCCTTTGTAAACTCTAAAATTACTGACTGGTACACAGCTCTGGGCGGTAAGGTCAGAACTTATAAAGCAAGACTCAGGACAGTTTTATGTAAACTGTTTCTCCAGCCGGAGAACGGTCCCCGCAATAACACGGAGACGAGTGGTGGGGCCAGCAGGGGTAGGAGTGGCGGTGGTGTGGCCGCAACCCAAGGTCAGCGACAACAGCTGGAGGACAAGCTGCAGGATCTGCAACAGAAGAAGCAATCCATGGACCAGCTGCTGCAACAGCTACAGACACTGAGATCCCAGGGCCTGCAGGGGCTCAACAACGGTCAGTTCCTCGCGCCTGTGGGTCAACCCTCAGGCTGTTGCTAGCACTGTGAGCCAGTAAATGACATCTGCAAATGAGAAATAGGTCAACACTGCATGTTTGACAATAACAATGGATTAAAAGCCCATTGCATGTTTGACAATAACAATGGATTAAAAGCCCATTGCATGTTTGTCTGGGCTTTTAATCCATTGTTTTCATCAAAAATGAAATGTTCACCTATTTCTCATTTTCAGATATCATTTACTGGCTCAAAGCTCAAAGGCAACACACATGCTGATATGTAAGGTGACACCAACAGTGCTACCAACAGCCAAAGGGTTGAATGTCTTTATCATGCAGGGAACGGTCGTGATACACAAGGGGTTAAGGTGACACCGACAGTGCTACCAACAGCCAAAGGGTTGAATGTCTTTATCATGCAGGGAATGGTCATAATACACAAGGGGTTAAGGTGACACCGACAGTGCTACCAGTCTTTATCATGCAGGGAATGGTCGTGATGTCTGTATGCTCAACCCATTGGCTGTCACCAGCAGTTTTTGTCGTGATGATTCCTACAGGCATGACCACCACAAGTACGGCTACTTACAGCCAGAGAGTTAAACAAGTGACAAGAAGATTAACCCGCAAGAAGAAAAAAAGTGCTTTTGGTTGCTGAAAAAGTACCCTAAATTGCTCACAGCTGTTCAAGGCCTCCCATTTAGTTTCTAGGCGCGCGCACGTGCGGTGCCATAAGATAAGGAGCCGCGCAGCGTGTCGTCTCAGTTAATACCGCCAGCTGGCAGCACAGAGCTGAGCGCAATCTGTTACGGCTGTGCAACTATAGTCGCGTTATTCTTGTCACTGTTTTACTCGAGCACGCTATGTGTGTACACGCTCAGCGCTGACCGTGTACCGCACGGGATACATTTTAATGGCGCCGGTCATTTACGGCATGTTGTTTAACCTTTTGCCACCGTAGTCTGCCAACTTGATTTTTCCCTGCTACCGTAGTAATTTTGACAAATTTCATTGGCCTTGTCTGTTGTAAAAATCTTATTATACCACAACATATTTGGTATCAGTGGAAAAAGCAATTCAAGGTGAACTCGTAGACACTATGCTGAAGAAAATATTTTGTAATGTTAAGATTTTACAGGTGTATAAAGAAGATGGGGTAAGAAGCCAAAAATCAAAAACAGTTTCACACTGGGTTCCACTGAAACTGAACATGCTGTTAGTGTATTAGTTAGCCAGAGTGTGAAAATTACACTCACCTAGCATTCCAGAGACATATTCTAGTGTGTCACCAGTAAATAATCCAGAAAGAAAGGCACAACAGAAAAGTTTCTTCTCACATAAATGTTTTTACACCAAAATCCGCCATTTTTTTTTGCACATGGGGACGTTTTGTATTAGAGCTTCTGATTCGTTGGTTTCAGCCCATACAAACAAGAAAAGTCACTCTACAAGTAAAGAAATGAGTGCTTGACATATTATAGTAGATTGCTTCCCTTAGACCATACTGCCGGTATTGGCAATGGGGAAACTAGGCCAGCGCACATATGTGTGCGTCCCGTCGGCAACGGAGCTTTGCTTGGGGCACACATATGTGTGTTCCGTCGTCAAAAGGTTAAGTTGTACTGAACGTATGTTGTATTTAAGACATACACTTAAAAGCTAAGAAAATAAGCTTTCTGCAGACACTAGACATAATTTGGAAAAAGAAGATGAGCAATGCATGCACGGACTAGAAGACAGGCAACGGGCGCACAGTTTACCGTGAAGACAACGCAAATCTGTTGCAAATGACACGTCTTTCTACTGTTCTAACTCATGCAAAGTACTTTTGCGAAAATAATGGTTCAGGCTAGCGATCGTATTCAGCCACTACGCTATGCACTACTCAAAATGTCAGATAGATTTACCTTGCGATCTCAGTGGGTCCTGAAATGGGATGATGCGTCATTGGTAATCCAGTGTTAGACAGACGGAAAGTTCTTGGGTGAACGTAATCTCCACACGTAGTTGATTTCGGAGGCAGTGAAAATGTTCCAAATAATTCACAGTTCATATGCAGGGTTAGCGGCAGTGTCAGTTGCACACTTTGTTTAGGTGATGTTGTGTTTAGCATTCCACTAAATCTTATAAAATGGGAAGAGCAATCCACTTTACTAACAAATCGGATGGGACACCCACAGTGAAAATAATAAACACTCTTAATGGTGATCAAATGGCTATTTTGACTAGGCGTTAATTAGATAAACACAGAACAGTGCAGGCTAAAATGTATCAGTCTCAAGACAGTTTATTTCACAGAGAGACTGAGTCCTGCGTGTACTTGTTACCGGCGGCTCTCTACACATTTCTTTCAGATGTTTGTCTTCTTCATCTGTACATAAGTCAATACCAGGAAAAGCAGAAAGATCGTCTACATAATCAACGCACAGTTTAAAGTGTTATAGTCCGTCTTTTCTTTGCCTTTTACTCGCTCTGCACGGCAAATCCTGCACAAACTACTCAATCGTTCCATATAGTTTCAATAGGAATATTGTGTGTCAGACTCCATTCTAAATGTCGGCGAACTACACTCGCATGCTGGTCTAAACTTTCTATAATAAATCACAGGTAAATCTAGCCAGTAAAAGAAAAGCACTTGTAGCAGTATGTTACACTAACACATATCACTCATTGAAAATCCAAACAAAAGTATTTTGAAAGCACAGTATAGCTTTAAAGCCAGCACAAATTTGGCACTCTGCCCACATAAATAGTAAGCGTAAAAAAGGCCTACTACCAGGCGTAACCAGATGCCCATCGGAATGCGCTGTAACTAGGTCATCTCGCCACTTGATAAGCTATTGCGGCACTCCCTAAGTGTGTGGGTTTGTAGAAGAACTGAACAGCCGTGTGCTTGGCTGGTAGAGAGGTATTTGTAAGTGATGTCTTATATTGGTAAGTGATGTCTTATAGTAAAAGTGCCCTATTTCTTTGTTTGGCGTCACAAATGAGACAAATGGCCTCTGTACATTTGACACACTGTAAACGTGTTTCAGATTTTAGTGCTGATTGTTGAAAACACATGCTTGCATTTGGTTCTGTTTAGTATCTTTTTCTGGACAACAGGGACGCCTGTGAATCTTCTTTCTTGCAGGGTTCCCACAGAGTCATGGAAGTCTGGAAAAGCTATGGAAAATACAAAAATCTTTTCCATGGCTGGAAAAACTATGGAAAGTTCGTTTTTGTTAAGCTATGTATGGAAAAGTTTTGGAAAATTAAAAGTATGGCAATCTTACATTAACATGCAATTTACTTTACAAGAAAAATCTGAAAGTTTGAAAATGTAACCTGAAGACTATAATTTAATTCATAAGTATGTCTGAAGCTGATTGTTTATTGCTAGTAGACTCCCCTTTTTTTCTTCCGCAGTGACTTCCCTTGCAGAAAAGCTGCACATGCGTAGTTAGAATCTTTCAACTTCCTTTCGTCCTGACAGGCCATAGAACACGGTGCTGTTTCCGTACTGTGCAGTCTCTTGGCCATAGTCGGTCTCAGGCATCCCCTAATATTTCAATCCCCTAAAAAACACTACCGCCCACCAACTGCACATTTGCCATGCACAAAATAACAACAACAAAAAAAACAAACCAGCACATTGACCGTCTCATTTCTTGCCTATGAACCAACCCCACACCCAAGCTCAACGGAAATCAGCTTGCCCCTCAAATCACTACGTCAACGGCAACTCGACATAGGCCCACAATTGTCCACTGGAAAGCTCAGGATGGTATGAATGAAAGCACCAAACATGTCTCCTCTCATCTAAGCAGAAATTTCCAGCAAATTCTAACATTTAGCCCTGCTACAAATTTTCAAACGAGGCAAAAATTATTTTTAAAAACACCAGTCCTCTTGCTGCCTGAACTGCCCAATTTGAATATGTAACATGACCTGTGCATGGAAAGTCGCGCAGATTTTTGCTAAAGGTAGAAATGGGGAAGTGCATCTTTAGCCACTTATGGCTAGAAAAAAGTCAATTCAAAGCTTGATTAGCGCCAGCGTCAGATGGAGCAAAGCACAAAGCTCGATGCGAGGCACACAAGACAAGGCACACATACCCAGGGCGATTGCCTCAGCATATCTCACATTAAAGATAAGATATCTCACATTAAATAAAATAATTTGCCCCCCAAAAATAGGTTCCACATTTCATTATTACACAAGTTTAGCGTATATACTAGTGAGCTTTGGAAAACTGTTGTGTCAGTCTTAAAAAGATCTTTAAAAAGTATTGAATTTTTTTCCACCAAACTTGTGGGAACCCTGTTCTTGGAAGAGAAGCTTGGCACTTTAAGATTCAGTTCTTATTTTCCTCTGCAGCTCCTCCACCGCGCCCTCAACAACCACCACCACCACCACAACGTCAACAACAACAGAGACCTCGCCAGCCCCAGCCGCTACCCCAGTCTATGCCTGCTCTTCCGCCTGACTTTGACATGGCCTCCATTCTGGCCAACCTTCCCAAACTGGCCATGGCTGGGCTGAGCACGGTGGCTGGAGGGAGTGCAGGAGGGGACGAGGGGGGATTACCCGGTTTGGGGATGGCCGAGCAAGGGGACGCGAACCCGATGATGAGTGTCGTGGAAGCACAGGAGAAACTGCAGTAAGTTGTTGGTGTGAGTTCCTGGTGATGAATAATTCAGGTGGTTATTACGGGCATCATTTTACCAATAGGCTTTGGGAAATGAGGAGTAGGTCAGCTTTGCACTGAAAACAATGAATTAAAAACCCAGACAAACATGCATTCGCATCTTCCAGACAAACATGCAGTCACATCTTACAGACAAACATGCAGTCGCATCTTGGAGACAAACATGCAGTCACATCTTACAGACAAACATGCAGTCGCATCTTACAGACAAACATGCAGTCGCATCTTACAGACAAACATGCAGTCACATCTTACAGACAAACATGCAGTCGCATCTTGCAGACAAACATGCAGTCGCATCAAACATGCAGTCGCATCTTACAGACAAACATACAGTCGCATCTTACAGACAAACATGCAGTCGCATCTTACAGACAAACATGCAGTCGCATCTTACAGACAAACATGCAGTCACATCTTACAGACAAACATGCAGTCGCATCTTGCAGACAAACATGCAGTCGCATCAAACATGCAGTCGCATCTTACAGACAAACATACAGTCGCATCTTGCAGACAAACATGCAGTCGCATCTTACAGACAAACATGCAGTCACATCTTACAGACAAACATGCATTCGCATCTTGCAGACAAACATGCAGTCGCATCTTACAGACAAACATGCAGTCGCATCTTACAGACAAACATGCAGTCACATCTTACAGACAAACATGCAGTCGCATCTTGCAGACAAACATGCAGTCGCATCAAACATGCAGTCACATCTTAAAGACAAACATGCAGTCACATCTTACAGACAAACATGCAGTCGCATCTTGCAGACAAACATGCAGTCGCATCAAACATGCAGTCGCATCTTACAGACAAACATACAGTCGCATCTTGCAGACAAACATGCAGTCGCATCTTACAGACAAACATGCAGTCACATCTTACAGACAAACATGCATTCGCATCTTGCAGACAAACATGCAGTCGCATCTTACAGACAAACATGCATTCGCATCTTGCAGACAAACATGCAGTCGCATCTTACAGACAAACATGCAGTCGCATCTTACAGACAAACATGCAGTCACATCTTACAGACAAACATGCAGTCGCATCTTACAGACAAACATACAGTCGCATCTTACAGACAAACATGCAGTCGCATCTTACAGACAAACATGCAGTCACATCTTACAGACAAACATGCATTCGCATCTTGCAGACAAACATGCAGTCGCATCTTACAGACAAACATGCAGTCGCATCTTACAGACAAACATGCAGTCGCATCTTACAGACAAACATACAGTCGCATCTTACAGACAAACATGCAGTCACATCTTACAGACAAACATGCAGTCACATCTTACAGACAAACATGCAGTCGCATCTTACAGACAAACATACAGTCGCATCTTACAGACAAACATGCAGTCACATCTTACAGACAAACATGCAGTCGCATCTTGCAGACAAACATGCAGTCGCATCAAACATGCAGTCGCATCTTACAGACAAACATACAGTCGCATCTTGCAGACGAACATGCAGTCGCATCTTACAGACAAACATGCAGTCGCATCTTACAGACAAACATGCAGTCGCATCTTGCAGACAAACATGCATTCGCATCTTTCAGACAAACATGCAGTCGCATCTTTGTATGGGCTTTTAATCCATTGTTTTCATCAAACGTGCAGTTGTTTCTACAATAGCCATACCGATGGCATTACTATATGGAATGTACACTTGGCTTACTGATTTCAGCTTAAGAATCCATTGTGTATACATACACAACCAGGGAAGCAATAATAGTGAGTTGTTACCAAGAACCCTGAGTAGTCTCCCTTCACCCCATACAGGTACGGGAGCAGTGTAATCACGCCAGTCTTATGCTTAGCTTCCTTGTGAAAGGATTACCGTTAGCCTTCGTCCGTGACTTCAGGCTTGGTGTCCTCGGGTAATGCCTGGCTGCTGGCATGCAGTCGCAGCGGACAGCAGCATTATCTTTGTACTTATTTTCTCAAAATCATTACCAATGACATTACTACTAGGAAGCTTCAATTTTAGCCCCAAAAACTTTGTTGGGCCTCTCACAACAGGGGAGGCAACCCAAGGGTGTCTTTAACAGGATACCCTGAGTAGCCTCCCATGCCACTCTATCCGGTGGCGCACTCACCCCTTTCCCGCCAGTATCTTCACTTAGCTCACCTAGACCGGTCGTGTGCATCTCGTGTGCTCCGACTGTGTTTGGTGTGAACTCTTCTTACCAGATTCTATTGGACTTGTGAAAAAATAAGAAAGGGAAAGAAAAAGTAAAGTAAAAAGGAAGGATATTTCTCTGTGGTTGTGTGCTGGGTACCTTGTTCAGAGGATTACTTGGTGTTGGGTCTTGTGGATTACGGGCATTGGGACATGGCAAGGTAAAGCTTTGGTTACTGCCTCAGCTGGCGTTTTACCTCACAAGGAGGCTCCGAGCGCTCGAAAAGACCTTTGTCTGTTCTTATGTTACAGTGCTCAAGGGAGGACTTGTACCAAGTGTGGCGATTTCCAGTGGCCTAGAGCGGCGCACCCTCGCGCTGGGACCATATGGCGTTGAGGCGCGTCCCCTGGGTGGTGGATAGGGGGTCCCTCGCGAGAGGGGTGCACCGAATGAAATAAGGTGCCGTGAACCAACATGGTCTAAGGGAAGGTGACCCCGACAGAAAACCCCTGGTCCTCCTAGTAAGGGGGTTGGGCGTGGGGGTAGCTTCCCCACCCTACAAAAAAGGAAATAGCTACAAAAACGCCGACGAAAAGACAAACAGTAATTCCTTTCCTGGAGGAGGAAGATTCTTCTACCAGAAGATTTATGACGTCCTGTGGTGAAACCGGAAGTCTTCAGAAGCCACAGGACCGAGCCGCCTCTCTCTATCCAGGGACACAACCATGGGCACATGGAACGTCAAGACCATGTACCAGAGCGGCAAGGCCGCCCAGATAGCAGCGGAAATGCAAAAGTACAACCTTTCCCTGCTAGGTATCAGTGAAGCCAGATGGACGCAGTCTGGCCAGAAAAGGCTGTTAAGTGGGGAAATGATTCTGTATTCAGGTCATGAAAAGGAGAATGCCCCCCATACAGAAGGAGTAGCATTCATGCTGTCACCAGTGGCACAGAGAGCGCTGATGGGCTGGGAACCTCTTGGGCCAAGAATTATCACAGCAGCCTTTAGAACCAAGAAAAAGCTCAAGCTGAACGTCATCCAGTGTTATGCGCCCACTAATGACAGTGACGAGGAAGAGAAACAAGAGTTCTATGACCGACTCCAGAGTGCCGTGGACAAATGTGCGGAGCGAGACATCATCATCGTCATGGGCGATTTTAATGCCAAAATAGGGGAGGACAACACCGAATACGAAGAGGTGATGGGGAGACAGGGATTAGGGGAGATGAGTGAGAACGGGGAGAGGTTTGTAGACTTTTGTGCTCTAAACAGACTTGTCATTGGAGGCAGCATCTTCCCACTTAGAAGAATACACAAAGCAACGTGGGTCTCACCTGACCATACTACAGAGAACCAAATAGACCATATCTGCATTAGCAAAAAATTTACAAGATCCCTTCAAGATGTTCGAGTGAGGAGGGGAGCAGATATCGCCTCAGACCACCATCTGCTCACCTTAAGAATAAAGCTCAAGTTAAAGAAAAGCCGCACAGAGACAACAAGAAGATGGCGCTATAATGTAGGCCTCCCGAGAGAGACTGGAGTGAGAGAAGAGTTCAAACTGGTGCTGTCCAACCGGTTTCAAGCGCTACAGGAGCTAGTAAATGAAGAGGAGGCGGTCACCACAGAGCAGCAGTGGAAGGCAGTTAGAGAGGCACTGATCTCAACCTGCAAAGACACTGTAGGGTTCAGGAAACATCATCACAAGGACTGGCTGTCGGCACAGACCCTGAAGAAGATAGAAGTGAGGAAGCAGTTGTCAACAACAGTCGCACGAGAGCAGCCAAAGCAAGGGCACAGGAGGAATACTCGGAAGCCAACCGCGAGGTGAAGAGGAGTATCAGGGCAGACAAGAGGGCCTACACAGACTGCCTGGCAGCAGAGGCAGAAAAGGCAGCAGGCAGCGGCAACATGAAACAGCTCTACGACATTACCAGAAGATTGTCGGGCAAGTATGGCCATACAGAAAGACCAGTAAAAGACAAGGAAGGCAAGCCTATTGCAGACAGAGCAGACCAACTCGACAGATGGGCCGAGTATTTTGAAGAGTTACTGAACAGACCCAGCCCACCCGACCCCCCAGACATCCAGCCAGTAGAGACCAACCTACCCATCAGCTGTGACAGACCCAGCCGGGAAGAGATCAGAAGAGCAGTGGCATTTTTGAAGAACGGTAAAGCAGCAGGGCCAGATGGCATCCCAGTGGAGTCTCTGAAAGCAGACCTAGAGACAACAGTAGAGATGCTGTACCCACTGTTTGGAAAGATCTGGGAAGAGGAGGTGATGCCGGCTGACTGGAAGGAGGGGTACCTAATCAAGTTTCCCAAGAAAGGTGACCTCAGCAAGTGTTCCAACTATGGAGGAATCATCTTGCTGTCAGTACCAGGAAAGGTCTTCAACAGGATCATCCTGGAGAGAATGAAGAGCTCCGTTGACCGCCAGCTGAGAGACCAGCAAGCGGGATTCAATAAAAACCGATCATGTACAGACCAGATCGCCACTCTCCGCATCATCGTGGAACAGTCTCTGGAGTGGAGCTCCCCGCTGTACGTCAACTTTGTGGATTACGAGAAAGTATTTGACAGCGTGGACCGAGAGACTCTGTGGAAACTCCTACGACACTACGGTGTACCCACAAAGCTCGTCCGCCTGATCAAGAGCAGCTACGATGGCATGACATGTCGCGTGATCCACGAAGGGCAGTTCACCAGGGAGCTCCAGGTCAGAACCGGTGTCAGGCAGGGGTGTCTGCTGTCTCCGTTCCTCTTCCTACTGGCCATAGACTGGGTCATGAAGAGGACCACAGAGCAGAGAAGAAGCGGAATACAGTGGACACTGTGGACACAGCTTGACGACCTCGATTTTGCAGATGACTTGGCATTACTGTCCCACACTCATCAACAAATGCAGGACAAGACCACGAGGCTTGCTGACATCTCGTCCCAAGTTGGCCTCACCATCCACAAACAGAAAACAAAGACAATGAGGCTGAACGCAACCAGGGAAGAACCAGTCTTGCTTGCTGGCACCCCGTTGGAGGAGGTGGAGTCCTTCACCTATCTCGGGAGCATCATAGACAAAAAAGGCGGCACTGATGCAGATGTCAGAGCACGAATCGGTAAAGCCAGAGCAGTCTTTCTCCAGTTGAAAAAAGTGTGGAGTTCCAGAGAGCTGTCACAAAACACCAAAGTCCGGATTTTCAACTCCAACGTAAAAGCAGTTCTCCTATATGGAGCAGAGACTTGGAGATTGACAAAAACCACTGTTAACAGAGTACAGATCTTCATAAACAGTTGCCTTAGAAGAATTTTTAAAATCCACTGGCTAGAGAAGATCAGCAACATCAGACTCTGGGAGAAAACAGAGCAGATAACAGCAGAGAATGAAATTGGGCAAAGAAGATGGGGATGGATTGGTCACAGTCTGAGAAAGCCAGCTTCCAGTATCACTAGGCAGGCATTGTCATGGAATCCTCAGGGAAAGAGGAAAAGAGGTAGGCCGAGAAACTCCTGGCGTCGAGACCTCCAAGCAGACATCAAGAGAATGGGAACCACCTGGAGTAAAATCGAAGGAGAAGCACAGGACAGGAGTCGCTGGAGGTCTCTCGTCGACGGCCTATACCCGGGTAGGGGTGATAGGCATAAGTAAGTAAGTAAGAAAGAGCGGCGCACAATGTCTGCCTACCCTGCTCAGGCTGTTCCTCCAGTCGACCTTGCACCCTATGTGCGACGTGGAAGGAGTACTATGGTCTCAGCTGTGGGCGTTCTACTGGAGTGAGACCGGCACGCAAGCTGGTAGCGACCGCAGCCTTGGAAGTGAAGCAGAGAAACGCCATTTCAGACATCGTGGGCTTGTCAGCGCCAAGAGGGTCCTGCTGCCCCCACCGGTGCCACGTTTTGAGCTGCCACGTCCTTCGCGGACGATTGAGCCTACAAGCAGCCGATGGGACTTACCATCCCGTCGAGAGCTCCTTTGCGCCTTTTGAGGGCAAGTGATAAAATTAAAATAAAAGAGGTCTGTCGGTGGTTCGCCATCCTATGATTTACAGGCATTGAGAGCTCGGGTCTCACACTCGCCCTCCCGGCAAACAGAGAACCCAGGCAGCAGACGCGGGGAACCACCCCTCTGAGTTGAGAGCGCCCTCCTGCCGTAGGCCGGACGAGCTCCTGGACAGGGCCACACCTTCGGGACCTCTCTCAGAGTGGGATTGGAGATCAAGATGCCGACACGATAAGCCACGTAGTCAGACTTCGGGGTCCCGAGATAGAGAGTGGAGCCACAGGCGATCCACCTACACTGACTGCTGCCTTCGGGATCGTTCTAAGTATAGTCAGTGCAATGAGCCGACGCGACATGTTTCCGCATCGAGGGCAGACCCCCAAAGCACAACCCTCCCATCTCGACCCTTTGGGGCGATGAACGCAGTGAGGGATTACCAACGTTTTCGGTCTTCGCAATCGAAGGAGTGTTCACAGCTCGTGGGGACGGCGCGCTGCAGATACCGTACTCGTGGTGACGTCCCATCTTCCCTCTACTCTTCGCCGGACCGGCGGACAAGTTCAGGCGTGTCGCGGCAACGGACCTCGTCTCGACGCCGGGCTTCAGAGACACCTGCTAGGAGCAGCAGATCTTCGGACCGGACTGGCAGGGACCACTCTTCCGCGGAGACACAGCTTTGACGTCAGCGCCGGGACCACTCTGATGACAGCCGATGGACGGAGGCAGCATATCTGTGACACCGACGCAGCCCGCGCTGATGGACCTTGGTACAGACTTCTCCAGGGACTCCTCTTTGCTCGGTGCTGGGACCGGCAGCGTCAGCCACATCTCAGCACGCGGCAGATGACAAGGAGGCGCTCAGTCTACCTTCGGAGGACTCGGTGTCAGCGCTGGGATAGGACAATGAGTGACCGACTTCTCTTTGTGGGCTTGCACCACTCTCCATCATCTACGTTGACGAAGCTCCGACTTACTCGCCAAGCTTGGATGAGGCATCCCGTCTCTTCGCATCCTTCTCCCGCCGGAGCACTGCTTTGGTAAGTAGGGCCACGGCGATGGTCGACACACTGCTGCGGCCCAAGCGCTCCAAGTCTCTACCTCAACCGGCAGGCTTTCCGGACCTAGCAGAGGCGTTCTCGGCGCACCTGCGTGCTGATGGCTTTGGAGATCAGGGGTTCTTCTCGGGCACACGATGACAAGAGGGGATGGATATTAACTTCCGCCAGCAGTGGTATGCAGGTCACTCCCAGTGTTTTGCTGTGCCCTCTCGGCAGCGGACAAAGACGCGTTGGTGCAGGCAGGGCTCAGCCAGCGTTTGCTGACACGAGGGTTGGATGAGAAGGCTTCCTTGTCCGCATCTCTCTGGCGGGATTCCTGGAGATGGCGACACAGTCGTTAGTCAAGCGTCTGGAGAACACTTTGGACCTTCGGCTTCAGCTCCCCTGCCAGAGATCCACACGGTGTTGGTTGCGGCGAACAGGGCGGCGTTTCCTTCTTTGGCCAGCTCCTTGGCGGCGGCCTCCAGTCAGCCCGCGGAGCCGTGGGTCGTGCCCTGCGGTTCGTCGGGCCCTCTTCCTCCTGACCTCTCTGAGGCCAAGGCGGAACCGTTTCCCTTCCCGCGCGTTCGTGTGTTTTCCCCGCACCCTCCACTACCTGGTCCAGAGGCCCCCGGAAGCGAGGGCATGGCCGGGCTCGTTGACTTGTCTCCGGTCCTCCCGTCGTTTTCTGTTGGGTCTCCATTCCGCGGGTGGCTAGCACTACCTAGCAGTGCGTGGCGGTTACTGTTTACAGACGATTCATGGATTTTGTCTTCGCGCCAGACCTGGCCGTCTTCTTTGGGACTGTCCCTCCCTATGCCCTCCACTCCTGGTCGGCAGCGCCCTTTGGCACAACCATCAGGTGACAGTGGCCACAGGACAGCGGAGCCTATGACCCCCTCCCACTCGCTCAACAGGGGAGCATGGTCGGCGGCGCCCTTTGACGCACCCTTCAGGTGGCAGTAGCCACAGAACAGCGGAGACCCCCGCTACTGCAAGCCAGGTGGTAAAAGATGGGGACGGATGTGTGGATCTCCCTCAGGCCTCGCAAGTCTTGTTCCGGCCTTACGTCTCCTCGGCCTAAGTCGGCCTCTCATCGCGCCAGGGTCTTCCCGGCTAGAGACCGGTCCTCCATGGCGACCGGCAGCCCGTCAGGATCTCGGAATGCGTCCTCTAAGCAGCGCTCGCCATCCCTGCAACGCCTGCCTCGTTCCCGCGATCGCCGCACTGACTCGGCTAGCTCCTCTGCTCGCCGCAGTCGCATTGATTTTTCCTGTCAGAGGGTTTTGTCCTCACCGGGGACAGGAAGCACACGCGGACTGGCATCGCTCTCGCCCCCAGGGGGCGAGCTCTCAGGTGAGTCACGTTTCGCCACTCTCCCACGAGCTAAACCGGTCTCGGAGGGCGCGCCGAGGACAGCCTCTCTCGTCCGTCGTCTTCTCCCCGCTCTGCGCGGGATCCCTCGAAGTGGACCCCCTCGCGGTCTACATGCTCCCAGACCTTTGAGGACCGCTCTCCGCCTCACCGTGCCAGACACTCCCCTTCCTGGTGCTGGGGTTCGCCCTCAGCGGAGGAGGCCCTCAGCCTTTACCCGGAGGACTCCGCCTCGGCGCTCTATTCAGAGGATTTTCGCTTGCTTTCCCCCCGTGATCTTCACTCACTCAGTTCAGTCGCTCCCTCAGCCCCCCGAGTTTTAGGACTTAACCCTTTCGCCGCCAATCTTGCTGTTTGGCAAGTACGTGGCTCACCGCCGATCTCGCCTTTTGGCGAGTAACACAGTCGAGTTCACTGCACTTGATCGTGACTCTAATGTATGACGTAGTTTTGGTCAATAATAGTGCATCATGGGACAGGGGAATCCCCTCTTACATTCCAGTGCTAACTTTGAGAGTTTTGAGCGAAGAAATTGCGAGTTTTTCTGACTTTTTTGGAGCGGTGCTTTTTCATGATGGCTGAAACTTCGAAAGGGCGAAGTGAGCGGCACAAGAGACTATCTACGGAGGAAGTTTTGCATCGTTTGAACTTCCTACGATCACAAACTGATGTTGATTCGAACGAGGAGCCTCCATGTGGCAACGAAGTTGACCATGAGCTTTTTGGAAATTTGCAAGATAGCTCTGATAACAATCCGAGTACGAGCACTCTCGCGAGCAGATTTCGTGTAGAAGAGTGTTGTGTATTCTTCATGGACTATGCTTGTGAGTTGGTGTGTTAAGGATTATCTGTAGAGCTCTGAACAACCAACTATGCTTCAGTTGTGAGTTGAACATTTTCTCAATATATTTTTTGACATGTTATCATGTGTTTGTTACTGTGTTGGTGACTAATAAATAATAATTACGGTATTTGTAATGCGCTTATCTTATAATAATTATAACTCTAAGCGCGCACTCACAACTAGCGCACGCATGCGCACGCTTTAGACAATGACTCACGTACCACAAATAGTGAAATACATTACGACGGTCAGCTTGCGGTGGGGAGTGTGGTGATATAGTGCTAAAACTGTTGAAAGAGGTGAGTTTTGAGGACGTACTGGAAGGAGGAGAGAGAGTGTTTCTGACGAAGAGAGAGCGGGAGAGTGTTACAGGTGGATGGACCGTAGACAGAGAAGGAGCGGGGCCGAAAGTGTTGAGTTTGGTGCGAGGGATGCGGAGGCGGAGAGGGTCGGAGGCAGAGCGCAGGGAGCAGGAAGGTTGTAGGGGTGAAGTAAGTTGGAGAGATAGGCAGGAGCGCAGTTGTTCAGGAATTTGTAGCAGAGAGACAGAATCTTGTATTGGATGCGTTGGGGGATGGGGAGCCAGTGAAGGAGTTTGAGCAGGGGTGTGATGTGGTTGGATTTTTTTTTTCTGAGGACGAGGCGGGCAGCATTGTTCTGGATGCGTTGGAGAGTGAAAGTGGTAGAGTGAGGGAAGCCGGAAAGGAGAGAGTTGCAGTAGTCGATGCGAGATAAGATGAGAGAGACAGCAAGTTTGGTGGCAGCTTCGGTAGTGAGGTATTTTATGATCTGACTGATGCGACGGAGGTGGAAATAGCATGCTTGGGCCGTGGCGGAGACTAAGCTGGTCATGGACAGAGAGGAATCGAGGATAACGCTGAGGTTCTTGGCCGAGTCAAAGAGGGAGATGGGGGTGCTGTCGAGTTGAAGGTGGAGAGAGGGAGGGAGCTGGGAGAGTTTCTGGCGAGTTCAGTTTAAGCTTGTTTGCTGTCATCCAGTTTTTCACGTCTTCGTAGCAGTCAGTCGTGCGAGTCAGTAGTGACTGAGTGTTGTCGAGTTTGTCTTTGTCTAGCAGTTGAGAGTCGCCGCCGTAGAGGTGGTGGTGTATGCGGTGAGACTGGATGATGTTGGACAGGGTAGAGGTGTAGAGTGTGAAAAGGACCGGGCCCAGGACGGACCCCTGTGGAACTCCGCAGGAGAGCGTGACTGGGTTGGAAGAGATGCTGTTGATGTATGTAACACTGAGTGGGTAAAGAGATTACCATCTGTGATAAAAGCAATGAATAACGAGGATTATCCAAAACCCGCCGATGCTATTAAATTAAAATCAATACCTCCAGCATCAGGGTCAGAGATAGGGTTAAAAACAACATACCAGACACAAGTTTGTTTACAAAACAGCTGAAATATTTATATCAGCCCGGCGAGTCCGAGAATGACGTCAGGCGCAGGGCAACTGACCCCATTTGGTCTACGTCTGTTCACAATATAATAAAAATAATAGTTCCCGGCGCTAACGCTAATCCATCAATTTATTATCTATATGACCCTGCCCTGCAGAGGGCATTTGTCAGAGAAGAAATACAGATTATTCCCCCCGACACTGTTACTCATTTTTGACCATTTCAGTAACTAACTCATTAATCAGTTCATCGGCTATTTAGATAACTTAAGTCTGTAATGACCAGGTGCGTAAGCCTTTTCCTTAGTGTGAAACACACGTTTTGTGTCTCCTACTGCCAGTGACTTCTTATGTGTTTGAATTATTTCAAGATTGTGTCTATTTGATCTCAGTGTCTTGTTTGGATAATCAGGCATTAGTTCTCCATCTAATACTTGCTTGTAATGTTCATGATGGATGTCTTTATTTTTTATCGCCTTTTTTTTTTCATTCCTTTGGCTTTTGACTGACTGCCTTTGTGGTGCAGTATAGAATACATTTTTGACCTCAGTCCAATGTACTCAACTATCGGCACTCCATTTAGTTCATCTTTAAACTTCCCAGGCACTTTCTTGTTTTGTGTGCTGTACAGCGGGTGATCTTTAGGATAATCAGACGTGTCATACATATGCAACTCTGTTTTCATGTCTTCATAAAAGTCTTCAGTAGGTACGTCTGTGATCATCGAGTCAGTGTCAGGGTATAACAGTCGGCAGTCAGGATACTTCAGTTTAATGTAATCATAATAAAATTCAAAAATTAATAAAAAGATGTCGGTGGACAAATTTGTTTTCTCATCTCCATTTAAAAAAAAAAAAAGAATTCGGTTCAGTGGTTCAAGAGTTATAGCCTTTTAAAGATAAGAGGTGTTGCACCACAGCGGTCTGGCAAAACAGCTGCAGCGCTGGGAAATGCAACATTTTAACACCTGTGGCGGCGAAAGGGTTAACAGAGGCCTTTAATTCGCATCTTCAGAGTAAGTTGCCTGATGGACAATTCTTTGTCAATAAGAAGTGGCCAGATAACGTGGACATTCGCAGTCCTTCGTCTGCCCCCTCCCCGCCATTGACGTCCCCGCGGAGGTGCAAGCAGGAGGCAAGTTGGAGTGGAGGCTTGTCGGGGGGTTCCACGTGGTATCTACCAGACTGTGAACTTGATCCAGATCGCCTTGGCCTGCACCGGTTTCTTGGAGTTGACTACTCAGGCGATCGTGCGGTTAGCCAAGGACGTTTCGGAACGCTCCGGGCCTGGGCTCCTACACGACATCCACTCCTTAGCGGTGACGGCTAACTGGGCGGCATACCATGGTTCTGCCAACGCTTTAGCCGCTGCTGCGAATTGTGACCTCATCCAGCGGGACGCCATTCTGAGGAGATACCAGTCTCCAGTCTCTACCCCCGTCGCTCAAGTCTCAGCTTCGTCAGGCTTCCCTGGGAAGCGCCCTTTTGTTTGGACCAAACTGGCAGGAGGTCAAGGAGTCGGCTAAGGACCTCTGGCCCCGCACCCCTAGTTCACTCCCCTCCCAGTTGGGGCTTCCCGCAAGGCCGTGGGTCGCATCCTGTGGATCTCTAGACCCACCCCTCCGTACCAGACGCCTCTTCCTGGCCTTGTCCCAGGGCCGACACGACATCTCCGCGCAGACATTGTCGTCATGGTTGCGCTGGGTTATACGGTCCGCAAATGAGGACCTCTCCCTGGAGGGGGGGGGGGGGGGGGAGTTGAAACACCTGCGCATCAGAGCCCAGGAAATCAGAGCAGTCTCATAAGGCGTCGCCTTCGACCGCAACTGCGCCGTGAGGGACATTGTGGCAGCTGCCGGGTGGCGAGCTGAGTCCACCTTCGCCCGCTTCTATCTACGTGGCGCAGTGGTCCGAGGTTCGATTACGGGTTCCGACGTCGGATTTTTCTCCTCTAGTAAGTGTCACCGTTAATTCGGGCGGACCGTCGGGGGTTCTTTCTCCGGGTACTCCGGCTCTTCCTCCCCCTCCACTTTGGTATCTGTTTCAGCCCACTTAATCAAATTTCAAATACAAACGATTTTGAATTTCCAAAAAACTACAGTAGCTCGCTTGAGCTTGCCCTTAGCACCACGTGAATGTTCTGTGTTTATGTACAGTGTGTGAGTGAATGCGCGTGATTCACGTGAGTGTGCTTGTTGGGTTCAGTTCGCGGCGGCGCTTTGAGCTGATTTTCAATTGGGATAAAGCGCCTATTTAATGCGCTTATTATTATTATTACGAGACCTCTCCGACCAACGCGACAACCTGTCCCTGGTGGGGGTCGTCTCGGCGGCGCAACACTCCCTCCCAGCGCGTCGGGCACCGTAGGTAACACTTTGCTGAAATCGTCGGGAATTTGCACCTTGTCCTGTACTAAGCGTTATGCACTTTGGGGCGTAGGGGGTGTATTCTTTCATATAGTAATGCCATCGGTATGTATTTTGTATAAACAAATGTAATACTTACCGATGGCATTACTCGGAGGACCCTCCTGCCTGCCCCGCATGACGCCAGCAAGACTGGCGTGATTACACTGCTCAAGTACACGTATAGGGGAAGGGAGACTACTCCAGGTTCTTGGTAACAACTCGCTAGAGTTGCTTCCCTGGTTGTGTATGTATACACAATGGATTCTTAGGTTGAAATCGATAAGCTAAGTGTACCCTCCATATAGTAATGCCATCAGTAAGTATTTTTTGAAAAAATACATTTTGGAGAAAAATACATTTTTTTCCCAATTTCTCATTTCCAGATATCATTTACTGGCTCAAAGCTCAAAGCCAACACACATGCTCATATGTAACCCACGCATTTACTCACATTTTCCGCACGAACACAACATTCACAAAGTACAAAGGATCAACTTGGCTGCATTTGTAAATTTAGATGGCTTGAATGTGAAATGTATCAATTGGCCCAGAAGCAGTAGCACAAGGGGTTAATGTACAGAGAACTGTCATCTTGATTGGTCGTTCAGGAAGCTACAGGAGGTGCGCCAGCGTCTAAACCAACTGCGAGACCTGGTCCAGTACTACCAGAAGATGAAGACGCAAGCTGAACCGGACACTTTGGAAGAAGATGAGGAATCAACGGCCGCTGACGAGCAAGAGGCTCAGTAAGTATGCTATGAATGCAATAGCAAGGGGCTCAGTATGCAATGAATGCAAGAGCAAGGGGCTCAGTAAGTATGCTATGAATGCAAGAGCAAGGGGCTCAGTAAGTATGCAATGAATGCAAGAGCAAGGGGCTCAGTAAGTATGCAATGAATGCAAGAGCAAGGGGCTCAGTACTAAGTATGCTATGAATGCAAGAGCAAGGGGCTCAGTAAGTATGCAATGAATGCAAGAGCAAGGGGCTCAGTAAGTATGCAATGAATGCAATAGCAAGGGGCTCAATAAGTATGCTATGAATGCAAGAGCAAGGGGCTCAGTAAGTATGCAATGAATGCAATAGCAAGGGGCTCAATAAGTATGCTATGAATGCAATAGCAAGGGGCTCAGTAAGTATGCAATGAATGCAATAGCAAGGGGCTCAATAAGTATGCTATGAATGCAAGAGCAAGGGGCTCAGTAAGTATGCAATGAATGCAATAGCAAGGGGCTCAATAAGTATGCTATGAATGCAATAGCAAGGGGCTCAATAAGTATGCTATGAATGCAAGAGCAAGGGGCTCGGTAAGTATGCTATGAATGCAAGAGCAAGGGGCTCAGTAAGTATGCTATGAATGCAAAAGCAAGGGGCTCAGTAAGTATGCTATGAATGCAAGAGCAAGGGGCTCAATAAGTATGCAATGAATGCAATAGCAAGGGGCTCAAGTATGCTATGAATGCAAGAGCAAGGGGCTCAGTAAGTATGCTATGAATGCAATAGCAAGGGGCTCAATAAGTATGCTATGAATGCAAGAGCAAGGGGCTCAGTAAGTATGCTATGAATGCAAGAGCAAGGGGCTCAGTAAGTATGCAATGAATGCAAGAGCAAGGGGCTCAGTAAGTATGCAATGAATTCAAGAGCAAGGGGCTCAGTAAGTATGCAATGAATGCAAGAGCAAGGGGCTCAGTAAGTATGCAATGAATGCAATAGCAAGGGGCTCAGTAAGTATGCAATGAATGCAAGAGCAAGGGGCTCAATAAGTATGCTATGAATGCAATAGCAAGGGGCTCAGTAAGTATGCTATGAATGCAAGAGCAAGGGGCTCAGTAAGTATGCTATGAATGCAAGAGCAAGGGGCTCAATAAGTATGCTATGAATGCAAGAGCAAGGGGCTCAGTAAGTATGCTATGAATGCAAGAGCAAGGGGCTCAGTAAGTATGCAATGAATGCAAGAGCAAGAGGCTCAGTAAGTATGCTATGAATGCAAGAGCAAGGGGCTCAGTAAGTATGCAATCCCTACCAGTTTGCCTATAGGGCAAATCGGTCAGTGGAAGATGCCGTATCCCTGGGTCTGCATCGTGCACTGGAACATCTTGAGAAGGCCAACACGTATGTTAGGGTGTTATATGTGGACTACAGCTCCGCATTCAATACTATTGTGCCACCCAAGCTCTATGAGAAACTGATCCAGCTAGGTTTTGACAGTTCACTATGCCAGTGGATCAACGATTTTTTTGTCAGGTAGACCTCGGGTAGTCAGAGTTGGTCTGTGCAGTCAGCATTCAGACCCAGGGCGTCGACAGTCAGGTGGATGTAACCACTCGTCTGGTTCATGTAGTCACGTTTCTAAGCCTGTCACACTGAGCACGGGTGCACCCCAAGGTTGTGTTTTGTCCCCTATGTTATACTCTCTTTTTACCCATGATTGTACATCAACGGATGATAACTCCCTTACAGTTAAATTTGCTGACGACACCACTGTTGAAGGTTTTATTTTAAACAACAATGAAACAGCATACAGAGAGAGAGTAGATGAACTTGTTGGCTGGTGTTCTGACAATAACCTTGACCTGAATGTGCCTACAACGAAAGAAATGGTCATGGATTTCAGGAAAATCAAAAGTGACATTGTTCCCCTCACTATTCATGGTAGCCATGTTGAAATTGTTGATTGTTTCAGGTTTCTCTGCACCCAAATCTCAAACAATCTTAAATGGGAGAAAAACGTTGATTGTTTAGTGAAAAAATCACAGCAATGACTGTATTTTCTCAGACGTCTTAAAACGTTTGGTGTCAGCAGACAAATTTTGACCAACTTCTACCGGGCAGTTATTGAAAGTATTTTGACCTTCTCCCTGACCGACCCCACCCGGGTCTGCCCTGGGGGACTTGGGTGGGGTTAGGTACTTTTTAGTTCCCAGGGTCACCCTGGTCAGCCCCACAGGGTGAGTTTTTCTCTCTATTCTGGGGCATGTGTTTCTGTCTACCCGAGGTCCATTCACCTGTATTTGTCTTTTTAAAACTCTCCCTACTGTCTGCACTGCCTGTAGCTCTTGATATTGGATGTGTGTTGCTAAATGGTCTTAGCTTTATTTAGGCCCCATGCGTTAGGTTTATTTAATGTATTTGACCGGCTGGCGACATACATTCAATGTTCTGTTTAGTTGTTTTTTTTTTCACAAGCAGTGCAGGCACGTCCTGAGAAAGCCTTGTTGCTGTCGGGACGTTAAGCAATGTACAATCAATCAATCTCCCTGACCGTTTGGTTTGGCAGTACCACACAGAAAGAGCGATCCAAATTAAACAGAGTAGTAAACACTGCATCAAAAGTCATAGGTATCGATTTGCTCTCATTAGAGTCCCTCTTCCATGAAAGAATGCTAAAAAAGGCTAGATCCATCCTCCGAGATGTTTCCCACCTAGCCCATGAGTTGTTTGAGATGTTGCCATCAGGGTGTCATTATAGAGCAATCGGAACACGCACGAGTTGTTTTAAAAACAGTTTTTACCCAACTGCTGTCCAGGCTTTTAATGATGCAAACAAACGCCAAACCTGACCCATCCGTCCCACTGTTTAATGTAATGTATATACAGTATATATATATATATATATATATATACAGTATTGCCCAGCTATCAGCACAATACTTCATCTATATGGCTGTGTAGAACACACTTTTAGTTACGGAGCGTTCGGGTGAAACTGACTCGAGTGCAAGATAAGCCATCGCTGGCAATTAATCATTAGCGCGCGCTAGTCATACTGACTGGAAGGACTGTTTATGATACTGGAAGAGAATTCTCTTCCAGTATCCTACTACTAAGTGTATCTGCTGTCAAACATCCCGCAGGGTATGTAGAAAACTGAGGAAGCAGAGTTAGAGAACATCATGCAGACCTGCCTACCGTACGATTTTTGGGCGTATTTTTACGATTTTTTTTTCAAAATACGAAAATACGATTGATGCCTAAAATTTACGATTTTATTTTTTTTTTTTTTTTTTTTTTTAAATTTTTTTTTTTTTTTTTTTTTTTTTTTTTTTTTTTGGGGGGGGGGGGGGGGGGGGGGTAGTGCGTGTTGTGTCAGTCAATAAAGTCTCAAAATACAAAATGTCAGAGCAAAGTAGGGAGGAGAGTGGATTTTTCTATCTCAAAGAAAGCGAAGCACCAGAATTTTTTGCCACAGTATGCTAAAAAGTGGACATTTTGGCGACTGTCAAAGAAAGGACCAACCTATGCATTCCATTCTGCATGGTATGCAATAGTGACATCTCATGTGCGCATGGGGGCCGAAATGACATTGAAAAACATTTATCAACTAATATCCATAAGAGACTGGCAGATGCCCAGAAACGTGTGCCTTTACAGGCTGAGTTTTCTAAGCAGTCTCATGAAGCAGGCAAAATTTTGCGTCGACAAGCTGCTGGTGCTGAAATCTGCATGGTTCGTTTTATAGTTGATTAAAATCTTCCTTTGTCCTGTGCAGATTCCATGTCCGGGAAACAAATGTTTCCTGTTGTTGTACGGAATGGTCTAGCTTATCAGAATAAATTGATTTTTCTATTGTTTGTACGTTTTGATAATAGTCTGCTACAATTTTTATGAAAATACTATTTTTTCCCCAAGAATACTATTTTTGGTGATTATGAATACTATTAAAAAAAATTGGTGGTAGGCAGGTCTGCATTACACACGGGCACAACACACACATCATTAGTCCCGCCGCAACATAGATTATAGAAGGAATAGTTGATGCCGACAGTGACCTAAATAGCCTGCTCCCAGCGGGGAGTGCCTGCATACCACAGCAGCAGGTGGCTGGCCAAACTAATGTGTAGGCCTGGAAATAGGGCTAACTACACTGCTGTGTCTGTGATGCAAGTGACGTGTTCAGTTGTGTATTATGATTCGGATATGTCCTATGTAATTTGTGTTACTGTGAAATCGTGTTTATTGTCTTTATGCTTAGAACACAATAGTTACTAAGGCATAAGGTGTGTGGTGTGTGTGTGGATGTGTGTGTGTGTGTGCATGCTAGTAGCTTAATTATATTTTGATGTGTTTAATGTTCTTCCTTTTATGTTGCGCGGCATCGGAACGATTTCCTAATGTATTGTTACATATGGCAATAAAGTTCTATCATCATCATGAATGCAAGAGGCATGGATTGTCATGAGCCCAGTTGCTGTGTGCAAGAGGCATCAATCCTCATCAGTCAGGACATCCTGCAGGGACTCATGAGGATCAGTGTCTCTTGCTGCTAAAGTGAGCCGTGTGTGTGTGTGTGCTGTCAGTGTAAGTGTGGTAGTGTTGGTTGTTTGGTGCTCTGATCACTAAATGTGAGCCGCGTGTGTGTGTGTGTGTGTGTGTGTGTGTGTGTGTGTGTGTGTGTGTGTGTGTGTATGCTGTCAGTGTAAGTGTGGTAGTGTTGATTGTTTGGTGTTCTGATCACTAAACATGAGCCGCGTGTGTTGTAAGTGCAAGTACAGTAATGTTGATTGTTTGGTGATCTGATCACTGAGTGCACTTTGACAGTGTATTTGAAAGCATGTCAGCCTTGTTGCTGTCGGGACGTTAAGCAATGTACAATCAATCATTGAAAGCATGTCTAGTGAACTGCTGAGGTTGTCATGGATATCCACGTTTGTTATTAGCATAGTAATTTACATAGAGTACTGCTCAAGTGGTCATGATAGAACTTTATTACCATATGTAACAATACATTAGGAAATCGTTGCAGTGCCGCGCAACATAAAAGGAAGAACATTAAACACATCAAAATATAATTAAGCTACTAACATGCACACACACACACACACACACACACACACACACACACCGTATGCCTTAGTAACTATTGTGGTCTAAGCATAAAGACAATAAACACGATTTCACAGTAACACAAATTACATAGGACATATCATAATATAAAACTGAACACGTCACTAGCATCATAGACACAGCTGTGTAGTTAGCCCTATGGATATCCACGTTTGTTAGCGTAGTAATTTACATAGAGTACTGTCGAAACCACTGAAAAAGTGTTATCTCGGACTTTCGTGACATATTTGCAGATCTGGCAGTGAAGCTACCAGGGCTTTGGAATTGCCGGTGAACGGGGCCGGAGCCTTTATGCAGATTCAGGGCTCCCAGCTGACGGAGCCGTCAGAAGAGCAGTCAGACGAGGACAACGCCTCCGCCTCGGGCACAGAGGACTGGGAGTCCGGCATGGGCGCTTGGGATGAGGACCCAGAAGTCCAGGAGAAGATCAAGTCAGTCACGCAACAATCAAACAGATACAGGAGATGGATCGACCAGGATACTTAAAGGGTGGTGCATATATGCACATGGCAGTCAGGCACTACCCTTGAGGTAACATGGTCAGTCCATCTCATGCACTCATCTTTGGAGCTTTAAGATGTATATTTGATTTTTCCTAAAGGATTTTGTGTTCTTAAGGTCAATGCACCGAGATGCAGTGTGATTTTAAATCCATGAAAAAAGCTTGAGGAATGACTTCTTTACATTCCTTAGGGTCCCGGCCATTCACTAGACACAATGCCTTCCCTGCCCAAGCTCTTTACGTTCCCTAGGGTCCCAGCGCTTCACTAGACACAATGCCCACCCTGCCCAAGCTCTTTACGTTCCCTAGGGTCCCAGTGCTTCACTATACACAATGCCTAGCCTGCCCAAGCTCTTTACGTTCCCTAGGATCCCAGCGCTTCACTAGACACAATGCCTACCCTGCTAAGCTCTTTACGTTCCCTAGGGTCCCAGCGCTTCACTAGACACAATGCCTAGCCTGCCCAAGCTCTTTACGTTCCCTAGGGTCCCAGCGCTTCACTAGACACAATGCCTTCCCTGCTAAAGCTCTTTACGTTCCCTAGGGTCCCAGCCCTTCACTAGACACAATGCCTACCCTGCTAAAGCTCTTTACGTTCCCTAGGGTCCCAGCCCTTCACTAGACACAATGCTTTCCCTGCCCAAGCTCTTTACGTTCCCTAGGGTCCCAGTGCTTCACTAGACACAATGCCCACCCTGCTAAAGCTCTTTACGTTCCCTAGGGTCCCAGTGCTTCACTAGACACAATGCCTAGCCTGCCCAAGCTCTTTATGTTCTCTTGGGTCCCAGTGCTTCACTAGACACAATGCCCACCCTGCTAAAGCTCTTTACGTTCCCTAGGGTCCCAGCCCTTCACTAGACACAATGCCCACCCTGCTAAAGCTCTTTACGTTCCCTAGGGTCCCAGTGCTTCACTAGACACAATGCCTAGCCTGCCCAAGCTCTTTACGTTCTCTTGGGTCCCAGCACTTCACTATACACAATGCCTACGCTGCTAAAGCTCTTTACGTTCCCTAGGGTCCCAGCGCTTCACTATACACAATGCCTAGCCTGCCCAAGCTCTTTACGTTCTCTTGGGTCCCGGCGCTTCACTAGACACAATGCCCACCCTGCTAAAGCTCTTTACGTTCCCTAGGGTCCCAGCGCTTCACTATACACAATGCCCACCCTGCTAAAGCTCTTTACGTTCCCTAGGGTCCCAGCGCTTCACTATACACAATGCCTAGCCTGCCCAAGCTCTTTACGTTCTCTTGGGTCCCAGCACTTCACTATACACAATGCCTACGCTGCTAAAGCTCTTTAAGTTCCCTAGGGTCGCAGCGCTTCACTAGACACAATGCCTACCCCTGCCCAAGCTCTCCTAACGGTCACTATTGCTGTTTAAAATACACAAGTATGGATTCATATTTTTTTTGTTTTGACAAGACTCTTGTCTGCATCCGTTGACCAAGTGTGTGTTTGAAGGGTGCCAAACAGCCACAGACTTGGAAAGGCTGACTTTGAATGTAAAGGCAGACAGTGGACACTAGTAGTAGTACTGGTACCAGTTCATGTGTTGCTGTCCACTGTGGACGCTAGTACTGGTACCTGTTCATGTGTTGCTGTTCACTGTGGACGCTAGTGCTGGTACCAGTTCATGTGTTGCTGTGCACTGTGGACAGGAGTACTGGTACCAGTTCATGTGTTCCTGTTCACTGTGGAAGCTAGTACTGGTACCAGTTCATGTGTTGCTGTTCACTGTGGAAGCTAGTACTGGTACCTGTTCATGTGTTGCTGTTCACTGTGGAAGCTAGTACTGGTACCTGTTCATGTGTTGTTGTTCACTGTGGAAGCTAGTACTGGTACCAGTTCATGTGTTGCTGTTCACTGTGGAAGCTAGTACTGGTACCTGTTCAAGTGTTGCTGTTCACTGTGGAAGCTAGTGTTTGTTTTCTCAAAACACATTACCGATGGTATTACCACTAGGAAATGTTTCTTAGCTAGTCTAATTTTAGCCCAAAAATTGTTGTGTACGATAATGGCCATGATGGCAGGAGAGGGGCGCCATAGGTTAGGCGGAAACCCGGTAGCCTCCCTTCCGGTTCAACCACGCATGTGCTCAGTGCTCAAACAACCAGTCAGTTTCTTCGCTAGTCGCGTGTGGTTGTGTACGCCTGTGGCTCCCTTCGGTTCGTTGGCTATCGTTCACTGGTTTCGACATTCTACTGTGAGAGGGATTGTGGCCTTTGGGCTTGGACGCTTTCGTGTGTGCGTTGTTTCGAGAGGACTTCCTAACGACGCTGGTGAGCTGTTCTCACTGGTCGGCCGGTCGCCTTCAACTTCTGGTGCCCTTGGGCTTCGTCCTTGGCCTACCTCATAGGAAGGCCCTGTTCTGTGGCTGGCGGCGCGTTCCTGGTCGACTCGGGTGACTGTCGTCTCTGCGCCTGGCACCGGTCCCTGCGTGGCCTGTCGGAGCCGGTTGGCGCCTTTTTGGTAGGACGGCTTCGGGCTTCACCGTTGGCACCGCTCTTCGTTCCTCTCCTTTCCCAGCATGGCGAGGTAAAATCTCGGTCACTGCTTCCGTACGGCGCTCTGGGAGTGTTTGAGCGCCGCACACCAGCATACGCCGTATCTCCTTCGTTCGTTTCGCGCGATTACCTTCAAATAGATTGTTCTGCTTTGTGTTGCAGTTGGCAAGTCCGCACCTGTATCAGATGTGGACAATTCCAGTGGCCGAGTGACAGACATGAGGTGTGCCTGCCCTGTTCAACCTGTACCTCTTCCCAACCGTGCCTGGTCTGCGCCCCCTGGCGGGAAGAGCAATGGACTCAGCTGTGGGGTTTCTACCGTCGTGAACTTCCGACACCAGCACGGATACAGGGCCAAACACCGACCCAAGAACCACAGACCCGACTAGTGGGTATTACCTGGTGAGAGGACAGTCTACGCCGCGCGCCCGTCCTCCTGGGCCGGCAGCGAACACAGACCCGACTAGTGCGCGCTGTCCGGTAGCAGAGACTAGAACTGAAGTTTCAGTCAGGCCCGCTTCTTTGAACAATAAAGACATGCCGGTGATCACCACAGACCCGACTAGTGGTGCTTATCAGACGTTAGAACGCTCTCCATCGCGACTTCGGTCGCTAGCTCGTTCTACTACACCGGCAGCAGGCACAGACCTGACTAGTGCACGCTGTCCGGTTCTGCCGATCCTTTCGGCGCGAGAGAGGGTACAGTTACAGGCTTCAGTTCCGGTAGCGGTCTCAACACAGGAGATGCCCGCTTCCCAGCAGAAGGATACTCCTCCTCCACGCATCGACAGAGTTCGGCGTTAGGTACAGACCGTTACTCACCTCGTTCCAGTGAGCAGAAGCACCGGACGGTCTCCCGCTCTTCTCGCCACCGTTCACCTTCTAGGGACAGGTCACCGCGGCATAGACATGCCTCCCGATCTTCCCGTGCCAGTCGGCCATCGCGGGGTCGGATCTCCGCAAGTGGTTCGTCGGTCCAGACCGCATTCCCCAGATGTGAGACATTCTACTCGTAGAGCGCGCCAATCGTCTACTCCACCCTCTAGGCCATCGTCGTCCAGAGTCAGTCGACATTACCGCCGCCACTCCCGTTCTAGGAGTCCCACTCTCGCCGTGAGCCCTCCCCGCGGGATAGGAGATCGCCTCGACGCTACGCTCATCGTTCTCGGTCTGGGTCTCAAGTAACCTCCCAGGTCCGTTCGTGTCGTCACCGCTCCGTGGGGGTTTCTCCAGCCAAGGCCTCGGTCACTTCCCGGCTCGTCGCGGAGGCTGGGCCCACACTCTTAGCTCGAACCGGCCCCACCCACCTCACTCTGCATTTAGAGGATGACGCGCTCAGCCTTGCTCCTGAGGACTCAGTTTCGGTTTTACTTCGGGACGACAGCCCCACGCACTCTATCCCGGCGCCCCCTGACGTGGATCAAGATGAGCAGGAACACCATCCGTCGGCGGTGGGACACAGGTTGAAGACTCTGCGTGCCCTGGACGAGGCAGCTCGCATCATCTCGGCGTGCCTTCCGCCGGAAGACTGTCCTCCTTCTCCGCCTGCGAAGAAGAAGGCCGCGGCCTATGTAGATGCGGAACTCCATACCAAGACCTTTAAGACTCTTCCTCAACCTCCGGGTTTCAGCAGCCTACGGGACGCGTTCTCGGCTCGACTCGCTCAGGGACACTTGGGCGCCGCTGGATTCTTCAATGACTCTAAGTGGCCGGCGGACCTACACATGTTTTTTTGGCAATCTTGGTACGCGGGACATACTCAGAGCTTTACCTGCGCACTACCCAAACCGGACCCAGCTGCTTGGGCCCTGGCGGCTATTCCGGCACGGACCCCTCTGCTTCCAGGAATCGATCAGACAGGTAATCTCATACGCAACGCCTTAGCCTCCGCGGGATTCCTTGACCTTCTGACTCAAGCCATGGTTTGTCGCGTAGAGGAGGCTTGGCATCCGTCCCTCACTCCGTTGCTGGGAGATCTGCTCGCTCTAGCCGTCTCTGGTAACCGTGCCTCCTACCACACCTGTGTCAACGCTATGGCTGCGGCGGCCAACTGTGACCTTTTGCGTCGGGATTTCCTCCTCCGCTCCTGCCCTCTCCCCAATGACCTGAAGCTTCAACTTCGTCAGGCGCCCCTTGGTGGAGAACTTCTCTTCGGCCCCACGTGGTTGGCGGTTAAAGAGGCAAATAAGGACACCTGGCCAAGTCGTACAGTGCCTTCTCCCTTTCAGCATACCCGCAGGACCCAGGGTCGCCCCTTGCGGGCGACTAGACCCGTTTCCCGGCCTTACACCAGAGGTGGACGTCTTCCCCCCAGGCCCCCTGCCTTCCCCCGTACTCGTCCTACTGCAGGATCCTCTTCAGCTCCCGCTTCCAGGACCTGGCCTTCAGGCCCCTCGACCGCGCTGGGACCTCCGGTCGGCGGGAGGTTCACACGGCACAGCGCCGCCTGGCGGGCGCTGTTTCCGGACGACCCCTGGATTCTTTCAGCCATCTCCCTCGGTCTGCGGATCTCGTTTCGGTCCCCGCCCCCACTGCGACGTACTCCAGCGTGGACCTTGGTTCCGACAGACCAGCTCAAGGCAGACGCTCTGCGCAACGAGGTGGCCGCCTTACTTCGGAAGCAGCGACAGAGGTGGTGACGCGACTCGACTCCCCAGCCTTCTACAGCCGGCTATTTGTAGTTCCCAAGCCAGGCGGCAAGTGGCGTCCTGTGATCGACCTGTCGGCGCTCAACAAGTTTATAATAGCTCCACGCTTTCGCATGGAGACAGCTCGGGCCCTGCGTGCCTCGGTGCAACCTTTCGACTTTGCAATCAGCCTGGACCTCGCGGATGCGTACCTTCATAATAATAATAATAATACCGTTATTATATAGGCGCTTTTTCTCAATTTTGGGGAAATCGACTCAAAGCGCCGCGCCTGAAACCCAACACACACACACTCACGAAACAGATGCGGATTTACGCCATTTAAGACAAACACAGTACAAGACAAACGAAGGGCCAGTCAGCTACTGAAGTTACAGAGATTTTTTTATCGCTTGTATTTGAAATTTTGTAAAGTGGCCTGAGACCGGTACCAAAGTGTGGGGGGGGGGTGGAAGAACCGGAGTACCCGGAGAAAGAACCCCCGACGGTCCGCCCGAATTAACGGTGACACTTACCAGAGGAGAAAAGTCCAACGCCGGAACCCGGTATCGAACCGCTCACCTTTGGAATTGGTGGCAGGCGCCTTAACCACTGCGCCACGGACCGCCTTCACGTGCCCATGCACCCAGCGTCCAGACGTTATCTACGCTTCGCCTTCAAGGGTGTGGTATACCAGTTCCGCGCACTTCCCTTCGGCCTCAACCTCAGCCCATGGGTCTTCACACGCATCATGGACGCCGTGGTGGCCAAGGCCCGACAGACTTCCACGAGCCCCACGTCCAACTATCTGGACGACCTTCTACTGAAGAATCAGACCCCTGCCGCCTTGGAGGTGGACCGGGATGCTTTGCTTCAGCTCCTCAAGACACTGGGCTTCATAGTCAACTTCGGCAAGTCCGACCTCATTCCGTCGCGCCATTTCGTTCACCTAGGCATGGAGTTCTGCACCGACCGCAACATCGTCCGGCTGCCCGAACCCCGCATTCAGAAGCTGGCGGATCTAGCTCGGCAGGTATCCCAGAGGTCTTCGATCCCCGCCAGGCAGTGGCTTCAGTTGCTGGGGCTGATGAGCGCTGCAGCAGACCTTATTCCTTTAGGGCGTCTCTACTCCCGGCCGCTACAGTTGCACCTTCTGCTACACTGGTGTCCGTCGACTTCCGACCTAGAGTCTCCGGTTCCGATTCCTTCGTTGCTCCGTCCTCACCTTCTACGCTGGGCGGACCCCCTCTGGCTCGCGACAGGAGTGCCGCTGTTCTCGCCACCGCCCTCCCTCTCCATCTGCGTAGACGCGAGCCTCTCCGGTTGGGGAGCACACCTTCTACCCTCCTTCGAGGTGGGACCTGGATCTCCGGGACCGACACATCAACTGGTTGGAATTGGAAGCCGTCTGGCAAGCCCTTCGTGTGTGGGAATCTCGCCTTCTTCACCGGGAGCTACTGGTGTTGTCGGACAACTCTGCGGTCGTCGCCTACATCCAGAAGCAGGGCGGAACCCGCTCCCCATCTCTCTGCATCCTCCTTTACCAAGTGCTCCGGTGGTGCGAGGATCGGGACATTTCTCTCCGTGCGCGTCATATCCCGGGCCACTTGAATGTGCTGGCCGACTCCCTCTCCCGTCGCGGTCAGCTACTACACACCGAGTGGTCACTGCGTCCAGACATCTTTCGGATGATCGGCGCTACCTGGGAGTCACCCATGATCGACCTTTTTGCCACGAGATGGAATCGCCAACTCCCTCTGTTCGTCTCGCCGATTCCAGACCCTTGGCCTGGGCAGTGGACGCCCTCTCCATCGCCTGGGATGGGCTGGTCGCCTACGCCTACCCACCCACGGTCCTCGTCCCCAAGGTCCTTCTCAAGCTGAGAGGCAGCAACACTATCCTGTTTCTGGTGGCCCCGTTCTGTTGGACCAGGTCATGGACAACCGACCTCCTGAATCTGGCAACGGCCCCCCCACTACCGCTACCCACTCCACGAACGATGCTCAGGCAACCTCAGCAGACTCTGTACCATCCTTGTCCAGAACGTCTCCTCCTCCACGCCTGGAGGTTGTTCGGCAAGCCCTCACCGCTAGAGGCTTCTCAGGTGCGGCAGTGGACGCGATCGCTACAGCCCGCAGAGCCTCGACCAGACGAGTTTACGAGGGCAAGTGGAGAGTTCTCAGCACCTGGTGTGACGACAGATGCCTCTCCCCCACCGAGTTGACAGTCCCTCAGCTGGCGGATTTCTTCCTCTGGCTTTTTCATGACCAGCGTTTAGCTCCCATCACCATTCGAGGTTACCTGGCCATGATCGCTGATACTTACAGGCATCTGGGATGTCCCGACCCGGGCGCCTGCAAAGACCTTGCCGATCTGATGGGCCATTTTGGTCTGCATCGTCCCGCTCTACGTACACTGTTGCCACGTTGGGACCTACCTTGGGTGCTTACTTGGCTCAACTCGGCCCGCTTTGAGCCTTTACAGCTGGCGAGACTACCGGACGTGACGCGGAAGACCTGCTTCTTGCTAGCCCTCGCCTCAGCCTCCAGAGTCAGTGAGCTGCACGCCCTCTCTACTCGCCCCACCTGTTTACAGTTCCGGACGGACGGTTCGGTGCAGCTGCTTCCTGATCCGACCTTCCTAGCCAAGACCAGATCTCCACTCTTGGCACCACAATTGGTCACCATACTACCACTCAGAGAACCACGCTCCAATCGAGAGTCCAGACAGCAGGACCCGGTTCGAGCGTTACGTGTGTACCTGCGCCGGACCAAGCCCCTCCGCAGGGGACGCACCCGCCTTTTTCTTCCTCTGTCCCCAGGTAGAAAGGACATCACAGCCCAGACTATATCCTCCTGGCTTCGGTGGGTGATACGATCCGCCTACCAGGAACTCGCCCCTGATACAGCCAAACGCATGAGGATCAGGGCGCACGAGATCAGAGCCATGGCCACAAGCCTCGCATTCGAACGCAACTGTGCGGTCAAGGACATCGTGGCGGCTGTGGGCTGGCGAACAGAGAACACCTTCGCTCGCTTCTACCTGAGGGACCTCTCCGACCAGCGGCAGAACCTAGCGCTGGTGGGAGACATCATGGCGGCGCAACACTCCCTCCCGGTGCCCTAGGCGCCGTAAGTATCTTCACTAAAATTAGAGGGAGGTTGCTTGGGGTGGACTACTCTAGTAGCTTCGATGGCAGGGGTAGGGGCGGTTAGCGGCACCCACCTCCTTTTCGGGATTCTTCCTAGTGGTAATACCATCGGTAATGTGTTTTGAGAAAACAAACGTATTTTTCTTTCAAATAAGTTTTTTTGAAAAATACTTACCGATGGTATTACTCGAAGGTCCCTCCCACCTGCCCTGCTCGCCGCTGCTCCGCTAAGAAACTGACTGGTTGTTTGAGCACTGAGCACATGCGTGGTTGAACCGGAAGGGAGGCTACCGGGTTTCCGCCTAACCTATGACGCCCCTCTCCTGCCATCATGGCCATTATCGTACACAACAATTTTTGGGCTAAAATTAGACTAGCTAAGAAACATTTCCTAGTGGTAATACCATCGGTAAGTATTTTTCAAAAAAACTTATTTTAAAGAAAAACACGTGTTTCTGTCCACTGCAGGAAGCTGATGAAAGCCAAAGACAAGCTGCGCAACCTGCAGGGTCTGATAGCAGACATCGAAGCACTCCCAGACCACGAGCAAGACCTTGAGGAGCTTCAGAAAGCCAGGAACGCTCTACGCCAGAGGGGTCACCCTCCCAGGGGGGTGGAGGCTCGTCTCCAAGATGGAAGGGCTGTAGAGGGAGCCAACGTTTCGACCATCAGCGAAGGAGAGGTGCCAGCCTTGCCTCACGAAGGAGAGAGGTCAGTCATTGTGCTGCTTGTGATTCCAGTCTTTGTCTAGAATGTCACAACACACTAACCCTTCAGTGCCAGTGGCCACAACTTGAGTTTCTGAAATCCGGGTATTTAGTGGAGCCAGCACCAGCCATAGAGCCTCAAGGAGAGAGGTCAGTCATTGTGCTGCTTGTGATTCCAGTCTTTGTCTAGAATGTCACAACACACTAACCCTTCAGTGCCAGTGGCCACAACTTGAGTTTCTGAAATCAGGGTATTTAGTGGGGCCAGCACGAGCCATAGAGCCTCATAAGCCCCTGTAGATGCAGATGTAGGTGCAGATGTTGATGTAGATGTTGATGTAGATGCAGATGTAGGTGTAGATGTAGGTGCAGATGTAGGTGCAGATGTAGATGTTGATGTAGATGCATATGTAGATGTAGGTGCAGATGTTGATGTAGATGCATATGTAGATGTAGGTGCAGATGTAGATGTAGGTGCAAATGTTGATGTAGATGTTGATGTAGGTGTAGATGTAGGTGCAGATGTTGATGTAGATGTTGATGTAGCTGCAGATGTAGGTGTAGATGCAGATGTAGATACAGGGGCTTTTGAAGCACAGTGCCTCCTGCAGATGGAACAGTTTACGTCACTCTCACAGTAAATTTTGGATTTTGATATCTGCTGGCTGTGCTGGAAAAGCGTTCATTATGACAGGACCAGCAAAAGGCAGAGATCCTGATGAGTTGCTAGAGCCTATGACATGCGGCTCTATGTCTCTTGCAAATAAAATGTGCCTTTCCCTGCACTGCACATCTAACTTCTGGCTCTTCATGTTTGCACACAGAGCAACATACATCACACGATCTTGGGGACTTGGGTGGGGTTACACACATCGCACGATCTTGATCACAGAGCAACACACATCACACGATCTTGACCACAGAGCAACACACATCGCACGATCTTGATCACAGAGTGACACACATCACACGATCTTGATCACAGAGCAACACACATCACACGATCTTGACCACAGAGCAACACACATCACACGATCTTGATCACAGAGTGACACACATCACACGATCTTGATCACAGAGCAACACACATCACATGATCTTGACCACAGAGTGACACACATCACATGATCTTGATCACAGAGCAACACACATCACACGATCTTGATCACAGAGTGACACACATCACACGATCTTGATCACAGAGCAGCACAGATCATACGATCTTGACCACAGAGCGACACACATCACACGATCTTGACCACAGAGCAACACACATCACACGATCTTGATCACAGAGCAGCACAGATCATACGATCTTGACCACAGAGCAACACACATCACATGATCTTGATCACAGAGCAGCACACATCACACGATCTTGATCACAGAGTGACACACATGAGACGATCTTAATCACAGAGTAGCACACATCACACGATCTTGATCACAGAGCAGCACAGATCATACGAGCTTGATCACAGAGCGACACACATCACATGATCTTGATCACAGAGCAGCACACATCACATGAGCTTGATCACAGAGCAACACACATCACACGATCTTGATCACAGAGTGACACACATCACATGATCTTGATCACAGAGCAACACGCATCACACGATCTTGATCACAGAGCAACACACATCACACGATCTTGATCACAGAGCAGCACACATCACACGATCTTGATCACAGAGCAGCACAGATCATACGATCTTGATCACAGAGTGGCACACATCACACGATCTTGATCACAGAGCAGCACACATCACACGATCTTGATCACAGAGCAGCACACATCACATGATCTTGATCACAGGGCGACACACATCACACGATATTGATCACAGGGCAGGGCCGGCAAGAGACATAGATCCTCATCAGTACCAGCATGTTTACCATTGTCTGAGTGTAATGTATGTTTACCATTGTCTGAGTGTAAGGTATGTTTACCATTGTCTGAGTGTAAGGTATGTTTACCATTGTCTGAGTGTAAGGTATGTTTACCATTGTCTGAGTGTAAGGTATGTTTACCTTTGTCTGAGTGTAAGGTATGTTTACCATTGTCTCATGGCCCTTTGACTACGGGAAGCGTTTTTTGTCGCGATGATTCTAGCAGGAATTATCGCGACCAAGAACATCCAGCCTCAGCCAGAGAGTGAAGTAAAGTTGCTTGTTTGCTGACAGTGCAACAGTGCCAGATGGGCGGCTCCAACAGCAGATGCATGAGCTGGTGAGACTGAAGGAGGAGAGACAGCGACTGCTGGCGCTGCAGGAACAACTCGAGTCTCTGCAGGACCGATTCCCTGAGGTAACCACTGTAGCTGGCAGTGCTAAGGTTACGTTCATTGAAGAACGCTTTAGAAAAACAAGGACATACTGTTGTGTATGCTAGATGGTCTTGTCTTTCTGGTATGACCGTAGTGGACTGGTGTTGTTTTCCTGGTATGATCGTAGTGGGCTGGTGTTGTTTTCCTAATATGATTCAGTGGACTGGTGTTGTTTTCCTGGTATGATCGTAGTAGACTGGTGTTGATCGCAGTGGACTGGTGTTGTTTTCCTGGTATGATCATAGTGGACTGGTGTTGTTTTCCTGGTATGATCATAGTGGACTGGTGTTGTTTTCCTGGTATGAGCGCATGAGACTGGTGTTGTTTTCCTGGTATGATCATAGTGGACTGGTGTTGTTTTCCTGGTATGATCATAGTGGACTGGTGTTGTTTTCCTGGTATGATCATAGTGGACTGGTGTTGTTTTCCTGGTATGATCATAGTGGACTGGTGTTGTTTTCCTGGTATGATTCAGTGGACTTGTTTTTTTTTTCTGGTATGAGCGCATCGGACTGGTGTTGTTCATCCTAATATAAGTCATAGTATACCTGATTAATAACCCTGTTCATCCTAATACACTATTGCTTGACATAAATTTGACTATGATATTTCAAGGGTGGTGCCAGAATAGCTTGGCGCCTGAGGCGCCAAGCTATTCTGGCACCACCCTTGAACTAAAATGGTTGATCTCCCTTGTAATCTGTAATGTAGCCTCGGACAATAAGCAATTAAAAAAAAATATCCGTGTCAGGATGTAATGCGTTAAAGTAGATTGTGTATTGTCAAAGGCAGAAGTGGCCACGCCGCCATACCTGGATTGTTTGGTGTGCGGAAGAAAGTAGAACAGCCAGAGTACGCTGTAAGAGCATCTGATTTTACAACTGATACACTTGTATTTTAGTGAGAAATGAGAGTAAACAGAGCACTCACAACCCTTTGGCTTTTGGTGGCGGATTTTGTCACCTGGATTCGTGCAGGAATCAAAAACCGCTATCAACAGCCAAAGCGTTAACATTTATCAAAAACCGCTATCGACAACCAAAGCGTTAACATTCATCTCCCCCCAAAAAAGACAAGATGTGCCCCCACAAGATGTGCACACGCGACAAAAGTCAGGATGCGGACAGGCGAACCGTACGATGTCGCTGAGTGGCAATGTGTGTGATGTTACAGGAGGAGAGAGCGTCAGACACGGAGACGAGGACGGAAAGCAGCAGCGTCAGGAAGGGAGAAGGGGACCAGCCCACAGCCTCCGTCGTCACCTGTAAGTTGGTGTTCTACATCACTTGCCTCAGTTGTGATATGACGAAGCATAGCTATATGCACAGGAGGGCAGATGATTGAAGACTTTCGTAGCCGGTATATGGTAATACTATCAGATCAAGTCAAATCTAGGTGCCCTCACTAGCCCATTCACAGGAGGGCAGATGATTGAAGTTTTTCGTAGCCGGTATATGGTAATACTATCAGATCAAGTCAAATCTAGGTGCCCTCACTAGCCCATTCACAGGAGGGCAGATGATTGAAGACTTTCGTAGCCGGTATATGGTAATACTATCAGATCAAGTCAAATCTAGGTGCCCTCACTAGCCCATTCCGCCCCAAGCCTGTATTTCCAAAAGGGTCAATTGCAGGAGATGGATTGACCATGATAATTCAAGGGTAGCGCCAGATTAGCTTGGCGCCTGTCGCGGATCGACCATGATAATTCAAGGGTAGTGCCAGATTAGCTTGGCGCCCATGGCGGATCGACCATGATAATTCAAGGGTAGTGCCAGATTAGTTTGGCACCCGTAGCGGATTGACCATGATAATTCAAGGATAGTGCCAGATTAGCTTGGCGCCCATGGTGGCAAGCTAATGTGGCACTACCCTTGAATTATCATGGTCGATCCATCTCCTGCTGTTGTGTGCAGGATCTAAGTGGGTTCAGTGCTGGTGGGATGTTGAACCAGACGTTTGGCATTAGTCGCCTTTCTGTCTGAGAAATTCTTGTTAACCAGGTTTGTTTTTGTGCCACAGTTGCCTCAAACGACGAGCTGTACAGCAAAATGCGGGACCAGCGTATCCAGCGTGAGGAACTGCGCTCCAAGAAAAAGGAGCTGGAGGCTATTATGAAGAAGGACCAGAATCGACGCCAGTACTTTCGTAACCAAGACAACCAGAGCGACACGGTCTCCTACACCACGGGAACTGATGCCTTTGGGTGAGTAGTCCTGGGGTGTTGCATCTCACTGGATCAGGCACAGTGATCATGTTGCTATCTTGTCAGGGATGGTGAAATAAGACATAGGCGCATTGATTGTCTACTTACTCGGGGGTAGTGCCTGATTGGCAAGATGGATAGATTGTCACCACCACCACCACCACCCCCCCTACCACCCCCCCCCCCCCCCTCACACACACACACACACACACAGACCCTCCCCTTTACCCTCGTAGATGACAGTGGGGGTTTAGGAGCTGCGGGCTAGCTATCTCCACAACAGAATTGATCGTCAGCACAAGGGAACCTTTTGCAAGCTGATCCTAGGGTTGTAGTTTTACTGTTTGCTTTCTTTAATAATAATAATGATAATAATAGTGAAGATTTGTTATTATTATCCTTTAACATGTTCACTACCAAGAAAAATTGAAGCCCAACTAACTGCCAGAGTTGAGATGTCGGTGAGGGGCTGATGGGGACATATAGCTCTTGCTGAAGCACTTTGTATCCATGTGCAGGGCTAGAAATTAACTTTTTTCTTTGGGGGCCACCGGGCCCCTTGATTGAAACATTTGAGGGCCCACAAGCAACTTTCGGGGCCCAACTTTGAAAAAAAATGCAAACAAAAAACAAAAGAATTATTGACAATATAATAAGTAGAAAGTACAATTTGTCTGATAATCTAAAATAAAAACAATTGAATTTCCAATTTTGCTGAGTGATGTCATTTTTATTTGCCTTTTCTTTCACTTTCAAACATTACCAACAAAAAAGGGGGAAACACACACACACACACATTCAGTGACACACATATTCCAGTGACTAGTGAGCCTGAAATGGCCATTAAACAAAATAGAAAAAAATCAAGTGAGTCTCTTATAATACTTTTCAGTTTTGTGACTGAGTATTGCACAATACACATCATTAAATTTTTAATATGAGTAACCTAACAAAAAATCTGACCTCAATGCACAAAAGTTCAAAACAAAACCATGAAAGGGAACTAAACTTAACAGTACTCTTTCTGATAAACTAAAGTTAAACAAACAGATTTTGCCTTTTTTTTTTTTTTTTTTTTCCAATCATCTATTCATATTACACTTCTGTCCAAATTTAGGGCACCGGTGTGGGTTGCTTCCCTTGGCCCAAATACGAAACTGCCGAGTAGAGCTAGCTGTAGCAGACGAATTATTTTGCGGGCCAAGCGGGCCCTTCGTTTTTCAACTTTCCGAGCCCAAAATCAACTTTGCGAGTTTTTGGCCCCGGGCCCCCGCTAATTTCGAGCCCTGATGTGTATTTGACATTGAGTACACAAGGGGTTAAAAAAAGTGTTATACATAGCTGTCATTAGTTTCAGGACGAACACGAGGCTGCTGGTGCTGCAGTGGCAATGTAGGGTGGGTCAACTGTAGAAAAGAGTGAAATTCTTCCCTCTGCACAGGGCATAGATGTTCATGAGCCCTGCAGCCTGCGGGCACTTGAGAAAATCTTAGTCTTCTGCTAGCCTCATGTATAACAATACTAGTCCACAGCACACGGCTGAGTCTGTTTTCCGATGTTTGAGGGCACATTCAAGAGCTGATGTCACCAGTCCATGCCAGGGCAAGAGACATCGATCCTCATCAGCCCACGCAGACTGCAGGTGTTCACGAGGAGTCTGGTCTCTTGCTGGCCTCTCTCTACTACTGTCATTCATTGTACATCCTCATCAGCCCACGCAGACTGCAGGTGTTCATGAGGAGTCTGGCCTCTTGCTGGCCTCTCTCTACTACTGTCATTCATTGTCAGATTGTTTCGCTGCTTTCAGGGCAAACGCGAGTGCAGATGCTACCATGGCCACTTGGGGTGGATCGACGGTGGACAACCTGGAAAACATTACTGAGGATGAGGATGGACAGGATGGGGCTGCCCCCGCTGATGATGAAGACGATGGTGAGCAGCTGCTAGTGTCTACCTCCATGATGAACAATAATACTGGCTGTCTTTTGACTGTTGGTGATGAATAATACTGGCAGTCTTTTGACTGTTGGTGATGAATAATACTGGCTGTCTTTTGATTGTTGGTGATGAATAATACTGGCTGTCTTTTGACTGTTGGTGATGAATAATACTGGCAGTCTTTTTGACTGTTGGTGATGAATAATACTGGCAGTCTTTTGACTGTTGGTGATGAATAATACTGGGAGTCTTTTGACTGTTGGCGATGAATAATACTGGCAGTCTTTTGACTGTTGGTGATGAATAATTATACCGGCTGTTCACCAGGTCACTTGCGTGGCTGTAGCTCTGTTTGTTTTGCCTTGGCTCCTGTAGGAATCACGATGACAAGCGGCTGTAGCAAGATACCAAGGGATGAGATGGTGCGATCTGGACTGTCTGGACCATGGTGTACATGATGAATAGTAGAGGACAGAAAGATGGAAATCTGTCATTGTATAGCTCACATACACAAAATGTCAGTTTTCAACATTGAACCCCTTATTTCTGCAACTGCCAAAATGCGAAACTGTGTGACCAGGTATCTGGGCTGTGTACTGACCCATGAGAACACGGTCTACTGCGTGTGTTGCAGGCTACCCCAGTGATGGCATCGTGCAGGTGGAGGAAGAAGAGGAGGGGAATGAGACTGACAACGCCACCTACACCATCGATGCCGATGCCCGCCAGCGTCGTCAGGCTCGCCACGCCCCCAGTCCCCGGGGCCAGGGTGCACGGCCAAAAACTGCCAGGGGCAGGCGTGGGTTCCCACAACCTGTCAGGCCAGGTAAGGCAGGCTTTGGTGACAGCACCATAGTTGTTTTATTAATCAGAGTAGAGTTGGATGAAATGAAGGACACTCTGCTTGCAGTCACAAGTTGAGCAGTTTTACGTTACAAATGTCTGCGGTTTGAAAGCATTGGAATGTGTATACACATAGCAAAGAGTTGTAACTAGAGAACATTGACATGACCTATTACGTCATCCTTTGTTTACATTGTGATGCTACTTGTACATCTGGTCACATGGCAACATTGGGTAAAGAAGGCTACTACAGCCGACATACTCCCAATTTGGTGTGGGATGTTTTTTTCCATCATATTAACAAAACAGATTGTACTTCAGTTGAGAGGCAACTTGTTTTGAAAGCCAGAGCCCTTCCCCTGTCCACTCCCTCCAAAGAAAAACCAACAACACACATGCACACACACAGAGTCCAAATCTCGACACATTTTGTAATTGTGAAGCATTTAGTTGTATAGATAGTCAGATTTTTTTCTCTGAATTTAAAACTTTTACTCACAATGGAATTTTGCATTTCCAGCCTCTAAGAAGATTGTCAAGAAGCCACAGAGTCAGCCTTGGGGCCGCATGTCCAGAGAGGAGAGAGCCAGGGCAAGACAGAATGTAAGGCAGACGCTTTAATTGGAACCTCAATGTCTGCTGAACCCCTTCCCCCATCACCTCTGTTGGAACCTCAATGTCTGCTGAACCCCTTTCCCCCATCACCTCTGTTGGAACCTCAATGTCTGCTGAACCCCTTTCCCCCATCACCTCTGTTGGAACCTCAATGTCTGCTGAACCCCTTTCCCCCATCACCTCTGTTGGAACCTCAATGTCTGCTGAACCCCTTCCCCCATCACCTCTGTTGGAACCTCAATGTCTGCTGAACCCCTTCCCCCATCACCTCTGTTGGAACCTCAATGTCTGCTGAACCCCTTTCCCCCATCACCTCTGTTGGAACCTCAATGTCTGCTGAACCCCTTCCCCCATCACCTCTGTTGGAACCTCAATGTCTGCTGAACCCCTTTCCCCCATCACCTCTGTTGGAACCTCAATGTCTGCTGAACCCCTTCCCCCATCACCTCTGTTGGAACCAGCCCCACCCGGGTCTGCCCTGGGGGACTTGGGTGGGGTTAGGTATTTTTTAGTTCCCAGGGTCACCCTGGTCAGCCCCACAGGGTGGGGTTTTCTCTCTATTCTGGGGCATGTGTTTCTGTCTACCCGAGGTCCATTCACCTGTATTTGCCTTTTTTAAACTCTCCCTACTGTCTGCACTGCCTGTAGCTCTTGATATTGGATGTGTGTTGCTAAATGGTCTTAGCTTTATTTAGGCCCCATGTGTTAGGTTTATTTAATGTGTTTGACCGGCTGGCGACATACATTCAATGTTCTGTTTAGTTGGTTGTTTTTTTTTTCACAAGCAGTGCAGGCACGTCCTGAGAAAGCCTTGTTGCTGTCGGGACGTTAAGCAATGTACAATCAATCAATCTGTTGGAACCTCAATGTCTGCTGAACCCCTTCCCCCATCACCTCTGTTGGAACCTCAATGTCTGCTGAACCCCTTTCCCCCATCACCTCTGTTGGAACCTCAATGTCTGCTGAACCCCTTCCCCCATCACCTCTGTTGGAACCTCAATGTCTGCTGAACCCCTTACCCCATCACCTCTGTTGGAACCTCAATGTCTGCTGAACCCCTTTCCCCCATCACCTCTGTTGGAACCTCAATGTCTGCTGAACCCCTTCCCCCATCACCTCCCCCACCCGGGTCTGCCCTGGGGGACTTGGGTGGGGTTAGGTACTTTTTAGTTCCCAGGGTCACCCTGGTCAGCCCCACAGGGTGAGGTTTTTCTCTCTATTCTGGGGCATGTGTTTCTGTCTACCCTTTGTCCATTCACCTGTATTTGCCTTTTTAAAACTCTCCCTACTGTCTGCACTGCCTGTAGCTCTTGATATTGGATGTGTGTTGCTAAATGGTCTTAGCTTTCTTTAGGCCCCATGTTTTAGGTTTATTTAACGTATTTGACCGGCTGGCGACATACATTCATTGTTCTGTTTAGTTGTTTTTTTTTCACAAGCAGTGCAGGCACGTCCTGAGAAAGCCTTGTTGCTGTCGGGACGTTAAGCAATGTACAATCAATCAATGTACAATCCCCCATCACCTCTGTTGGAACCTCAATGTCTGCTGAACCCCTTTCCCCCATCACCTCTATTGGAACCTCAATGTCTGCTGAACCCCTTCCCCCATCACCTCTGTTGGAACCTCAATGTCTGCTGAACCCCTTTCCCCCATCACCTCTGTTGGAACCTCAATGTCTGCTGAACCCCTTCCCCCATCACCTCTGTTGGAACCTCAATGTCTGCTGAACCCCTTTCCCCCATCACCTCTGTTGGAACCTCAATGTCTGCTGAACCCCTTTCCCCCATCACCTCTGTTGGAACCTCAATGTCTGCTGAACCCCTTTCCCCCATCACCTCTGTTGGAACCTCAATGTCTGCTGAACCCCTTCCCCCATCACCTCTGTTGGAACCTCAATGTCTGCTGAACCCCTTCCCCCATCACCTCTGTTGGAACCTCAATGTCTGCTGAACCCCTTTCCCCCATCACCTCTGTTGGAACCTCAATGTCTGCTGAACCCCTTCCCCCATCACCTCTGTTGGAACCTCAATGTCTGCTGAACCCCTTTCCCCCATCACCTCTGTTGGAACCTCAATGTCTGCTGAACCCCTTCCCCCATCACCTCTGTTGGAACCTCAATGTCTGCTGAACCCCTTTCCCCCATCACCTCTGTTGGAACCTCAATGTCTGCTGAACCCCTTTCCCCCATCACCTCTGTTGGAACCTCAATGTCTGCTGAACCCCTTTCCCCCATCACCTCTGTTGGAACCTCAATGTCTGCTGAACCCCTTCCCCCATCACCTCTGTTGGAACCTCAATGTCTGCTGAACCCCTTCCCCCATCACCTCTGTTGGAACCTCAATGTCTGCTGAACCCCTTTCCCCCATCACCTCTGTTGGAACCTCAATGTCTGCTGAACCCCTTCCCCCATCACCTCTGTTTGTTTTCACAGTGACGTTACAATACATACAAGAAACAACAAAAGGAATTTGCCGCATGACAGTAACAAGTATAGTCTTTGGAAATTTGTTACCTCTTAAACTCCCAGAACTAAGTGACTTCCATTGTATAGAATCCATTCTACAGTCCATTGTATAGAATCCATTCTACGGTCCATTGTATAGAATCCATTCTATAGAATCCATTCTACAGTCCATTGTATAGAATCCATTCTACAGTCCATTGTATAGAATCCATTCTACAGTCCATTGTATAGAATCCATTCTACGGTCCATTCTATAGAATCCATTCTACGTCCATTCTATAGAATCCATTCTACAGTCCATTGTATAGAATCCATTCTACAGTCCATTGTATAGAATCCATTCTACAGTCCATTGTATAGAATCCATTCTACAGTCCATTGTATAGAATCCATTCTACGGTCCATTCTATAGAATCCATTCTACGTCCATTCTATAGAATCCATTCTACAGTCCATTGTATAGAATGGAAGTCACTTAGTTGTGGGAGTTTAAAGATTTAACACCTTCAGTGCTGACACTGTACTGTCTACAGCAAGAGATGCCTCCACCATGCTCATTAAACCCGTTACATCCTAGGGCTGAATTTTTTTAATTCGCTTGTTCTTTCAAGGCTACATTACAGATTAGGAGATAGATGAACCATTTTAGTTCAAGCATGATGCCAGAATAACTTGGCGCCTACAGCTGCAAGCTATTCTGGCACCACCCTTGAACTATCATGGTCAAATTAATTTCAAGCCAAAATAGTGTGTCAGGATGAAAAGGTTTATAGCAGTGACAATACCCATCACCATTTTAATGTGCCACTTCGTACACCACTGACAAAAATGGGTATGGAATAGAAAAATGCTGGTGGGGGCCATCTCTAAACTTGTTGATGTATGGAATAGAAAAATGCTGGTGGGGGCCATCTCTAAACTTGTTGATGTATGGAATAGAAAAATGCTGGTGGGGGCCATCTCTAAACTTGTTGATGTATGCGCAGGTACTGGTAGGTACAAAATGTCTGCTGTTGTCGCCCTGTGATAATGATATGTGCAGGGTTAATGTGCATATTAACCCATCAAGCCCCTGCGCCCTACAGCAGGTGATGGATTAACCATGATAATGGAAGGGCAGTGCCAGATTAACTTGGCGCCAGCTAATCTGACACTACCCTTGAGTTATCATGGTCGATCCATCTCCTGGAACTGGTACATCGTTGTGAAGTGACACTTCTAAGATTTGGAAAAATGTGGCGTTGGGGTTAAATGGGTTAATTAGATTGAGTTAGCAAGAGGCCTAGATTGCTGGAACCCCCCGCCCCCTCCCCCCCACCCCCCACCCCCACCACATCAGTGGGTGCTGATGGCGGTCTCTGTCTGGCAGGTTGTGTGGGCTTGATCTTGCAGTGTTGCGTCATGGAGAAGCTTCGATCCTCAAACCCTGCTATGCCACTGTCCACAACCTTGCCATTACTGTTGCAGAGTGTGCCTGCACTGGAAGACAACTCTGTTGAGGGGGACAGTGCACAGTCGTTGCCCTTGCAGCAGTTCCAGCAGCAGCTGGAGCGAATGTCGTCAATGTGTCAAAACATGATGAGGACGCCGGCCACGCCTGCTGCAGCCCGCTCACAGCGCCAGTCCAACTCACAGCTGGCTGCTCTCTCCCCTGCTGGTCAGTGTCTCACAAAGTGTCCCCAAACACCAACAGTGGCGTATAGTTTATCCCATCTACTGTACCAGGCGTATAGGTTTCCTTAGCTTTTTTGGCCCCAAGTCCCTACAACAGGAGATGGATTGACCATGATAATTCAAGGGTAGTGCCAGATTAGCTTGGCGCCTGAAGGCGCCAAGCTAATCTGGCACTACCCTTGAATTATCATGGTCAATCCATCTCCTGCAACTGGTACATGGTCATTAGGCAACACCTCCAAATTTTGAGAAATGGGACCTCGGGGCTGAAAAGGGTAGAAGACTACTGTATGTGACCAATCTGGCACCCAATTTGGGAGATGTCACCAAAGACTATGCAACAGTTGCAGGAGATAGATGGACCATGATATAATTCCAAGGTAGTGCCAGATGAACTTGGCACCAAGCTAATCGGGCACTACTCTTGAACTATGATGGCTGATCAGTTTCCTGCTGTGTGCACCAGGGCCACATGGGTTAGGGTGTGATTCTGTCCTCACGTTGAACAGTCAGGGGAAGCAAACTCTTCAAAAATGTGGGACTCTCGCATGAGTCAGCCAGCCTGAAAGCGGACAATGAAACAGAAGTAACTTATGAACTGTAATCTTTTCCCAGGGAGATGATGTGTGTTGCTTTATCGCAGAAAGCACTGCGTCCTCGGGGGAAGTGCAAGCGCAACTGATGCGCGAAATGCAGCAGCAGCAGCTGATGATGGCAGTCAGCCAGTGCAACCAGCAGCTGATGATGCAGCAGTTTGACATGCAGGCATTGCACCGGCAGATCCAGCAGCTGTCGGGGCAGATGTCGGCCATCCAGCAGCACGCGTCGGCCCCGGCCCTTCTGCCCACTCTCTCCTCGGCCGACCCGCACCGGGCACAGCAGCCCGTCTTTGTTTCACAGCCGCAGGTGACGCTCGCTTTCTCCGTAATCTGACCGTTTCACCCATGTAACCCCCAGGCCGCATTTCACGAGTTGTGGAGGTCTCACCTAACGACTATGTCCCAGTTGCAGGAGATGGATCGACCATGATAATTCAAGGGTAGTGCCAGATTAGCTTGGCGCCTGAAGGCACCAAGCTAACCTGGCACTACCCTTGAATTATCATGGTCGACACCAAGCTAACCTGGCACTACCCTTGAATTATCATGGTCAATCCGTCTCGTGCTGTGAATGGGTCTTCTTGTTCTTCTTCTCGAACGCCGTCACACTTGGAGTTTGGCTCTCAGAATGAAATCTGTGGTCTTCTGTAGCGCCTCCACAGGCCCGTACAGTTTCTCTTGCAGAGTGGCGGGCGTGAATGGGTCAGTGTTGAATATTACCACTAGGTAGTGGCAGCCAAAATTTCATTATAACTTGAGACCTTCCTTACATTGTTTTATTAATAGAGCATTAAAAAACAAACAAACAGCAAAAAAGATTTTGTAAATATGTTGATTAGTTCCTGAGATACGACATTTTAAACTTTTAGGCTTTCGTCCGTGGCCCGCCAACCTAATGAAAAGCCATTTTCAGACAAGGGATACAGAGACACTTAAGAAGATACAGGCTTCATCTTTTTATTTCACAATCTGTATTATCAGGAAAGTATCAGAAACAAATATGAAAACCATAATGCAGTACAATGATGTGCAACGAGTTGCTAAAAATGGAAAAAAATAAATCGGAGCCGAGTTGACATTGCACAGAAGTCCAACTTTGTGACCATATTGTGAACAATCTTTCGCTTAAAATAACCTTTTGTGAGATGATTTTAACAAATATATATACAAAAAGTAAGCCTATTTTTTTTCAGACTGTAATATACATAAACCGTTCTGATAGAATGTGCCAAAGTCCAGAAAATGCTCAAAATGACATGTCGCGGACATGAGCAACGAAGCGCAACACAAAAATTAGCATAACTTCTGAACGCCTTGATGGATTTTCATGCGGTTTGGACACAAGTCAGAATATATATTCTGCTGCAATATTAGACAAAATCACTTTCATACATCATGTCATTCATGTTGAACATGCTACAAATAAAATAAAAGTATCATCGACAACATGTTGAAAGCACAAATATGACTGAAAAACTTTAACCAGTATGCAGATTTTGAGGCCATTTAGCACAGAGGAAAAAAAGGATATTCAGTTATGATTATGAACAGAAAAAAAGATGTAAAGAGAGACCTGGAAATAATGTACGTCATAATTATATTGATGAATATATGTCTAAAATAGCAGCTCGGCTTGATCTGAACCTTGCGAGACAGTCTGCACAGTCAAAGGACAGATGTAAGGACCAATGAAACCAGCTCACTGCTTGAGCAATGCAATCAGCACTGAACAAAAATGCACACTACAGCAGAGTGTTTTTGAAATGTTGGTAATGGTCTCCGTTGTTTGCGGCAAAAGTAGTTGCGTCATCGACACTTTCTTGAAGCTTCATCACTTTGTTTGCCGTATGGTTTAGTTTTCTGGAAAGTGTCCCTTTCGTATACTGTCTCAAGCGAGCTGTGATGCTGTCGTGGTTGATCTGGAGTCCCTCTAATCTCACTTTAACAAGTCTCAGCTGATGTGTCCTTTTGGTTAAAACTTGCTGCAAAGTCCTCATTTCAGCCTGAAACTTGATATTAAGTGTTTGATTTTCCTGCTCCACTTTTTTAATGCGATGCCGCACACTGGTCAGCTCCTTCCCCAACTGCTGAATGGTCAGTGTCATGCCTTTTCTTTCAGAATCCAATGTCGTGGTGGTGTTACCTAGTTCTGCTGGATTAAACGCTGCCACAATGCTAGAATCCAGTGTTTCTGCCCAAAACGAATCTACATTCCCCTTTTTCAGCGAATGAGTCGATTCTTAAAGTTGCCCACTTTTACAACCCTCCTCCTCATTGCTGCAGCGGTCACAGTCTGCTGGGTCAATCTGAACCACCACCTACACATCATTTCGAATTTAGAGCCTTCGCATTTTCTAAATGACTCCAGGTCAAGAAGTAAGCCTTTTGTTGGCGACTGTAGTGATGCCAGGTGGCAATCGCCTGTCAAAAGTTGCTGTCTGGTGATGCCAAGTTGGTGTAGGTGTGGTCCTACACGTCGTGTCATGACGCTTCTTCATAAAATCCTCTTGCAGTTGTATAGTGTTCTGCTTTTCCCAGTTCAGCTTTGTCTCAGGCACCAAACATCTCAGACGACTCTCTGTCAAGTCCGGAAAAAGGTTCCAAAGAAATGCTGGTGCGTCATCAAAAGTCTTGTCACACTCTTCATTCAGAAGATAAACTTGAAGAAGTGAGTTATCCAGTGCACTGAAGGTGGGCAGGTCAGGGCGCCTCCCCCTCCCTTTGGCTAGGAAGACTTTCTTGAGTACAGTGTACGCCTCATCACCACCTAAAACAAAGGAGGTTGTTTAGTTAAATATAATGTTAATCAGTTTAAAAATACTGGAGGTTGTTTTGTTAAATATAATGTTAATCAGTTAAATAATACTGGCGGTTCACTATCAATATGATGACTGAGTATGGCTCTTTACACAAACAGTACTATTGTCATTATTTACCTTAAACATCTTTTGAGGAGGAAGATTTAATTAGGCCTAGAGTAAAGAAAAATAAAAAGCAGGGTATTTTGATCATGCTGAGTGTGACTAATTATTTATCTCAACAAAAGAAACGAAGAGAAATGATGAAATACTGGCCGCTCTGAGACCTATTTTGTCAATGCCGCATAGTCGCTCATCAAATTATCTGCCCCTGGCTGTTATCACTCGCTTCGATGCCCGACAGTTAAACTTGAATATAACCATAACAGATGAGCATCGACGTTTGAAATTAAATAGGAAAGTGATAAATGCATTTACAAATACATTACTAAGCAGCTAGTAAAGCTAACTGACTTCTGTAGTGAAGTATTTTCCTATATTCAATGGCACTTTCCATCCAAAGAAAGATGCGATGATCAATGAGGCTGAACGCAGTGATAGAAGGATGTGTATGCAAGAATTCCGAAGAATAATAAACGAAATAGCTTCTAAACCATACAAATGACAATATAGCATAAATCTGCAAAGCGATTAAGCTTTTACTTACGTAGTTTTCTTGCAATTTCCTCGAAAGTGGAAGTACCGGTTCGTCTTCAGTCGACGCCATTTTGAATTGCGGTCAGAAGAAGTCGCGCGCAACGTGAGTGGGAAATTCCTCAAGCAGATTTTCCACCACATTTGCATAATTTAGCCTCTAACACCATTCGATAGATTTGACGTTCCTCTACAAAATGGTACCCAGATGTGTGTTTTTATACATTCTGTTTTGCTAAAAAAACGAAAATTTGTTCTTATTTTTGTGGAAAAACTACAATATTTCATGTGTGTATACAAAAATCACCAAACACCTTATACCAGTTTGAAGCTGACATCATGACCCACATTTTGATACTAAATATAGCTGTGTAGCGTGTGTGTGGTAAATCTGCTGGCTTGTTGAATGGAGGGATCGTGTAGGCGCTTACGCGAAGCAATCGCCGGGAAGTCAGCTTGCGGCTCGCGCAAGCCGAAACACATGCTTTAAAGTTTATTTTTTCAGTTTTTTCACACAAACAAAACATATATCATATTATGATCATTGGAAAGAGGAAAGGACGTATATTATTTTGACATATGAATGAAAACAATCGGTGCAGTAGATGCATGATAAATTTGAGTTGAAGTTGGCACAAAATGCAGCGATTTTATGCTTGATGGTAGCCTACTGGCGAGGCTGCCACTACCTATTACCACCCGAGAAAATTTGCTGTATGTGAAGTATTGACTTGGAAAAGTGTGGTCGTGGAAAAAGTGTTGTAAGAGAGATGGGCCGTATTGTGCCGAGACACTAGAGCAGCTTGACCCCTTCGCTGCCAGTGGACTCGCGCTGTTTTTGAAAACGTAAAGTCGGCATCAAGATCATCTGCCATCAAAATAGCATGGTTAGATCTTCATCAGCAACTGTGGGGGCCCATCAGCATTTATACCTCTTGTAGTTGACCCATTTAGTCCCGGATCCCTACAGCAGGAGATGGCTTGACCATGATAATTCGAGGGTAGTGACAGATTAGGCGCCATGCTAATCTGGCACCACCCTTAAATTATCATGGTCAATCCAGATCCTGCAACTGCTATATAGTCATTAGGCAACACCTCCACAATTTGAGAAATGGGACCTTGGGGCTACAAGGGTTAATGATGATGAGTTTTTCTCAGCAGAAGTGGTTAATGGCAAACCTAACCCTTTGGCTGTGAGTAGCGTTTTTTGTCACAGTGGTTCCTGTAGGCATCATCACTACCAACACTGCTACCGACAGCAAAAGGGTTAACATGGTCTCTGTTACAGACACCAGCATGCTAAGGGTTACAATGGTCTCTGTTACAGACACCAGCATGCTAAGGGTTACAATGGTCTCTGTTACAGACACCAGCATGCTAAGGGTTACAATGGTCTCTGTTACAGACACCAGCATGCTAAGGGTTACAATGGCCCCTTGTTACTGACACCAGCATGCTAACGGTTACAATGGCCCCTTGTTACTGACACCAGCATGCAAAGGGTTACAATGGCCCCTTGTTACAGACACCAGCATGCTAAGGGTTACAATGGCCTCTGTTACAGACACCAGCATGCTAAGGGTTACAATGGTCCCTTGTTACTGACACCAGCATGCTAAGGGTTACAATGGCCCCTTGTTACTGACACCAGCATGCAAAGGGTTACAATGGCCCCTTGTTACTGACACCAGCAAGCTAAGGGTTACAATGGCCCCTTGTTACTGACACCAGCATGCAAAGGGTTACAATGGCCCCTTGTTACAGACACCAGCATGCTAAGGGTTACAATGGCCTATGTTACAGACACCAGCATGCTAAGGGTTACAATGGTCTCTGTTACAGACACCAGCATGCAGACCTGCCTACCGTACGATTTTTGGGCGTATTTTTACGATTTTTTTTTCAAAATACGAAAATACGATTGATGCCTAAAATTTACGATTTTATTTAAAAAAAAAAAAAAAAAAAAAAATTTTTTTTTTTTTTTTTTTTTTTTTTTTTTTTTGGGGGGGGGGGGGGGGGGGGGGGGGGTTAGTGCGTGTTGTGTCAGTCAATAAAGTCTCAAAATACAAAATGTCAGAGCAAAGTAGGGAGGAGAGTGGATTTTTCTATCTCAAAGAAAGCGAAGCACCAGAATTTTTTGCCACAGTATGCTAAAAAGTGGACATTTTGGCGACTGTCAAAGAAAGGACCAACCTATGCATTCCATTCTGCATGGTATGCAATAGTGACATCTCATGTGCGCATGGGGGCCGAAATGACATTGAAAAACATTTATCAACTAATATCCATAAGAGACTGGCAGATGCCCAGAAACGTGTGCCTTTACAGGCTGAGTTTTCTAAGCAGTCTCATGAAGCAGGCAAAATTTTGCGTCGACAAGCTGCTGGTGCTGAAATCTGCATGGTTCGTTTTATAGTTGATTAAAATCTTCCTTTGTCCTGTGCAGATTCCATGTCCGGGAAACAAATGTTTCCTGTTGTTGTACGGAATGGTCTAGCTTATCAGAATAAATTGATTTTTCTATTGTTTGTACGTTTTGATAATAGTCTGCTACAATTTTTATGAAAATACTATTTTTTCCCCAAGAATACTATTTTTGGTGATTATGAATACTATTTAAAAAAATTGGTGGTAGGCAGGTCTGCAGCATGCTAAGGGTTACAATGGTCTCTGTTACAGACACCAGCATGCTAAGGGTTACAATAGTCTCTGTTACAGACACCAGCATGCTAAGGGTTACAATAGTCTCTATTACAGACACCAGCATGCTAAGGGTTACAATGGTCTCTGTTACAGACACGAGCATGTTTTCATCTGCAAAATGTATCCATCCAGGTACACGGACAAATGCACTTTCTTACTGCACCTGTAAAACTCTTGCAAATTTCATCTTCTTCCGTTTGTAGGTGATTGCAGCTCCCTACCTGTCCCCCCTCTCATCCACCTTGGCAGCCCACGTGCCAAATGTTGCCACCAGCGTGAACGTCCAGTCATCGCGCCAAACAACTTTCACAGTCAATCCCACGTTCAGCGGGGCATTTCCGGCCGATCCGCAGCGATTCCCCGTGTCTCAGGGCGTGCAGACCAATGACTTTGATGACTACAGTGAAGGTAACTATGATACTTTCACGCATTGTAGACATCCCGTACGCAGACATGCAGCAAAAGCCGCGGAACAAAGTCTAGTCTACAAGAGGCAAAGATCCTCATGAGTGCCTGCAGCTGCTGGGGCCATGACAATCTGTGTGTCTTACTGGTAGCCATATTGACTGTCATTATAAACATGGTGTTTGGCCCTGTATTGGTAGCCATATTGACTGTGATAAACACGGTGTTTGACCCTGTACTGGTAGCCATATTGACTGTCATTATGAACACCACGTTTCGCCCTGTACTGGTAGCCATATTGACTGTCATAAACACCGCGTTTGGCCCTGTACTGGTAGCCATATTGACTGCATTATAAACACCGCGTTTGGCCCTGTACTGGTGTAGGGGGCTCTGGATAGAGGTAGTACCTTTGCTGTTCGGCAGCTGCGTCCTACATTGGACAGACGGCATTACTAGTCCTCATCCATCTCCTTAATCTCTCACGTGCTGGCTATAAACGCCACACCCCGGCAAACCACTTCAGCTGGTGGGCTAAACCACGTGAGGGGGTGGTGTTCACATTGCACCAGTAGGCGGATGAGCTGTTTCTGACAGCCAACGGCTAACGGACGGAGGAGATCAGGTTGGATCCAACATCCAAATGTGGGGGAGTAAACCCTTCAGATCAGGAGTGGAGCCCCGAAGGCAGACAGCTGCCTGTATTCATGCACTGTTCTGGCAGCTCCTGCAGCCAAACTGGTGCCAAACGTACTGCTTTGCATTCCTTTGGACTACATCAGCGAGGCCGAGAGAGGGATCTTGACGACTGGGCATCCCAGGATCTCCATATACTCCACCCAGGCTTGCGCCCTGGAGAGGTCACTCCAGTGACTGAACCAGCAAGCGCATATACTCCATTGTCTTCCGAGACAGGATGCCAAACAAAAAGGTAGCCATATTGACTGTCATTGTAAACACAGTGTTTGGCCCTGTACTGGTAGCCATATTGACTGTCATAAACACGGCGTTTGGCCCTGTACTGGTAGCCATATTGACTGTCATTATAAACACCACGTTTGACCCTGTACTGGTAGCCATATTGACTGTCATGAACACCGTGTTTGGCCCTGTACTGGTAGCCATATTGATTGTCATAAACACGGCATTTGGCCCTGTGCTGGTAGCCATATTGACTGTCATAAACACGGCATTTGGCCCTGTACTGGTAGCCATTTTGACTGTCATTATAAACACGGCGTTTGGCCCTGTACTGGTAGCCATATTGACTGTCATAAACACCGCTTTTGGCCCCGTACTGGCAGCCATATTGACTGTCATAAACACGGCGTTTGGCCCTGTACTGGTAGCCATATTGACTGTCATAAACACGGCGTTTGTCCCTGTACTGGTAGCCATATTGACTGTCATAAACACAGTGTTTGGCCCTCTACTGGTAGCCATATTGACTGTCATTATAAACACCACGTTTGACCCTGTACTGGTAGCCATATTGACTGTCATAAACACTGCGTTTGGCCCTGTACTGGTAGCCATATTGACTGTCATAAACACGGCAATTGGCCCTGTGCTGGTAGCCATAGTGACTGTCATAAACACGGCATTTGGCCCTGTACTGGTAGCCATATTGACATTGACTGTTATAAACACGGCGTTTGGCCCCTGTACTGGTAGCCATATTGACTGTCATAAACACCGTGTTTGGCCCTGTACTGGTAGCCATATTGACTGTGATGAACACAGCATTTGGCCCTGTACTGGTAGCCATATTGACTGTCATAAACACGGCGTTTGGCCCTGTACTGGTAGCCATATTGACTGTCATAAACACAGCGTTTGGCCCTGTACTGCTAGCCATATTGACTGTCATAAACACGGCGTTTGGCCCTGTACTGGTAGCCATATTGACTGTCATAAACACGGCGTTTGGCCCTGTACTGGTAGCCATATTGACTGTCATTATTAACGCCACGTTTGGCCCTGTACTGGTAGCCATATTGACTGTCATTAACACCACGTTAGGCCTTGCCACAGGCAACACTATACAACACTTCTGCAGCTATTGATGCTGGACACCTTGCATGCGTTAAGGGTGGTGTCAGAATAGCTGGGTGCCATACAGCTGGAGTTAAGGGCCGTGTCAGAATAGCTGGGTGCCATACAGCTGGAGTTAAGGGCGGCGTCAGAATAGCTGGGTGCCATACAGCTGGAGTTTAAGGGTGGTGTCAGAATAGCTGGGTGCCATACAGCTGGTGTTAAGGGTGGTGTCAGAATAGCTGGGTGCCATACAGCTGGAGTTAAGGGCAGTGTCAGAATAGCTGGGTGCCATACAGCTGGAGTTAAGGGCGGTGTCAGACTAGCTGGGTGCCATACAGCTGAAGGGGCCATGTCATTGCGACCTCACTCTTGAGCTGTACGTGGTCGTGGGGTGAAAAGTGGGCATTGGCATTGTGTTTTCGGTTTGAGTGGAATCATTTAGTTTTGGTTCAAAGACAATTTTCACATTGGTCTGTGATTTTGGAGCTTTTGACTAAAGCACTAAGGTCCACAATGACGGACCACATATTTCATCATACTTTACTTTGTGAAGCAACCCCAGCATGTGTGCTGTCTGTCATTCATGGCCTAGGATGTATGGTCTACAAATCTCAAATCCGCAAACATTTAGGTAGAGCAGTTGGGAAATGCAGGGTTTTTCCTCTCTCTAAAATAAAACTGTCACTTTCTTTCTTTTGGCTGTCTTTTCCATTGGTTTGTTTGATTGTTTATTTGTTTATTCAGTCATTCATTTTAAAAACAGTTAATAATTTATTAATTAAGTTATTTATTTATTTATTTATTTTAGCTCAAGAGAGAACCAGTCGCCCGAGACAACAGGAGTCACAATCTCAGACCAGTTTCCCGCGGCCGATGAGACTGTGGGAGGAGACGGGGGAGGATTCGGAGAAAGGACCCTCGGAGACCGCCCTACCCAGGATGAACCTCCAGGCGTTCCTCAAGGCTCGCAGAAAGTAGGTTGATTTGCTGTCATGTTTGTGGACATTATTTGTTGCACGTGTTATCTATGTGCTGGCCTACGATCTTCCCACGTGGAGCCGTAAGGTCCAAAATCACAGACCAGCACATGTTGTCTTCATTATTTCTGTCACAGTGTACAGTGGAGTCCAGTTAACACGAACTCGCTTTACACGAATTTCCGGTTAACACGAACCGTTTTTACATTCCCGGCCGACGGCCTTCTTATTCTGTATTAAAATTTCACTGATAACACAAAATGCTTAACACGAAATTTCGCTTTACACGAAGCTGGTTTCGGTTCCCAACCAGGGCAATTTCACTATTATTCACCTGTTTAACAGGAACACAGATTCCATTCACCGAAAACCAATTCACGTGTCGCTCTCACGCTGTAGTACACGACAGATCAGTGAACTCTAGTCTGTGATTGGCTGAATAGCCTTTGGCTGTTGTAATCCGTCTTCTCATTGGGTAGCGTTTCTGAACTGTATTCATGTTGTTTGCATCATTCGTGTACCAACACAACCCTTTTACCGATGTGGGATTGTACTTCAGTCTGTGTTGCTTTTACCTGACGGATTGTAACTTACTATGGATTTTACGTGATGGATTTTACATTAAATACGCGAGCTGAACACGTTTCCTTATGTTTTCCTAACGAGCTGAAGGTATGCATATAAAGTACGATAATGTGCACTTTTAACCTCGTACTCACTCATGCACACAACTCTTGCACACTTTCTCCTTGAGGGCCGCGATCAATTTGAGGCCATATTGGTTAACACGAAATACGTTTAACACGGAGTGATTTTCCGTGTCCCCAGAAATTCGTGTTAAGTGGACTCCACTGTAGTTGGTGAAACAATTCACCCTTTTAGCCCCGAGTCCCTACAGCAGGCGATTGATTGACCATGATAATTCAACGGTAGTGCCAGATTAGCTAATCTGGCACTACCCTTGAATTATCATGGTCATCCATCTCCTGCAACTGGTACATAGGAACACCTCCAAAATGTGAGAAATGGGACCTTGGGGCTGACAGGGTTAAGGGGTGAGTGGAATGAGCACCAGAGAAGAAAGTCGAGTGCAGAAGCAGGCTGATCGTGAACTGACGGCGCCAAGCTAATCATGGCACTTCCCTTGAATTATCATGGTCGATTCATCTTCTGCGACTGGTACGTAAGCGTTGGGTGATGTCTCCAAAATTTGGCCGTGGGTTTATGGCTGCCCTCAGTATCTCATTGAGCGCCTCCAAAAGATTCAGAACAATAAGATTCGGAACAATGCAGCCCGGCTTGTTGTTAGAGTCCGTAAGACTGAACATGTAACACCCATCTTGAAGTCCCTTCACTGGCTACCTGTGTCCTCACGTATTCAATACAAAGTTATGTCAATCTGTAAGTCCCTTCACTGGCTACCTGTGTCCTCGCGTATTCAATACAAAGTTATGTCAATCTGTTTTAACTGCCTTTCAGGCACCAGCCCAGAATACTTGTCCTCTTTGCTGCATGTGTATACACCCTCTCGTGAGCTCCGCTCCTCTTCTGATAAACGGAAGTTGTGTGTACCTTCTGTCCAAACTAAAACATTTGGTCAGCGCACTTTTGTTTATCAAGCCCCAGTGTTATGGAATACACTTCCTCTTGAGGTCAGAAACAGCAAGTCTGTCTCTGACTTCAGGAGGTCGTTGAAAACTCACCTCTTCAATCTTTACTTTAAATAACTGCCAGTGTTTGATGCCTTAGTTGTAGTTCTGTAATCCTCCTTGTTTTAAGATAAGATAAGAATACTTTATTATCTCAAAAAGAGAAATTATTTTCGCCACCTCAGGTGCAACTCGCAATCACACACACTCACACAACATTTTTCAAACAAATGGACAATGGCTCGGGATGGGTGAAGCCCGTCGCCAAGGCGTCTAATGGCCAGCGCCAACGGCCCCAGCCCGACCTGCGACCTAACACAAACAAACTAAAAACAGTTCTATCTTAATAGCTCTATAACACATAATATAATGTTTTTAAACTTTCTGCTTGGCTGAGACTAGTTACACAAACAACAAAAATACGCAAAAAACAAAACAAAAAACAAAACCCGAATACTTTCACAGTTGCAACCTGGGGGCCCGTCACCATAAGAACAGCGCCGGCTATTAGACAGTCGCTCCAGCGTAAACAGTCACCACCTTAATTATAACTTAACTTGTAATTTTTAAAGCAATAGTAGTAGGACTACATCATTAACGTAAAAGCAGTCCAAAATGGTTTCTAAAGAGTACACACTGGCACACTGTTCAGTAGGAAACACAGTCACTGCGTCTGTGAGGTGTCTGTCATCACATCATTCGGCTGGAATGTGGGTCCTGAAGCTTGCTGGTACTCGCTTCGTTGCGGAGTGCACTAGCGCTATTCCGTAGGCAGCGTGGCGTGGGAAGAGCCACTCCTGAGATGATGAAAGGGGAGGAAAGCACGTTGGTTGTATTGCCACAGCATAACGCGCGCTGTTCTTCTAATATCCGCGTGGTACAACAAGAATCAGCATGTATCAACTCGGTCGCAGCGGCACAGCGGATAAAATCCAATTAACGGTCACAGCACATCAAATTGCCAGAAGTTATCAAAAAGAAATACCGGTCGTGATGTAGCATTGCAGGGCCTGACATCGTATATCAAACGAAGGTACAATGTTGGCTAGAATACTGCCGGTGGCGACCATTTCTGCCGGAGCGGGCGGCCAGGAGGTGTTGCATGGCCGCCATCTTGTCAATGAATTAGACTGAATGTTAATTAGAACATATTATGTATGCATTGTTGTTTAGTTCATTGTAAAAGTGGTGTGTTCGGGCATTGTGTTTTGTTTGTTATGTGCATATGTCATTGTATTTTTATTTTTGTGTACAGATTGTAAAGCGCTTAGAGCTTTTGATTAAGACTAAGCGCTATATAAATATGCATTATTATTATTATTATCATTATTATTATTACTATTACTATTATTATTATTATCATTAAATGGGTTAAGTTGTTTGTTACCGATATGGTCTTTGTGCTGAGACAGCTACAGGAGAAGTGCCGCGAGCAGAACAAAGGGCTGTACGTAACATTTGTCGACCTAACAAAAGCGTTCGACACTGTGAGCAGGCAAGGCATGTGGCAGATCCTGGAGCGACTTGGCTGTCCCCCAAAGTTCCTCAACATGATTGTCCAGCTACACGAGGACCAGCAAGGCCAGGTCAGACTCAACAATGACCTCTCAGAACCATTCCCTATTCTCAACGGCGTAAAGCAGGGCTGCGTGCTGGCACCAACCCTCTTCACCATCTTTTTTAGCATGATGTTGAAGCAGGCCACAGTGGACCTCGATGATGACGATGCAGTGTACATCAGGTATCGTCTCGATGGCAGCCTGTTCAACCTCAGACGACTGCAGGCCCACACGAAAACCCTAGACCAACTGATTCGTGAGCTGCTTTTTGCTGATGATGCTGCCCTCGTTGCACACACAGAGAGAGCCCTGCAGCGCATCACGTCTTGCTTCGCAGATGCTGCCCAGCTCTTTGGACTTGAGGTCAGTCTGAAAAAGACAGAGGTCCTCCATCAGCCGGCACCCAAGACAGTGTATCGCCCTCCTCACATCACCATTGGCGAGTCTGAACTAAAGTCAGTGCACCAGTTTACCTACCTTGGCTGCATTATCGCGTCGGACGCCAAGCTGGACAAGGAGCTTGACAGCAGGCTGGCAAAAGCGAACAGTGCTTTCGGGCGACTTTTCAAGCGGGTGTGGCACAATCAACAGCTGAAAACAGGCACCAAGATCAGCGTGTACAGAGCTGTGGTCCTCACCACCCTGCTGTATGGTTTCGAGTCCTGGGCCCTCTACCGCAGCCAACTACGACTCCTCGAACGCTTCCACCAGCGCTGCCTGCGTACCATCCTGGGCATTCACTGGAGTGACTATGTCACCAACGTCGAGGTCCTTGAACAGGCTGAAACTGTGAGCATCGAGGCTTTGCTGCTGCGGACACAGCTCCGCTGGGCGGGGCATGTCTCCAGGATGGAGGATCACCGCCTACCAAAGATCACCCTGTTTGGCGAGCTTGCTACTGGACACCGTGACAGAGGGGCACCAAAGAAGAGATACAAAGACTGTCTCAAGAAGTCACTTAGTGCCTGCCAAATCGACCACCACCAGTGGTCTTCTCTTGCTGCGGACCGTGACACCTGGCGCTCCACCATTTACAAGGCAGCTGTCTCCTTTGAGGACTCTCACAGAGCTAGTCTTAAGGACAAGCGGCTCAGGAGAAAAAACAGAGATGCCGCAGCTCAGAACCCTGGCCATACCTTCCCCTGCAGCCACTGTGGTCGAACCTGCCTGTCTCGGATTGGCCTCCGCAGCCACGAACAAGCCTGCAGACGTCGTGGGCAACTCCTATAAAATCTTCGTTCGCGAAGTCAAGCCAAAAGCCAAAAAAAAAAAGATTATTATTATTATCATTATTATTATTACTATTACTATTATTATTATTATCATTAAATGGGTTAAGTTGTTTGTTACTGTGTCATCTGTTCTAAAATGGTGAAGTTTTAGTGCTGGTAACCATGAAAGAGTGAGCTTATGTATTTGCACACTATTTGGGTTGACAGCAGTAACTGACCTGTTTGTCTTCGGTCTCCATCTTTGTAGGAAGAGTACCCGCAAACGTTCCTCAGAAAGGAGTCCCCAGGCTCAGTCAGGTATGTGAAAAGGGATTCCCTCCTTCCCCCTTTGGAGGTGGCATGTTGCACACACCGTATATTTAAAGTGTACAGGTGAAGATTTGGCTCAGGGTGCACCACACAAGATATATTTGAAGTGTACAGTTGAAGATTTGGTTGAGGGTGCACCACACACTATATATTTGAAGTGTACAGTTGAAGGTTTGGTTGAGGGTGCACCACACATGATATATTTGAAGTGTACAGTTGAAGGTTTGGTTGAGGGTGCACCACACACGGTATATTTGAAGTGTTCAGGTGAAGGTTTGGTTGAGGGTGCACCACACATGATATATTTGAAGTGTTCAGGTGAAGGTTTGGTTGAGGGTGCACCACACACGGTATATTTGAAGTGTACAGTTGAAGGTTTGGCTCAGGGTGCACCACATATGATATATTTGAAGTGTTCAGTTAAAGGTTTGGTTGAGGGTGCACACACACACGGTATATTTGAAGTGTTAAGTTAAAGGTTTGTTTCAGGGTGCACCACATATGATATATTTGAAGTGTTCAGGTGAAGGTTTGGCTCAGGGTGCACTTTGACAGGCACAGCATGGGCAGAGCAGTACGTCAGTGCGGGTGATTGATTTGAAATTGAGGCCGTCTGCCTGCACCATAGAGGGACTAGATGAACCTTTAATCCCTTCGCTGCTGGTGGACAAAAGAATTATGTCTCTAGTTTGATTTGGGCAAATGCACAATTTCAAGTTACCCTATCTACGCAAGGAACACTACGTAAATTTGCCAGGCAAATGCACAATTTCAAGTTGCCCTATCCACGAGAGCCCCTCCTGAGCCCCTGTATTTGTGGGGACCCAGGGGGTTGCAGTTTGATGGTGTTGACATTTTCCCAGCAGTTACGGGGTTAAAGTTCAGCGAAACGTCATCACTGGTGGCCTCTGCATGTTGGTATTCATCCTGTGTTGACAGAGTGGCAGCGGTTGACAGGTGGTGGCCGTCCACACAGACAGACGCTGTACAGACCTGGCCTGAGTGCTGGCATCAGTGGGAGTGGGTTCAACGATGTGGCCAGCATGACCAGCGTCACATCCAGTCTCGTAGAGGGGGCGGTCGGGGGGCAGGAGTCACAAGCAAGGTATCAGTTGTTGTTTTCACGTGCTGTTTTTTCAAAGTGGACAAACAAACGAGGACAATCCAGTACCCACCTATTCAGGCTGACATCAAAACGTAATGTGACGTAGTTTTTCAGGGGTCAGCAAGCTGAATGGGATTCCTAACTGCATGGTAGAACAAGTACCCTTGCTGTCAACAATACTTTCCTAACTGCATGGTAGAACAAGTACCCTTGCTGTCAACAATACTTTCCTAACTGCATGGTAGAACAAGTACCCTTGCTGTCAACAATACTTTTCAGTCTGCATTCATTGTTTCCTCGCAGGGTGGGAGATCTGAATCTTTTCGAGGAGCTACGGGAGACGATTTACACAGAAGTGGCCACGCTGATCTCACAGAACGAGAGTCGTCCCCAGTACCTTATCAGCTTATTCCGAGAGCTGCAGAGTCTCACAACAGATCTGATGCGCCAACGAGCCATTTTCGCCATCCAAGAAGTTGTGGCCAGTTTTTTATTGAAGGAGAACACGGCTGACACCCAAGAGGTCAGTTTCTCTTTTGTTTTGTCTGATATCTGTGGATGGTTTGCTGTGATAGCTGAAGAGTAGACAAAGGCTTGGTCTGTGACAATCTGTTCATTTGTGTATGATCTTGCCCTAGTGCTGTTCCTTTGCCTATGACCTTGCCTTAGTGCTGTTCATTTGGCAGTAGAAGCACAGGTCCCAGCTCCACTTGTTGACTCGTGCAGTGGCAGAAGTGAGTATGTAATATTCCAGAGGTCGTCCTTCCACCGTCGTCCTTCCACCATCAATGATTTCCAATGTCGGTGATCTCTTGGAAAGGTCAAGGGTCACAGGGAATCAGGAAATGAAACACAGCTGTTTGGCCCAGCGCTAGAAGTGGCCACTTAGTTTTTTCCAGGCGAGCCGAGAAACTGGGTCACAAGTCGTGCGCGCGTGCTGCCTCAGCGAGTCTCTCAGCTGTCAGACTAGCTGATAAGCGGGCTTCCTGCTAGGCGCAGTACAGCGGGGAAAATGACTACCTTTTGTTTTTCATGACTTTCTTATTTACCGTTCAAGTGTGTGATGCAAAACTTTGTTTGTTTAAAAGCAGACATTCTGCCCAACACACTGACACCAAACACACTATAGTTGTGACAAACCAGTAGCCAACAGGATAAGGTGGAAAGAAAGAGAAAAAAACAGATTTCACTCTCTGTGTAGTGTTTTTTCACAAAATAGATGAAGTTCCAACATCAATAACACAAATTCGATACAAACTACATCAAAACGGACTTGCATGTGCTAGAAGTAACATGCCTAGAGTAAGTATGACTTACCAGATCAGAGATACCGTGAAAGGGGCCGGAGAGCGGAGGGTGATAATGAGGTCACTGTTAGTGCCAGTAGTACTCTCAGACACAGGCACGAAGCAGTAGCACGGATCAGTGTTATCATTTCTTTCATGTACTTCATTAAGTCTTTGTATAATGTTCTTCTTAGCCCTTATCATTTGGAATACACCAGTCTGTGAAATAAGTTTGACTAAAATAGTTCAAGGGTAGTGCCAGAATAGCTTGGCGCCTTTAGGCGCCCAGCTATTCTGGCACTACCCTTGAACTAAAGCCATTGGTCTATATCCTTATTTGTAAGTATGTACTATAATGTACTATAATACAAGCGACAGCAGCAGCAACATTCACATGAATGGCCAAAAGCTAGAAGAGGTCAATAGCTTCAAGTACTTGGGAGCCACCCTGTCCAAAGACGGTAGTTGCATAGCAGAGATCCGTATCAGGATAGGTACAGCAACATCCGCAATGGCCAGGCTGGACAGGATATGGCGAAGTAACTCCATCAGCTTCACCATCAAGTACAGGCTTTACAAGTCCCTCATAGTGTCTATTCTACTCTACGGCTGTGAGACTTGGACACTGCTTGCAGACTCAGAAAAGAAAATCCAGGCCTTTGAGAACAAGTGCCTGAGGAAGTTGCTCCGCATCTCGTACCGCGAGCACAAGACCAACGAATATGTACGGAGCATCGTCACTTCCCTGGTGGGCCCACATGAACCCCTTCTGGCAACCGTGAAACGGCGCAAGCTTGCTTGGTTTGGCCACGTGACCCGACACAACACCTTGTCCAAGACTATCCTCCAAGGCACTCTCGAAGGAAGTCGTCGGCGAGGTCGTTAGAGAAAGAGTTGGGTCGCAAACATAAAAGAATGGACCGAACTCGAGATGTCAGACTTGCTTGCCACCGCCCAAAATAGAACTCAGTGGAGAGCACTGTCTGTTGCTGCTGCCTTTCAGTCCCCCCAACGCCCAGTTCGGGCAAGGGACTGATGATGATGATGATGATGATGACTATAATGTGGCTTGCAGATGGCAGTGTACAAATTTAAAGCTTTTAGCCTCAGTATGATATATGGGTTAGTTCTATAGCAAAGCACTTAGTCAGACATTACATTTTTGTACATAGTTAAGTTAACAAGACTGCAGACATACGGCCCACTGACACTAAATGGTCTGGTTTGTAAGAGGCCGAGAGGCCCATGGGAGCAGAGAATGAATTAATGAGAACACTGACAGACGATAGCCAGAAGTCAAGTGGTATCCAAGATGCCGCATTTCTTGCTATTAGCATTAGTTTCATCTACAACTAGAGATTCTTGTTGTAAGGTTTTTAGTGGGATAAAAACATTCAGGCAGTCAGTCACGGGAATATGTGTCATACTCTCTTGTGCGTTTTCTGCTTTTCAGTGTGACGTTGGAGTGCTTGCTAAATGAACGTGACTTTTTGTTTAGTCCCTTTCTAGCGATAGGATCTATTATTAGTCGCAACGTATGTTTATGTGAGAGTTCGCATCAAATTAAATGGTGTAGATTGTGAAAATGGAGGACACCTCACATACTGTCAGTGTCCATGACTGAATAGAGACTCAATTCTCTGTGTCGAATATGTGGAAGGAGGTCAAGAAAAAGGTATGACAAAAAACAGGCCTTATCATGCAGTAAATATTAACAAAATGATACAGACGTGTTATGGGATAAATGTCCACGAGGACAGGGCGTTAAAGATAATCCCAAAACAACACATACTTGAGTGTCACTGTGCAGACTTTATCGCACAATGGGGCTTTGGTCCGGCACTACATGGTGAGCAGGAAGGCGAAGAGACGCATGCAACAGTAAACATTCTAAAGAGCAGGACATACGGCTTGCAAACGGAAGCAGAGAAGCTCAAATTAATCATAACAGAACACATGACACTAGTGTCACCTGTGCTGTACTCAGTCATGCCACCTGTGAAGAAAAGAAAAGCGTAAATGGATTGGAAGCAGGTGATTGTTATGCTGTCGTGACACACACTACATGCGGCGGTGTTTTTTTTTTTTTAAATATCACACCGTCGAATTTCTACCACTTTCTGTCAGACAATTAAGCTAATCTTTTATTTCCAAATCACAAAGTTGGTCACAGTTGCTGTCGGAGGAGGTTTTGGTGTGCCAAGCAGACTGATGTGCATAGGTGTATTGAATTTCTTTATTCTGTTGTGGTCCGTACATGTTCAAAGCAGACTTTTCCAGATTAAACATTTTCGTCCTGAGAAACTATCCAAGAGTGAGATCATCTTGTTTACCACACAACAGTTTTCTTTAACCCATTTAATGCCACGGATGCATTTCCCAAATTTTGGAGGTGTCATATACTGAACGACTGAGTAACAGTTGTAGTAGACGGATTGACCATGATAATTCAAGGGTAGTGCCAGATTAGCTTCGTGCTTGATGTCACAAGCTAATCTGGTACTACCCTTGAAATACCATGGTCGATCCATCTCCTGCTGTAGGGTGTTGGAGTAAAATTGTAGTGCCAAAGAACTGTATGTCCAGTGTTGACAGATCAGTGCTACTGCTATGTACCTGTGAGAGTACTGGCACTAACAGTGACCTCATTATCACCCTCCGCTCTCTGGCCCCTTTCACGGAATCTCTGATCTGGTAAGTCATACTTACTCTAGGCATGTTACTTCTAGCACATGCAAGTCCGTTTTGATGTAGTTTGTATCGTATTTGTGTTATTGATGTTGGAACTTCATCTATTTTGTGAAAAAACACTACACAGAGAGTGAAATCTGTTTTTTTCCCTTTCTTTCCACCTTATCCTGTTGGCTACTGGTTTGTCACAACTATAGTGTGTTTGATGTCAGTGAGTTGGGCAGAATGTCCGCTTTTAAACAAACAAAGTTTTGCATCACACTCTTGAACGGTAAATAAGAAAGTCATGAAAAACAAAAGGTAGTCATTTTCCCCGCTGTACTGCGCCTAGCAGGAAGCCCGCTTATCAGCTAGTCTGACAGCTGAGAGACTCGCTGAGGCAGCGCGCGCGCACGACTTGTGACCCAGTTTCTCGGCTCGCCTGGAACAAACTAAGTGGCCAAACTGAAACAGCCGTGGAAACGTTGCTATTAAATGACCAATATGGCCTGAACCCTTTTCATTCTGATACACTATTGCTTGAAGGAAATTTGGCTGTGATAGTTCAAGGATGGTGCCAGAATAGCTTGGCCCCTTAGGCTGATCCCCTAATCAGCAATGTTGCCTTCATGGGACAGTGTGCAAATGTTTCCAGAATCAGCCTCAGGATGTAAGGGGTTAATTTAAGTGATGTGCAAAGTTGACTTTAACTCCTTGTACCGTAAGACCGAAATCCCCAAATGTTGCTGTCGTCCTCTGAAGACTGCATTGCAGTGCAGGACACAGATCGACCATGATAGTTCAAGGGTGATGCCAGAATAGCTTGGCGCCTGTGGGCGCCAAGCTATTCTGGCATCACCCTTGAACTAGCATGGTCGATCCTTATCTTGCTGTGGTGTGTCTGGGTAGAATGAGTTAACAGCTGTTGCTTTATGTGCAGGCCTGGCAACCATGGAAGGCCGGTCAAGACGTCACTTCGGAACTGACTCCCAGCGAAAGCATGCCAACTTCCGATGATGATGAAGTCAAGGTAACAAGTTGAATCTGATTTGCATCCTCCCACTGGGCAGGTATGGTCCGTGTGAACAAAGCTTGCCTCGTGTTCTTTGCAAATAACTTTTGAACGCAAGATGATTTCAAGACAACTGTAAGAAGAAAAAATGATCACCCACTTTTGTCCTACCTTATTTCAATACCCCTTTAGTCCTGACACCAGTGCTTTAGCTGCTGCCCTCAGCAAATTTTGAACATGACCTATTTAAATCTGCTAAAATATACCTTGATTGAGCCCCACTCACAAACACTAACATATTTATTTCTGCAAACTGCACGCTCTCCATGTGGAATGCTCGGTAGCTTGGTCTTGCAGTGCCTCTGGTCCGTGCATACAGTGATGCAGGTCAGTGTGATGGAGGCCTGAAGAGGGAATAATTTCAGGTTTTAAGTAGGCCATCTCCATGTGGAATGCTCGGTAGCTTGGTCTTGCAGTGCCTCTGGTCCGTGCATACAGTGATGCAGGTCAGTGGTGATGGAGGCCTGAAGAGGGAATAATTTCAGGTTTTAAGTAGGCCATCTCCATGTGGAATGCTCGGTAGCTTGGTCTTGCAAGTTGCAGTGCCTCTGGTCCGTGCATACAGTGATGCAGGTCAGTGGTGATTGATGGCGGCCTGAACAGGGAATAATTTCAGGTTTTAAGTAGGCCATCTCCATGTGGAATGCTCGGTAGCTTGGTCTTGCAGTGCCTCTGGTCCGTGCATACAGTGATGCAGGTCAGTGGTGATGGAGGCCTGAACAGGGAATAATTTCAGGTTTTAAGTAGGCCATCTCCATGTGGAATTCTCGGTAGCTTGGTCTTGCAGTGCCTCTGGTCCGTGCATACAGTGATGCAGGTCAGTGGTGATGGAGGCCTGAAGAGGGAATAATTTCAGGTTTTAAGTAGGCCATCTCCATGTGGAATGCTCGGTAGCTTGGTCTTGCAGTGCCTCTGGTCCGTGCATACAGTGATGCAGGTCAGTGGTGATGGAGGCCTGAACAGGGTATAATTTCAGGTTTTAAGTAGGCCATCTCCATGTGGAATGCTCGGTAGCTTGGTCTTGCAAGTTGCAGTGCCTCTGGTCCGTGCATACAGTGATGCAGGTCAGTGGTGATGGCGGCCTGAACAGGGAATAATTTCAGGTTTTAAGTAGGCCATCTCCATGTGGAATGCTCGGTAGCTTGGTCTTGCAGTGCCTCTGGTCCGTGCATACAGTGATGCAGGTCAGTGGTGATGGAGGCCTGAACAGGGAATAATTTCAGGTTTTAAGTAGGCCATCTCCATGATCTCCCGAGGGTAGTGGCTAACCCGTTTGGTTTGAAAACAACTAAATTTAAAATAGGACCAAATTTGGTGATCACTTTTTGTTCTTGGTGTTGTCCTAGAATGTGTCTTGTTCAAAAGTAAATTGGAAAAAAAACATGAGACAAGCGTTGCTCAAACGGACTATACCCAGGGAAAGCATGCCAAGTTCCCATGATAAAGAAGTAAAGAGATATCAAATTTAGCCCCAATGCACGTCAGCAGAAGATGGTCGACCATGATAATTGAAGGGTAGCACTAGATTAGCTTGGCTCCAGCACTACTCTTGAATTATCATGGTTGATCCGTCTCCTGCTGCGGGTACGCGGTCAAAAGGAGATGTCTGCAACATGTGCAGATGTTACTCTGAAGAAAATCACTATCTCGTAAACGGCTGATCGTCTATGATGGGCATCTGCTAGACTAAAGGAGATGTCTCCAAGATGTGGAAATGCCAGCTTGGGGCTATGTGAGTTGCTTTTCCTACCCAGTGCGCAAAGGTTGTTGGGCTAACGTGGACTGGATGACCTGCTGTGCGAGAGCCGACTACAGTCGATATCAGCCCAGTGACCTTTTGCCTACTGGGGAGATGATAAGCAGAACCTGTCTGGAGAGACCATAGTCATATCACCTGTCAGTGACCTGGCTACAGCCCGAGCCGCCTAATTTTATGTATTGACAGTTGACATTTTGCCCTCCAGGAGCGTGCATGAGCGAGCATGTGTTTTAATGACTAATGCTTTTGTGCACAAAAATGTGGTCACTCAAACAGGTTGTACAGTAGTTTCACCCTTTCAGCCCCAAGGTCCCATTTCTCAAGTTGTGGAGGTGTTGCCTAACGACTATATACCAGTTGCAGGCGATGGCTTGACCATGATAATTCAAGGGTAGTGCCAGATTAGCTTGGCGCCTTCAGGCGCCAAGCTAATCTGGCACTACCTTTGAATTATCATAGTCAAGCCATCTCCTGCTGCAGGGATTCTGGGCTGAAAGGGTTAATGATGAGGTTCTAGTGATTTTGTTGGCTCACGTGTGAAGCTTTAAGTGAGTATGTTCTGGGCCAGTGATAGTCCGACCATCTGCCGTCGTTCGTGGTAAACTTTGACATTGGCATTTGTTTTTTCAAAACACATTACCGATGGTATTACTGTAAGGAAATAGTTCTTAGCTAGTCTAATTTTAGCCCAAAATTTGTTGTGTACGATTATGGTCGTGATAGCAGGAGAGGGGCGCCATAGACTGGGCGGAAGCCCGGTTAGCCTTCCTTCCGGTTCAACCACGCATGCGCTCCGCGCTTCCCACATCAGTCAGTTTCTTTGCTAGTTACTGTGCGGTTGTGTACGTCGTGACTTTACGCTTCGATTGAATTGAGCCTGTTTACCGGTCGTTTGGACTGCTGTTTTGCCCTTCGCCTGGTGGCTTAGGCTCGGACGCTTTCATGTTGGACTGCTTCTGCAGAGTGTGTTCGGTGAACTGTTTTCACGCGTCTTGTGGCCGCTCTGACCTTGTGACTTCGCCCTTGTGTGGCTGGTTCTGGCCTGCGCTAGCCTTTAGCGCCGTTCGGGCTTGTGCTGTGTGCTTAGAGAACTGTGACTGGTGTGTTCGCTCATCGTTTCGGACTCTCGGCGTTACGCAGGACGAGCCCCGGAGTGTTGGTGCGTGGCGGCGTTCCTTGCATCTCCCCTTCGGCCCTACGGTTCCTGCGTGGACTCGTGTCTCCAACCGGCGTCTGTTCGAGCCGTCTCTACGCCTGGTCACCTGCCCTCCACGTGGTTGGTTGGTCTTGGCCTGTTTGGTTGGTCCCTCTTCTTCGAATGGCGAGGTAAAAGATTCAGTTTGGCCTACGCCAGGCGCTCAGGGGTGTGGGTAAGAGCGCTGGGCCTCGGCATAAGCCGGTTATCGAAATTTTCGCTCAAGCGTGGTTTCGTTTTGCGTGCCCACGGGGGCACGCTCGCTCAAATGTCATTGTTCCCTTTGTGTTGCAGTTGACAAGTTCGCACCTGCACGCGATGTGGGCAGTTCCAGTGGCCAAGTGATGAACATTCCTTTTGCCTGACCTGTTCCGGATGTGCTTCAACCAACCCGTGCCCAGTCTGCACCCCATGGCCGGAAGAGCAGTGGACACAACTCCTGAGCTTCTACGGCCGAGAACGACCGACCCCAGCACGGAGTTCCGATCCATCCCCGGTACGCGCCACAGACCCGTCGAGTGGCCTTTACCGAGTGGTAGAGCCTCCGGCTTCGCGACCTCGGCTGCGAGCTTGAGCTCTAAAACCGGCATCCACCACAGTCCCGTCGAGTGGTCGCTGTGTGGTTACGGATCGGCGAGGCCCACCAGCTAAGCCTCTAGTGAAAGCACCGGTATCCACCACAGTCCCGTCGAGTGGTCGCTACACGGTGGTGACATCTCAGTCACAAGAAGAGAGACAGGCACAAGCCGCAGCTCCGGTAGATGTCGTGAAACCGAAGGCTGTAACCCACCAGGTCAGTGTACGGCACTCTCCACCACATGGACCTATCGTGCCCTCCTCCTCATCCGCCACTGCTGAACAACTCGTTTCCCCGGCGCGCCCACCCAGGACTAGCGACACGACACCTAGATCAGACAGACTTGATCGGCGTTCACGCTCCTGCTCCCGGACACGTAGCCTGAGACGCGGCCCAGCTTCGCCCCGAGACTGCCCGCCCAGTTTACGCCGTGAGCGCTCTCCCTCCTCTCATCGTTGGTCGCGCTCCAGGGACAAGTCGACGCGCCAGAGAGATTCTTCCCGCCACTCAGCTTCCAGCCGACCCCCACGAGCGCGGTCTAGGTACAACTCGGCCCACAGTTCAGCGTCGCGCCGGTGTCGACGGTCGGTGTCTTCTCGTCGCCGCTACCGCTCCAGACAGCGCAGCGCAGCGCTTCTCGCCACGACCGCGTGCAACGACACCTCAGACCTCGACGTGCGTCATTCTCGTCGCGGAGCTCTTCGCGGGACCGTTCTACCTTGCGGCTCCCTCGAACACCACCCTCCCGGGACGACAACGCGGTGAATCTCACTCCTCGTCAGGTAGTAGATGCAGCCCCCTGCACTGTGCCGGCAGAGGACGACGCTCTCAGCCTTTACCCTGCGGAGTCAGTGTCAGCCCTCCTTTGAGAGACCAGCCCTGACCTGCCCGTCCTCACGCCTGACGATGAGGAGCTACAGCCGTCTTCCATGGGACACAGGTTGGAGACGCTTCGGGCACTGGATGAAGCGGCGCGCATCATTGCAGACTGCCTCCCCATGGATCACTGCCCCCCTTCCCCCCCGCTCAAGAAGAAGGCCTCCGCCTTCGTCGATGCTGATCGTCAGGGCAAGCGGTTCAAGTCTCTCTCCCAGTCGCCGGGCTTCAGAGACCTTTGTGAAGCTTTCTCCACTCATCTCTCGCAGGGTCGTTGCGGTTCTGCCGGCTTCTTCTCGGACTCCAGGTGGCCTGCAGGATTGGATATTTCCTTTTGGCAATCTTGGTACGCGGGACACTCAGAATTTCTCCTGCCCTCTGCCTAAAGTGGACCCTCCGGCAGTGTCTTTCGCTGGTGCTACCTTACGTCAGTCTCTCCTTCCCGGCGTGGAACAAACAGCGACACTCATTCGGAACGCCCTGGCTGCAGCGGGTTTCCTAGATGTGGCGACGCAAGCCATCATTCGTCGGATAGAAGACGCCTGGCACCCGTCGCTGTCTTTTCTGCTCAGGGACCTGCTAGCGCTGGCGGTCTCTGGGAACTGCGTGGCCTAACACACCTCCGTCAACGCGATGGCAGTGGCCATCAACTGCAACTTGTTGTGGCGTGATGCGGTTCTACGCCTCTGCCCCATCCCGGCCGATGTCAAGACGCAGCTTCATCAGGTTCCCCTCGGAGGAGAGCTCCTGTTCGGCCCCACCTGGCTCGCTGTCAAGGAAGCTAATAAGGACTCCTGGCCCAGCCGCGCCGCTACAGCTCCCTTTCGAGTCCCCCGCAAGGCTCCGGGTCGCGCCCTGCGGGCTTCCAGACCCAGCACTCGCCCCCCTACCAGAGGTGGACGTCTCCCCCACAGACCTCCAACCTTCCCCCGCACCCGCCCTTCTACAGGCTCCGTTACTGTGCCCCCTGCTCGGTCCTGGCCCAGGCCTACCCGGCGTCCCGGGCGGGGTAGGGCCCAGTGACTGCCTGCCTCGTTCCCCGCCGGCCTCTTCCGGGTCTCCTGTCGGCGGGAGGCTAGCGCTTCGCAGCGACGTGTGGCGAGCGCTTCTACCGGACGACCCGTGGATTTTATCAACGATCGCCGATGGACTCCTGATCTCCTTTCAGTCTCCACCCCCCCTGCGCTGCTCGCTGTTGTGGACGGCGGTGCCGTCAGACCAGCCCAGAGCCGAGGCCTTCGGCGCCGAAGTAGCTGCCTTGCTGCAGAAGTCTGCCACGGAGGTGCGGGTGCGACACGACTCCCCATCGTTCTACAGCCGGCTCTTCGTGGTACCCAAGCCTGGCGGCAAGTAGCGCCCAGTCATAGACCTCTCGGCGCTCAACAAGTTCATCGTTGCTCCGTCTTTCCGCATGGAGACCACCCGGGTCCTTCGTTCCGCCGTGCAGCCGATGGACTTTGCTGTCAGCCTGGACCTCTCGGATGCGTACCTTCACGTACCCATACACCCAGCCTCCAGACGTTACCTATGCTTCGCGTTCCAGGGTGTGGTCTACCAGTTCCGCGCTCTTCCCTTCGGCCTCAACCTCAGCCCTTGGGTGTTTACTCGGATTATGGATGCTGTGGTAGCCAGAGCCCGTCGTACGTCCACGAGTCCCACCTCGAACTACTAAGATGACCTGCTCTTGAGGAACCAGTCCGAGTCCGCCCTGATGGAGGACCGGGATGCTCTTCTCCGCCTCCTCGAAGTTCTGAGCTTCTTGGTCAACTTCGACAAGTCCGACCTTTTGCCAGCGCGCCACTTCGTGCATCTGGGTATGGAGTTCCGCACCGACCTCAACATCGTCCGGCTCCCAGAGAAACGCATCCAGAAGTTGGCGACTTTAGCGCGGCAGGTTTCTCAGTGGACGACGCTCCCGGCCAGGCAGTGGCTGCAGCTTCTGGGACTGATGAACGCAGTGGCAGATCTACTACCCTTGGGACGTCTTTACTCCCGTCCTCTGCAACTGCACCTCCTCCTTCACTGGCGTTCGTCGATGGCCGACCTCGACGCTCCTGTTCCAGTCACAGCCCTGGGCGGGCTGGGCGGACCCTACCTGGCTTGCGACGGGAGTGCCTCTGTTCTCGCCGCCCCCCACCCTCTCCCTGTGTGTCGACGCAAGCCTCTCTGGTTGGGGAGCTCACCTCCTGCCGTCGTTCGAGACTACCTCCGGCCTCTGGCCCCAGGAATTTCTGCCCCGACACATCAACTGGTTGGAACTGAAGGCGGTCTGGCAAGCCCTCCTTGTGTGGGAACTTCGCCTCCGACATCAGGAGCTTCTAGTTCTGTCAGACAACTCCACGGTAGTCGCCTACATCTAGAAGCAAGGCGGGACCCTTTCTCCCTCCCTCTGCATCCTCCTCTACCAGGTGCTTCGGTGGTGCGAGGACCGGGACATCACTCTTCGAGCGCGTCACATCCCGGGTCACCTGAATGTCCTAGCCGACTCCCTCTCCCGACACGGTCAGCTACTGCATACCGAGTGGTCGCTGCGTCCAGACATTTTTCGGATGATCGGCGCAGCCTGGGAGACACCCATGGTCGACCTCTTCACCACGAGATGGAATCGGAAGCTCCCTCTATTCGTCTCTCCAATTCCAGATCCCCTGGCCTGGGCAGTGGACGCTCTCTCCATCCCCTGGGACGGTCTGGTTGCCTATGCCTACCCGCCGACGGTGCTAGTCCCCAAGGTTCTACTCAAGCTCAGAGGGTGCAACATGATACTGTTCCTGGTGGCGCCGTTCTGCTGGTCCAGGTCGTGGACCACCGACCTCCTGAACCTCGCTACGGCCCCCCGCTGACACTCCCCACCCCAGGCACGATGCTCAAGCAACCACGTTGTGTGGTTTACCACCCGTGTCCAGAGCGTCTCCTCCTTCACGCCTGGAGGTTATCAGGCAAGCCCTCTCCGCTAGAGGCTTCTCGCGTGCGGCAGTGAACGCGATCGCTTCAGCTCGCAGAACCTCGACCAGACGAGTTTACGAGGGCAAGTGGAGGGTCCTCTGCTCCTGGTGCGACGACAGACGCCTCTCCCCCACCGAATTGACAGTTCCTCAGCTGGCAGAGTTCTTCCTCTGGCTGTTCTCCGACCAGCACCTAGCGCCCATCACCTTCGAGGTTACCTGGCCATGATTGCGGACACGTACAGACATCTGGGACAGTCCGACCCCGGTGCCTGCAAAGACCTTGCCGACCTGATGGACCATTTCGGTCTACAACGTACCACTCTGCGTTCCTTGGTGCCTAGGTGGGACCTCCCTTGGGTACTTACTTGGCTCAACTCGCCTCGATTCGAGCCCATCCAGTCGGCAACACTTCCAGATGTGACGCGGAAGACTTGCTTCCTCTTGGCCCTCGCCTCTGCCTCCAGGGTCAGCGAGCTGCACGCCCTTTCGGCCCACCCCGACTGTCTGCAGTTCAGAGCGGACAGTTCAGTTCAGCTTCTGCCCGACCCGGCCTTCCTAGCCAAGACCAGATCTCCGTTGGCTGCCCCTCAACTGGTTACGATTCAACCATTAAGAGACCCAGGTTCCACCCGCGAGTCCAGACAACTAGACCCGGTGCTAGCCTTACGTGTGTACCTGCGCCGGACCAAGCCGCTACGCAGGGGACGCACCCGCCTTTTCCTTCCTCTGTCCCCAGGTAGAAATGACATCTCAGCCCAGACGATTTCCTCCTGGCTTCGGTGGGTGATACGGTCAGCCTACCAGGACCTGGCTCCTCTCACAGCCAAACGCTTGCACATCAGGGCGCACGAGATCAGAGCCATGGCTGCAAGCCTAGCGTTCGACCGCAACTGTGCTGTCAAAGACATTGTGGCGGCTGTGGGCTGGCGAGCGGAGACCACCTTCACGCGCTTCTACCTGAGGGACCTCTCCAGCCAGCGCCAGAACCTTTCGCTGGTGGGAGACATCGTGGTGGCGCAACACTCCCTCCAGGCGCCTTAGGCGCCGTAAGTATCTTTGCTAAAATTAGAGGGAGGTTGCTTGTGGAGGGCCACTAAAGTAGTGCAATGGCAGGGGTAGGGGCGTTATAGCGGCACCCACCTCCTCTTCGGGATTCTTCCTTATAGTAATACCATCGGTAATGTGTTTTGAGAAAACAAATGTATTTTTCTTTAAAATGAATTTTTTTGAAAAATACTTACCGATGGTATTACTCGGAGGTCCCTCCCACCTGACCCGCTTGCCGCTGGTCCGCTAAGAAACTGACTGAAGTGGGAAGCGCGGAGCGCATGCGTGGTTGAACCGGAAGGAAAACTAACCGGGCTTCTGCCCAATCTATGGCGCCCCTCTCCTGCCATCACAACCATAATCGTACACAACAAATTTTGGGCTAAAATTAGACTAGCTAAGAACTATTTCCTTATAGTAATACCATCGGTAAGTATTTTTAAAAAAAAATTCATTTAAAAGAAAAATACATTTTCTCGGGAACCATTCGAGCCACAGTCTTCAAACTTGGCCCAAGGATACTTTGTGGCAAGACCTTTCTAAACATAACAATTTGAGTGGCCTCTTTCAAAGGTCAAGGTCACAGGAGATGAGGAAATGAGTCCAACAGAGCCGTATTTGGACAAAATTAATTTTTTTCTCAAATACTATTCACAACTTCAGTCCCAAGCTTGGTTCTAAGATACCTGATGGTAAGACCTTCCTATGCATACTAATTTAGTTGACCCATCACAAAGGTCTGGGATGACCCAAAAGTAAAGAAGTACCCAACGGAGAAAGAAACACGCTTAGAAAAGACGGGTACAACACAATTTATTAATATTTCGGGTAAATACCCTTTGTCAAAATAGACAAACAAACAAACATAGAGATTAGCCGCTACTTATCTTCAATGGCAGAAGGAATGTGGCACATTGAAGATAAGTAGCGGCTAATCTCTATGTTTGTTTGTTTGTCTATTTTGACAAAGGGTATTTACCCGAAATATTAATAAATTGTGTTGTACCCGTCTTTTCTAAGCGTGTTTCTTTCTCCGTTGGGTACTTCTTTGCATATTACACGCTTGGCAGTCACCTTTTTGGTCTGGATTGACCCAAAAGTAGTTTTAAAAAATAGCCATATTTTGAAGGAAAAAAAATCAAAATTCTATTCACAATTTCATACCTAAGCTTGGTACCGAGATACCTGATGGTAAGACCTATCTCTGCATACTAATTTGGATGACCCCTCGGAAAGGTCAAAGGTCACAAGAGGTTGGTAAATGTTAAAAAATGTCCACTTTTGTTAGCATTGTAGTTTTTTGCTCCCGTGTGGTAAACTTTAATGTTGGCATTTCTCAGAGACTATTCAAGCCACCGTCTTCAAACTTGGCCCAAGGATACTTTGTCAAGACTTTTCTAAACATACCAATTTGAGTGACCTCTCACAAAAAGGTCAAGTTCACAGGGGCTCAGGAAATAGGTAAAAAATATCTATATTTTGACATAATTTATTTTTTCTCAAATACTATTCACAACTTCAAACCCAAACCTGGTACAAAGATACCTGATGGTAAGACCTTTCTATGCATACTAATGTGGTTGATCCCTCGGAAAGGTCAAAGGTCACAATACCTCAGGATATAGGTCCAAAATAGCCATATTTTGACAAAAGATGTTTTTTCTTAAATACTATTCACAATTCCAAACCCAAACTTGCTACAGAGATACCTGATGGTAAGACCTATCTATGCATACTAATTTGGATGAGCCTCAGGAAATAGGTTCCAAATAGCCATATTTTGACAAAAGATGTTTTTTCTTAAATACTATTCGCAACTTCAAGCCCAAACTTTGTACAGAGATACCTGATGGTAAAGCCTTTCTATGCATACTAATTCGGTTGATCCCTCAGAAAGGTCAAGGGTCACAAGAACTCAGGAAATAGACCCAAAATAGCCATGTTTTGATAAAAGATATTTTTTCTCAAATACTATTCACAACTTCAAACCCAAATTTGGTACAGAGATACCTGATGGTAAGACCTATCTATGCATACTAATTTGGATGTCCCCTTGGAAAGGTCAAGGGTCACAAGAGGCTGGCAAATGTTTGATAAAATTGTAGGTATTATCAACATTTTTGCAAATTTTTCACAAAGTAGCAGATGATAAGACCTCCCTATGCATACTAATTTATTCGACTCATCGCAAAGGTCAAGGGTCAATTTGGACAGATGTGTGAAAAATGCTTTCATTTTGAGAAAACATGGATTTTGCTGATGCAGAAGCCAGCCCTTATTGTCACAAAGGTCACACATATGTAAATAGGTCATACACGTGAGCCATAATGGCTTTGCCTTTCTTGTTATCAAAGTCAAACTTTTCAATCAAATTTTTGTGAGGGTTGTTCATGGCAAGACATGTCTATGCATACTAATTTAGTCGACTCATCGCAAAGGTCAAGGGTCACGGAGATTTGCCAGATGTGCGCAAAATGCTTTAATTGGATTTCACTGGTGCTGAAGCCAGCCCTTTACTTATTGTCACAAAGGTCACACATAAATTGGTCATAAATTGGCCATAAGGGTTTTGCATTTCTTGTTTTGCCTTTGATTGGAGATTTGAGGTTCCTTTTCTGTCTGTCTTGTTCAGGCTCGAGTGCGACAGCATGCATCAGCACTGGAGCGAAAGAAGCAGAGAGGGAGCGGGCTTTTTCGAGGCAACTCTCTAAAGAATGACAAGTTTGATTACGCTGAAAATGCTTTGACAACAAGTTCTCTTTCCACCCCCACCAACGATGTGGGAGAGTCGCCATTCTCACGCGATTCTTTGGGAGAGACTGTGATTCACCTGGATAAGGTAAGATGGTGTCAGGTCCTCCGTGGGTGTGTAACTGAACGCTAGAGAAGCCACGCAAATGCTTTCAACGTGATTTGTTAACTCATACAAGACGTGCCGCCTCTGGATACGCGGCATAAGCTGCGGCTGCACGTCTGGAATGACTTGACCACCTTACTGCCAGTGGACGTACCACGGCCCCCAGCCCACTTAGTTCGTCAGCAGTGGTAACCTGATTCGTCCATGCAGGCATAGCCAGACTCCAGTGGACGTACCACGGCAGTTTCCTCCAGCCCACTTAGTTTGTCAGCAGCGGTAAGCTGATCCATCCATGCAGGCATCGCCAGACTCCAGCTGGCTGCAATCGCCGCAGTAGCAACAAAGAAGCAAAAACGGATACCTCTTGCAAAAAACTAAGATTTAGCCAGTTTTTCAAGTTTTTTACAGCACAAACATCTTTCTCACCTGGAGGGCAAATGGTCTGCCTTTATCAAGGTTATAATTTCATTTCCCGCCACTGGACGTGAATAAAACACTTGGTAATGCCAGCATTTGTTTTGTAACTTTACCCTAAGAGGTTCAAGTTCTGCACCCGCGCACACTGCTGAAAACGGCAACCTAGCTATTCCAAACAATTTCTGCCACAGCTCCAGAAAAGCTAAGATAGTAGTCTCGTACAGAGCAAGGTGTGCCAATCTCTCTCTCTCAATGTGTGTGTGTGAGAGAGAAAGGGAGAGAGAGAGAGAGAGATCTGTAGCATTCCACTCTATTACGTGCTGAAAATCTGAACAGCCTACCTGTCCTGGTGATGGTCAGGTAATCGAAGCACAAGTGTCTGTTTTTTTACTTTGTCAGCAGCATAGTCACATATAGCGAAGCCACGTGGCATGTGTACCTTCACTGTCCTCACCTAAGTCAATACCAAACACTTTGATCTCAACTTGAAACAGCTGGCAGGGCCTTGCCTTCATGTAATGTTTGTTGTCTCGCTGTTCTGCCCGCCGGCCACATATTCTGCATAGTTTATTTACGCATTTTAAATGAAACTCATACGTATGGACAGCCAAACTGTAATGTGCACACCGGCCACAGAAACAAATGTCAAAGTGAAATATCTGCAGTTAAAACAGGTACACTCACAGAAAGAACACACTTCTAACAATATCCAAGAGAAGTTTCATCTGGGAACGCAGAAATCTCTCTCTTTCCCTTTTGCTCAGCCTCTGTGTGTGTGTGTGAGAGAGAGAGAGAGAGAGACTCGATTAACAACGTGCAGGATAAATACTGAGCTGTCAAATCCGTTCGAACCATTTTACTATCACAATTGCCCATTAGAAGTGTTGACAGAACGTGTATACCAGAGCACTGGCGGGGTGAGTATGCTTGTGTCATACCCTAGAGAGTGACAACAGATGTCAACCAGACCTCCCCTTTCCCATCCCAAAATCCAACTTATAGTACTTTTTCAGTCTTACACCAAGGTATAACTATGAAGAAAAGGTTGATAGAGGCTAAACTGCTTCTTTCAGCCATAATGAACCTCCTATAGCGTTCTTGTTAGAGGAGAAATTAGTTTTTAATCGCTAGTCTGAGCCCGCCATCTTGTCGCTGGTATCGAAGGTAAATTATCCTCTGCGCATGCGTGAATATTTCTCTGCGCGCGCGGGCAAGTGGCTGGTTAGCTAGCACACACGCGTAGCCGCTAAAACTAAGTGGCCCAAAGCCCGCAAAGGAAAACCACGGTGGCACATTGTGTTTTTGAAATCTTGTTAAGTTCAATGTCGCAGATTCCCCTCCATCCAAAAACCATTTGATACAATGTTATTTTAGCAGGAGGCATAGATCCTCATGAACCCCCGCAACTGCGGGGTCTCATGAGGATCTGTTCCTCTTGCGGTTGACATTTGGGTAATGTTGAGTGTTATTTGGCAGTGAAGGGCTTTAACATATCAATTTGCGCACCCTACTGGTGCTGGTGTGGCCATTGGACCCCTGCCTGACTCGGTATTCTCAACATCGCCAACTTCCATCCATGCATGTGTAACGTATGAAGCATTGTAATAGGTAAACCATTTATGTCTTGAAGTGAAACATTCACTGATTGATGGTTCCCTTTGCCTGTAGGCGCTGGCCAAGATGCGTCGTGAAATGCAGCAGGCGGACCAGGAGAGAGCGGAGCGCGTGCAGGAAGCCATGGAGTCCAGGCCGGAGACAGGCAGAGATCTGGCCGCTGCAGACCAGGGCAGTGAGAGCTCTATCTCCGACATGCCGGTGTGTGTTTTTGTTGGAAAATGTTTATGATTTTGCCTCATTTCCGCGGTCTAGTGGTGGAGATGAATTTAGCTGCAAGGTGAAGTTTCTCGCTGTAGCCACGGGAATGGTCGAACATCAGATAAGGCTTTTCGGACAGAACAATGTGTTCTCTGCTTTCTTTCACTTTCATTTCTGATCTGTTTGCAGATGTTTGTGGAACAGCTTTGCTGTCACAGGTTTTTCAAGTTGTGAAAGACAAATTTATTGTTGAGACCTGGGACAAAAGTTATGGCTTTTGGTCACATATGAAGTATTGCCTGAATAAACTTGGTGCTACATCATGAAAAAATGTGGGTGTTTAGGTATCAGTCTGGTTGTAACAAAACCATACATTTGTTGCAGATGTAAACAACTAATGATATCTGTATTTATGGCATGATTAGATCATACATTGTTTCCGTCTCCCCTCTCCAGTAACTGCAGACCATTTTGATATTTATGGCATTGTTAATCATAAGGTAGAACCTCTTTTGAACGATCAGCGGATTTTACGGTTATCTGCTGTTTACGGTCACTTTCACGATGTACGGACAATGTTTACCATATAAGGTACCTGGATTCTACGGTCACCTGCTGAACGTGACCTGTCTGAGCCAAAAACGCAAAAATGCCTGAAATTTATGGCCATGGCCAGACAGGCGTAGTGAAGTTGTTACACGTGACAGACCAATGAGTGCTTGCTTCACACCTCGCCGGCCACTACACATTTTGGCAAAGATGAGCGCTATTGTTATGCAATGCCAGGTGCATGCCATCTGCTACACGCTGGGATGAGACGCCTCATGAAAGGGGCGGTGTATATCAATGGGATTGACAATTAACTGGGGGAACAGAACACCCGCATCACAAAACACACATCTGCAACAGGCACAGACTTTCGCGCGCCCGGGGGCTAATGAGATTCGATGTTTCCAGTTGATTTCATTTACCTTCAGTTTGCGGCACTTCGAGCAGATTTTGCAGAATTGGGTAAAGCGAAATATAATAATAAGTATTATTATTATTATTACCTCTGTTGTTTGTACTCTTATGTCAGTTTCTCACAGTGATTATCGACTTCCGATTTTGCAACAGAAGCTCTAGTTCTAAGTCAATGGCCGTACAACGGGTTAAATCAGAACAGAAGCTCTAGTTCTAAGTCAATGGCCGTACAACAGGTTAAATCAGAACAGAACCTCTAGTTCTAAGTCAATGGCCGTACAACGGGTTAAATCAGAACAGAACCTCTAGTTCTAAGTCAATGGCCGTACAACAGGTTAAATCAGAACAGAAGCTCTAGTTCTAAGTCAATGGCCGTACAACGGGTTAAATCAGAACAGAAGCTCTAGTTCTAAGTCAATGGCCGTACAACGGGTTAAATCAGAACAGAACCTCTAGTTCTAAGTCAATGGCCGTACAACTGGTTAAATCAGAACAGAACCTCTAGTTCTAAGTCAATGGCCGTACAACTGGTTAAATCAGAACAGAACCTCTAGTTCTAAGTCAATGGCCGTACAACTGGTTAAATGGGAAGTGGATTAAGCAGGTGTTGAAATTGGTGTCCTTACAGTCTAACTGGAGGTGCTTAAATCAGAAACAAAACAGATATTTTAATTGGAAGCGAGCCGTTACTGATACTACTGTATCATCACGCATGCGCAGAAAACGCAATGTTGGAAACTCTGAAAGACTGACGAAGATTGGGTCCGTAATATATACACTTGTATGTCACAGTTGCAGATATCGTAAACATGCCAATGCTTCCACACACAAATGCAGTGTTCATTTCAGAATTCAAGAACATGGGACATTGGCCCGCAGTCAAAATTCTGTGGGTCATTCTACCATATTGAAAATACGGTAGACGTTGAAATGGGGCTGGTCAGAGCGCATTTCAGAGCATGCACATGGCGTTTTTGGTGTGCGGGGCAGAAATTCTGGCAAAGAAGTAACAAGATAAAAATTACGTCACGTCTCGCTACGCAAACCTTGCCACATGCTAATGAACATTTTGGGGACGCCAAAGCGCTGTATGTGTGTGTATGTGACAGCGACTTAAGGATGGACAAGCTTGAAATTTTAGGATATTGTCTAAAATAATTATCTATAGACCTTTTTTTCGATGTTTTGATTAAGATGCTCATTGGCGAGAAAATGGCCATTTCACAAAAACCGGTTGATCCACACTGGAGTCCGTAATGTTTCTTATTTGTACTAGATATTTTGCATATAGCTAGATTATATGGAGATATTGAATGAGTTCGTTAACCAGCATTGTACCTCTAGAACTTTTTGAGTGATAAATAATTATGTTTTTAACAAAATTTCACAATTTGGGCATTAATTTCACGAATTATGAGTTAAACTTAAAACAATTGAATCTTTTGTACGAAAAAACATTCTTCTCATTAATAATCGCATGATTTTTTTGTATACGGTATTTACATAAACCTACAGTTTGTCTCGGCTGTCGGGTACGATTCGGTAAATTGTGACCTGTATGCCCTCGGTGTGAAAATCAGACAATTTTCTGCACCCTTTTTTTGGAATCATTTGTAAAACAGCTAACATAACTTAAATTTTTCTTTAACGAAAAAACCTATCTTGTCATTAATACCCACATGATTTTTCATAAACAGCATTTGCATAAGCCTGCTGTTTGTCCCGGCCCTGGAGTAGGATTATGTCAAATTGTGACCTGTAAGCTCTAGGCGTGAAAATCAGCAAGAAAATTGCAAAGTTGATCCTCTGATACGTCAAATGTTAGTACTGCGATGAGTGACGTATAACATCGAGTCGTCACTATGAACACGGCGTCTTGGGGCTAATGATGCCATGACGCGAATCTTGAAGTGACATCATTTCGCTGCTCGTGCTATTATTCTTCTTCAGAATAGCTATGCTACGCCAGACCACAGAGCTTACAAATAGCGGGAATCGCATAGGTGTCTGTCTTTATTTGTGTGCGGATCAGAGGGTGGCTTAGAGTACAAGGAGATGGATTCCTGTCGCTACACGAGCCCACAGAGCGTACTAATGGTGGGAAGCGTCGTGTGTCCGTCTTTATTTGTGTGCGCCGACGTGTGTGTTGATCAGAGGTTGGCTTAAAGAGGAGGTAAATGGATCAGCATAATAAGCATAAAAATATGAACAACTCTGAATATTTTTAGAAGATAAACGCATCTGAGCTCCAAACAATACGGTAGACTTTGGATGAAATCCTCATCTTGTTTTTTAAACTAGATGGACCCAAGTGTCGACAAAGCAAACATCATATATATATATATATATATATATATATATATATATATATATATATATATATATATATATATATATATATATATATATATTATATATATATACTAATGGTCAAAACTTAAGGGCCACTTTTTATCGCAGACGCACCGACAACACCACACAAATAATGTAACAATACTTGGAGTCAGCACGTTGCTAATTTATTCAGTAACAATTTCATTTCAGTGTTGAGTAAATCAAGCAATTGTAACAAGAGCAGTACGTTAGAATGTTCACCCACCCCTCATTTGAAAAATCCCCCCACTCGGGTCTGCCCTGGGGGACTTGGGTGGGGTTAACTACTTTTTAGTTGCCATGGTCACCCTGGTCAGCCCCACAGGGTGGGTTTTCCTCTCTATTCTGGGGCATGTGTTTCTGTCTACCCTTGGTCCATTCACCTGTATTTTCCCTTTTTAAACTCTCCCTACTGTCTGCGCTGCCTGTAGCTCTTGATATTGGATGTGTGTTGCTAAATGGTCTTGGGTTTATTTAGCGTAATAGGCCAGCTGGCGACATACATTCAATATTCTGTTTAGTTTTTTTTTTTTCACAAGCAGTGCAGGCACGTCCTGAGAAATCTTGCTGCTGTCGGGACGTTAAGCAATGTACAATCAACCAATCATTTGCAAAGTCACACAAGACTAGTCCAGTCAGTAGCGAGTGTACCCACCATTTGCAGCCAAACATTCAATGCAGCGTTGACGCATGGAGTTCACCAGGCTTTGGAGAACATCTTGTGGGATCGCTTCCCACTCTTGATGCAGGAACTGAGTCAGCTGGGGGACGCCTTGAGGTGAGGGGTGGTTGCTGACTACATGTTGCGCCAGCATGTCCCAGAGGTGCTCGATGTTAGCCAGATCAGGTGAACGAGCTGGTTATTCCATCTTTATGATGTCCCGTTGCTCAAGGTACTCATCCACCACACGGCAGCAATGAAGCCGAGCATTGTCGTCCTGCAGAACAGCATTGTCGCCTATTGCTTGGAGAGCTGGCTGGATGAGGGCCTGCACAATCTTGTCCCGATAGAACAGTCCAGTCACGGTGCCCCGAATGATGTGGAGGGGGGTCCTGCCTTCCCTGCTGAAGCCTGCCCAGACCATGACTGAGCCACCTCCGTAGCCATCCACCTGTTGGATGCATCCATCCGTGAATCGTTTGCCCTGGCATCTTCAGACCCTCACCCTGCCATCGTTGAAGGACACAGTGAACCGTGACTCATTAGTAAACAGAACCTGAGTCCACTGGAGTCTGTTCCACCTCGCATGTTGACGACACCAGGCAACCCGGGCTCTGCGATGAGCTGGAGTAAGGGGTATTCTCACTGCTGCTCTGCATGAAGCCAGGCCAATTTCGCGCAGACGTTGGCAGACTGTGCTTCTGCTGACGTTAACATTTGCAGCTTGCATCAGTTGACGTCGCAGAGTGGTTGACGTGACAGTTCGGTCGCGCGGAGCCGCCACACAGAGGTATCTGTCCTCCCTTCTGCTGGTGCAGCGTGGGCATCCTGAGCAGGGTCGTCGTTTTGCCCTACCAATTTCTTGGAATCGTGCCAGCAGCGTCTGGATCACTGAATGGGACAGCCCATGACGTCTCCCAACTTCTCGTCCGGAAATTCCATCCTGCAGCCATGCTAGCGCCCGGCCTTGATCTACTGGCGTTAAGCTTCGTTGTGGTGGCATGGTTAGGAAAGTGACAATTATGCCCCTATTGTACTGGTATTTGTTGCGAAACAGAAGTGCTCAGTGTTCCCGACTGACCCCTTTAGCACTTGCATCATGACTTTACAGAGTTTTTCCACCTGCCTGCCTTTGGTACGCTTGCCAATATCGCACAGCTTTCCACAAAACTGACGATGTTTCACTTGCATTTTACACGTTTGTGGAAACTGATGAATTGTTGTCTATTGTTCCCTGTACAGTGGACTGTCTAAGGTCAACTTTTAACCCTTTTAGATCGAAAGAACATTGTATTTTATTAGCATACTTGCGACGATAAACAATGACACAAAAAGTGGGGTGGCCCTTAAGTTTTGACCATTAGTGTATATATATAAAAAAAACTGGATAGTACAGCCATTGCATATGGGATGGAAATCAGTGCAGAGAAGACCAAACTGATGACCAATAACGCCAGTGGCATTGGCTCTGAAATCATGGTTGGAGGCCAAAAACTGGAAACAGTTAAGAAATTCAAATACTTAGGAGCCATTGTGACAGATGAGGGATCAAAACCAGAAATACTGTCCAGGATTGCGCAGACAACAACAGCACTGACAAGATTGAAGACCATATGGAAGGACAGAAACATCACACTCTGCTCTAAGATCAGACTGATGCGCTCCTTAGTCATCTCAGTGTTCTTGTATGCCTGCGAGTCATGGACCCTCACAGCAGACCTTGAAAGGAGGATACAAGCCACTGAAATGAGATGTTTTCGAAGGCTGCTTGGCATCTCATACAGAGATCACATCACAAACGAGGAAGTGGGAAGCAGAATCAGGCAAGCCATCGGACCCTATGAAGACTTATTAGCCATTGTGAGAAAATGCAAACTGAAGTGGTATGGGCATGTCACACGTTCAGTAGGGCTTGCCAAAACAATCCTGCAAGGCACTGTGCAAGGAGGACGAAGGAGAGGAAGACAGAGGAAAAGATGGGAGGACAATATCTCAGAGTGGACAGGACTGAAGCTGGGCGATACGCTGAGAATGGCAGAGAACAGAGAGGAATGGAGGGAGCTGGTTGTTAAGTCATCAGTGGTGCCCCAACGGTCGGCAAGACTACGGCGATATAGATAGATAGATAGTGTATATAATATATATATATATATATATATATATATATATATATATATATATATATATATATATATATATATATATATATATATATATATATATATATATATATATATAATTTTTCATTAAATTCTGAGAATGCTCTTGCTACGCTAATGCCATGGAATTCCAGGTTGGTAAGCTTGCATTGTGTCATCAGGACATCAGCTGCCCTTTTTGTGACCGCATCGCCTACTAGTTCTAGAAAGGAGAGGGTTAGTAGGAGAGAAGGAATGACAGACCTATCATTTTAAGCCTTCCACTGAACACCTACTACATAAAGTAGTAGGGACTACCCCCAGGCGCCCGCAACCCGCTGGAGAATATCCAGTCCTCTCCCCCCCCCCCCCCCCCCCCCCCCCAAAGAGGGAAGGCTAGTGCATGAATATTCCCAAACAGATCTTGTACCTGCTGGATAGATTTAAGTTTTTGCCGCCTACAACCGGTTTCGCCCCAAGGGGGGCTCGTCAGGTAGGCATACGGCGTAACCTGAAATTGCAAACACAACGCATGTACGAGAAGCTGCCTCCAGAATATGACTGGCAGCACCGCCAGCACAGCGTGTAAATGCATCCCGAAAACTTTATGAGGTGTTGCATTGGAAGAAGACAGACTAATTTTGAAAAGGCAACACCTAGGCAATTTTGTGGTGCAATTATTCTTTACTTTTAACAAAGGCGTCACCCAAAGAAAGAAAGAAAGAAATAAAGAAGAAGTGTATATATATATATATATAGAGAGAGAGAGAGAGAGAGAGAGGGGGGGGGTACTGCATGGATGCGCACATTCTGAGGGAAAAGGTAGATGGGCCCAAGTGTCGACAAAGCAAACATCATATATATATATATATATATATATATATATATATATATATATATAGAGAGAGAGAGAGAGAGAGAGAGAGAGAGTTACTGCATGGATGCACACAGCCTGAGGAAAAAGGTAGATGGCTTTAGTGTCACAGGGTAGACAACCTTCGCATTTATAGCCAGTTTGTGGTGGACTACAATATCTGTGCTTTCATCGGCAAACGCCACAAAAGTGAGCTCCTGACTTTATGAGCGATATTTTCATCTATCAAATTTGACCAAATATCAGTTTCTGCTGTCCAGCAATAAGCTTCGCTTGCTTTTTAGGTGCCATTTCGAGCTTTCATCGGACATGATGGAGATGCTGAGAATGAGTGTTCGCGCCAGTCTACTTTCATTTACCATCAAACAACTGTAGCCAATTGTATTACGTGTTACAGTTTGAGAGGCATGTGGAGTTACTTCCCATTGTCGAGCAGACGACAAATGCACCACTTTGATCGATATCGAACGTGTTCAAGTTTGATGTGATTACAGAAAAAATAACCAAAGAAAATAAGTAAAAAATGAAGCATCGAAAGTAGAAAGAAAGCAAAAGAGTGGTAGGCTTTTAGAAACAAATATTGAGGGACCGCTGCTATTGGAAATTGATGGGTCCCCTCAGCTCAAAATGTTATGGGTCATTTTGGGAAATGATGCGCCATTGGCGCAGGGCGCGTGCCTAAAATGAACCCTTCAAATGCCGCAAACTTGCACTGCAGGAAGATACACTAGCATACACCAACTGTATTGGTGATTCTGGATCCATTTGTATTGTACCTGCTGTTAATAAATAATAATACCGGTTATTGTAGGGGCGCTTTACCCTATTCTGCGAATCGGCTCAAAGCGCCGCAAACTGAACCCAACACGCATGCTCACGTGACACACGCGCATTCACTCTGAAGACAAACACAGCACGAGACAAACACAGGACATTCACGTGGTGTGAAGGGTCAGCTCAGCTACTGAGGTTTGGGAAATTTGTATCGCTTTTATTTGAAATTTATAGAGTGGCCTGTAACCGGTACCAAAGTGAAGGGGGAGGAAGAGCCGGAGTACACGGAGAAGGAACCCCCAATGGTCCGCCCGAATTAACGGTGACACTTACTTAGTTACTAGAGGAAAAAAATCTGACACCGGAACCTGGTATCGAACCTAGCACCTTTAGCATTGGTGGCAGACGCCTTTACCACTGCACCACGGACCGCCTCAAATGAAATGGTCACCTGCTGTTTACGGCCACTTTTTCTTGGGTGACCGCTCCTAGGAAGTTCTACTGTAAATTGTTTCCCTCTCCCCCTCTCCAGTACCCATTGGATCCTATTGATATTTATGGCATGATTAGATCATACATTGTTTCCCACTTCCCCTCTCCAGTATCTGCGGATCCTATTGATAGTTATGGCATTGTTTTCCCTCTCCCGCTCTCAGGATCATTTTGATACTTATGGCATGTTTATAGCATTGTTTCACTCTCCAGTACCCGCGGATTGACGCCCAAGAGCTGGACCAGCAGATCAAAGGGGTGATGGGCCAGGTGATCCCCGTCATCAAAGAGCACATCAACGATGTGTGCTCCCCACAGCTTTTGGCATACATCCAGCGTCTGGTGCTGTCTCTCGTGCGTCAGCCCGGCCACACGCACGAGTTTGCCCGATTTTTCTATGGGCAGCTTGCCTCCATCCTGCAGGACTCTCTGGGCAAGTTCGAGGGCAGGAGGTGAGTGAAGGGATGACAGGATTGGTTGACTGGTAGGGAAAAGGTCCACAGTGTGTTGTCAGCTGTTGTCGGCCCACACGGACACAGTTGACAGCCCACTCACGCTGATGTTAGCTCACGGACCGTTTGTGTGTGTGCAGAGGTAATGCATAGGCTGTCAACTGCTGATGTTGGCTCTGGTACTATCTTGTGTCCATACAGGCCAACTATGGCGGATGTCAGTCCCAGGACATTCTTAGAGCAGCACACACATAGATGTATCCATTGGTGTTAGGTGTTTTTTTTCTTTTACTATTATCATTATCATTAAGTGTCAAATGTGAGCCTGAAGACCTTTTATGTGTGGGCCAACAATGGGTGATGTCAGCCCAATGCTAATACAGTGGCTCTTTAGCAGCTTTGCATCATGCAGGTGTTGTGCATGTGATGTCAGCCCAATGCTGATGCAGGTGTTGTGCATGTGATGTCAGCCCAATGCTAATTCAGGTGTTGTGCATGTGATGTCAGCCCAATGCTAATGCAGGTGTTGTGCATGTGATGTCAGCCCAATGCTAATGCAGGTGTTGTGCATGTGATGTCAGCCCAATGCTAATTCAGGTGTTGTGCATGTGATGTCAGCCCAATGCTAATTCAGGTGTTGTGCATGTGATGTCAGCCCAATGCTAATGCAGGTGTTGTGCATGTGATGTCAGCCCAATGCTAATGCAGGTGTTGTGCATGTGATGTCAGCCCAATGCTAATTCAGGTGTTGTGCATGTGATGTCAGCCCAATGCTAATTCAGGTGTTGTGCATGTGATGTCAGCCCAATGCTGATTCAGGTGTTGTGCATGTGATGTCAGCCCAATGCTGATTCAGGTGTTGTGCATGTGATGTCAGCCCAATGCTAATGCAGGTGTTGTGCATGTGATGTCAGCCCAATGCTATTGCATGTGTTGTGCATGTGATGTCAGCCCAATGCTAATGCAGGTGTTGTGCATGTGATGTCAGCCCAATGCTAATGCAGGTGTTGTGCATGTGATGTCAGCCCAATGCTAATGCAGGTGTTGTGCATGTGATGTCAGCCCAATGCTGATTCAGGTGTTGTGCATGTGATGTCAGCCCAATGCTGATTCAGGTGTTGTGCATGTGATGTCAGCCCAATGCTAATGCAGGTGTTGTGCATGTGATGTCAGCCCAATGCTAATGCAGGTGTTGTGCATGTGATGTCAGCCCAATGCTAATGCAGGTGTTGTGCATGTGATGTCAGCCCAATGCTAATGCAGGTGTTGTGCATGTGATGTCAGCCCAATGCTGATTCAGGTGTTGTGCATGTGATGTCAGCCCAATGCTGATTCAGGTGTTGTGCATGTGATGTCAGCCCAATGCTAATGCAGGTGTTGTGCATGTGATGTCAGCCCAATGCTATTGCATGTGTTGTGCATGTGATGTCAGCCCAATGCTAATGCAGGTGTTGTGCATGTGATGTCAGCCCAATGCTAATGCAGGTGTTGTGCATGTGATGTCAGCCCAATGCTAATGCAGGTGTTGTGCATGTGATGTCAGCCCAATGCTATTGCATGTGTTGTGCATGTGATGTCAGCCCAATGCTAATGCAGGTGTTGTGCATGTGATGTCAGCCCAATGCTAATGCAGGTGTTGTGCATGTGATGTCAGCCCAATGCTAATGCAGGTGTTGTGCATGTGATGTCAGCCCAATGCTAATGCAGGTGTTGTGCATGTGATGTCAGCCCAATGCTATTGCATGTGTTGTGCATGTGATGTCAGCCCAATGCTAATGCAGGTGTTGTGCATGTGATGTCAGCCCAATGCTATTGCATGTGTTGTGCATGTGATGTCAGCCCAATGCTAATGCAGGTGTTGTGCATGTGATGTCAGCCCAATGCTAATGCAGGTGTTGTGCATGTGATGTCAGCCCAATGCTAATGCAGGTGTTGTGCATGTGATGTCAGCCCAATGCTAATGCAGGTGTTGTGCATGTGATGTCAGCCCAATGCTATTGCATGTGTTGTGCATGTGATGTCAGCCCAATGCTAATGCAGGTGTTGTGCATGTGATGTCAGCCCAATGCTAATGCAGGTGTTGTGCATGTGATGTCAGCCCAATGCTAATGCAGGTGTTGTGCATGTGATGTCAGCCCAATGCTAATGCAGGTGTTGTGCATGTGATGTCAGCCCAATGCTAATGCAGGTGTTGTGCATGTGATGTCAGCCCAATGCTATTGCATGTGTTGTGCATGTGATGTCAGCCCAATGCTAATGCAGGTGTTGTGCATGTGATGTCAGCCCAATGCTTATGCAGGTGTTGTGCATGTGATGTCAGCCCAATGCTAATGCAGGTGTTGGGCATGTGATGTCAGCCCAATGCTAATGCAGGTGTTGTGCATGTGATGTCAACCCAATGCTAATGCAGGTATTGTGCATGTGATGTCAGCCCAATGCTAATGCAGGTGTTGTGCATGTGATGTCAGCCCAATGCTAATTCAGGTGTTGTGCATGTGATATCAGGCTGACAGACAGGACCTGAACGCTATGCTAAGAACAAGGAGTGTCATTTTCATTTCTCTGTTGTGTTTCTGTTTCTGTGTGTATGTTATCTCTCAGTCCAGACCCAAAAGGTGACTGCCAAGCGTGTAAAATGTAAATAAGTACCCAACGGAGAAAGAATCACACTTAGAAAAGACAGTTACAACACAATTTATTAATATATCAGTTAATACCCTTTTTCAAAATAGACAAACAAACAAATAGAGAGATCAGTCGCTACTTATCTTTTCAATCGCAGAAGGAATGTGGCCAACAAATAAATTGTTGTAGCTGTCTTTTCTAAGCGTGTTTCTTTCTCCGTTGGGTACTTGTTGTTATGTTATCTCTGTATATGTTCTGCCACACTGTCTGTCTCCCTCAGTTGCTGCCCTGATAGCAGTGTTGATCATCTCAGCAAGTGAGGGGACAGGCAGTGTGATTCTGTGTAAGTTTTGTTTTCTGTATAATAATGTCAGTGTGTTTTGTGACAGGGTGCGTGAGTGCGGGGAAGACCTGTTGTTGGACATGTCGGAGGTGCTGTTTAATGAGCTGGCCTTTCTGCGTATCATGAAGGATCTGGATGACCCTGCGGCCGTGGAGAGAATGAGAAACAAGTCGTGGTTCAGTGTAGGTATCGGGCCAGAAGTCGTGGTTCAGTGTAGGTGTCAGGCCATAATTATCTTGACCACTGTTCTTTAGTTTTTGTCATAATGATTCCTGCCAAAGTCATGGCAACAAAAGGCACTACTGACAGCCATCAGCAAGAGGCATAGATCCTCATGAGCCCCCGTGAATGCGGGGGCTCATGAGGATCTTTGCCTCTTGCAGAGGTTGAACTGTACATCGGGTGTCTGATGTGAGATGTGTCCTCTTCCTCAGCCACCAGGTCCGCAAACACACAGACTGCAATGGTGATTGAGGAGTTACAGTCTAGCAGTAACACAAACTTTGATGTTAGGGTCCAAAATCACAGACCAGAACAGACCAGCATGCATCATTGGACATTTTCTACATTTACACTGAATGTGGAAAAACAGTCAACTTTGGTTTAATATGAATTTTCTGATCAGCAAAATAGAAAAGTGTTGTCAGGACCTCAGAGAAAGTATCGCTGTATCATCCAACCTGGTTATTAGCGAAGTTATCTTAAATTGTACATGAAATGTTATCGTCTTTAGCCATCGTCATCCAAGAACACGCAGGCTGGAATGGTTGGGGAGGATTACGATGCAGCGGGTAGTGAGAGCGACAACGAAGCCTCTGATGATAAAGATGATGACATCACACCTCAGGATATCCGTGCCAACGGAGTGGATGAAGAGGAAGAGGAGGAACTGGGCAAGGTACCACTAGCCTTGGTTGTTGTTGGTGTTGGTGTTGTCATACTTGTTTATTGTTTGTTGGTTTTGGATGACAGGGTGGGAAAGTGGGTTGGTTGACTGGCCGGGTTCCTGTACCATTTGCAGAAGCACTCCCCAGTTAGACCCTCTCAGCAAGTACACCACACGTACACTTCTGTTAGGATGAAGTGCCTAGCATCTCTCAGCAAGTACACCACAAGTACACTTCTGTTAGGATGAAGTGCCTGGCATCTCTCGGCAAGTACACCACAAGTACACTTCTGTTACGATGAAGTGCCTAGCATCTCTCAGCAAGTACACCACAAGTACACTTCTGTTGAGATGAAGTGCCTGGCATCTCTCGGCAAGTACACCACAAGTACACGTCTGTTAGGATGAGGTGCCTAGCATCTCTCAGCAAGTACACCGCAAGTACACTTCTGTTGAGATGAAGTGCCTAACATCTCTCAGCAAGTACACCGCAAGTACACTTCTGTTAGGATGAAGTGCCTGGCATCTCTCAGCAAGTACACCACAAGTACACTTCTGTTAGGATAAAGTGCCTAGCATCTCTCGGCAAGTACACCACAAGTGCACTTCTGTTGAGATGAAGTGCCTAGCATCTCTCGGCAAGTACACCACAAGTACACTCCTGTTAGGATGAAGTGCCTAGCATCTCTCGGCATGTATGCCACAAGTACACTTCTGTTAGGATGAAGTGCCTAGCATCTCTCGGCAAGTACAGCGCAAGAAAGTACGCAAGTACAATGCAAGTACACTTCTGTTAGGATGAAGTGCCTGGCATCTCTCAGCAAGTACACCACAAGTACACTTCTGTTAGGATGAAGTGCCTGGCATCTCTCGGCAAGTACGCCACAAGTACACTTCTGTTAGGATGAAGGTCCTAGCATTTCTAGGAAGTACACCACAAGTACACTTCTGTTAGGATGAAGTGCCTAGCATCTCTCGGCAAGTACAACACAAGAAAGTACGCAAGTACAATGCAAGTACTCTTCTGTTAGGATGAAGTGCCTGGCATCTCTCAGCAAGTACACCACAAGTACACTTCTGTTAGGATGAAGTGCCTGGCATCTCTCGGCAAGTACACCACAAGTACACTTCTGTTGGGATGAAGGTCCTAGCATCTCTAGGAAAGTACACCACAAGTACACTTCTGTTGAGATGAAGTGCCTAGCATCTCTCGGCAAGTACACCACAAGTACACTTTTATTAGGATGAAGTGCCTAGCATCTCTCGGCATGTACGCCACAAGTACACTTCTGTTAGGATGAAGTGCCTAGCATCTCTCAGCAAGTACACCACAAGTACACTTCTGTTAGGATGAAGTGCCTAGCATCTCTCGGCAAGTACACCACAAGTACACTTCTGTTAGGATGAAGTGCCTAGCATCTCTCGGCAAGTACACCACAAGTACACTTCTGTAGGGATGAAGTGCCTAGCATCTCTCAGCAAGTCGGGGGTTCTTTCTCCGGGTACTCCGGTTCTTCCACCCCCCCCCCCCCCACTTTGGTACCGGTTTCAGGCCACTTTACAAATTTCAAATACAAGCGATCAAAAATCTCTGTAACTTCAGTAGCTGACTGGCCCTTCGTTTGTCTTGTACTGTGTTTGTCTTAAATGGCGTAAATCCGTGTCTGTTTCATGAGTGTGTGTGTTGGGTTTCAGGCGCGGCGCTTTGAGTCGATTTCCCCAAAATTGAGAAAAAGCGCCTATATAATAATGGTATTATTATTATTATTATTATTATTAAGTACACCACAAGTACACTTCTGTTAGGATGAAGTGCCTAGCATCTCTCAGCAAGTACACCATAAGTACACTTCTGTTGAGATGAAGTGCCTGGCATATCTCAGCAAGTACACCACAAGTACACTTCTGTTGAGATGAAGTGCCTAGCATCTCTCGGCATGTATGCCACAAGTACACTTCTGTTAGGATGAAGTGCCTAGCATCTCTCGGCAAGTACAACGCAAGTACACTTCTGTTAGGATGAAGTGCCTGACAAGTACACCGCAAGTACACTTGTATTCAGATGAAGTGCCCAGCAAAATGCCCAGCTGGTTTGACTAGAAGGGTACTAATGGGGTGCATGTTGGGAGTGATCTGCAAACAGTGTGGCTTGTTTGCTTCTTTCTTTCTCGTTTCTGGTCGGTTGGCTGGCTGATTTGCTGGCTGGTTGGTTTGCTGGCTGGTTGGTTGGTTGCCTGGCTGGTTTGTTTGCTGGCTGGCTGGTTTGTTGGCTGGCTGATTTGCTGGCTGGTTTGCTAGCTGGCTGGCTGGTTGGTTGGTTGCCTGGCTGGTTTGTTTGCTGGCTGGCTGGTTTGTTGGCTGACTGGTTTGCTGGCTGGCGGGTTTGTTTGCTGCCAGGCTGGTTGATTTGGCTGGCTGGCTGGTTGGTTTGCTGGCTGGCTGGTTAGTTGGCTGGCTGGTTTGCTGGCTGGCTGGCTGAGGATCAAGATAAGAAATTGCCAGATTTTTAACAGCAAATTGCTCTGTTTGTTTTATTTTCTTTTAATGAAACTCAGGATCGAGATGATGAACTGGCAAGAAAGATGATGCCACAGAGTGGAGACGATAAGGAAGAGGACACTGAGGACCTGTTCACCACGTCCGAGGTTCACATCCAGCTGGCCATGAGTGAAACCAAACCTTTCACCAGGTTTGTACCATTGTCACCTAAACCCTTTGTGCAGGCATCCAGCAGTACTGACAACACCACCAGGCAATGCATGTACAGCGAGGTTAAACCAAGCTGTTCACCAGGGTTGTACCATTACCACCTTCACCCTTTGTGCATGCATCCAGCAGTACTGACAACACCACCAGGAAATGCATGTACAGCGAGGTTAAACCAAGCTTTTCACCAGGGTTGTACCATTGCCACCTTCACCCCTTCCCTTCCTGAGAAAAATTGAAATTGATTCAGCTGCAAGAGACATCGCATTAACACTTTTATCTCCGAGTCCCTACAGCAGGAGATTGATTGACCATGATAATTCAAGGGTAGTGCCAGATTAGTTTGGCGCCTGATGGCGCCAAGCTAATCTGGCACTACCCTTGAATTATCATGGTCAATCCATCTCCTACAACCGGTACATAGTCGTTGGGCAACGCCTCCAAGCTGTGAGAAATGGGACCTGGGGGTAAAAGGGTTAAGAGGATCTATGCCTCGTGCAGACACCGCTTTTAATCCATCGGCCGAGGCCGGCCGGGGCTCCTTGTCTGTCAATCAACAACCATTTCACAACCACAATCTGTGTCCACTGGCAGTTAAGGGGTTAATCCTCTCACACACGGTGGGGGTTCAGCCAGACTGTTCAACAATTGCAACATACGCCTCTCGCTGACGGCAATCAGTTGTGATGGTATTTGTCAGGGCTAACCCTTTGAATGTCAGTAGCGCTTATTGTTGAGATGATTCTGGCAGGAACTGCCTGCACAATAACAACTAGTAGCGCTTATTGTTGAGATGATTCTGGCAGGAACTGCCTGCACAATAACGACTAGTAGCGCTTATTGTTGAGATGATTCTGGCAGGAACTGCCTGCACAATAACGACTAGTAGCGCTTATTGTTGAGATGATTCTGGCAGGAACTGCCTGCACAATAACAACTAGTAGCGCTTATTGTTGAGATGATTCTGGCAGGAACTGCCTGCACAATAACGACTAGTAGCGCTTATTGTTGAGATGATTCTGGCAGGAACTGCCTGCACAATAACGACTAGTAGCGCTTATTGTTGAGATGATTCTGGCAGGAACTGCCTGCACAATAACGACTAGTAGCGCTTATTGTTGAGATGATTCTGGCAGGAACTGCCTGCACAATAACGACTAGTAGCGCTTATTGTTGAGATGATTCTGGCAGGAACTGCCTGCACAATAACGACTATTGACATTCAAAGGGTTAAGCAGTTACTAATTTTAGACTGACACTGGCATTCATCCTACAGGATCGGCAGCGACGAGGACACGGACGGCTCTGACGAGTCCCTGAGCCTGGAGGACCCCTCTGACACGGCTGTCTCCCGCAACGAGATGATGGAGCACCGCCAAAACAACCTCCGCACTTCCGCCTCTGCAACCTCCTACACTGCTGCCCCCTCTGCTGTGCAGCCCAAAGAGGCCGTCATGGCGGAGCGAGAAGAGAAAGAAGCAGATACTTCTGAAGCGGACGGAACGCTGGAAGCATCTGGCACGGCGGACGGATCTCGGGGGGATGTAATTAGACCTTTTCCCATGTGATCGAGTTGTTTGCAGTCAATTTAGAGGTTAAGTGGTATCTTGTTATTTACCAGAAAATAAATCACAAGTGGATTTAATTTTTGCCATGGCAAAAATTAAATCCACTTGTGTTTTTATTTTCTGGTAAATAAGAAGGTCATTGCCACTGAGTTATTTAGAAGGTCATTGCCACTGAGTTATTTAGAAGGTCATTGCCACTGAGTTATTTAGAAGGTCATTGCCACTGAGTTATTTAGAAGATCATTGCCACTGAGTTATTTAGAAGGTCATTGCCACTGAGTTATATGTATTGCCCAGCAAAATGCTCCGATTTACGAAATTTTTTAAAATTTCATGATTTTGAGTTACAGGCATTTTCAGCACTTTTATTCACTTTTCTTCCACTTATCATGCTTCATTTCACTCAAAAAGTAATGTTTATTGAAATAAAACACATTTTCTGCACCTACCCTGTCTATTTTGGGCTGTACAAAATTTTGTTTGTTAGAAAATTCGTCATTTTCGATCGTTCGATACAGACCGACCGCTTCACTAAATGCTGGAAAGTTTTATATGGTTGGAATCAGCATTCTCTCCCCTTTCCATCCCATAATATGATCAGCGGTCTTCGGGAATCATCGGAACACATTCTTGCATTTTCCGAACCCACTGAGAGGCCGATTATCACCATATAAGGATAACGACGTCATTGGTTTCTAAAAATAGTAACATTACCGCACCATTCTGAATACTGATTGGCCGAGTTACAAACTCTTCTTACTTCCGGTGACGCTTCGACATTGTTGACAACGCGTGCTCGATCGTGTTTTTTAGCCAATTTCCTCGCTTTTAGAAGTAAAATGACGAAACCAAGGCCAGCAGCCTCGAAAAGAAAGGGGTATAAGTCGAAGGCTAAAGCAAAACAGTTGACTGAGGCCCGTTTATCGAAGCAGACGCGGAAACGCAAGATCGACGACGGACAGGAGACGACCGAAAACAAAACGAAAGCACATGATATCGTGGGTGTTGCTTCATGTAGCCACTTAGAACCGGGGTCTCCATGGTCCTCCGACCTTTTAGGCTCTAGTGCCAAGAAGTTCAGGGTGTTTCACGGCAAGATTTCTGAGAATGGTGACGGTGGAGACAACAACAGCTATGACATCAGAAGTAATGTGCCTCCGACAGTGCCACCACCTCTTCCAACAACAATCTGCGACCTGAACCAAGTTGCAAATTTATTTGCAGCTTGTGCTTGTCCTGACTGTGGATCGCCATCCGTGCTACTTGTATGTAATGATGAGAAGAAGATGGGGATGGCAGTATTCCTGCGAGTGTTGTGCACAAACTGTGAAGCTGTTATTGCAGCTGGCTATACATCAGCTACACTGCCTGGGGACAACAACGCCTTTGAAATAACTAGGAGGACGGTGACTGCAAGCCTTCTGTGTGGGTTTGGGGCTAGAAAGCTCAACAAATTTTGTGAGTACCTGAACCTGCCAGGACTTAGTTCTGAGACTTTCAGGACCCACTGTGAGGCCGTTTTTGAGCTGACGCCCCGACTCAAAACACAGCTTGTAGAACTCGCAGTGCAGGCTGTTTGTGAAGCACACAAAGAACTGAACCCACGATGTGAGCAAGAAGAGGGCATCATTGACATTGCAGTAAGCTTTGACGGTACTTGGCACACTAGGGGGCATGACTCCAAGGTGGGTGTAGCATGTGTGATTGACCTGCTGACTGGCATTTGTGTCGACTACCATGTCATGAGTAAATACTGTCAGGCATGTGAGACCACAGGCAAAAGAATGAGACAGTGTGGTGAGAATGCCTACCAGGTGTGGATGGAGAGCCACAGACCAGACTGCCAGAAAAAATTTGATGTTTCTTCTGGCATGATGGAGGTGGAGGGGGCCAAGACGCTGTGGCTGCGTTCGGCGGAGAAACACAAGCTCCGTTACACAATTCTGCTGTCTGACGGGGACTGTAAAACTTTTAATGAACTAGAAAAATTGAAGCCTTATGGAGATGAGGTGGAGATTACAAAGGAAGAGTGTATTAATCACGTCTCCAAAAGACTGGGCACTGCACTTCGAAATCTTGTCACAGACAGGAAGAAACAGGGCGTCACACTTGGGGGTAGGGGTGAGGGCAGGCTGACTCAAAATACAATGAAGAAACTCCAGGCATATTACACCAAGGCCATCAAGAGCAGCACTACTGTAGAGGCCATGTCAGATGCAGTGTGGGCTTCATTTCTCCACTGTACTTCTACAGATAATGATCCTCATCATGGTCGCTGCCCAAAGGGACGAGACTCCTGGTGTTTCTTCAACCGTGCTCAGGCTCGTGAAAATCCTCCCCCACGACACCAGGGAAATATTACAACACCTATTAACAGACAGGTGGCAAAAGAGCTTGTTCCTGTGTACAGGAAACTTGCTGACCCTGCTCTGCTGAGGAGATGCCTGAGGGGCAAGACCCAGAATACAAATGAGTCCCTGCATGGAGTCATCTGGAGTCGCTGTCCAAAAAACACCTTCGCCTCCCGTGACAAGGTTGAGACAGCCACACTGGTATCTGTTGGAGAATTCAACATGGGCTCCACAGCTAGCCAGAATTTTATGACTGCCCAAGGTCTGTATGTTGGAGAAAACACCAAAAGGCTTGGCAAACAGAGGGACAGGGTCAGGGAATTCAACAGCCGACGGAAAATGGAACTGAAGCAACAGCATCGCAGAAAGAAGGTTCGGCAGGCCAAGGAACAGGACAGAAGAAGGCATCTAGAAGAAGAGGGTGGTCCTGTTTATGCTGCTGGTGCATTCTGAGGTACATCAATAACCAAGTTTTTCAATCAGCAGCTGTGCACAGATGTTTCTTCTTCTCATCACTTCAAGTGCAGGGAACCAAAGTTTTAAACGTGATTTTCTAAGTTTTCCTTATTTTACGGTTTACTGCATCCATAACTTCTCTAATAATTGTCATAAACACATGAAATTTGGCATGCATGTAGCTGAAAACATTAATAACAACTTTACAGAAGCTTTTTATTGTATCTACAAATAAAAAATAGTTAGTGCCATGTGAATATCATAAATGTTTGAAATTTCGTTCACGACAAATGTTCAGTTTGTGATGCCCTATAACATTTTTAATAATAAAGATATGAAAAAATCCCTCTGAAAAGTTGTAGTTCTTATCACCAAAAACACAACAAAATTTGTTCTGGGTCAATAGCTGTATTCTGAAGGATTTTACGGAGGAACAAAAATATGTTGTTTATTTTCAATATGGCCGCCGTTGCCCTTGGCAACCAGCATGAAATTTTTCAAAATGTGTCTTAAACATCTTTTTAGACACCTAACTAGATAAAAAACACCAAAATGTTTATTTGTGATTGCTAACAAAGAAGGGCATTCTTGGTGGGCACTATTTCACCTTAAAAGGTCATTGCCACTGAGTTATTTAGGTCATTGCCACTGAGTTATTTAGAAGGTCATTGCCACTGAGTTATTTAGAAGGTCATTGCCACTGAGTTATTTAGAAGGTCATTGCCACTGAGTTATTCGTTACGCAACCATTCCTCTGATATGTGGGTACAAACTCTATGACATTTGTTTTTTCAAAATACATTACCGATGGCATTACTATCTGGAATACACTCTATTGCCTATAGATTTCAGCAAACGTTGTGTGTAGCACACAACTGGGGAGGAGACACCGGGGATCCAAGCACTAGGACCCCGGGTGGCCTCCCCTTACTACCCTATCCCGGCGAGCACAGGGCGACCTCGTCAGTTTCACTCATAGCTCAACCGGGGACGGTCGAGTTTTTGCCTTTTTCCGTTCAAGGGGTTTTTTCGTCTTCAGTGGTTTTTGACTTTGGGCTTGAATTGGAGTCTTTCGATTCAGCCCTGGACTCGCTACATTCATGGCTTTTCCTTTTGGCAATTGGACTAATTGTGAACTGTGCGCCGACCGGTTTTTACCGGCTCTGACTTTGTGAGCTTCACCCTTGGCTTGGCCTTGGGGTTCGACGACGCACGTGACTTGTGCCCTGCTGTTTTGTGCACGGTTGACTTTCTTCGCCTGCGTAGTTGGCCTAGGGCCTTATGGCTTCTTCTGTGTCAAAGACTTGCCTCCTTTGCGGGGACTTACAGTGGCCGGACGATGCACACGACTCTTGCTTGCCGTGTTCGGGCTGTTCTTCGGACGGAACGTGTGACGTTTGCGCCGCTTGGACGGAAGACCGGTGGTCGCGCATGTGGGACTTCTACAGGCGTGACCGGCCCCCCTCGCCCGCTTCTGTCTCCCCGGGATCCTCCACAGGTGGACGTACTTCCCTCGGTGCTTCGGGCTCCTCTCCGCTCCGTCGTTCGGGCTTTCCGGCCCACAGGTAAGTCCCCTTCTTGTACCGTTACCTCGCAGGTTCTCCCTCCCCTCTCAGAGTCTTCGGAGCAGGGTAGACGAGTTTCGGAGTCACGCTCCCCACGCTGTGCTTCGTTAGCGCGTGGCTTGAGCCCCATATCGTTTCCCACCCCCCGCTCTGCTTCGGGCGAGCGGTCTGGGAGAGCTGAGCGTTCGTCAGCCACCCCCGGCTCTAGGTCTCCGGAGCGGGGGCGGGTGACACTGAACGCAAGCATAAGAAAGAGAGTAAACGTGATAAGAAAAGCTCTCGCTCACGCACCGAGGCTTCGGAACGTGACTCGAGACCGTTAGTAATGCTGCCTCCCCGCTCTGTGTTTTCCGAACGGGCCCGGCATGCTTCGCTTTCTTACCCCGCCCCCCCCCCCCGCCCCCCCCCCCCCCACCCGCCCCGTTTCGCCTGGGCGGGCCCGGGGTGCGGTTGACTCTCGCCCCCCACGCTCCGAGGCGTCGGAGCGGGGGTCGCGTGCTCATAAATTGTCCCCTCCCCGCTTCGCTTCGCCTGAGCGGGCTTGGCGTGACCTTAGACTGTCCCCCCCCCCCCCGTCTCGTATCGACCAGACGGGCCCGGTGAGACTTGGACCCTCGCCCCCCTCGCTCCGAGGCTTCGGAGCTGGGGCAGCGGGCTCATAAATCGTCCCCTCCCCGCTCCGCCTTTCCTGAGCGGGCTTGGCGTGACCCTAGACTGTCCCCCCCCCCCCCCCCCCCCCCCCCCCCCCCCCGCCTCGTATCGACCAGGCGGGCCCGGTGTGACATCATCGCGCGTCCCCCACGGTCCGAGGCATCGGACGTGGGGCCGCGTGCCCAGTATTCGTCCCCTCCCCGCTCCGCCTTTCCTGAGCGGGCTAGGAGAGACACTTTGCGGTCCCCCCCCCCCCTGCACCGGTTCTCCCGGGCGGGCCAGGGGTGACCAGGCCACTTCCTCGGTATTCCGATCGCGGCTTTGTCACTCACGTCGGCTTCCGCGTGCGGATCCCGACTTCGAGGTGGACCGTCGCTTTGCCACGGTCCCTCCGTCGCCGCGGCGCCCCTCTTTGCATGCTCTCGTAGCCGCTCGCCCCTTTCGTCTTTTCCGCGAGAGGATCAGTTTTTGGAACCGGACGTCCTCAGCCTTCATCCGACGGACTCGGCCTCGGCGATCTTCTTGCAGGACTCGGCGGCTGGATCTCCGTCCCGCCTTTCCGCTGTCTCGTCGGCCTCCACCTCGTCAGACGTTGCCGGCCCATCGCTCGGATCACAGACGGTCCAAGCCCTGGGTGAGGCTTCCAGGCTTATCGCCAAGTACCTACATCCCGACTTCTGTCCGCCTTCGCCTCCTCCGAAGAGACAGGCTTCGGCCATGGTCGACGCGCAGAGGCAAGTCAAGCGCCGCAAGTCCCTCCCGCAGCCAGCCGGCTTCCGGGACCTCACCGATGCTTTCTCCGCCCAGCTGCGAAACGACGCTTTCGGCGACACGGGATACTTTACCGCCGCTCGATGGCCGGTGGGAATCAACTTGAGCTTCCGCCAGGCCTGGTACGCTGGACACTCCCAAGCCTTCGCCATACCTCTTCCAGCGGTGGATGCGGCGGCCTTAGTACAGGCGGGCGGCCGCAGACTCGTCCAGAACTCGTGGCCTCGGCCTCTCGACAGGATCGCCTCCTTAGCGCGGAACTCGCTGGCGTGCTCGGGATTTTTGGAACTGGCTACCCAGGCAGCCCTGCAGTGCCTACAGGATACGTGGGACCTGGAGGTTCAGTCCCCGCTCCGTGACGTGAAGTCCATCCTGATAGCGGCCAACCGGGCCGCCTACCATTCTTCCGCCAACGCCATGGCAGCAGCTGCCAATTGTGACCTCTGGACGAGGGATACCCTTTTGCGCCTCTGCTCGGACCTTCCCTTGTCAGTGAAGACCCAGCTCCGTCAAGCCCCCTTAGGTGGTCCTCAGCTGTTCGGCGACACTTGGCAAACCGTTAAGGAATCTTCCAAGGACTTGTGGCCCAAGCCGGCATCTACCCCAGCCTCGACCCGCTTTCGCGCCCCCCGCCGGCCGGGGGTCGTGCCCGGCGGTCTTTCATGCCCTCCGTTCCTCCAGTCGGATCTTCACGAGGTCGGGCCCATCCATTCCAGGCTCCTCAGGCCGGCCCCGCCCCTCGCCCTTCTTGGCCCCGCGGTGCCCGTAAATCGGGCCGCGGTCGGGCTCATTGACTCGCCCCCACCTCTGCCCCCGCCCTCAGTACTCGGGTCTCCTGTCGGCGGGCGGCTGTCGCTCTTCAGCGATCTTTGGAGATCGCTGTTCCCGGACGACCCCTGGATTCTTTCCACGGTTACCTCAGGCCTGCAACTTTCGTTCCTGTCTCCTCCGCCTCTTCGCAGGTCACCCATGTGGACCCAGGAACTGCTCGACGGCACACAGGCAGACGCTCTGCGCGGGGAAGTGGCGGCCCTCCTCACCAAAGCGGCGACAGAGGTGGTTTCGCGGCAGGACTCTCCGGCGTTCTACAGCCGACTCTTTCTAGTCCCCAAACCAGGCGGCAAGTGGCGTCCAGTTATCGACTTGTTCATTTTGGCCCCTCGCTTCAGGATGGAGACGGCCAGGACACTCCATGCGGCCGTCCGGCCGATGGACTTCGCGATCAGCCTCGATCTGTCAGACGCCTATCTGCACGTCCCGATTCATCCGTCGTCTCGCCGGTACCTTCGGTTTGCCTTTGGGTGGATCGTCTACCAGTTCTGCCCCCTTCCTTTCGGCCTCAACATCAGTCCGTGGGTATTTACAAGACTGCTCGACGCAGTGATGGCCTACTTCCGTCAGCGCTCCTTGAGCCCGGCCTCCAATTACTTGGACGACCTTCTACTGCGCAACTTGGTTTCCGCAGCACTCCAGACGGACAGAGATGCCCTGCTTTCCCTTCTGCGTCGTCTCGGTTTCCTGCTCAATTTGGGGAAATCTGATCTTTCTCCCTCTCGACGGTTTCTACATCTGGGGATGGAATTCCTGACCGACCTCAACCTTGTCCGCCTGCCTCTGGCCAGGCGACAGAAGATCGTCGACTTAGCGACTTCGATGGGGATGGGATCCTCCTTCACCGCCAGGGTCTGGCTTCAACTCCTGGGCCTCCTCAGTGCGGCTGCGGACCTGCTTCCCTTGGGCAGACTTTATGCTCGGCCTCTCCAGCTACATCTCCTTCTTCACTGGCGACCCTCCTCGGGCGCTCTGTCGGATCTAGTACCAGTCACTCCTCTGGCTCGTCCTCACCTCGAGAGGTGGGCGGACCTCGCTTGGCTGGCTTCGGGGGTGCCCCTACACTCCCCGCCGCCTCGGTGGTCTCTCTGTACAGATGCGAGCCAGGCCGGCTGGGGCGCGCACCTGTTACCGGATTTTCTCTCGGCCTCGGGCGTTTGGCCTCGGGAGCTGTTAGGGAATCACATCAACTGGCTGGAGCTGAAGGCAGTTGGGTTGGCACTCGACGTTTGGCAGGAGACCTTGGCCAATCAGGAAGTCCTCGTGCTCTCCGACAACTCGACGGTGGTGGCTTACATACAGAATCAGGGGGGCACTCACTCGCCCTCCCTTTGCATTCTACTGTACCACCTTCTCCTCTGGTGCAGGGATCGGGGCATTACTCTACGTGCCCGCCACATCCCCGGCCACCTCAACGTGATTGCGGACGCCCTGTCTCGACGCGGACAGTTGCTCCACACGGAGTGGTCCCTACGCCCGGATATTTTTCGCCTGATCTGCTCTCACTGGGAAACGCCGCTAGTGGATCTGTTTGCCACCAGATGGAACAACCAGCTCCCGGTCTACGTCTCTCCAGTCCCGGATCCGCTCGCTTGGGCAGTGGACGCGCTCGCCATCCCTTGGGACGGCCTGTTTGCTTACGCCTACCCCCCGTCAGTCCTCGTTCCGAAGGTGCTGCGGAAGCTTCTAGGATGCTCGGCGGTCCTCTTGCTGGTGGCCCCCTTCAACTGGACCAAGAGCTGGACCACGGACCTCCTCGCGCTTGCGACGGACCCTCCCCTGGAGCTTCCTACCCCTCCCACGATGCTCAAACAGCCCCGTCAGCAGCTCTTCCATCCGTGCCCGGAACGCCTCCGCCTACACGCTTGGAGGTTGTCCGGCAAGCCCTCGCCGCTAGAGGTTTCTCGGATGCTGCAGTGGCGGCAATTGCAGCAGCCCGCAGACTCTCTACAAGGAAGGTGTACGAAGGCAAGTGGAGGGTCTTTCAGACTTGGTACGCCTCCCATGGACTCCCTCCCACTAACCTAGCCTCCCACCAACTGGCGGAGTTCTTCCTGTGGCTCTTCGACGACCAAGGCTTAGCCCCGGTCACCATCAAGGGCTACCGCGCTATGATCGCGGACACCTACCGCCACCTGAGTCTTTCGGACCCAGGCGCCTGCACGGATCTGTCGGATTTACTGGCTCATTTTGAACTCCGACGTCCGTTTTCACGTTCCCTAGTACCCCGGTGGGATCTTGCCTGGGTACTGACGTGGTTGAATACGGACCGGTTTGAACCCCTCCCCTTGGCTCGGTTCTCAGATTTGACCCGGAAATCCTGTTTCCTTCAGGCTCTCGCTACAGCGTCCCGAGTCAGCGAGCTTCACGCTCTCTCGATGCTCCCAGCCTGTTTGCAGCTTCGGTCCGACGGCTCTGCACAGCTGCTCCCCGATCCGTCCTTCCTGGCCAGGAACCGCCGCCCCGCGGCGGCCCCTCAGATGCTAACTTTACGGCCCCTCCGGGGAGCGGACCTCTCCCCTGGATCGCGGCAACAGGACCCAGTGCAGGCGCTAAGGATTTACCTGCGCCGCTCTAAGCTGCAGCGCCGGGGGCGCTCGTGCCTCTTCCTACCTTTGTCCGCGGGCAGACACGACATCTCGGCCCAGACCTTGTCATCCTGGCTGCGGTGGGTGATTAGGTCAGCCTACCAGGACCTCTCCCCACGCGGCGCTGAGCTCTTACAAATCCGGGCGCTTGAAGTGAGAGCAGTAGCCACCAGTCTAGCCCTGGACCGCAACTGCTCGGTCAAAGATATTGTGACAGCGGGTGGCTGGCGCTCAGACTCCACTTTCGCACGCTTCTACCTTAGAGACCTATCCGGCCAACGTGACTCCCTGGCACGAGTGGGCGACTTCTCCGCGGCCCAGCACTCCCTCCGAGCGCCGCTGGCGTCTTAGTTACGTCATAGCTGAAATCGTCGGGAGTTCTCTCTCGATGGGGCCGGCGGAGTGGTTGGGTTATGGTTTAGGTACGGCACCCTCCGCCTGTTCGCCATTCTTCCAGATAGTAATGCCATCGGTAATGTATTTTGAAAATACAAATGAATTTTTTGTTTCCTCAAAAACATTACCGATGACATTACTGTCTGGAAGTGTCTACTACTTACTCAATTTTAGCCTAAGAACTTGTTGTGTTCCTTCACCACCCGGGAGGCACTCGGGGAACCCTCATTAGGGCTGAGAGTAGCCTCCCGTCCCAGTCCAATCAGGCGCCCACTACGTGGCCCAATCACAAATCAGTCGTTTCTACTTAGCTCTGAAGTTTAGACGTGTTAGCCTATCGCTCCACCGACCGTTGCTAACGGTTTTTTCCCTGCTCTTCTTTTTGTGGATTACTGTGTTCCTTCCGACTTGTGTGCTTGGATTTATGTGCCTGTGTGTGTTTTTCAAGGATTGTGCTTCGAGTGAACTGTGTTTTTCTTCGTTCTGGTGATAACGGAAAAAAAAAAAAAAAAAAAAAAAAAAAAACAAAGGAAGGTACTCCCTGTGGTGTTTACTGCTCCGGATATGGAGATTCCTCCACCCGTCGCCACGTCGCAGGAGAGGTAAGGTCTTGGCCCCTCCCTCACAAGGCCCCGGCCCGGGTGCCTGTTCCCGTTTGTTTTGTCGGATCGCGCATCGCTTTCGTTCTCGTTTTCGCGCATTCAGAGTGCTTGCGCCCAGTCACCTGCTATTTCTGTTTGTATGTTGCAGTAACCCCGTGCGTACCTGCGACAAGTGTGGATCTTTCCGGTGGCCGTGTGACGATCATGATTTTTGCCTTCCTTGTACGGGATGCAATTCGGACCATACTCGCACCGTCTGCGCCGCCTGGCCCGAGCAGCAATGGTCGCAGCTTTGGAGTTTTTACAGGCGCGAGCGTCCGCATTCGCCTAGTGACAGGGCTTCTTTCCTAGAGCCCACATCAGTGCTTGGCGCTGTTTCCAAACGCGTGGGCGCGGACCATGAGGATCCACTGAGCCGTCAGCCGCTTGAGCTTTGCTCATCTTCCCTCACTTCTAATTGGACACCGCCTGCTGACTCTTACGGGGAGTCCGCCTTAGGGCGCAGCGTTTGCCTTACGGGGGCACGCATACCGCGACTACCCTCGCGTAGTACGTTGTCCAAAATTAATCGAATTTCTGGAGACCGTGAGGATCAGTCGAATCGTCCTCCGCTTGCGATTTCCTCATCCTCCAAACTCTCTAACCGGACACAGCCTGCTGACTCTTACGGGGAGTCCGCCTTAGGGCTTAGCGTTTGCCTTACGGGGGCACGCATACCGCGACATAATTCGCGTAGTACGTTGTCCGCAACTAGTCGCGTTCTAATGGACCATGACGATCAACTGCGCTGTCGGCCGCTGCACATTGGCTCATCCACAAAGATTTCTAAACGGACAACGCCTGCTGGCTCTTACGGGGAGTCCGCCTTAGGGCGTAGCGTTTGCCTTCCGGGGGCACGCATTACACGACATGCTTCGCGCAGTCCATTGTCCGAAAATCGTCGTATGCGATCTCATTTGCACAACTCTGCGTGCTCTTACGGAGAGCCGCCTATGCGGCAACGTACCCGCCGTACAGAGACTGGCGAGAGATCCCGGTCCAGGCGTCATCGGTTTGATGACTGTGTTCCTCTTTCTCACGTGACCTCCAATACTCCACACACTCACGCGTCGGGTGACTACCGTCAGGAGCATCGTTCTACTGTCCGTTCCGATCGCCGCCGTCCTCGGCATTCATCATCATCTTCCCTTTCATCTCCTTCTCCCGCTTCGGTTCCCCGTTCGGCTTCCAGCTTGTCTCGGTCTGCCCCTCCCCTTCCGTCCCGTCACCCGTCCCCTTCCCCTCCTCGGCCCCGTAGTCGGACCTCCGCCGGTAAAGTTCACCGTGACCACCACTCCCGTCATCGCAGCCGCTCCCGTCATCGCAGTCGTTCTCCCCGTTCACGTCACACGGTTCCCTCTAGGTCCCCCCCTCCCGTTTATACCTTTCCCCTGCACCCGCTTCGCCATCTTCCCGCGGTACGACGTTCGCCGGTGGCTACAATTTCTCATCCGGACGGGCTCCGCGCCGTTTCTCCCTCACGGACCCTCCATCGGATCTCCCTCCCTACACGAGAGGAGGACACCCTTAGTCTACTTCCTGAGGATTCGGTCTCTAATCTCCTCGACTTTGGCGGCCGCTCCCTTTCGCCGCGCTCTGATGTATCGGATGCGCCTGTGTCGACTACACTCCCTTCGTCGTCGCGCACGGAAACGCTTCTTTGCATTAATGAAGCAGCTCGTATTGTCGTGGCCGCCCTACCGAAAGACGAGTGTCCTCCGTCCCCCCCGCTCAAACGGAAGGTGTCCGCCTTTGTTGATTCGGACCGGCAACAGAAGAGATTCAAGTCGCTGCCTCAACCGCCTGGATTTCAAGATATGCGGGATTCATTCTCCGCTCATCTACACACAGATTCACAAGACTCCTCCTTTTTTGCGGATCGCAAGTGGCCGGCTGACCTTGACATCGCGTTCCGCCAATCTTGGTACGCGGGCCATTCACAGTCTTTTCAGTGCACACTTCCCACGTTGGACCCTCCAGTTGTGGCGCAACTTGGCGGCAACTCTAAGCTACGTTACACTTTCCCGCGTGGTTTGGATAAGACGGCGTCCCTAGTGCGGAACACCTTGGCCTGTGGGGGTTTTCTGGAGCTTATCACACAAGCTTTTATTCATCGCATTGAAGACTCACGAGAATCTTCACCCCTTCTTGGTGATCTCCTCACTTTAGCGGTCGCGGCTAACCGGGCAGCTTATCACTCTTCCGTCAACGCGATGGCGGCTGCTGCTAACTGTGATCTCATGCGTCGGGATGCCGTTCTACAAGCCTGTCGTGGATTGCCCCCTGATTTGAAGTCTCAACTGCGTCGGGCTCCTCTTGGTGGATGTCTCCTCTTTGGTGAGACTTGGCAGAAAGTGAAGGACGGAAATTTAGACCGCTGGCCCAAAGGCTTTCCCACTTCTCGCTTTCACGCCGCCCGCAAGGCCGTGGGTCGCGCCCTGCGGAACTCCAGACCCTCTTCGACCTTCATTCCCCGTCATTCCAACGCGTCCCGGAGGGCTCCCGCTTTCGGCCGCGGTAAACCCGTTCAGACCTCTATCCCCTCCTGGCCCAAGCCTGCCCGCCGCCCTGGTCGAGGGCGCGGCAGGTTTCAATGACTACCTTCCGTTCCAGTTCCCGCCGACCCCTCGGGAGTCTCCGGTCGGCGGGAGACTGGCCCTTTGCAGCGACGTATGGCGAGCGCTGCTACCGGACGACCCTTGGGTCCTTACTACCATCTCCGAGGGTCTCTCGATTTCGTTCCGTTCCCCTCCGCCGTTGAGACGATCTCCGGTATGGACAGACGTTCCATCCGACGAGTTAAGAGCTATCGCCTTGCGCGGAGAGGTGGCCTCCCTTCTACAGAAGGCTGCCACGGAGGTAGTGTCTCGTCTCCACTCCCCGGCATTTTACAGCCGCATATTCGTAGTTCCGAAGCCAGACGGAAAATGGCGTCCTGTCATCGATCTCTCGGCGCTGAACAAGTTTATACTGGCTCCGACTTTTCGCATGGAGACCACCCGGACGCTCCGGGCCGCTGTGCAGCCTATGGATTTTGCAGTCAGCCTGGATCTTTCAGATGCGTATCTCCATGTTCCCATACATCCGGCATCCAGACGGTATCTCCGCTTCGCTTTCGAAGGCGTGATCTACCAGTTTCGCGCCCTTCCCTTCGGTCTCAACCTCAGCCCGTGGGTTTTCACTCGCATCATGGATGCAGTCGTCGCCAAGGCTCGACAGTCCTCCTCCAGTCCGATCTCCAACTACTTAGACGACCTTCTCATGAGGAATGCATCGGAGTCGGTGCTGCGGATGGACAGGGACGCTCTACTCCTGCTCTTGTCCCGCTTGGGATTTCTACTCCATGCCCGCAAGTCGGACCTCTCTCCATCTCGCCGGTTTATTCATCTTGGGATGGAATTTGCGACCGACCTCAACCGTGTGTGTTTACCGGAACCTCGGATCACGAAGTTAACCTCCCTCACTTCTCGGGTTGCCCGGTCGGAATCCGTTCCCGCCAGAGTCTGGCTGCAACTCCTCGGCTTGATGAATGCAGCGGCGGATCTCCTCCCCCTGGGTCGTCTTCACTCCCGCCCACTTCAGTTACACCTCCTGCTTCATTGGAGGCCGTCCTCCGGCGACCTCGATGCCCTGGTGCCGGTGTCTCCAATCCTTCACTCTCACCTACGGCGTTGGATGGACACTTCTTGGCTAGCTTCGGGAGTCCCTCTTGCCTCACCGCCCCCTCAGCTCTCGCTGTGTGTGGATGCGAGTCTCGCTGGGTGGGGTGCACACCTGCTTCCGAGTTTCCTTTCGACGTCCGGCCTCTGGACACCGGACCTGACAGACAGACACATCAACTGGCTCGAGCTACAAGCAGTGTGGCAGGCGCTCATGGTGTGGGAAGCCCACCTTTGCAACCAGACGCTTCTTGTCCTGTCGGACAACACTACGGTCGTCTCGTACATTCAGAAGCAGGGAGGTACACACTCTCCGGATCTCTGCATTCTCCTCTACCGCCTGATGTGCTGGTGCGAGGACCGCGGCATCTCTCTCCGAGCTCGACATATCCCCGGACGCTTGAACGTCTTGGCCGACTCCCTCTCTCGACGCGGCCAACTTCTCCACACGGAATGGACTCTTCACCCGGACATCTTTCAGATGATCTGCGCTCACTGGGAGACTCCCATGATCGACTTATTTGCCACAAGGTGGAATCATCAACTTCCCCTCTTCGTCTCCCCCATTCCAGACCCTCTCGCCTGGGCGGTCGATGCGCTATCCATTCTTTGGGACGGACTGATTGCGTATGCCTTTCCACCGACGGTTCTCGTCCCCAAAGTCCTAATCAAGCTCAGAGGTTGCAACGCGATCCTGTTCTTGATCGCCCCGTTCTCTTGGACCAGGTCTTGGACCAACGACCTTCTCTATCTCGCCACGGGTCCGCCTCTTCGTCTCCCCACATCGAGAACTATGCTCAAGCAGCCTCGCCAGCCGCTGTTCCACCCGTGCCCGGAGAGACTCCTTCTTCACGCCTGGAGATTGTCCGGCAAGCCCTCACCGCAAGAGGCTTCTCGGGTGCTGCAGTGGAGGCGATCGCTTCAGCCCGTCGACCCTCGACTCGACGTGTTTACGAGGGCAAGTGGCGAGTGTTCCAGTCATGGTGCTCGGACCAACATCTCTCTCCCCTCGAATTAACTACTCCACAACTCGCAAACTTCTTCATCTGGCTCTTTGGAGACCTCGGCCTCGCTCCCATCACGATACGGGGTTACCTGTCCATGATTGCGGACACTTACCGTCATCTAGGCCACCCGGACCCTGGCGCATGTAAAGATCTCGCAGACCTGATGGCACATTTTGGACTGCAGCGTCCGGTTCCCCGCTCTCTGATTCCTCGCTGGGACCTACCCTGGGTCTTGACGTGGCTTAATTCGGACAGATTTGAACCCCTTTCCCTGGCTAGCTTCGCGGATGTGACACGGAAGACATGCTTTCTTTTGGCCTTAGCCACGGCGGCCAGGGTAAGCGAACTACACGCTCTGTCAGCGAGTTCTACCTGCCTCCCATTCCGAGCAAATGGTTCTGTACAATTACTCACAGACCAGGCCTTCCTCGCCAAGACCCGGTCTCCTTTGACTGCCCCCCAGGTCATAAATATTCGACCTTTGAAACACGCGACCTTTTCTAAGGAGACGCGCCAACAGGATCCCGTGCGCGCCTTACGCATTTACATATGCAGATCCAAGCCCGTCCGCCGAGGACGATCACGCCTCTTTCTACCTTTGAACCCCAAAAGAAATGACATAACAGCTCAGACAATATCTTCCTGGCTACGTTGGGTCATTCGGTCCGCCTATCAGGATCTTTCCCCTGACGGGGCGAGGCGGCTCAGGATCCGCGCACACGAGGTTCGGGCCATGGCCACGAGTGTCGCCTTCGATCGCAATTGTGCAGTTCGAGACATCGTGGCAGCAGTGGGCTGGCGGGCAGAGTCAACATTCGCCCGCTTCTACCTCAGGGATCTGTCGGGCCAGCGAGAGAATCTCGCACTGGTGGGGGACATCGCCGCAGCGCAACACTCCCTCCCGGCGCCGGAAGCGCCGTAGGTATGCACTTAGCTAAAATTGTCGGGAGTTTGGCGAATGGGTGTGGGGCTCTGTCGTCTGCCCTTTCGGATGGTATTTGGGCGCGGCACCCTCCACCTTTTCGCCATTCTTCCAGACAGTAATGTCATCGGTAATGTTTTTGAGGAAACAAATTAATTTTTCTCTAAAATATATTTTTTCGAAAAATACTTACCGATGACATTACTCGAAGGACCCTCCCACCTGCCCCGCTTGCCGCTGGTAAGCTAAGTATCACGACTGATTTGTGATTGGGCCACGTAGTGGGCGCCTGATTGGACTGGGACGGGAGGCTACTCTCAGCCCTAATGAGGGTTCCCCGAGTGCCTCCCGGGTGGTGAAGGAACACAACAAGTTCTTAGGCTAAAATTGAGTAAGTAGTAGACACTTCCAGACAGTAATGTCATCGGTAAGTATTTTTCGAAAAAATATATTTTAGAGAAAAATTAATTTTTCTAAAATGTATTTTTTTGAAAAATACTTACCGATGGCATTACTCCGATGGCCCACCTGCCCCGCTTGCCTCTTGTGGCTAAGTGTGAAACTGACGAGGTCGCCCTGTGCTCGCCGGGATAGGGTAGTAAATGGAGGCCACCCGGGGTCCTAGTGCTTGGATCCCCGGTGTCTTCTCCCCAGTTGTGTGCTACACACAACTTTTGCTGAAATCTATAGGCAATAGAGTGTATTCCAGATAGTAATGCCATCAGTAAGTATTTTTCAAAAAAATACATTTTAGAAAAAAAATTCATTTTGTGGATGAAAATGTGCAACGGATTGTGCACAGATATTGATCTTTTTTCTCATAAGGTGCATGTCATTTAGTGTGTTATGTGGAAAATGTGTGAGACTGAATGTGTTAGGAGTGAGGCGTCCCTGTTTTGATGACGATGATTTGTCAACTTTGTAATATCGCACGAAAACCCCCATGTTATGCAGATGCTTACAGCGCTAAAGAGAAAGAAAAAAAAAAGAGTAGGAGAAAAACAATAATATGATCAATCCTTGTGGGCATTGTGTATTGACGCTTTCAGCGGTTCAAATCCTGAATAATGGCCGCATCTTGCCTTCTGACTTGTCAGATGTATGAAACATCAATTGCTCCTGGCTTGTTTTCACCAGGGAAGTGTAATAAACACAGCCAGCAGCGCGGCAGCAAATGGGGCTGATGGTGTGGAGGCTTTGGCTGGCGATGGCTGTGGGGCGGTCTCTGGTGGTGATGGGGTCGTGGCAGCGGAAGAGAAGGCCGTGAAGGAGGTGCAGATGAACGGCGAGGTGGGGGAAGCCAAGGAGGAGGTGGCCGTGGGAATTGAGGATTTGCCTCAGGTACTCAACGTCACTGACCCGGTGAGCACTTTTGTCTGTGTTTTGGGTGCATATATACTGACAAGCAAAAGAATTGCGACATTTTGGAATCATCGTAAGCACTAAAGTGTTTCCGATGATTCCATAAATGTCACATTTCTTTTGCTCGTCATATATGTTTGGTGTTTTGCGGGTTGTTGTTGGCAATGTATTGTAGTTATTTGGTATTATATTTACATATTTGACCCATTCAACCTCAATCCTCCATTTGCCATATTTGTCACCTAACGACTGTGTACCAGGGGCAGGAGGTGGATCGACCATGATAATTCAAAGGTAGAGCAAGATTAGATTAGTGCCATCATGCGTTAAGCTAATCTGAGACTACCCTTAAATTATCATGGTCAATCTATCTCTTGCTGGAGTCTGTGTGAACTTTGTGGAAAACAAAGTAATGAAGGTCAGTCAGGACCCAGACACAGTGTAATGATGGTCAGTCAGGACCCAGACACAGTGTAATGACGGTCAGTAGACCCAGACACAGTGTAATGATGGTCAGTAGACCCAGACACAGTGTAATGACGGTCAGTCAGTAGACCCAGACACAGTGTAATGATGGTCAGCAGTCCCAAACACAGTGTAATGATGGTAGTAGACCCAGACACAGTGTAATGACGGTCAGTAGACCCAGACACAGTGTAATGACGGTCAGTCAGGACCCAGACACAGTGTAATGACGGTCAGTAGACCCAGACACAATGTAATGATGGTCAGTCAGGACCCAGACACAGTGTAATGATGGTCAGTCAGGACCCAGACACAGTGTAATGATGGTCAGTCAGGACCCAGACACAGTATAATGATGGTCAGTCAGGACCTAGACACAGTGTAATGACGGTCAGTAGAGCCAGACACAGTGTAATGACAGTCAGTCAGGACCCAGACACAGTGTAATGATGGTCAGTAGACCCAGACACAGTGTAATGACGGTCAGTCAGGACCCAAACACAGTGTAATGACGGTCAGTCAGGACCCAGACACAGTGTATTGATGGTCAGTCAGGACCCAGACACAGTGTAATGATGGTCAGTCAGGACCCAGACACAGTGTAATGATGGTCAGTCAGGACCCAGACACAGTGTAATGATGGTCAGTCAGGACCTAGACACAGTGTAATGATGGTCAGTAGAGCCAGACACAGTGTAATGACGGTCAGTCAGGACCCAGACACAGTGTAATGATGGTCAGTAGACCCAGACACAGTGTAATGACGGCCAGTAGACCCAGACACAGTGTAATGACGGTCAGTAGAGCCAGACACAGTGTAATGACGGTCAGTCAGGACCCAGACACAGTGTAATGACAGTCAGTCAGGACCCAGACACAGTGTAATGATGGTCAGTCAGGACCCAGACACAGTGTAATGATGGTCAGTCAGGACCCAGACACAGTGTAATGATGGTCAGTAGACCCAGACACAGTGTAATGAAGGTCAGCAGACCCAGACACAGTGTAATGACGGTCAGTAGACCCAGACACAGTGTAATGATGGTCAGTAGACCCAGACACAGTGTAATGATGGTCAGTAGACCCAGACACAGTGTAATGACAGTCACTACACCCAGACACACTGTAATGATGGTCAGTAGACCCAGACACAGTGTAATGATGGTCAGTAGACCCAGACACAATGTAATGATGGTCAGTCAGGACCCAGACACAGTGTAATGATGGTCAGTAGACCCAGACACAGTGTAATGATGGTCAGTCAGGACCCAGACACAGTGTAATGACGGTCAGTCAGGACCCAGGCACAGTATAATGATGGTCAGTCAGAACCCAGACACAGTGTAATGACGGTCAGTAGACTCAGACACAATGTAATGATGGTCAGTCAGGAATGGTCAGTCAGGACCCAGACACAGTGTAATGACGGGTAGTACACCCAGACACAGTGTAATGATGGTCAGTAGACCCAGACACAGTGTAATGACGGTCAGTGTAATGACGGTCAGCAGACCCAGACACAGTGTAATGACGGTCTGTAGACCCAGACACAGTGTAATGACGGTCAGTAGACCCAGACACAGTGTAATGATGGTCAGTAAACCCAGACACAGTGTAATGACGGTCAGTCAGGACCCAGACACAGTGTAATGATGGTGAGACACAGTGTGGTTATAACCAACCCTTCTTACATCTCAACATGCTTGCAGCAAGCCTTTCATGTTTTCATTATTTGTACATTTTAAAGCATAAAGCTCTAAATATGAGTTTATTTGCTATTTCAAATATCTGTTGTTATTAGTCGCAGAATCATAAAACACAAACTATATATTAAAATTCTGCAGATTTCCTATTTCAAAACATGATGGGTATGGCTTCAGCTTGAAATGTAAATACACAGCTTGGTCGGTGACATGATGGGTATGGCTTCAGCTTGAGAATACACAGCTTGTTGGTTGAATTTCAGGACGTGGTGGAACAGATGCGCCAAGAGGAAGAGGCGGGAATGTCCGGGATCAACGCTGTCCTCAATTCTATGGACACTGGGGAGGAACTGGCAGGGGATGGCAGCGCTCTCAAAGAGCCAGGTAAGGCCACACATCCCACTTAGCTAGTAGAGCCAGGTAAGGCCACACAGCTAAAGATCAGTGGGCTGACATTGGACCGAACCGTTTCACATACTCAGGGTTTAAGTGTGATTTGTAGATTTCTGCCTTTTGTTTGCAGGGTCTTAGGAAACTGTACAACTTGTGCTGTGAGACTGGAAGTGTACTGGGAACGGACCTCCGACGCTACTTCATCCACTTTTTGATCAGATCTGCTGTGCTGCCAGTGTAGAGTGTGTCACAGCTACAAATCAAAACACAAAACATGAGTACAACAATCACAACAATGTTGCTATGCTGTTTGATCATTAAACACATGTTGTGGTCTTCAGTAGTTACACGTTAATCTTCTGCATGCTGGCACCACTTTTGAGAACAGTGCATACCCATGCATTATCAAGGTCAGTACATCTCCCGTAACTGGTACGTGGCTGTTGGTGATGCCAGTGACATGTGCAGTGTGGGATTTAGCGGGCTATGGAAAGTGTCTGCACAATTCTACCTGTCTTGTGTTGCATCCAAATCTCATTTGACAAGTCTACACTTACCACTTTAACCCTTTGTCACTGGTACTGCAGTGCGCATTAACCCCTATGTGCATGAAGCCACCAATACCCCAGACTGCATACTGAAGGGGGTGGGGGGGGGGGCGATGACAAGATCGAAAGAGTGTATACTCTTATGTCGTTAAACTTGTTTTTTTCTTGTATGAATAATACGTTTGTGTACACGAATTCTGTCTTTCTCTTGTTTATACATATGACAAATCAAACAAACTGCAACATGTATTATTGTCGAACCCTACCCTCCCGTCGCCCATAGACTAGCGTCACAGTGTCCACCCCAAGATAGCAGTCCAAGGCGGTATTCTTTGGCTTTCTTTCAAGCCCCCACCACCTCCAACCCCTGGTTTTGGCCACGCCTCTTACTTACTATTGACATAAATTATATTTAATACAACAGAGACAAAATCAAATTGGATCGAACAGTTATTTTTTCACTTGAGCTGTGGTTGACTTGAATGATTGAATGTCCATTGTTTTGTGGCAGTGGTTGTTTTGTGGGGTTTTTTTTTTGTTGTCCGTACACGTGCTGTGTGTGTGCGGGTCTCCGGCGCGAGGCTTATCAGGCACAACCCTTGAACTAACATAGTGGAGTCGTCAAACCCGGCGTGTGTGTAGTGACTAGCAGCCTTGTATAAGATGTTGACCTTTTAGCTTTTGGCGCCACAAGGCATAGTGGAGTCGTCAAACCCGGCGTGTGTGTAGTGACTAGCAGCCTTGTATAAGATGTTGACCTTTTAGCTTTTGGCGCCACAAGGCATAGTGGAGTCGTCAAACCCGGCGTGTGTGTAGTGACTAGCAGCCTTGTATAAGATGTTGACCATTTAGCTTTTGGCGCCACAAGGCATAGTGGAGTCGTCAAACCCGGCGTGTGTGTAGTGACTAGCAGCCTTGTATAAGATGTTGACCATTTAGCTTTTGGCGCCACAAGGCTTATCCCTTTAGCCCAAAGGTCCCATTTCTCAAATTTGGGAGGTGTTGCCTAACGACTATGTACCGGTTGTAGGCGATGGATTGATCATGATAATTCAAGGGTAGTGCCAGATGAGCTTGGCGCCTTCAAGCGCCAAGCTCATCTGGCACTACCCTTGAATTAGCATCATTAATCCATTTTCTGCTGCAGGGTCCCGGGGCTAAAACAGTTAATTGGCTGTCAGTAAGGTTCCTGTCACGATGATTCTTAGCAGGAATCGTTGCAATAGAAACCACGACCGCCAGCCAAAGACTTCCTTATTTGTCAGACACCAACATTTGTTATGTTGAAGAACACATCAACCTTCATGATATGCAAACTACTGCTGCAGTGGCGTCAAATCGTTACCAAACATGACAAAGTGACATAGAGTTGTTTGTGTGTGTGTGTGTGTGTTGTATGCATTCCTTATAGTCGCTGCATAATGCATTTGAGAGAACAAATAAGTGTGACGTACAGTTTGTTTTGTGTGAGATGACACTGTTTAGTAAGGGAGAAATGGGGACCTTGTTTGTAACGGGGTTGGATGTAGCTGAAGTCACTGTTGGAGCCGTTTTTGTAGCCACACGTTTGTGTGTACATTCATGTTTATTACTCTGCTCACAGCGAATTTTGGCTGTAGCACTGCGAGCATGTTAGTCCCCGGACATTCGGCCACGTCCCACGGCCACTGTGCAGCAGAACCTATGATATGTGACCACCCTTAGGGCAGGTACCCTGTCATTAAAGACCGTCGGGTGGCTGTAGCCGCCGTAGTGATCGTCTTTAACCCTTTCAGCCCCAAGGTCCCGTTTCTCAAATTCTGGAGGTGTTGCCTAACGACTATGTACCAGTTGCAGCAGATGGCTTGACCATGCTAATTCAAGGGTAGTGCCAGATTAGCTTGGCGCCTTCAGGCGCCAAGCTAATCTGGCACTACCCTTGAATTAGCATGGTCCAGCCATCTATTGCTGTAGGGATCCGGGGCTAAAACGGTTAACGACAGGTGACACTTTCAGCTCTCTACGGCTTTTCTGGAGGGCGCCGTCTTTTTAGACCACTCTTCTGTTGCGCTTGCTGATAGTCATAACAGGTTCTGCTGCACACGATGTAACTGAGAACTACTGCTAGAGCTAGCTTGCCGCTGTTAGATTCACCCATTCAGCACTGACGCACTACAGCAGGAGATAGATCGACCATGACAATTCAAGGGTAGTGCCAGATTAGATCTGGCACTACCCTTGAATTATGGTCGATCCATCTCCTGCAACTGGTACAGTCATTAGATGACAACTCCAAAGTTTAGGAAATATGGGGTGAGATGGGTTTGGCACTGGGGCAGGGTCCAAATGTTTTTGTGGTTTCCCACAATGTCAAAATGTGTGCTGAAACGTTTGGGGAGCGCGTATTTAGTTTTTGTCACGTCCCCTGACGGCTGAAGTTGTTGAGAATTCAAAATCCCGCCCACCATTAACCACTTTGACGCTGCTGTTTACCTTTCACACTTCTGTTTTTGTTTTGCACGTGTATTGTTTTTGGTTTGTTTGCTTGTTTAGTTTTTCTAGTTTGGGGGGAGGGGGGGGTGGGGGTGTTTATGTGCGCAGCAATTGGTGACCAAGGCCAACAGTGTTGTTAAGAACACCAGGCTGTATCTACGAGAGGACCAACAGTGTGCCATGTTTGACGTTTTATCTTTGTGGTTTTGTTTTATTTCCTCATTCGTGTTTGATAGATTGGAGTGCAAACTACAGTATGCCGTGTGTATTGCACTGTGTGTTGAGACTAGCGGCTTGCGGCACGGTGTCGTGTACAACTTCAACTACAAGTTAGATTTGACGCAGTGTCCGACTGACCGGGTATGACGCAGTGTCCGACTGACCGGGTATGACGCAGTGTCCGACTGACCGGGTATGACGCAGTGTCCGACTGACCGGGTTTTGCTGGATGTCACTCCGGACTCTTAGCGCATTCATCTCAGACGCCCTACAGCAGGAGATGGATCGACCAGGATGATTCAAGAGTAGTGCCGGATCAGCTTGGTGCCTGATGGCACCAAGCTGATCCGGCACTACCCTTGAATCATGATGGTCGATCCGTCTCCTGCAGCCGGTACACAGTTGTCAGGTGACGCCTGCCAAGTTTGGGGGATTGCGGCCTTGGGGCTAAATGGGTTACAGTTAGGTCCAAAATGACAAACCAGACACATTGCAAAAGCCAGTCCACCCACGGTGGAGATTGTCAGTGACGTGGGCGTGCTGCCTTTTGCAGGACTGGCAGACGCGCACCCTGTCCGCCGCCACTTGCAGTTTGGTACATAGTGCTTGCACTGGTCCGTGATTGGGGACCTCGTTGGTACTGATCAAGCAGAACGGCTGAAATGCCAGAACAGTACATATAGAATATATTTATACATATACAATTGTAATCTCTCGCTGGCCTTGAACATGCAAAGTAGCCGTCCATATATGGCAGTGTACTCGCTTTCTGACATATCTCATTGCTGGATCACGTGGAGGGGAACTACTAACGACAATCCATGAACTGTTGCGCTGGCTTGTTGACATCATCCAGTGTTATTGGCTGTAACTTGGCACTGCTGTCCTTGTGTATAATATATCATCTTGTGTCTGGTACAGCGGGTGGTTTGCGTGTGTTTGGCAGTCGGTGGATAGCAGCAGACCTCACAACTTGTTTGGAGCGATCACCCGTGTAAGATCACCTGTCGCCAAAGACCACCCTTTAGCTGGCTGTAGATGATTTTTGGGTCATTAATGACGGGCGGGACTTGTGGTCATTGACGATGTCTGTTGCTGGCGCCTGTCTTGTAAGACTGCGTTCTTGCACAGCAGGTGGTAGCTTCAAACAGGTTCTGCTGGTTTGTGCTAGAGCTTGCCACTGCTGTCTTGTGTCATTATTTACATTTTGCGGTGGTACATGTACATGGGCACTTGATTAGCTTGATATCCACACTGTAGTGTCGGGGTGGATTCCCGATGTAGTGTCGGGTGGATTCTGCAATGCTGCATTTAACTTGTGCGATGACCCAGTCTTGTTTGTTGTTAATAGAAAGACTTGTATCAGTCACTGGTAGTGCTTGTCGTGATTTATGCTCAAGGGTAGTGATCGGCCTTCAGGCGCCAATCCAGCCAAGCTTTACCCTTGAGCATCAGTTACGACACTGAACTGGCACGCTCATACACATAACCCGCTCTGTCTTGTTAGTCGATCCATCCGCTGCAACGTGCACATGTACATGAGGCTTATCGCACACGTGAAATGTGAGCTCTGTGCCGCAAAGGGACAGCAGACAACAACTGACGATTGTGTCGGGGATATGTTGGCCGCTCTGTGACCGTGGACCTTGCGGGTGCAGCTGCAAGGCTCCGGATGACGGACCGCCCCCATTTTGTATAGTGCTTGATGCCAGCAGCTTTCACGGTGTTGGTTTTGTTGTTAGCACCTGATTACCTGCTGCTATTTGTATATTGTGAGTGACAGATCAACGCTGCAGCTGGGTTTTACTCTTTGTGATTTGGTTGTGCACAGAGCAGTACACACTCCAGTTTACAACAGCTCTTTGGTTCGCTAGGTAGGTATCTTTTGTCAGCATGACCCCACAAGGTGTTGCTGATTTGTACCTTAGAAGCCAAGGACGCCATGTGTTGTGTAGCCATTCCGTGTTGTTTGCTTTAGAAAGTGCATCTGTACATAGCCGTTTCTGTTGATTTAAAAAAAAAAATCTTTTGTTGAGCTTTTTTTGGAAAATTATTAATGTGTCAGTCTGAGATTTTGTACCTTGTGGCATGATGCGGCATGATGCGACAGCATGCGGCAAGGTGCAGAACGACAGAGCAGAGCACATTGGTTTGATTGAAGGGTTTATGCATGTGGCATACTTCAACTTGTGAGAAGTTTTGCATGACACCAAAGACTGATGTAGCAGATTGAAGGCTAGACTGCTTGTCAGGGGTCAGACCCACCTCTTCATGTACATATGCAACGTTGGTCTTTTCTAGCAATTTCATGGTTCATTAAACAATGTTTGCAGCTCATTCAACAAAATTTTATAGTTGATAATAATAATAATAATAATAATACATAGTTTTTATATAGCGCCCTTCCCCACGAACAGCAAGCTCGGAGCGCTTTACAGCACATAAAAAACATTAAAAAGGAAAAAAATTAGAACACACTCACTCTTTAAATAAACATCTGCTCGCACCATGTAGGCGCATTTCTACACGAACACACCACGACACACACACACACACACACACACACACACACACACACACACACACACACACACACACACAGCCTATCTACATGCCCATGGGTTACCCACATACGAAACAACCAACATTTCCAGGCAGCACATCCAGACTAAGCTAATCTTGATATGCTACCAGGAAAAGATGGGTCTTCAAATTTGTTTTGAAGGTCATCAGGGTAGGGGAAAGACGGACATGCAGTGGAAGTGAGTTCCAGACGTGAGGGGCCTGATAACTGAAAGAACGGGCACCAGCAGTTTTTAGGCTTACTCTGGGCTGAACGAGCAGTTTTTGTGAGCTTGAGCATAGACTTCTACTAGGATTATGTGATGCAAGGGAAGAAGACAGATATGCAGGAAGCGTATTGTCATAGTGTTTGTATGCCAAAGTGGCCAACTTGTACTCTATTCTCTGTTTGACAGGTAGCCAGTGGAGATGCTTTAGCAGTGGTGTGATATGATCAGTACGTTTTTTGCGAAGGACTAACCGGGCTGCATTATTCTGGATACGCTGAATGCGAGTGAGTTGATCAGATGAGATACCAGCAAGGAGGGAATTACAGTAATCTAGACGGGACAGAATGCGAGAGCATACAAGCTGGGCAGTAGCGTTTTCTGTCAAAAAGGATCTGATCATGCCTATTTTGCGGAGCTCCAGGTAGGCAGTGCGGCAAAGATGGCCAACCTGTTTTTCCATCGATAAACTTGAATCCAGGAATACACCCAGATTTTTTACATCGGATTTGAAAAAAATGTCATGGCCACCTATGGAAATATGATCACTGCTGGAGGCGGATGTTCTAGCTCGAGTACCAACAAGCATGCTCTCTGTTTTGTCATCATTTAACTTGAGTCTGTTGCAAGTCATCCAGTCTTTGACTTCAACTATACACTTCTCCACATTGGAGACAATGGTCTGCAGTTTACCAGGATGGTCAGACTTAGAGACCTGAGTGTCATCAGCATACTTGTGATACTCACAGCTATTCTGGCTGATGATTTGGGAAACTGGTTTAGTGTACAGAGAGAACAGCAGAGGACCCAAAACAGACCCCTGTGGGACACCATACTTCAAAAGCACAGGCTGAGACATGATCCCATTCACACATACAGACTGATATCTTTCAAAAAGGTAAGACCTGAGCCATGACAGCGCTGGACCGGAAATACCAAAAGACACGCGTAGGCGTTCTAAAAGAATCCCATGATCCAGCGTGTCAAATGCCGCAGACAGGTCTAATAATAATAATAATAATAAGCGCATTAAATAGGCGCTTTATCCCAATTGAAAATCGGCTCAAAGCGCCGCCGCGAACTGAACCCAACAAGCACGCTCACGTGAAACACGCGCATTCACTCGCACACTGTACATAAACACAGAACATTCACGTGGTGCTAAGGGCAAGCTCAAGCGAGCTACTGTAGTTTTTGGAAATTCAAAGTCGTTTGTATTTGAAATTTGATTAAGTGGGCTGAAACTGATACCAAAGTGGAGGGGGAGGAAGAGCCGGAGTACTTGGAGAAAGAACCCCCGACGGTCCGCCCGAATTAACGGTGACACTTACTACTACTAGAGGAGAAAAATCCGACGCCGGAACCCGTAATCGAACCTCGCACCTTTAGCATTGGTGGCAGGCGCCTTAACCACTGCGCCACGGACCGCCCATGATAGCAAAGAGACATGTCCGACGTCAGCATGTGTAAGCAGGCTATTGGTAATGTGAAGCAATGCTGTCTCAGTACTGTGATTTCTTCGATATGCAGACTGGTACAGTTCAAGTAAATCATTACTACTGAGATGTGACATGAGCTGACTCAGCACAACTTTCTCCAGAATCTTAGAAAGAAAGGGAAGATTAGACACTGGTCTATAATTTTTCAGCAAGTTTGCATCCATCCCTGCCTTCTTCAACAATGGAATTACCACAGCCTGCTTAAAATGCCGAGGCACAGACCCTGACTCCAGAGACAAGTTAATAATTCTGGTTATCACACTGACAAGCTCATCAGGGCATAGCTTGAGTATAGAGGTGGGAATGGGGTCAAGGGAACAAGATTTGGTGGGTGAGGAAATAATTAGTTTCTTTACAGTCTCCTCTGTGACAGCAGTGAACGCACGTAACACAGGCCCGTCATATGGTATATAGGACACAGCATCAGAACAGTTGTCCAGTTCCTGACGGATCGTGCTTATCTTAGAGTCCAAGTACTGACAAAACTTATCAGGTAGATCATTCATCGGAATGGTATTCGGAAGTACAGGTTCATTTTTCTTTCCAAGAAGTTCATTTGTAAGGCTAAACAGCTGACGACTAGATATGCAGTCTTCAAGTTTGGCACAAACAAAGTCTTTCTTAGCTGCACGCTGTGAGGACTTGAGTGCAGCACGCTGCTTCACAAACATGTCTCTATGTACTGTAAGACCACTACATATTTTAAATATTTTATTTTATAAATATAATTTTGTTTTTTAAGTATGATTAATGGCATTGCTCCTTGAAAAATCTTGACAGCTGGTGAACAAAATTTGATAGTTGACAATTTGTTAAGTATCTCTAAAATAGAAACCCTTGAAGCCATTGATCTCCAGAAAGTCACTTTGTGTTTGGTTTGCAGACTTTTTCTTTCAAAGTGACAGAATTGCGCCCCGTAGTTGGGGTCACATGTGCTTTATCAAGACAGAAATGCGTGAAGACAGAAATTGAACTTGGGCTCTGCACAGACATCCATGTGTGTCACAGACATCCATGTGTGTCACAGACATCCATGTGTGTCACAGACATCCATGTGTGTCACAGACATCCATGTGTGTCACTGACATCCATGTGTGTGACAGGCATCCATGTGTGTCACAGACATCCATTTGCGTCACAGACATCCATTTGTGTCACAGACATCCATGTGTGTCACAGACATCCATGTGTGCCACAGACACGTCCATTTGTGTCACAGACATCCATGTGTCACAGACACGTCCATGCGTGTCACAGACATCCATTTGTCACAGACATCCATGTGTGTCACAGACATCCATGTGTGTCACAGACATCCATGTGTGTCACAGACATCCATGTGTGTTGTCACAGACATCCATGTGTGTTGTCACAGACATCCATGTGTGTTGTCACAGACATCCATGTGTGTCACAGACATCCATTTGTGTCACAGACATCCATGTATGTCACAGACATCCATTTGTGTCGGCAGCCGTTCTCATTAACCCTTTGGCTGTCGCTAGTGCTGTTTGTCGCCATGATTCCCTCAGGACAAAAAGTGCCAATGACAGCCAAAGGGTTAAACACCATGGACTTCCTTCATCAGAGGAGCATCTGGACTAGTAGGAAATGAAATCAACACTTTATTTTACATGGATAAAGATTAGGTCACAGGCCTATTTTCAATCTTGTCCTTGCTACACACTACAACAAATATAACAATAACACACACACACACACATTCTCTCACGTACACCGACAGGTCAATGGCCTAACAATACAGAAAGATAGACATAAAACAGGATATAAGACTACAGTTACATATTCCTATAAATGTACATACCTGATACGTATCAAATCGTTAGTTGAGAGAAAAAGAACCAAAAAAATCAGGTTACACATCCACTCGTTCAACCCATAATATATGCATACGCACACACTGATGCGCTCGCACAGACTGACACCGCTGTTCTTACTGTAAAGGTAAATCAAGAGTCCAGATTTTGAGAAGAAAACAGGCAATGGTACAGTGGGCTTATAGTCGGGGCGAGAGTTTACTGAGAGTTCGTGACCGTAAAAATATGACGTTAGGTGCTCATAGCTTATTTAGGTGCTGTGCTAGACGTGTCCTGAATGTAGACAGGGATGGGGCGGCAGCAATATTTGCTGGTAATGAGTTCAACAGTATGGCTCCCGAGTAAGATAGGCTCGTTCGTTTTAAATATGTCGAGGCGTGGCCTAGGTACGTACAGTCGGATTGTTCTTCGTTTTGTACGGGGTGCTAGCGGGACTAAAGAGATCCGTTAAGTAGCGAAGAGTTTTGGAGAGGCTGATTTTAAACATCGACACACCCTTATTGTATACAAGTATCTTATGTAAAGGCAGCATACCAAGGGCTTTGAGTCGGTCGTCAGTGCTGTCTTTACTTTCAGAGAGGATTAACTTGGCTGCCCGCCGGTGGAGAGCTTTAAGCCTTTTTAAGCACGCATCGGTACACGCATCCCAAACTGTACATTCATAATCTATATGTGATTGGATGTGAGCGTTTAGAAGATTTTTCTTGTAGGTGTGTCTGTAAAATGAGTAAGTTTAGAGAGGAGGAATACATTTCTGCAGACGGCCCGACATAATTATATTATTGACATGAGCGTGCCAAGTGAGCTGATCGTCGATAGTGACGCCCAACAACCTGTGCTGTCTGACTTGCCTAATCGGCTCTGAGCCGAGTAAAAGGCTGAGTGGAGGCGGGTGCAGCTGATGCTTCTGGCGAGTAGTGATTAACATGCACTCTGTTTTTGATGGGTTAGGTATCATATAATTTTCATGGCACCATCTACAAACATCGTTAATACTGTGTTAAAGTGAGGAATTAATTTTGGAGATGTCGGCTGATGAAACGTCTAGGGTAGCGTCGTCAGCAAACATGCTGCACCTTACATTTGGCTGTGAAATATGTAGTGGTAGGTCGTTAATATAAATAGAAAATAAAATAGAACCTTGAGGGACTCCATGCTTTATGACACCTTGCATAGAACGTCTACCGTTAACAAACATATACTGACACCAATTGTCCAAGTAGAATTGAAAGAAGGCTAAGGAATTTGTGTTTATATGGTACGTCGCTAGCTTCTGCAGCAAAGTCCATGATTGACTAGATCAAATGCTTTTGAAAAATCTAAAAATACAACACCTGTCATCTGAGCCTTGTTAATAGACGTAAGCCATGCATTTGTTATGTGAGACAGCGCCGTGTAACAGTGGCGGGGTCTAAATCCTGACTGCAGGGGGTGAATTAAGTTGTGCTTCTCTGGAAAATTGCTCAGGTGTCTGTGAATATGTTTTTCTATTGGTTTTGACAGGAATGACAAAAGGGAGATCGGTCTAAATTTGTTAGGATCTGTGAGGTCCTTACTTTGAGGCAAGGGAATAACTTCTGCTATTTTCCAACAGGTCGGAAATGTACCGTGTTGAAGGATGAGATTATAAATAAATGTCAGAGACTCGACAACGTATGGGGCAGCCATTTTTAGAAAGTATGTATTGATGCCGTCATGACCTAGTGAGCGCTTGTTTTTTTAACTGACATCGATTTTTCAACATCAAATACGGTCATAAACAGAATATAGAAAGAAACATTTGGTTTTAGCTTTTCCTCACAAACGTCTTTTAGTTTCTCCGAGACGGATGGTGTGTCTAGTCCAGCAGTACTGGTATCTAACAATGACGGATGGTGTGTCTAGTCCAGCAGTACTGGTATCTAACAATGACGGATGGTGTGTCTAGTCCAGCAGTACTGGTATCTAACAATGACGGATGGTGTGTCTAGTTCAGCAGTACTGGTATCTAACAATGAATCGGCGGCAGACACGAAATGTTTGTTAAAAGTGTCTGCTGATACTGAAGTGCATGGTGCCGTATGCCGCGATTTAGTGAAGGTATTGAGGGCACGCCACACAGACACAGTATGTGTTTTATTGTCCATTAAACGCTGAAAGCGCTTCTTCTGGGCCTCCAGGACTAAGTACTTGACACGGGTGCGTTGTTTTCGACAAGCAGCAAAATCTTTGTTACGTATCAGTTCATCTCGAAGAGTCATGGCCTCTTTAATTTCCCTACTTAACCACTGAGGTAACTGTGCGTGCTTCACTCTCTCTTCACGTAACGGTGCAGGTTTGTCAAGTACACTGAGGAACAAACTGTAACATCCTGCCAACGCATCTTTAGCGTTACTGTGGTTATAAACCACATCGAACAAAGTTTTACTTAGGTCGGTTAGGAACACTTCCCTACTGACATGTTTAAAAGACCTATAATGAATGGTAGTATGCTGGTGTTTGCGGTGTTGTTTGTCCACCTCCAGGGCCCAGTTACAGCATACAGGATAGTGGTCACTGATCGCCACTTGCTGAGGACGCGGGAACTAAGGACACAGTCACAGGCTTCACCTGTAGCAAATGCAACAGACACTGCCGCTCTGGCATTGGACTGATTAGTCACAGCAGGCACTGCAAATCTTAAAACGGACTGACCCAGCAAGCGCATATACTCCATTGTCTTCCGAGACAGAAGGATGCCTATATATAAACATGATCAATGAGAGTGGCAAACGACTCTGTATGACTGGTGACGGATGTGATGAGCCCTTGAGATCTAACATAGTGATAGTGGAATCCCACAAGTACTCGTATGACATTAATGTTAAAGTCTCCAAGTAATACATCGGAGCTGCATTTTTTTGCTTTGTCCACCATTGTTAAAAAGTCGTCGTACCACTCAAACGATACAGACGGGTTTCTATACACAAATCCAATTAACAGCGGAGCAGATTTGTTTGCTTTGACCACAACCCACGCGCTTTCAGACGGGTTTCTATACACAAATCCAATTAACAGTGGAGCAGATTTGTTTGCTTTGACCACAACCCACGCGCTTTCAGACGGGTTTCTATACACAAATCCAATTAACAGTGGAGCAGATTTGTTTGCTTTGACCACAACCCACGCGCTTTCAGACGGGTTTCTATACACAAATCCAATTAACAGTGGAGCAGATTTGTTTGCTTTGACCTCAACCCACGCGCTTTCAACGGTCTTTGATTCAAGGTCTGCGCGTAAACTGTGCAAGAGAATCGTGTATATAATCAGCAACCCTGTTTGCTGCGGAAGTACAGGATCACGCCTGAAAATGGAAATGCAGGAACTGAAACTGGCACATCACTAATGTTGGAATTTAGGCGTGACTCGGTGATTTAAAAAAATAATGTGAAATGGTGTGGGTTGGGTCAAAAGCACACACAAATCGGGAACCTTATTCACCAAGTGGTAAATGTTAGGGTGCCCTATATGGAGCTGGTGCGATTTCAATGTATTATCAGACATTATTAGAAAGAACTATATGCTAGTCTACGCAATAAAATAATACCGAAAACCGTGTATATGCGGGTAAGCCAGATTACAGATAATCTGACGGTTCAGAGCTGATATTAAACATACAAAAGCATTGATCAAGAAAACAAACAAAAGAACAATCAACTTCGAGAAGGATGCCCCCACCCGGGTCTGCTCTGGGGCCTTGGGTGGGGTTGATTACTTTTTTGTTCCCAGGGTCACCCTGGTCAGCCCCACAGGGTGGGTTTTCCCCTCTGTTCTGGGGCATGTGTTTCTGTCTGCCTTTGGTCTATTCACCTGTATTTTCCTTATTAAAACTCTCCCTACTGTCTGCGCTGCCTGTAGCTCTTGATATAGGATGTGTGTTCAGTACTAAATGGTCTTAGCTTTATTTAGCGTATTAGACCGGCTGGCCACATACATTCAATATTCTGTTTAGTTTTGTTGTTTTCTTTTTCACAAGCAGTGCAGGCACGTCCTGAGAAAGTCTTGTTGCTGTCGGGACGTTAAGCAATGTACAATCAATCAATCGAGAAGGATGGTTGATGATGCTGAAACCGGTATAAGAAACAGAAGGAACACAGTAACCTGCTAAGTCGGTCAGAAATAATCACTGTCTAGATCGACCATGATAGTTCAAGGGTGATGCCGGAATAGCTTGGCGCCCATAGGCGCCAAGCTATTCTGGCATCACCCTTGAACTATCATGGTCGATCCTTATCTTGCTGTGGTGTGTCGGGGTAGAATGAAAGTACAGGGTCAAAGTCCTTGTGTACCGAGCTGCCGTGTGAAGTATCGGCCAGTAAGAGGCCAAGCTTAGAAGCTGGGCCCACGCTACCACAAACACCTACTGCCGGGTGCAATTTTGTGGCGGCAATGTTGCCGCCTCAATTAGGGGGCGCCTACAATATTGCCGCCACAAATTGCGACCCGATACAAACCTAGTCTATTCATTTGTGGTATCCGGCAAGGCTCGAGCAATGTTGCCGCCTCTCAGCCAATCAGCGGTGTTCTTGCGCCACTTCCCGTTTCTTCATCTTCCGGCGAGCCGGGAAAAATGGCGGAGAAGCTGAGCGACGGCCGACGGCTTTGAGACTGTTAACTCATTGGAGACGCGCCGCATGTGGAAACGCTGCAAATAGCTGCGTATCCGTATGCGGCACGTCTCCAGTGAGTAAATTGATCAACCTTGTCCGAGAGTTCCCTGCATATGGACTCCGCAGCTCCGAATTTCAACCCACCCGGTCTGCCTGGGGACTGGTGGGGTTAGGTACTTTTAGTTCCGGGTCACCTGGTCAGCCCACAGGGGGGTTTTCTCTCATTCGGGGCATGTGTTTCTGTCTACCGAGGTCATTCACCTGTATTTGCCTTTTAAACTCTCCCACTGTCGCACTGCTGTAGCTCTGATATGGATGTGTGTGCTAAATGGCTTAGCTTTATTAGCCCATGTGTAGGTTTATTTACGTATGGACCGCTGGCGACATACATTCATGTTCTGTTTAGTGTTTTTTTTCACAAGCGTGCAGGCACGTCCTGAGAAAGCCTTGTTGCTGTCGGACGTAAGCATGTACAATCAATCAATCATCGAATATTTCACGGGCGCCGTGAGAGCTGTTCCATAATGGCAGGTCAGTCAGTACAAAACATTGCGCGTACATTGAAACGTGTGCCACGAAGCCGATGTGGCAGGGGGCAAATTGTTGCTTACCACACATTGCTAGTGGCAAATTCTGGTAGCGTGGGCCCAGCCTTTTAGCATGACCCCTGTGGCTGCAGAGGCTCCGGTCTTCCTGCGGTCAGGGAGAGGGGCTGTGACGATATCATTCCATGTGACAACACTCTCTGTGCCGTCTGACGCGCGTCGAGCCGATAGTGGCGGGTTCTGTGTGCGGTGCTCGGAGTGACGCCACATGTAACGGCAACAGACGATGTTCGTTCGTTTTATCCTCTTTTTTTTTTTTTTTTTTTTTTTTTTTTTTTTTTTTTTTTGTCCCTCTGCACCGAGGTGATCAGGGACTAAACGGACGATGCAAGTCCGGGGAGGTTATACAACAAGGGACCATTTTAACACTTTACGTTCAGGTGCCTGTGTTGCCTGTATCAACGTGTGGAAGTAGATTAGTGTCTCAAGAGGCATAGATTCTCATGCGCCCCCGCGCCGGCGGGGGTATATGAGAATCTATGCCTCTTGCCGGCATTTGGGCTCGAGCGAGCGGCCCCAGGTGTGTCGCTCGTAGTTTTCTAATGGTTGCTGTGCCGTGCTCTCACCTTGTAGTACACCTGTATGTGACGTACTTGTAGTAGAAACACAGTGTGACTGGTACTATGTATCCTGTTAGACAGCGTGACCTGCCCGACTGCAGGGGCTCGTGACGGTCAGTGTCCCTGGCCCCGGATGAAAGGGGCTGAGAGGGACTGCATGGCCCAGCGCGTCACGCAGGTCGTTTGTTTGAAACACGTTATTCAAGCACCGATGTGTTGTATTCAAGATTTTTTTTTTTTTTTTTTTGGCATTGCTTACCGGCATTGACTGTTTAGGGTTTGCCTGTGTGACATCTATTTTTAACAAATGTCACGTAAGGTCTAATCAATCATTGGCCTGTTAACCCCCTGTGCATGCAGTGCGATGAACGAGACCAGTGGTTGCATGCACATGGCGTTAATGACCGTGATGTGGTCAGCTTGATACCAGCGCGCGCATCTTTAGTTTGCATCCCAGCAGTGGCACAGATTCAGCCCTGACGCGCTGCAGCAGAAGATGGATCGACCGTGATAGTTCGTGTGGTGCCAGATTAGCCTGGCGCCCCTAGGGTGATAGTACTGCCTCTAGGCGCCAAGCCATTCTGGCACCACCCTTGAACTATCACGGTCGGTCAGTCTCTTCAACTGGTATAGCCTTTGATTTTGTAGGAAAAGCTCCCAGCTTGGGACATTTGGTTTGAAGCGCTCACTGTGTCGGGAGCCCGTCTGTCATTTTCTGTTTCTTTTCGCTGTTGATCGCACGCCGCTGTTTTCCATGTGCGGCGTTGCTTCCGTACACACGTTCTTGTATGTTGTTGCTATTTATCGCGTTATTGTTAGATGTCATGCGCAAACTAGCTCTTGTTGGTTGTCTGGCGCTGTCCAACAGGCCGTGAATGATTCAAACCAGTGCTGTAGTTTTCATCGGGGGTGGGGAGGGACGGGGGGAGAGCAGGAGGGTTGACTACGACACTTGTAATTGATACCAGAAATCACCCCCATCTCTGCCAGCTAGAGGCGCCAGTTTTCACGAGTCCCTGCAACATGCACACGCTCATGACACTCTGTGCCTCTTGTGGTTGAAGTGGACTTGCTGGGGGATTATGAACATAGATGTACATGTTTACTATTGATAGTTGAAGACCACAGGACGTGTTGCTGGTTGTGTGGCCGTCGCATTGTATTTTCTACACGTTACATTATTTCTTCACTTCTATCGTTCTCATCATCAATAAAATCAACGTTGCCGTTCTTCTCCGCCTTGAAAGGTGTGTGTGTGTGTGTGTGTGTGTGTGTGTGTGTGTGTGTGTGTGTGTGTGTGTGTGTGTGTGTAAGCGACTAGAGCCCGCATTTGTGGATGGACAAACTAGAAATTTCAGGATATTTTCCGTAGGAGAATTATCCAGAAGGAGTTTTTTTGGATTTAAAAAAAAAATGTTAGTACTACGATGAGTGTCGTAAAACTTCAAATTCCGTCACTGTATGAATAATAATAATAATAAACGGTCATTATAAAGGCGCTTTACCCAATTCAGCGAATCGGCTCAAACCCAACACGTAGTGCTGACATCATGCATACAGGCATTCACTCTCAAGACAAACACAGCACAAGACAAACACAGGACATTCACGCGTTGCGAAAGGGTCGGCTCGGCTATTGAGGTTTCGGAAATTTGTATCAATACACCGATTGCGCTATCGTTGTACCAAACCAACATTGTGGGATAATGTGCGTGCGGCACGTCCTTTATGAAAAACACTACACAAAACCAACGTCGTGTGTCATTAAGTCCCTTCTATTTATAGAAGGGATTTTCTAGGACGGGTCGCGGTGGGGCCAATTTAATAGCATGTCCATGATGTCAAAAGCGGGCAAGCCTAATCCTCTGACAACTGAAGTAACAAGACAACAAGATGGGATGAACCATAACCCACAAAGTCCCTTCTATATGAGAGGTGTCCTCGCTGTCAATGGTCTCTGCCTTTTGTCTTTGACCTGATTCTGATGTTGAATTACTCCTATTGAAAAAGTCTAGCAGTTCTGCCAATGCGCCAGTGAGTTCTATAAGGGGCGCAGGACATTTGTCAAACGTCATTTGGCATGACGTAAGTTTTAGTTTTTCACGTAATTTTATATTTTACGTGATATGAGTTTAACTTTCGCTTCATAGGCTTGAGAAAATGGTGACAACACTAGAACTTCACGGTACAATTTCAGTCTTGCTATACTTTGTGTGAAAGCAGGTTGACATTACCTACCTACATGATATACTAAGTACACGGGTCACCTGCATACTCTTCTAATATATATTGATTTACTTACCTATATTGTATTTAAAATCTGCATACCACCGCCATGCAAATTTTGCAAATGTAACTGAGTGTCCAAATCGTCCTATAAGCCTGTGGCTTGTTTTGATCTGATTTATTGATGTATATTCGTTTATGTATTTTGCAAAGTAATAAACTATTTAAACCAACACGATTCAACTGCAAGAGACATAGATCCTCATGTGCCCCCGCGACTGCGGGGGCTCATGAGGATCTATGTCTCTTGCTGAGACCAATTTGCATCAACGTTTCTAGGTCGGTTTCTGCTTTTGGTGAAAGATCTCAGAAACAAACATGACATGCTACAATGGCGAAAGGATTACAAGTCAAACGCTTTGGGCAGTAACTGAAGCAAAATCTGTTCGACCTTGTTGCTGTTTACTGCTGCCCTTGAAATGAAATCTAATGATCAGGATCAGGAATTTATGTAACGTCTTTTCACACATTGGTGATATTAGACAAAAAAAAACAAAAAAAAAGTTATCAACAACCAAACACACAACTTGTGAGTATCAAAGAATAGCAATAATTAACATCCAACCACACACACAAATTACTTATTATAATAGTTTACCCACCGGACTATGAATTATTATATTGACTATTGAAATTGCAATATTTCTATGTAAGATGTCATACAAATTGTCTGCTAAGTGATCAAATCTAATGAAATGAAACTTCACAGCCCTATTTTCAATCTTGTCCTTGCTAAACACTACAACATGTATCACTTGATAAAAAGTGCGGAGCAACTTGGCGGCGATCATCCCACGCCTGTGCCTCGCATACCGTCTGTAATCCCCTGATCAGGTACCTTAGAACTTGCCGCGGGCCGGCATCAAGTCACGCCGCGGTAACATGACACTACCATCTCGGTACCTCCCCTTTAATTGAAACAAGTAGAGCATGACGGGTGTAGTTCGGATAGAATGGGGAGGTAATGACACACCTGTCATTGTAGGTTACAAGCCACACACTGGAGTACGAAATCCCGTCGGTACGGATTACGAGGGTTAGCCGCGTTCAAAGGATATTTTCCGCTGGTGTTCGTTCATACGGGCAATTATAACTAAATATGGCGGCGTGGCTCGGGGCCCTAGCGGGAATTGGAAGTATTAACACCATCACCGCCAGTGGACGCAAACTGAGTCATGAAATCTCGGTTACTGCAACGCCCCAACAACTCCATCTGTTAAGAAAACGTGGGTACAAAATGGTGTCAGCCAGAGGCATAGATCCTCATGAGCCCACGCGAATGTCAGACCACGTAGCTTACGAATGGCGTCTTTATTTCTGTATGCCAGTGTGTCTGGATCAAAGGGTGGATTAGAGTAGAAAGAGATGGATTATGTCGATTAAACCCGACCACCCTGACACAAAACGCCTTTGCACATCACTTTCAAACCACAATCTTACACATCACCAAACCCACCCACCGACTCGGCCACACCCTCGACTGGATCATCACCCGCACCTCCGATCAACTCTTTCTTGACTCTGACACCTCCTCTGTGCTTCCCTCTGACCACCTCGCTATTCTCGTCTCCCTCAACCTACCTTCCCCCGAAAAAAACCCAAGCTCTTTGTCTCTCGTCGCAAACTAAAATCTGTCAGCCGAGAGAGCTTCTTCGACGAAGCTGTCGACCTTCTCTTGGACCCCGCCTCCTCTCCCGATCTTGCATCCCATTTCGATTCCTCCCTTCGAAAACTTCTAGACACCCATGCACCTGTCACCACCTGCTCCATACCCAACCGACCCCCCTTCCCCTGGCTCACTGACGAGATAGCTGAGGCCAAGCGCGAGCGCCGACAAGCGGAACGCCGCTGGCGCTCATCTGACCTCACCGTTCACAGACAAATCTTTCGAACAACTAGATCCAAAGTCTGCAGAATGATCTCCGACTCCAAACGTAAACACCTTCAAAACAAAATCCTGGAATCCACTTCTTCCAAAACCCTCTACGCTACCATGAACACACTCCTAGGCATTTCTAAAGACTCTCCTCTCCCCAACACACACAGCAAAGAAGAACTCCCGTCCGCTTTTTCCACCTATTTTTCCGACAAAATCCAAACTCTGCGCAACACATTCGACACTCTGCCTTCTCCGCCTTGCCCTATCGACACCCCCTTTTCCGGCACCCCCCTCTCGTCCTTCCGGCCCGTCTCTCAGGACGAAGTCCTCAAGACCATAAAGTCCATGTCTCTCAAAACCTGCGAACTAGCTTCTCTCTACCGGGACGGCCTTCCAAAACTTCTGCCATTTATTACCGACATCATCAACACATCTCTAGAGAACGGTTCCGTCCCTGATATCTTCAAGTCCGCCATCGTCCGTCCTCTCCTCAATAAACACAACCTCGACCAAACGAACTCAAAAACTATCGCCCAGTCTCCAATCTCTCTTTCCTGTCCAAGCTTCTTGAGAAGGTCGTTTTCAACCAGTTCAACCTCCACCTCGCCGACAACAACCTCCTCAGTCCCTTCCAGTCTGCCTATCGCAAACATCACAGCACTGAAACAGCCCTTGTACATATCTTAAACGACCTGCTTCTCTCCACCGACTCGGGCAATGTCTCCCTTCTTACGCTACTCGACCTCTCTGCCGCCTTCGACACTATAGACCACTCTATCCTCCTCCACCGCCCTTACCACTCCTTTGGCATCACTGACTCTGCTCACTTCTGGTTTCTCTCCGACAGACAGCAGTCCGTCACCATCGACGGCGTCTCCTCCAACCCAGTCACGCTTTCCTGCGGAGTTCCACAGGGGTCCGTCCCGGGCCCGGTCCTTTTCACACCTCTACACCTCTCCCCCGTTCAACATCATCCAGTCTCACCACATACACCACCACCTCTACGCTGACGACTCACAACTACTAGACAAAGACAAACTCGACAACACTCAGTCACTACTGATTCGCACGGCTGACTGCTACGAAGATGTGAAAAACTGGATGAAAGCAAACAAGCTTAAACTGAATGAAGCCATGCTGGTAGGCACTCGCCAGAAACTGTCCCAGCTCCCTCCCTCTCTCCACCTTCAACTCGACAGCACCCCCATCTCCCTCTCTGACTCGGCCAAAAACCTCGGCGTTATCCTCGATTCCTCTCTTTCCATGACCAGCTTCGTCTCCGCCACGGCCCAGGCATGCTACTTCCACCTCCGCCGCATCAGTCAGATCAGAAAATACCTCACTACCGAAGCTGCCACCAAACTTGCTGTCTCTCTCATCTTATCTCGCACCGACTACTGCAACTCTCTCCTTTCCGGCCTCCCTCACTCCACCACTTTCACTCTCCAGCGCGTCCAGAACAATGCTGCCCGCCTTGTCCTCAGAAAGAAAAAATCCGACCACATCACTCCCCTGCTCAAACTCCTTCACTGGCTTCCCATCCCCCAACGCCCCCCACCCGGGTCTGCCCTGGGGGACTTGGGTGGGGTTAACTACTTTTTAGTTCCAGGGTCACCCTGGTCAGCCCCACAGGGTGGTTTTTTTTCCTCTATTCTGGGGCATGTGTTTCTGTCTACCCTTGGTCCATTCACCTGTATTTGTCTTTTTAAAACTCTCCCAACTGTTTGCACTGCCTGTAGTTCTTGATATTGGATGTGTGTTGCTAAATAGTCTTAGCTTTATTTAGGCCCCATGTTGTAGGTTTATTTAACGTATTGGACCGGCTGGCGACATACATTCAATATTCTGTTTATTTTTTTTTTTTTTTTCACAAGCAGTGCAGACACGTTCTGAGAAAGCCTTGTTGCTGTCGGGACGTTAAGCAATGTACAATCAATCAATCAATCCCATCCCCCAAAGCATCCAATACAAGATTCTCTCTGCTACAAATCCCTGAACAACTGCGCTCCTGCCTATCTCTCAAACTTACTTCACCCCTACACTCCTCCCCGCTCCCTCCGCTCCACCTCCGACCCTCTCCGTCTCCACATCCCCCGCACCAAACTCAGCACTTTCGGCCCCCGCTCCTTCTCCGTCTACGGTCCACCCACCTGCAACACTCTCCCACTCTCCGTCAGAAACACTCTCTCTCCTCCTTCCAGTCCGCCCTCAAAACTCACCTCTTTCAACAGTTCTAGCACTATACCACCACACTCCCCACCCCAAGCTGACTGTCGTAATGTATTTCACTATTTGTGGTACGTGATTCGTTGTCTAAAGCGTGCGCATGCGTGCGCGAGTTGTGAGTGCGCGCTTAGAGTTATAATTATTATAAGATAAGCGCATTATAAATACCGTAATTATTATTATTATTATTATTTATGTCGCTACACGAGCCCACAGAGCGTACTAATGGCGGGAAGCGCCGTGTGTCCGTCTTTGTTTGTGTGCGCCGACGTGTGTGTTGATCAGGGGTTGGCTTAGAGAGGAGGGAAATGGATCAGCATAATAAGCCTAAAAATATGAACAAATCTGAATGGTCCTACAAGATAAATGCATCTGAACTCCAAACAATACGGAAGACTTTAGATGAAATCCTCATCTTGTTATTTATTGGCTTTGTTATTTGACTGAATAAGAGGGGGCGGTAGGGGGGAGTGGGGGGGGGGTGCTGGCACTGAGAATGGTGATTGGCCAAATCTGTACACAGTCGACGAGGCTTAAGTCAAACTTGCAAGAGACATTTTTTGTCTGTTCGATTTATCCGTCGTTCGACATATCCGTATGACGGATAATTGGAATTTTTCACAGAGTTGCTCGACTTCAGCGTTGTTTTTCTACGGACAAAAATTATGTTCATTAACACACCACACTCTTCTGAGATAAGAATAAAATGTGAAAAAATTATGTTGAAACAGACAAAAAGAACTGATAGAAGGTTTTCTGTCAAAAGCACGTCAGAATTTACTGACACCTGAAACAAATCTCTCAGATGCCGGGGAAAGAGATTGAGACGGACGGACAGACACCGCAATACGCGGAACTTTCCCGGCGACAGGATGTTATTCCCTTTGGCAATTTTCTCGAATCCATGACGCAAGGAATTTACACCCAAATGAACAAAATGTTAGACTTAAAGTTCAACAAATTCATTGCATGTGAATGCGAAAATTATCTGTAATCCATCTTTCTTATCAGAGTTCGGTTCGACTTAACGGAGCCGTTTTCACTTAAATATTAGTCAATGAAAGAGCAGCCCTGGCCACGAGGGGGGGCGGGGGCGGGAATGTTATCCGAGTTTGGAAAACGATAAACAATTTGGACTTATCGGTCGAAGTTTAATTAACCTAAACTGGACTTATCGGCCGAAGTTTAATTAACCTAAACTGGACTTATCGGCCGAAGTTTAATTAACCTAAACTGGACCGTTTTAGAAATACGTTGTAAAATGAGTCATAGAAGAGCAGCTTGGGACAGGGGGAAAATGGATGGACAGGGGTTTTAATTGATTGTACATTGCTTAACGTCCCGACAGCAACAAGACTTTCTCAGGACGTGCCTGCACTGCTTGTGGGGAAAAAACAACTAAACAGAATATTGAATGTATGTCGCCAGTCGGTCCAATACGTTAAATAAACCTACGCCATGGGGCCTAAATAAAGCTAAGACCATTTAGCAACACGCATCCAATATCAAGAGCGACAGGCAGCGCAGACAGTAGGGAGAGTTTTAAAAAGGCAAATACAGGTGAATGGACCAAGGGTAACACATGCCCCAGAATCGAAAGGAAAACTCACCCTATGGGGCTGACCAGGGTGACCCTGGAAACTAAAAAGTAGTTAACCCCACCCAAGCCCCCAGGGCAGACCCGGGTGGGGGATGGATGGACAGGGAATTTTACTTTTGAGCGGAGAAAGACGTTCGGCTTATCTGAAGTTCGACCTAAGTGACTTCGAGTTATCCGTTGTAAAATTAGTCATAGAAAGAACAGCAGGGGAACAAAATTCTTTCGACTTAAAGAGTTCGACTTAAGCGTATGGAACTGTAATTGGGGGAAGAGCGTTTTGATTGGCGAATGTGAGACGAGGTAAAAGAAACAAACAAAACGAACCACAACGTTGATGGTGGAAAATTGAGACTAGAGCCAGGCCAGGGAGACCAAGCGTACAGTTAGTGAGAATAGAGCCAGACCAGGGAGACTAGAGCCAGGCCAGGGAGACTAGAGCCAGACCAGGGAGACTAGAGCCAGACCAGGGAGACCACGCGTACAGTTAGTGAGACTAGAGCCAGACCAGGGAGACTAGAGCCAGACCAGGGAGACTAGAGCCAGGCCAGGGAGACTAGAGCCAGACCAGGGAGACTAGAGCCAGCAGGGAGACTAGAGCCAGACCAGGGAGACTAGAGCCAGACCAGGGAGACTAGAGCCAGACCAGGGAGACCACGCGTACAGTTAGTGAGACTAGAGCCAGACCAGGGAGACTAGAGCCAGGCCAGGGAGACTAGAGCCAGGCCAGGGAGACTAGAGCCAGGCCAGGGAGACCAAGCGTACAGTTAGTGAGAATAGAGCCAGGCCAGGGAGAATAGAGCCAGACCAGGAAGACTAGAGCCAGGCCAGAGAGAATATGCGTACAGTTAGTGAGGATAGATCCAGGCCAGGGAGACTACGCCTACAGTTGGTGAGAAGACAGTGAGATAGCTTAACCCTTTGCGTGTCGGTAGCGGTTTTAGTCACCATGATCCTTTAGGAAGCATCACGGCTAAAAACGCTGCCGACACTGAAAGTGTCAACATTTGGCGGCGCCTTTTCACCAACTGGTTTATCGTCTTTTGACTGCACACGAAAGAAGTCTGGTGTTACGGCTGTGGTCACTGTGGGAGTACAATGTATAATAGTATGATAGGCCGCAAAGAGCCGTTTTCAGGGGACATAAGACGTCTGGGCTTCCTCTCCCTGTGGAGAGATCACAAACATATTATTTATGCCGCACTTGTGCATGTCTGCTATGCAACTACCGTCTTTGGACAGGGTGGCTCCCAAGTACTTGAAGCTATTGACCTCTTCTAGCTTCTGGCCGTTCATGTGAATGTTGCTGCTGCTGTCGCTTGTGGTGTTGATCATCACTTTGCTTTTATCCGTACTGATCTCCATGCCATAAGACCCTGCGCTACTTGAAAGTTTGTCTGTCAGGTTTTGGAGCTCACTATTGCTGCCTGCCATGAGGTCAATGTCGTCTGCGAATCGAAGATTGCACAGGGATCTGCCACCAATAGAGATTGAAGTATGGTGGTCGTGGAGGGTTTCCTGCATGATCTTCTCCAGGAATATGTTGAAAAGGACAGGAGAGAGCAGGCATCCTTGACGGACACCGATCGTCGTCCTGAAGAACTCGCCTGACTGATTGTTAAGTAGAACCGCGCTGCAGGCGTTCTTGTAAAGCGCTTCTATCATTTGGATCAGTCCCTCCTCTATGTTGAACGATCTCATGACTTGCCAGAGTCCGTCGTGCCAGACGCGATCAAATGCTTTCCTGAAATCAATGAAGTTGTGGTAGAGTTCGCGCTGATGCTGCAGATGTTTCTCGATCAGGACGCGGCAGTTGAAAATCTGCTCTACAGTGCTTCTTCCAACTCTGAAGCCAGCCTGTTCTTCTGCCAGCAGTTCCTCGGCGAAAGTTTTGAGGCGGTTGAGAATGATTCTAAGCATTACTTTGCTAGGGTGACTTATCAGACTGATAGTTCTGTAGTTCTGGCACTGTTTCAGGTTTCCTTTCTTTTCTTTCGGTAGTTGCATAGCAGAGATCCGTATCAGGATAGGTACAGCAACATCCGCAATGGCCAGGCTGGACAGGATATGGCGAAGTAACTCCATCAGCTTCACCATCAAGTACAGGCTTTACAAGTCCCTCGTAGTGTCTATTCTACTCTACGGCTGTGAGACTTGGACACTGCTTGCAGACTCAGAAAAGAAAATCCAGGCCTTTGAGAACAAGTGCCTGAGGAAGTTGCTCCGCATCTCGTACCGCGAGCACAAGACCAACGAATATGTACGGAGCATCGTCACTTCCCTGGTGGGCCCACATGAACCCCTTCTGGCAACCGTGAAACGGCGCAAGCTTGCTTGGTTTGGCCACGTGACCCGACACAACACCTTGTCCAAGACTATCCTCCAAGGCACTCTCGAAGGAAGTCGTCGGCGAGGTCGTCAGAGAAAGAGTTGGGTCGCAAACATAAAAGAATGGACCGAACTCGAGATGCCAGACTTGCTTGCCACCGCCCAAAATAGAACTCAGTGGAGAGCACTGTCTGTTGCTGCTGCCTTTCAGTCCCCCCAACGCCCAGTTCGGGCAAGGGACTGATGATGATGATGATGATGATGATGTGCATGTCACCGTCACTCGCATGCAGAAAGGCGAGGTTTTGTTTGCAACAAACGACTAGAGACAAGGAACGGCAGGCAAGTCACGGACAACTAGTTTGTAACCAGAGCATAGACGACGCTCGAAACATCTCCAAGAGGTATAGATCCTCATGAGCCTTCCGGGAGATATTTGGAGTGGTGTCGATGCCTTTGGTACAGCCTGGTATTTCGCTGTGATTTGCGCGTTCTCGTTCGTTGTAGGTATTGTTCGGTGCGGCAAACGAAACTTCACTGTTGACTTGACCATAGCGCGCCTTAGTACAAGAGCCTTGTTACCGGGGTGAGTGTGCACTCTACTGCTCATGAAAGCGATGGAGCCGCCACTTGTGCTGGCTGGCGAGATCACTGGTTATTTCTAGTGCTTGTGCAAGCCACCACTAACCCTAATTTTCTTCAGATCGAATCCGACAGTGGCCTCAGTCGTCCTCCAGGTGCTCAGTAACTAGAACACACGCTGTAACACGCCCCCAGGCCCCTCTACCCAACCACCCACCCACCTTAGATCGACCCATGTTCATTTTGACGTGTCTGATCGCCTCGGGGTCACTTTGGCGTGGCGATCCGGTGTAGCTCTGGGTCGTTCTGGAACGTTTCACCGGTTCTTGACACTTGAGGAGATCACTTTTTCTGCAAGTCCAGGACGTGTTCCATTCGGGCAACAAATATAAAGAACGGGATCGTGGTTTATTGAGAACGAATGAATGAATCTAATGGGTCGGTGTCTTGTGAATGGATAGGTGGATCGGTAGACGGATGGATGGACGAGTGAGGGTGTACCAAAAAACAGACATTGAACTCATTCAGCCCGACGCACGTATTTCCCAAATTGTGGAGGCGTCATCTAATGACTATGCACCAGTTGCAGGAGATGGATCGACCATGATAATTCAAGGGCAGTGCCAGATTAGCTTGGCGCCGACAGGCGCCAAGCTAATCTGGCACTACCCTTGAATTATCACGGTCGATCCATCTCCTGCTGCAGTGCGTCAGGGCTGATTGGGATAAAGAAACGACTCGGCCAGTTCTTCTACCTTGCCGGCTCTCATACACCATCGCACGCAATCAACAAAAGCCAAGTTACATTTGAACATTTCAGCGGCGGTCATATGGCACACGAATGAACAGTATATCAACCCCCTGATGCAGACAGCCGCCAGTACTGGTTTCAGTTCCACACACACACTGGCTTCAGTACCGCCAGTACTGGTTTCAGTTCCACACACACTGGCTTCAGTACCGCCAGTACTGGTTTCAGTTCCACACACACACACTGGCTTCAGTACCGCCAGTACTGGTTTCAGTTCCCACACACTGGCTTCAGTACCGCCAGTACTGGTTTCAGTTCCACACACACTGGCTTCAGTACCGCCAGTACTGGTTTCAGTTCCACTCACACACTGGCTTCAGGCTGTGGGCACGAGGCGGCTTAACCCATTTAAGTGCTGGCGGCTGCAGGCACAAGGCGGTTTAACCCATTTAGTGGCAGTGGACGCAGAATGTGTTTCTGCAACCTTCGTTAATTCCAGACCACAAAAAACCCGGATGTCCCAGGAACATGGAGTTAAACTGGTGTCAGCAGCAAGAGGCATAGTTCCTCATGAGCCCCCGCAACTGTGGGGGCTCATGAGGATCTATGCCTCTTGCAGTTGGTTGGTGTTGACGTTTTCTCGACACTGAAAGGGTTAAACTGTTTAATTCACTTTTGGAAAATTCGTTCAGCGACTCATGTCGGGCGTTCGGAGCTTTAAGTGCGTGTGCACCGGGAGGTCTGTACCCGTCCACTTGTCCGCTTCTTGACCGCCCTGAAATCGATAGATTGATTACAGCCGATGTCAAAATGTAGAGTGTCCCCCCAAGCGTGACATGGCAATGTTGTTCTTGAAAAGGTATGTCGTAAACCAGGCGAGAAACTAGATTTTCACTACCTGAGAGACTGTAGATTGAGTTTCTGAAGTCATTGTAAACTCAACACCGACAACCCACAGATGTTCAAAGAACATGGATACAAAGTGGTCTGAGCAAGAGGCGTAGATCCTCATGAGCCCCCGCAATTGCGGGAGCTCATGAGAATCTATGGCTCTTGTAGTTGGGTAATTTTCTCTTTTTGTCGGCGCTTCATACTAATTTGTCTTCTTGCGTGACTCTATAGATCAATCTTCAGCGTGCTACTGCGCGGCGAGTACACCAGAAGTTTGACACAGTGAAACCCCGTATCACTACGTCGTGAGCGTGAGAGTACCCATATTTTGTCATGCATCGCTGTTGTGAGTGGACTCATATTTTTTTTTTTATATAAAATGAGTTATGCAGCCCACTTGAATAAAATACATGACGTGTCAGAAATCCTGCAATTTCTTTTTGTTAAGGTCAGCATGATTATTACACTCCTGCTGGCAAAACCATGAAGTCTTCGTATTGTGATAACTTGATTTAGTAGATCGCACACCGGCAAAACGCATCTCGCCTCAGTGCGTGCACACTCACGATGTACGGCCAAGTTTATTATTTTAAATCAGCAACTTGTAGGGTATGGTAAGAAAGCCGAAATGTGGCAGATACGCTTGGCGTGTGTTTATAGCGAAGGACCATCTCGCGACATACCGACACAGGAACCCGACACTCGACACGGATGCTTCACCGAATGTGACACCTACCGTCCTGAATAGCGTATACACGCACTAAAAAGAACTCATCGACCCGTGAAGTTCTATATTAAATAGTTGGCAAGGAGAACTCCGCGCCACCTGCAAGTGACATATATCCAAACGAGTCCTTGCAGGATGCTGGGGCAGTGACAATGTGTATCTCTTTCTGGTCTGAGTTCCATCTTCTTCAGAAGGAGGTCGTCCACAGCTGAGTCTGATAATTCAAGGGTAGTGGCAGATCAGCTTGGCGCCTGAAGGCGCCAAGCTGATCTGGCACTACCCTTGAATTACCATGGTTCAATCTGAGTCTGTTGGTCTTAACTCACTCAGCCCGACGGCCCTATTTCCCAAATTTGGGAGGCGTCATCTAACGACTATGCACCTGCTGCAGGAGATGGATCGACCATGATAATTCAAGGGTAGTGCCAGATTAGCTTGGCGCCGACAGGCACTACCCTTGAATTATCATGGTCGACCCATCTCCTGCTGTAGTGCGTCAGGGCTGAATGGGTTAAGCAAAACGACTTGTATTTCAACTCATTCGAGGGGCTGCAATAGGTGAAGAATGTCGTACAGCGTTGCCGGCCTACGATCATGATTCAAGGGTAATGCCAGATACGCCAGGCGCCATCAGGCACAAAGCTAATCTGGCAGTGTCCTTGAATGATCATGGTCTATCCGTCTCGTGCAACTAATACATAGTGGTCAGGTGACGCCTCCGGAACTTGGGACATGAAGCCTTGGGTGGACTGGGTTAACGAAGAATGACGCTCGCGGCTCCACCCAATCTAAATGACGCTCGCGGTTCCACCCAATCTAAATGACGCTCGCGCCTCCACCCAATCTAAATGACGCTCGCGGTTCCACCCAATCTAAATGACGCTCGCGGTTTCACCCAATCTAAATGACGCTCGCGGCTCCACCCAATCTAAATGACGCTCGCGGCTCCACCCAATCTAAATGACGCTCGCGCCTCCACCCAATCTAAATGACGCTCGAGGTTCCACCCAATCTAAATGACGCTCGCGGTTCCACCCAATCTAAATGACGCTCGCGGTTCCACCCAATCTAAATGACGCTCGCGGCTCCACCCAATCTAAATGACGCTCGCGGCTCCACCCAATCTAAATGACGCTCGCGGCTCCACCCAATCTAAATGACGCTCGCGGCTCCACCCAATCTATACTCATGTCGATGTATGTCCCTCGCTAGTCGCTAGCCAAAAAGAAGATGTTAACACCTTCATTGCCACTGGACTCGGCTTGTATTTCTGAACCACGGGCGCCAGAACACGGCTTGAAAGCGGCGTCCTCACGAGGATCTAAGTCACGTGTAGTTGGACTTGGTTCGCCTTTTCTCGGCAGCGGCGACTGGGCCACACCGCAGAAGCAGAACGTCTTGGGGCCGACTGGGCCACACCGCAGAAGCAGAACGTCTTGGGGCCGACTGGGCCACACCGCAGAAGGAGAACGTCTTGGGGCCGACTGGGCCACACCGCAGAAGGAGAACGTCTTGGGGCCGACTGGGCCACACCGCAGAAGCAGTACGTCTTGGGGCCGACTGGGCCACACCGCAGAAGGAGAACGTCTTGGGGCCGACTGGGCCACACCGCAGAAGGAGAACGTCTTGGGGCCGACTGGGCCACACCGCAGAAGCAGTACGTCTTGGGGCCGACTGTAGGCCGGCGTGGGCCCGAGGACATTTGCTGACACCCTGGCTCACATCATTCACGAGCTATTCACCGTCATCATCACGAGCTATTCACCGTCATCATCACGAGCTATTCACCGGCATCATCACGAGCTATTCACCGTCATCATCACGAGCTATTCACCGTCGTCATCACGAGCTATTCACCGTCATCATCACGAGCTATTCACCGTCATCATCACGAGCTATTCACCGTCATCATCACGAGCTATTCACCGTCATCATCACGAGCTATTCACCGTCGTCATCACGAGCTATTCACCGTCATCATCACGAGCTATTCACCGTCGTCATCACGAGCTATTCACCGTCATCATCACGAGCTATTCACCGTCATCATCACGAGCTGTTCACCGTCATCATCACGAGCTATTCACCGTCATCATCACGAGCTGTTCACCGTCATCATCACGAGCTATTCACCGTCATCATCACGAGCTATTCACCGTCGTCATCACGAGCTATTCACCGTCATCATCACGAGCTATTCACCGTCATCATCACGAGCTATTCACCGTCATCATCACGAGCTATTCACCGTCACCATCACGAGCTATTCACCGTCACCATCACGAGCTATTCACCGTTGATATCTGCGGTGTTCCGGTGGAGTAAGCCGTACAGGTTCAAACTACCAAGGCGCGAGGCGTCTCAGAATGAAACGCCTTACATCTCCCCCTTCCACAGACCCTCAAAGCCACTCGCAGGTAGAAAGGACTCGTGCGGGTGGATGTCTATCTTTTTTCAGGAGGAGTTTGTGGCAGGTGTCTCGCGCAGAAAGCTGTGGGAAGTCGCGGCGTTGTGAACCAGGGTCAAAAGGGCTTTGGGTGTAGATGTCATCCGTCCATAGACCACGATATAAAGACCTTCGGGGCGTTCGACTGCGTGGGTAATGCGCCAAACTGTGCATGTATGAATGACCAGGACCAAAAGTGTGACATAAGCCGTAACCCGCAGAATGTTGTGAGTGCTTGACTGTACTCGTGGATGGTTGTGGACCGTGTACGGCTCCGAACAATAATAATGACGGCATTTATAATGCGCTTATCTTGATATAATTATAACTCTAGGCGCGCACTCACAACTCGCGCACACATGCGCACGCTTTAGACAAAGACTCACGTACCACAAATACATTACGACAGTCAGCTTGGGGTGGGGAGTGTGGTGATATAGTCCGCTAGGACTGTCGGTTGAAAGAGGTGAGTTTTGAGGGCGGACTGGAAGGAGGAGAGAGAGAGTGTTTCTGACGGAGAGAGAGTGGGAGAGTTTATGCGTGTAACTCGGCAACTGTTTTAAGTCAACGCTCTGCTACGGCAGTGTTGGGTGTTTTACCGTCATGAGCAGTTCTACATCTCCAAGACTGCGCGTTTGTTCCTTACATAAAACGAGAGTATGTGTGCCGATCTGTGACTGTGAACCTTACGGCCAGGGGCCGTAAGGTTCACAGTCTCAGAGCAGCACACACACACATACACGCACGCACACGCACCGACCAGACTGAATTCGGCGTGTGCAGCCGGCTAAGGCTTTGTGCATTTCCAATCCACGACACATTGTCCCACCCTCGCTACGTCCTGACCAGCGTGGCCACCCTTACTACGTCCTGACCAGCATGGCCACCCTCGCTACGTTCTGACCAGCGTGGCCACCCTTACTACGTTCTGACCAGCGTGGCCACCCTCGCTACGTCCTGACCAGCGTGGCCACCCTCGCTACGTTCTGACCAGCGTGGCCACCCTCACTACGTCCTGACCAGCGTGGCCACCCTCGCTACGTTCTGACCAGCGTGGTCACCCTCGCTACGTTCTGACCAGCGTGGCCACCCTCGCTACGTTCTGACCAGCGTGGCCACCCTCGTTACGTTCTGACCAGCGTGGCCACCCTCGCTACGTCCTGACCAGCGTGGCCACCCTCGCTACGTCCTGACCAGCGTGGCCACCCTCGCTACGTCCTGACCAACGTGGCCACCCTCACTACGTCCTGACCAGCGTGGCCACCCTCACTACGTTCTGACCAGCGTGGCCACCCTCACTACGTCCTGACCAGCGTGGCCACCCTCGCTACGTCCTGACCAGCGTGGCCACCCTCGCTACGCCCTGACCAGCGTGGCCACCCTCGCTACGTCCTGACCAGCGTGGCCACCCTCGCCACGTCCTGACCAGCGTGGCCACCCTCACTACGTCCTGACCAGCGTGGCCACCCTCACTACGTCCTGACTAGCGTGGCCACCCTCACTACGTTCTGCATGGCTGGGTCGCAGTTCAAAGTCTTGTATTGTATTTTGCTATTCTGCTATCCGGCTGCACTGTAGTAATAATAAATAAATAATAATAAAGAGCATTTATATCGCGCTGAGTCCCCAGGAGCAGTGGGCTCTAAGCGCGTTACAAAAACATGTATGTATGCAGAATCTTACTACCTTTAAAAAAGTTTAAGCTACGCACACATATACAACTAAAACACGCATAACAAAACCATTCACAATCACAGTAAAGAGTGCATGGTCCCCGGAACATGGATATTCAGCGCACACAAATATCGCTCGTGATCCAGACCTCGAGAGCACGCGGCAGAATTACTACCATATCTTGCGTACAACATATTTTGCAGTACTGATGTGCACATGGAGATCTTATGTCAGTTTATGTTTGTCTGGTAATATTATATATTTACGCGTACATGTTTACCCATAATATGCAAAGGAAGGATGGAGTGAGCGGTATTCAAGCACTTAACAAGGACAGCTGCATCTGAGTAACCATTGGAATTTTTTTTAGCAAGAAAACATTGAGAATACGGAATCTTAGACGGGTTCCGCCTGAGTAACTCCAGTGGATATTAGTAACACGATGGCGTCTGAGTCGCACTGTATATAAGGGGATCAAGGTTTTTGAGGGCAGGTGTCAGACAAACTCAGTCTGTGACGAACCAGATTTACGCTGGATACAGATTGCAAGACAGCAGCCGCGGCCCGAACCAGCAGACGACAGGGACGATACTTGACATCCGGTAAGTGCACTTTGCTTCTTTTCAACATGCATGATTTATTTCCCTCCAGATTTCGCCACAAGTGAACTTTGACAAACAAGCAGTCCGTGGTGGATAAGGTCTTTTCACCCCTTCAGTAGCCGAGAAAACTTGACCACTACCAAGCTGCAAGAGGCATAGATCCTCATGAGCCCCCGCAGTTGCGGGGGCTCATGAGGATCTATGCCTCTTGCTGACACTACTTTGAATGCATGTTGCTAGAACAGCTGGGGGGGTTTTCGGTGTTGAGTTAACGAAAATAGCAGAAACAGAGTCCGCGTCAGGTGGCACTGGCCGGGTCAATCCCAAACATTCCAATGACATTAGCCACATGGTTTGTGTCCACTTTCTTTCCAAGCAGCCATAGTGGCAATCTGTACACGCATAAATACATACTTACGTATGGCGGAGGTCTGCGTGCCAAGAAAGGTAAGACATGCAGGCCTGCACCTTTCAACTTTGTTTACCTAATTAGGCCACAACTTTGTAAAAGACCATTCTTTAAGGGCGGGGGTGGGGGGGGGGGGGCACTGTTTGCCATATTGTATAGTCTTTGCTGTCGTAGCAGAAGCCATGCGTAGCCGCGACACCCCCCCCCCCCCCCGACCGCAAACAGCAAACCCTGTAGTGCCGGCGGTGGTACAAACAGTACATGTATATCCGATGACAACTTACTACTACTGCCGGTAAAAAAAACCCAATAAAAACAAGATCGATTGATCCATAACCCATAAAGTCCCTTCTAGATGAGAGCTGTCCTCGCTGATAAGGGTCTCTACCTTTCGTCTTTGACCTGATTCTGATGTTGAAATATCGCCTATTGAACAAGATGAAGATTTCATCCCAATGTCTACCGTATTGTTTGGAGATCGCATGCGTTTTTCTTTTAGGAACATTCAGAGTTGTACATATTTTTAAGCTTATCCGTCTGATCCATTTCCCTCCTGTCTAAGCCAACCTCCGATCAACACACACGTCGGCTCACGCAAATAAAGACGGACACACGGCGCTTCCCGCCATTAGTACGCTTTGTGGGCTGGTGTAGCGACAGGAATTCTGAAGAAGAATAGCACGAGCAGCAAAATGACGTCACTATAAGCTTGACGTCATGGCATCGGTAGTTTCACCACGCCGTGTGCATAGTGACGAAATTGATGTTTCACGTCACTGATCAGAATGGCACACAGCCTCTTCCAGGTGTGACCGTTTTGTCCCACGGCCTCTTCCAGGGCTGTTTTGTTCCACGCCTCTTCCAAGGCTGACTGTTTGATGGGAGTATATAGTGGATCCAAAACTTGCCAAAAATGAATTAATTATTATTCAAAAGGCTGAAGAGTTACAAAGCTAGCTAACGAACTCATCTAATCCAAACTAGCTATATCCAAAATTTCAAGTAAATATGACACAAATTATGGACTCTAATCTGGGTCAACCGACTTCTATAAACGGTCCGTTATGTCATTAATGAGACATCCAGTTACATGCTCGGAGGCTCACTTAGCCACCCCATAAATAAAGTATTTGGCCATTTTCAAACTTGTACGTACAGCAATATCTGAGATTCTCGTATACACACACACACACACACACACACACACACACACACACACACACACACACACACACACACACACACACACACACACACACACACACCCTTTTGCGCCATATGTACGTTCAGCAGCAAGGTTAGCGTACTTGTCACTGCGGTAAGTTAGTGCGACTGAGGTAAGTTAGTGCGAGTGCGACTGCGGTAAGTTAGTGTGACTGTGGTAAGTTAGTGCGACTGCAGTAAGTTAGTGTGACTGCGGTAAGTTAGTGCGACTGTGGTAAGTTAGTGCGACTGCGGTAAGTTAGTGTGACTGCGTAAGTTAGTGTGACTGTGGTAAGTTAGTGCGACTGCAGTAAGTTAGTGTGACTGCGGTAAGTTAGTGCGACTGCGGTAAGTTAGTGCGACTGCGGTAAGTTAGTGTGACTGCGTAAGTTAGTGTAACTGTGGTAAGTTAGTGCGACTGCGGTACTGAAGTTAGTGTGACTGCAGTAAGTTAGTGCAACTGCGGTAAGTTAGTGCGACTGCATAAGTTAGTGTGACTGTGGTAAGTTAGTGCGACTGCGGTACTGAAGTTAGTGCAACTGTGGTAACTTAGTCTGACTGTGGTAAGTTAGTGCGACTGCGATAAGTTGTGCGACTGCGGTAAGTTAGTGTGACTACGGTAAGTTAGTGCGACTGCGGTAAGTTAGTGCGACTGCGATAAGTTAGTGTGACTGTGGTAAGTTAGTGTGACTGCGACAAGTTAGTGTGACTGCAGTAAGTTAGTGCGACTACGGTAAGTTAGTGCGACTGTGGTAAGTTAGTGCGACTGCAGTAAGTTAGTGCGACTGCAGTAAGTTAGTGTGACTGCGGTAAGTTAGTGCGACTGCGGTAAGTTAGTGTGACTGCGATAAGTTAGTGCGACTGTATTAAGTTAGTGCGACTGCGGTAAGTTAGTGCGACTGCGGTAAGTTAGTGCGACTGTGGTAAGTTAGTGCGACTGCTTTAAGTTAGTGCGACTGCGGTAAGTTAGTGCTACTGCGATAAGTTAGTGGGACTGCGGTAAGTTAGTGCCACTGGGGTAAGTTAGTGTGACTGCAGTAAGTTCATGTGACTGCGGTAAGTTAGTGTGGTAAGTTAGTGCGACTATGGTAAGTTAGTGCGACTGCGGTAAGTTAGTGAGAATGCGGTAAGTTAGTGTGACTGTGGTAAGTTAGTGTGGTAAGTTAGTGCGACTATGGTAAGTTAGTGCGACTGCGGTAAGTTAGTGAGACTTCGGTAAGTTAGTGCGACTACGGTAAGTTAGCGCTTGCAGTCCCTGCTATGTTAAATAAGTGTAGGGGTCGTGGCGCGGCCCTAAACGACAGAATTTTAGAAAAGAAAGGAATGAACCAAAACTGCAATCTACCTGGCGCTCCTGTGCCACCATAAACTGATGTGGACGATTCTAGTCAATGCAAAAGTGGCTGACAGCGTTTGCGATGTGAAAGATTTCCGAGCCCTTGCCATTGTGTCCACAAGTTTTGGGATACATAGATTCCACGTCATTAGCATATAATGACGATACAAAAAATAACAACACACATTTATGTCGCTAGCCTGCAGAATGACGTCATATTCTTTTTTGGACGTCGCATTCTTGCAGTCTGGGTCTTTCAGGGGAGATAAAGGAAAATGATCAGCGATTCGGTACCACCAACTATAATTTTAACCATAGCAGTCCGTGTGGAGATAAATACATCACGTGCTCACAATGGAGACTTTGGGGATCTAGCGACGAACACGAATCATCCCAAAGAAACGGGTCTGCTACAGTGTGCGCCATGACATCTGTGGAGAACGTAGTCTTTCCAATAGCGTAAGGATCCAACATAAATCTTTTGCGTCACCGTAACAGCATCAGGTAAGTTAGTGCATCACAGATTTTATACGGATGGATTCGGAGCCTCATTTCCAGAGCCGAAATTTAAAAAAAAAAGAAACTGAGGCTCCGGCCGGCGCCATTCGGCACCACGACCCGCCCTGTCTACTGAACACAGTGCCTTTCGGCACCACGACCCGCCCTGTCTGCTGAACACAGTGCCTTTCGGCACCACGACCCGCCCTGTCTACTGAACACAGTGCCTTTCGGCACCACGACCCGCCCTGTCTACTGAACACAGTGCCTTTCGGCACCACGACCCGCCCTGTCTGCTGAACACAGTGCCTTTCGGCACCACGACCCGCCCTGTCTACTGAACACAGTGCCTTTCGGCACCACGACCCGCCCTGTCTGCTGAACACAGTGCCTTTCGGCACCACGACCCGCCCTGTCTACTGAACACAGTGCCTTTCGGCACCACGACCCGCCCTGTCTACTGAACACAGTGCCTTTCGGCACCATGACCCGCCCTGTCTGCTGAACACAGTGCCTTTCGGCACCACGACCCGCCCTGTCTACTGAACACAGTGCCTTTCGGCACCACGACCCGCCCTGTCTGCTGAACACAGTGCCTTTCGGCACCACGACCCGCCCTGTCTACTGAACACAGTGCCTTTCGGCACCACGACCCGCCCTGTCTGCTGAACACAGTGCCTTTCGGCACCACGACCCGCCCTGTCTGCTGAACACAGTGCCTTTCGGCACCACGACCCGCCCTGTCTGCTGAACACAGTGCCTTTCGGCACCACGACCCGCCCTGTCTGCTGAACACAGTGCCTTTCGGCACCACGACCCGCCCTGTCTGCTGAACACAGTGCCTTTCGGCACCACGACCCGCCCTGTCTGCTGAACACAGTGCCTTTCGGCACCACGACCCGCCCTGTCTGCTGAACACAGTGCCTTTCGGCACCACGACCCGCCCTGTCTGCTGAACACAGTGCCTTTCGGCACCACGACCCGCCCTGTCTACTGAACACAGTGCCTTTCGGCACCACGACCCGCCCTGTCTACTGAACACAGTGCCTTTCGGCACCACGACCCGCCCTGTCTACTGAACACAGTGCCTTTCGGCACCACGACCCGCCCTGTCTACTGAACACAGTGCCATTCGGCACCACGACCCGCCCTGTCTACTGAACACAGTGCCTTTCGGCACCACGATCCGCCCTGTCTACTGAACACAGTGCCATT